>OY740814.1:6901612-7501612 GCA_963514005.1 Raja brachyura | reverse complement strand
CTCCCACTTTCACCAACTTTTCACTGTCAATTAAAAATGATTTCAGTTTAGATTATTGTCACATGTACAACAAAAGCATTTTTCGTTGCATGCTATCCAGTCAGCGGAAAGACTATACATGATTGCAATCGATCTGTCCACAGTGTAAAGATACAGGATAAAGAGAATGACATTTAGTGCAAGATAAGGTCCGATCCCTAATGATGTGCTTCCCTTTTTATAACGCCCTTGCAATTGTTGATATTGTCCAGAACGGTCTAATCATGCCTTACACACACATTTATTGTTGACCACCACCTGGTGTAGATACATACTCTGCATAGTCAACCCTTCTGTTGGGGAATCCATTGGATTTATTCTCGGTGAATCTCCGACGTATTGGAGGTCATTTGTCAGTTTTGGTCTCCAAATTTGAGCAAGGACATTCTTGCTATTGAGGGAGTGCAGCGTAGGTTCAACGGGTTTATTCCCGGGATGGTGGGACAGATATATGATGAAAGAATGGGTTGACTGGGGTTGTATTCACTGCAATTTAGGATGACAGGGGATCTTATATATGTAATTGTTATATGGTTATAGAAACATATAAAATTCTTAAGGGATTAGACAGGCTAGATGCAGGAAAAATGTTCCTGATGTTGGAGGAGTCCAGAAACTGAGGTCACAGTTTAAGAATAAGGTGTAGGCCATTTAGAACTTAGATGAGGAAAAAACGCTTTCACCCAGAGAGTTGTGAATCTGTGGAATTCTCTGCCACAGAAAGCAGTGGAGGCCAATTCACTGGATGTTTTCAAGAGAGAGTTAGATCTTAGGGCTAATGGAATCAAGGGATATGGGGAGAAAGCAAGATTGGGGTACTGAAAGCAGGAACAGGTACTGATTTTGGACAATCAGCCATGATCGTATTGAATGGTGGTGCTGGCTCGAAGGGCCAAATGGCCTATTCCTGCACCTACTTTCTATGTTTCTATGTTTCTGTGTGACACTTTGTTACCTTCCTCCCCCTCCAGGTGCTAGACGGCCCGTCTTCATCAACAGGTAGACATAAGGTTTTTAGTTTACGAATACAGAAATTCAATCTGGTCTTCGTCACTTTTTATCCTTGCTCAACAAATCACATTTGATATCCTTGCAGAGAACAAGGACCCGCTGCAGAATGACTCGTTTGCGGATGACCTCATGCTGCTGAAATCATTGGCGGAGAACGAAAGTGAGAAGGCGGGCGACGTCAGCAAAGACTCTCCAACCAATGTCTCCGCTCCTCCCGCCCGCAATTCCACTAAAAGCAGGAGACTCGCCCACGATTACGACGATTCCACAAAGAGTGCAATGGATTACAAAGATGAAGGTTTCTTCCCCTTACTGATCTTTCATTTGCCATGTATAGTAGAGTTATAGAGTCATACAGCATGGAAACAGGCCCTTCAGCCCTACCTGTCCAGATGCCCCAACTACGCTGGTCCCATTTGCCCACGTATGGCCCTCGTTCGTATAACACTATCCTATCCATGTACCTGTCCAAATGTCTTTTTGTACCTGCCTCAATCACCTCCTTTGGCAGTTCATTCCATTTACCCACCACCCTCTGTGTTAAAAAAAAGTTGCCCCTCAGGTTCTTATTATATCTTTCCTCTTTTAGTTTAAGTTTCGAGATGCAGAGCGGAAACGGGTCCTCCGGCCCACCGAGTCCGCACCAACCAGCGATCACCCTGTGCACTAACACTATTCTACACAATTTACAACTTTACCAAGGCCGATTAGCCTACAAACCTGTACGTCTTTGGATTGTGGGAGGAAACCAGAGCACCCGGAGAAAACCCACACAGTTCACGGGGTGAACGTACAAACTCCATACAGACAGCACCCATAGTCATGATTGAACCCAGGTCACGGGTGATGTAAGGCACCACCGTGCCGCTCCATCACCTTAAACCTACGCCCACTTGTTTGTGGTTCCCTTACCACAGCTAAAAGACTGCTGATACACAATAACTAATGATGCCACTATCTTTTTATTTGTATTTAGTTTGTCTTTACATACACAAGGCTTGCTAGTTATAGACTTATGATTTACTGGTTCATAGGTTCTAAAATACTTTGCCTTAAATTACATGATGTGCTCCAAAGTCATTAATTCTTGCAGATGACCCTGATGGTCTACACCAGTTGGATGGAACGCCTTTGACTGCCGAAGACATTGTCCAGAAAATCGCCAATAGAATTTACGAAGAAAATGACAGAGGGGTGTTTGACAGAATCGTTTCGAAGCTCCTAAACCTAGGACTGGTAAATGTTTAGTTTAGTTTACTTTAGAAATAAAATACAACGTGGAAGCAGGCCCTTCGGCCCACCCAGTTCGTACCGACCAGCCTTCCCCGCACAGTAGCACTATCCTGCACACACTAGGAACAGTTTACATTTCTACCAAGCCGTTGTACGTCTTTGGAGGGTGGGAGGAGACTGAAGATCTCAGGGACAAACTCACGAGGAGAATGTACAAGCTCCGTACAGACAGCACCCGTGGTCAGGATCGAACCTGGGTCTCCGGTGCTGTGAGGCAGCAATTATACCGCTGCGCCACCGTGCCGCCCAAAATGACGCAAAATGTAAGAGTTTATTTAGCATGCAATCAAAAGAAGGAAAGCCGTTATGCAGGCAGAGATTAGCAGGAGGGAGAGCAGGGGGTAATCTTACCCCGTTCAAACGCTTTGATTCAGATCCATGCTGAAAGCCGCATTGTTACCTCACTGACAGTTAATTAGTGAACCGTCCGTGCCTCGGGGAAATTAGAGGGAAACTGCAGGAGAATCACATTTCGTTTTACAAAATGAGCAGAGATGAACAAAATAAATTGAATACAAGAACCGTGGAAAAATACTTCTCCCTCCCTGCTGCTCCCCCACCCCCAACACCATTTAACATTCACAGCTGAGTTTCAACTATCACAAGATTGGTGAATGTGTGTGTTATTTGTGGCTCTTTTCTGCATGAAGATATACTAGACAAAGAGATTCATGCTGACAGATAATGGGAGTTCTCATTGCAGATGGAACAGCTGGGCGTTAAGTCAGGGGCACTTGAAAATGAGACAATTGTGGGGGGGTGGGGGGGTGGGGAGCTGCAAACTGAAAGAGGGTATTGCTGTGTCTATCAGCACCTCTGACAATGCTGATATGCTCTTCTGACAGATAACAGAAAATCAGGCGGACAATCTAGAAGAAGAAGTTGCCATCTCTTTGCAACAACTTATCACCAATGAAGCCCATAAGAATGAAGTCAGGGATGACAATGATGATCTCCCTGTTCTGAAGACAGAGGCCGACCGGCGTGATCGAGACAGGGAGGAAGACGAGGTAGGTTCATTGAAGCAAGTAACTGAGAGAGCTCCCTCGTGCGTGTAAACCCACAGTCATGCAGAAAGCCTAATAGTTTTACTATTAAAGAAGCACATTCACCATCTTATTATTTTCTCAAGTTGAATATGGTCATAGGTTCATAAGTGATAGGAGCAGAATTAGGCCATTTGGCCCATCATGTCTATTCCGCCATTCAATCATGGCTGATCTATCGTTCCCTCTCAACCACATTCTCCTGCCTTCTCCCCGTAATCCCGGACACCCGTACTGGCAGTATTTGTTCACACAGAACTTGCTTTGACCAAAGACCATCAAAAATATCTAGGTGCTGGACAGTTATTTGCATAATTTTGAGATTACTATTAAATGCCAACCCCTGTGCTGTTGGAAAATGAAGATCAAATATTAATTAACAGGCAGAATCCCAGAGAGGATGCCTTCACATATGCCCTATAGTTTTATATGTCAAGGATGTTCACAAATCGTTCCCCAATAAGTTGGGCAAGAGCGACAGCACAGTTTAGAGTAACAACGCAGAAACAGGTCCCCTTTGGCCCACCGAGTCCGCGTCGACAAGCGATCCCCACACATTAACGCTACCCTTCACTCACTAGGGCTAATTTACATTTTTTACCGAAGCCAATTAGCCTGCAAACCTGTGCATCTTTGGAATGTGGGAGGAAACCGGAGCATCCGGAGAAAACCCACGCAGGTCACGGGGAGATGCTGTATGTTAACGGTGTATGGCAGCAACTCTACCGCTGCGCCACTGTGCCGCGCTCAGTGATGGGTCATTGCCGGGCAGAAGTGCGGGCATCGATTTTATTTACAGAAGAATACAACTGAACATCAGTCAATCGTCAGTAATTGCCTCCATTTCTGATTTTATAGTGTCAGTTAGTCAGAGAGAGATACAGCCCCTTCGGTCCATCAAGTCCTTGCCGACCATCAACCACCATTTACACAAATCCTACACTGATCCACTCCAATTTTATTCTCTCCGCATTCACATTTATTCCCTCCAGATTCTCTCCCCCACCCTCACACTAGTGGCATTAGACAGCGACCAATTAACCTACAAACCCGCACGTCATTGTGATGTGGGAGAGCTGGGACCAGAGCACCCCGGGGGAAACCCAAGCGATTACAGGGAGAACGTGCAAACTCCACACAGACCACACCCGAGATCGGGATCCAATGTGGGTCTCTGGTGTTGAGAGGCAGCGGCTCTCCAGCTGTGCCACCTTGTCGACCCTTGCAATCAACTCCTCTTCAATATTTGGAACATAGGTGACAGAGGGGCAGATGAAGCAGTCAGTGGGTCGAGGACACTATTGAGAGGAAGCTCTGGGGCTGTGATCATTGTCCTTCTATGACCACCACCATCTACCTTTCAGTGAGGCTTGACTCCAAACATTGCAGTATTTTTGCCTTGATACCCATTGGCTTCAGATAAACCAGGGCTCCTTGATGAGTAGGAAGGAACTGCAGATGCTGGTTTATACCGAAGATAGACACAAGTACTGGAGTAACTCAGCGGAACAGGCAGCATCTCAGGAGAAAAGGGTTCCATGATGCCACACTCAACTAAATGCTGCCCTCTCTTACCTCACCTCCGCAACTCCATGCTTTGGTCCGCTCCTGGGTGTGACAAGGTGCAGTGATCCTGGTCAAATCCAAACTATCCATTGGGTTTATAAATGTATTCCTTGGCTTCATAAGTTCATAAGTGATAGGAGAAGAATTAGGCCATTCGGCCCATCAAGGCTACTCTGCCATTCAATCATGGCTGATCGATCTTCCCCTCTTAACCCCATTCTCCTGCCTTCCCCCCAAAACCACCTTGGTTCTTTCTTTCCCTTCTGCACCTTTTTTAATTTATTTTTATTTTCTTTATTAGAAGCAATGTACATTACAATGATATAAGCCAAAAATAGTATAATACATTTCCTGTACCACTTCTCATTATATTCTGTAAGAAGAAGAAGGATAAGAGGAAGACTAGAGAGAGTTAGATAGGATAGTAAGTGCGTGAGAGAGTGACCCGGAAGAACCCGTTGAAGCGTAAGACTAAAGAGAGACTAAAAAAGAAAAACAAAGGAAGAGAAAGAAAAAATAATGACAGAAAATATGAAAAAGTAAAATAAAATAAGATAAAAGGGATGAACCTACTTCGAATCTTTACCACCCCTCACCAGGTCCTGATACCGTTTATTTTCAGAGTTGTGTTGCACCTTATGCTTGTAATAAGTCGATAAATGGAGACCAAATCTTTTGGAAATCATCTGATTTGCCTGCTAGGAGGAATCTCATATCTTCTAGGTGTAACATTTCGGACTTATTTGAGATCCACATTTTTATCGTTGGTGCGAGAGCGTTTTTCCAGAATTTAAGTATAAGTTTTTTTGCCACTTCTGTGCGTTTTTGTGCGGCGGCTTATGTTTCCACGGCTTTTTTTCTTATTCCCTCGCTTGCCCCACAGAAAATCGCAAAGGCTGCAAAGAAACAACGCGAGCTTGTGAAGAAGGAGAGAGACCGGACACCAGCCATTAACAAGAACCACAGAAACAGTCCACCAGTTGCCCAGGGCATGGAGGATCTTCAATACTTTCCAAACTTCTATAACCTGCTGCAGAGTTTGAACACAGGTAATTGAAAAATCCTCGGCCTCCTCCACTGTCAGAGTGAGGCCACACACAAATTGGAGGGGCAGCGCCTCATATTTGGCTGGGCCAGCTTACAACCTTGGGGGTCAGAGCGGCGCAGCAGTGGAGTTGCTGCCAGGTTCGATCCCAACTATGGGTGCTGTCTGTACGGAGTTTGTACGTTCTCACCGTGACCGCGTGGGTTTTCTCCGAGATCTTTGGATTCCTCCCACACTCCAAAGACGTACAGGTTTGTAGGGTAATTGGCTTGGTGTATGATTGAATTGTCCCTAGTGTGTGTGTGGGATAGTGTTAATGTGCGGGGTGATCACTGGTCGGGGCCGAAGGGCCTGTTTCCGCTCTGTATCTCCAAACTAAACTCAGCGGTATGAACGTTGATTTCTCTAATTCCAAGTAACTCCTCTATTCCCTCCCCCCTCCCCCACCTTCGTTATCCGACCAGTTCCAATGTTCACATCCTTGTATCCCTCTCGTTCCCCAGCCCACAATGGGCCATTATGGATTCCAACCCTCCTGAGATCATCCACCTCCAGTACACTCCCCCCCCCCCCCCGCCCTCACCTCCACCTTTCAGTCTGAAGAAGGGTTCCGACCCGAAACGTTGCCTATTCCTTTTCTCCAGAGATGTTGCCTGGTCCGCTGGGTTACTCCAGCACTTTGGGTCTATCTTCGGTATAAACCAGCATCTGCAGTTCCATCCTACACACTGGGAAATGGGGATGAATTCTGTAAGGAAGGGGCGGAGGGCAAGCAGTGTTCACGGGTATGAACATGCATCAAGGCGGATAATCAAAGTCACTGGAGATGAACAGTTAACACTGCTCTGCTCCTGCAAGAATGGTGCCTCTATTAACAGCAAGCCAACATGTCCTTGCAATCAGTACTTTCCTACAGCCCCGGTAAAAATATATATGTACGGTGTGAGAAATATTTAACAGCAGAATCTTGTTTGCTGCCTACAACCTTTCTTTCACTGAAAATTATCTTTTACAAATATTCCTCAGTTTTTAATTATCGTTTGTTAAAATGTGAATGATTTTCCTTTAGTACTTTAGTACAGTGAGGAAAGAGGCCCTTCAGCCCAACAAGTCCGTACCGACCAGCGATCGTATACTAACACTATCCTACACACGAGGGCCAATTTACAATTTTTACCGAAGCCAAATGACGCTACAAACCTGTACGTCTTTGGCGTGTGGGAGGAAACCGGAGAAAACCCCATCCACGCAGTCACAGGGAGAACGTACAAACTCCGTATAGACAGCACCCATAGTGAGGATTGAACCCAGGTCTCCGGCGCTGTTATGCTCCTGTCCCACTTAGGAAACCTGAACGGAAACCTCTGGAGACTTTGCGCCCCACCCAAGGTTTCCGTGCGGTTCCCGGAGGTTCCCGGAGGTTTTTGTCAGTCTCCCTAATGGTCGAAAGTGGTTTTCGCTTCTTCTATGCTCCATGGAAGAAGCGGAAACCACTTTCGACCATGAGGGAGACTGACTAAAACCTCCGGGAACCGCACGGAAACCTTGGGTGGGGCGCAAAGTCTCCAGAGGTGTCCGTTCAGTTTTCCTAAGTGGGACAGGGGCATAAGGCAGCAACTCTACCACTGTGCCTGGCACCATTCATTTACTGCCAATCCCCAACTCAAAATCCGTATCAGTCATTTAATGATTAAAACAGTGCGATATTAATGTCGGGTTACAATTACGTTAAGGAAGTTATTGCACAATTAATGAAAGAATCTTTTCTTTCTGCAAAATTGTAAATCTCTGCAAATCAATATGGCCATAACAAAATGGTGGACAATATTACAATACGTTATAAACTGTGGTATGCAGCAAAAAAACTGGAATGAATATTCTTTTAGAATCAATATTATATTAGGAGCAGTCACCTTCTGCTACATAATCCCTGTATCAACAGCTATTTAATCCTTGTATCAAAAGCAATGAAGCAATCTCAATTAAAACATTGCTACTTCACAATATTGACTTGTGTAATTGAAATCCAGATTAATATTCCTTCTGGATTGGTTTAAAACTGTCCTATTATGTATGTTACATGCAGATTTAACCCACCCACTTAAATATTTTTTATTAATACAGAGCAAGACGCAAAGGAGAAGGAAACATTAATAACCATCATGAAAACTCTAATTGATTTTGTGAAGATGATGGTGAAATATGGAACTATTAAACCAGAAGAAGGCGTTTCATATCTGGGTGAGATTACATTTAAATATACACTGATTACATGTTATATTAGTGTCTAATGATCAGAAAGTGCATTAATTAACAACTTCTCTTGTGGGAAGCAAGGAGAGGGAAGAATTACATTTCATGTTTTTCTTCACTCCTTACAATGCTGTGTACGACAGCGATCGCAACTCCTACTGAAGTGCGGATGGCCGTTGGCTCACGAGAAGCTCATCTTCTTTGACAGGTCTTGTTTTTGTTCCTGCTGGGGGTCCACAGCCCCCTCCTCACCTGGCAAACCAGGTGGGGGAGACAGTTTAGTCGCCGACTATCCGACCATGGAGCAGGTAGCACATGGTACCCGTGGCGGGGGGAACTCACCCCCCCCCCCCCCCCCCACCTGACCTGAAAAGTGCCGGGTCTTGCAATTTAGAAGTCAAACCAGGCCAGGACCTTCAAAATGAACAGTCGGCCCTGAGGAGTGTTGTAGAGCAGAGGGATCTAGGATAAAAGGTATATCGTTTCTTGAAAATAACATCATAGGTAGATAGGGTGGTGAAGATGGCTTTTGGCATGCTGGCCTTCATTAGGCAGGGAATTGTGTATAGAGATTGGGACGCTGTGTTACAGTTGTGCAAAATATTAATAAGATCGTGCTTGGAGTATTATGTTCACTTTTGGTCACCTTGCAAGAGGAAAGATGCCATTAAGGAGATTGACAAATTGTTGATTAGTACGGGTGTCAGTGTTATAGGGAGAAGGCCGGAGAATGGGGTTGAGCGGGAGAGGTAGATCAGCCATGATTCAATGGCGGAGTAGACTTGATGGGCCAAATGGCCTAATTCAACTCCTAGAACTTATGAAGCTGGAAAGGGTGCCAAGAAGATTCACGATTATGTCACAAGGGCTTGAGGGCCTGAGCTACAGGGAGATGTTGGGCAGGCTAGGACTTTATTCCTTTGAGTGCAGGAGGCTGAGGGGTGACCTTACACAGGTGTACAAAATCAATCATAAGGGGAATAGAGACGGTGAAAGCATATAGTATTTCTCCCAGGGGAGGAGAATCAAGAACCAGAAGGTGTAGGTTTAAGGCGTGAGGGGAAAGATTTAATATGAACCTGAGAGGCAACTGTTTCACCTGAGGGTGGTGGGTATATGGAATGAACTGTCAGAGGAAGTGGTTGAGGCAGATACAATACTACATTGAAAAAGACATTTGGACAGGTGCATGAATAGAGAGATATGGACCATACACGGGCAAATGGGACTAGCTTAGATGGGACATTTTGATTGGCATGGATGAGTTTGGCCAAAGGATCTTTTTCAGTCCTCTCTCTATAACTCTATGGCCCTCAGAAGACAATGGAACATCACCTGTAGGTGCAACAGGAATATGATCCAGGTCGATTCTGCAACCGGTCATGGATGAAATATGTAACATTAATCCGAGTTCAATTACACTTCAAGGTCGGATAGAATTTTTGGAAAGTTTTCTCAAAGATTTTGTCTCTCTCCAGGGATACCAAGCAGTCTAGTGAACGTTGATTGTGTGCGGTCTGTTCCATGCAGTAGTACACTTAATGCCTCAACGTTCCTCCCCACTTTATAAATCATGTGTTGAAATCTGGACTTTGAAGTTTATGTATCATCTGGGCTTCATAAACAGTGCTATCTACCCATTGGTGACCCTCAGACTATCCTTGATCAGACTTTACTGCCTTTATCCTGCACTAAACGTTATTCCCTTATCCTGTATATATACACTGTAAATGGCTCGATTGTAATCATGTGTTGTCTTTCCATTGACTAGTTAGCACGCATCAAAAGCTTTTCACTGTATCTCGGTACATGTGACAATAAACTAAACTAATCTATTCCAGCATAGTATGCCAAATTGTTTCTGAAAACAATCTCAATTCGTCCCTTCCCACCCAAACCACCTCCTCCCCTGGCACTTTCCCTTGCAACCGCAGGAAATGCTACACTTGTCGCTTTACCTCCACCCTTGACTCCATTCAAGGACCCAAGCAGTCTTTCCAGGAGAGGCAGAGGTTCACCAGCACCTTCTCCAACCTCATCTATTGCATCCGCTGCTCTAGGTGTCAGCTGCTCTACATCGGTGAGACCAAGCGTAGGCTTGGCGATCGCTTCGTCCAACACCTCCGCTCGATTCACATTAACATACCTGATCTCCCGGTGGCTCAGCACTTCAACTCCCCCTCCCATTCCGAATCAGACCTTTCTGTCCTGGGCCTCCTCCATGGCCAGAGTGAGGACTACCGTAAATTGGAGGAGCAGCACCTCATATTTCGCTTGGGCAGTTTACACCCCAGCGGTATGAACATTGACTTATCTAATTTCTGGTAGTCTCTGCTTTCTCCTCCCCTTCTCAGCTCTCCCTCAACCCACTGTCACCGCCTCTTCCTTTCTTCTTCCCGCCCTCCCCACCCTCACATCAGTCTGAAGAAGGGTCTCGACCCGAAACGTTGCCTATTTCCTTCGCTCCATAGATGCTGCCGCACCCGCTGAGTTTCTCCAGCATTTTTGTCTACCTTCAATTTTCCAACATCTGCAGTTCCTTCTTAAACTCTTAATCAATTTTACATTCAGGGTTCTGGAACTTGTTACAAAATAATATTGCAGGCAGATAACTCATTTTTCTAGGTCTCTATTATTATAATGATGCGGAAATCATAAGCCAGGTAAATTCCCCCGTCATTTTTCACTGTATACTGTGTTCAGGCAATTTATGTTTACTGCCAATATAGAGAGGTCTATCTCTACCCTGCTGTTTCCACAACTCGACAGTGTCTCAGGGGACAGAAGCATCAAGATGACCAGGGATTGGGGGGAGACCTGCGTGGAGCATAAATATAATCGCGGAGCAGTTTAACTGAGAGGTCTGTTTCTGGTTCTCTCGATTCGATCCAGTTTCATGTCAACACTTTGGCTCTTTTGGGCGGCACATTGGCGCTGTTGGGAGAGCCAGGTTCGATCCTGACCTCGGGTCTGTCCGTCTGCACTTGTATGTTCTCCCACGAGGTCACAGGGAGAACGTACAAACTCCGTGCAGACAGCAGCCGTAGTCAGGATCGAACCCGGGTCTCTGGTGCTGTAAGGCAGCAACTCTACTGCTGCGCCACCGTGGCGCCCTTTAGGAGTCAGAGAAGAGCAAAGATTAATGTTGTTGAGGTAAGGTTTAGTGTTAATGACTAGTGTTGTGCAGTGTTCAATGGAGCATCCAGGAACAAGGGTAACGTGTATGTGCAGGGATTAGGAAAGGCCTTCAGCGACTGGAGTTTGGAGGAATGAGGAATGATTACATGGCCTGTAATATTTTCAGAGGAGCTGACAGGGATAGTGGGGAACAGAGCATTCACTGGATACAGAGTTGAACATTGAGGTCTGAGATGATGAGAAGATGTTTTTAATTAAAAGTTATGATTCTTTGGAAGTCTCTACCTCAGAGAAGGACATGGATGGGCAATTATTCATTCCTCTCAAGGCCAGGATCAATATTTTTTATCACAGAGGGAATTAGATATGGTCGTCGGACAGGAAAATGATTGAAGTGGAGAATCAGCCAGGATTTTATAACATGATGGCCTAGACCCAAGGGAACAATGTGCCCCGAGAGAGCTGCTATTTCTGATGTTCTTATGTTGATGACAAAATATTACATAGTACAGGTAAGGAAAATGAAAAGTGTCACTTTAAAGTTGTGATAAGCATCAGGGATGTGTTTGTTTATTAAATAACTTTTTTAGTAGCACAAAATGTCAGGGATAGAAAGTGTGAGCTTGGGTTGGAAGCCACGATTGTGCAAAGACATCTTCTTCTTCCGCGTGGCGTGCGCAGCCTAAAGTTGTTGGACAACTTGTTCTATTTGATCTTCCCTTTGTGCATGTCGAGTTGATTGCATTAGTCGAAACAGGGCGGACCACGTGAAGGTTGCAATCTTCCTCCCCTGCAAAGACATAATGTTCCTTCTGCAGTGGACATTTGGGGCATGAAGTCACTGCCTGAAGAAGCTTTGGCTTAGATAGAAACAGTGAACACTAGTTTAGTTAGTTCAGTTTAATTTATCGTCACGTTTACTTAGGTACAGTGAAAAGCTTTTGTTGCGTGCTAGCCACTCAGTGGAAAGACAATACATGGTTACAACCGAGCCATTCACAGTGTACAGATACATGATAAAGGGAACAGCATTCCGTGCAAGATATGGTCCAGTAAATTTCAATCAAAGACAGTCCAAGGGTTCCCAATAAAGTAGCTAGTACAGTAGCTCAGGACTGCTCTCTACTTGTTGGTACGATGGTTCAGATACTCTGAGATACTCTGCAGGACAGATAGCGTCTGCGCAGAGAGAAAGAAGAGAGTGGAGAGGGGGTTTCAAACTTTAGCAAATAGTTAATGGATTTGGAAAAGTATCAGCATGCAGAGTGGACTGTTCATGCCACAACTTAAAATAGAACCTGATAACTAACAACTACATTCAGCAGTCTGAAGAAGGGTCTCGACCTGAAACGTCACCCATTCCTTCTCTCCAGAGATGCTGCCTGTCCTGCTGAGTTACTCCAGCTTTTTGTGTCTGAACTACATTCAGAAGGTGGACACAAAATGCTGGAGTAACTCAGCAGGACAGGCAGCATCTCTGGATAGAAGGAATGGGTGACATTTCGGGTCGAGGCCCTTATTCTGACTGCAGTCACCCGCTCAGACTGAATTTCATTGGTTTACATGATGCTTCCATTCACAGAGTAAACAATAAAAATATTAAGTGAAACCGTTATACCTACATCTAATCCCAGAGCGGCTCGACAATACTCGCGTTCTTTACAATGGATCGATGCCGATCATTTACTTTTACAACTTTCTGTTATCAGCTTCATATTTTCTAATTTAATAGGTTAAAATAAAGTGAAGTACTTGACAAATATTGTTCTAAAAACACTTTGCATTTCCGGATCAAGTGTGCATCTGACAACAGCTGAGCAAATATTGGGATTGGAATTAATCTTACAGATGCCATTTCCTTCCTGCGATAACAAGTATTAGTTTAGTTTACTATTGTCAAGTGTACAGTTAAAAGCTTCTGTTTGCATGCTAACCGCTCAGAGAAAAGACCATACAAGAATACAATAAGGCTGCCCACTCTGCACAGAGGGTACAATATTCATTGCAAGATATAACATCACAGACCAATTAAAGACAGTTCAAAGCTCTTCAATGAGGCATTGGTAACCACAATGTATTGAATAATCAGTCCCAATGTTTTGGTTCAAATACGCGAGCAATTTAAACTATTTCGTAGTTTTTACTATTATAGCTATTATTTCATATAATATACCATTTCAATATAAATTTGTATACTTTAGTATATGAATTGGAATACTATAAATAGCATAGTATAGATAAGTATAGTAAACTTATTAAATATAATATACTAAATAATATACATATTCATAATTGATAGGAGCAGAGTTAGGCCATTTGGCCCATCAAGTCTACTCCGCCATTCAATCATGGCTGATCTATCTTTCCCTCTCAACCCCATTCTACTGCCTTCGCCCCATAATCCCTGACACCCTTACTAATCAACTACTAAATAATATACTATTATTTGGTACAGTATTAACTATTACTAAATATAATTTGAATTTGCTATTCTACAGCACCAAATCAGTTTGGCAGGTTGCAGTATTTAATTCAATTTGTTGATTTGTAAGCAAAATATTTAACTGCAGTCTTTATATACATTGTTGAAACTGAGAATATATACTGTATACATATGTTGTTTAAACTGATAAAATAAAAAGAGGAATGAGTTCCCACTGGAGCAAGACGTCCCAAATGTTGAATACTGGAAAGGGCAAAGCAATCCAGAGTCAAGTGTGTGAGTGGCAACAACATTATGTTTTATGGCCTCGAAGTTGTAGAAGTAAGGAAATAATAAGTTAGGGAAAAGGTAGCTTTGAGGCATTGCTAACAAACAAGTTAATATTATAAAGTGGCATTTGGATTCTGCTATAATAAGGAGGGAGTGCATAAATCTGGATAACAGCAGCATTGAAGAAGATTTGGGGGTCTACGGCCATTTTAGCTCCCAGGGCATGTTGTCTTCTGCTAATGCAGGGGAGTTTAGTTTGGGTTTAGTGATACAGAAGGGAAACAGGCTCTCTATCCCACCGACCGGTGATAACCCCGTACACAAGCACTATCCTACAGACTAGGGACAATTTTCAATTTTTATCAAAACCAAATTAACCTACAAACCTGACTTTTGTAGATTAACTCTGAAGAGAGTTCTGGCAATGGAAGATTCTGTCAGAGCAGGAAGCTAAGCCTGTTTGATACACAAATGTCTCAAGGTATATGGTTAAATGCTTTTGGAGGAAACAGAAGTCAACACCAATGCAGATTGTGTTCCCGAGTTGTCATGTAATCCAGCTACAGTTTTAATCTCTGTCAAGACACAGAGTGCTGGAAGAACTCAGCAGGTCAGGCAGCATCTGTGGAGGGAATGGGCAGATGACGTTTTGAGTTGGGACCCTTCTTCAGACTGAGGAAATGGGGGGTGGGGGAGAGAAAACTGGGAAAGGAGAGGTGGGGTGGGCCAACCCTGGCAAGTGATAGGTGGATGCAGGTGAGGGAGGGCTGATTGGCAGATGGGTGGAGTAAGTGACAAAGGCTCCAGGTGAAAAGGATACAAAAGGGCGTCAGAAATAAGGAGAGAAGATGTGGAGTGAAATGTGAATTCCTCATTAGACATGTAGACGTGCATGGATAGTAAAGGTTGAGAAGTTAAAACTAATTCAAATGACTTTTAATGGAAGTCATTTAAAATACTATAGTGTAGCTCAGGCAAGTGTGATTAATACAAGGTTCTGCAACGCTGGCAAGTAACTGCAATTTTAACTGCATGTGAAGTTGAGCAAATCTCATAAAGTCGTATATTAGGAAGAATGCAAAGAATTATTGCAGCTGTGGGTTTCCCCAAGTCAGAAGCCGCTTCTCTCTCCCCCCCCCCCCCCACATTCTCTCTCTCTCTCTCTCTCTCTCTCTCTCTCTCCAAACCCCCTGCCCTACCCCACCCTCCCTCCCCTAAATCCCCTCCACACCCTCCCCTCCACCGCCACCTCCCCCCCCCCCCCCCCCGCAACCACACGTTGGGGGAACAGACCTAACTGGTCTGCACTTGGTCCACTTTAAAATTCACCTTCACAACCCCCAATGGCACACGGAACCATTACAGCGCCATTACTAACCAGAGAGCAGACCTAGACTTACTGGAAAATATATCAAGCTCAGATTAAATATTAATTTTGTTGAAGCAAAAGATTTGCAGCTGAACCTTTAAACCACAGGATTTTAAAGCTATCTTTATCAAACATTATAAAATGCAACGTCACCCATTCCTTCTCTGGACGCTGCCTGACCCGCTGAGTTACTCCAGCATTTTGTGTCTACCTTCGATTTAAACTAGTATCTGCAGTTCTTTCCTACACATGCCACATGCTTTTAACTAGACAGGACTATATTCCCGTTTACAATTGTGTGTCACTTCCAGACTAATTATAGAAAAATAAACATTATATAGAAATATTAAAAAAAGATAGTTCATGTTATAGTATATGCTGTTTTAATCTATACATAAATGGACAATTGTCCTGATATACCCTGCACAAATACCAGGCCTCAGACAGCCTATTGCCACCTTGATCAGCCTTCTCGTGTGCCGGCTGCTTATAAACCCGAGGCTCACAGATAACACAGAATCTGATTCCTCAGTCTAACTTGTCCATGACAACCAAGGCCCCACATAATGCTTCGGGAGCAACTACAGATGCTGGTTTACACCGAACATAGACACAAAAAGCTGGAGTAGCTCAGCGGGACATCTCCTCTGGTCCACTGATCAATCCAATGATCAGTCTGAAGAAGGGTCTCGATCCAAAATGTCGCCCATTCCTTCTCTCCAGTGATGCTGCCTGCCCCGCTGAGTTACTCCAGCATTTTGTGTCAATCTTTGATTTATACCAGCATCTGCAGTTCTTTCTCACATATCCTCGGGCAGCTCGTTCCATTTACCCACTACACTCTGAGTGAAAAAGCTGCCCCTGAGGTTTCTAATAAATCATTCCTCCTCAGCTTATACCGATGCCCTCTGGTTCTTGATTTCCCTCTCCTGGGTAAAAGATTCTGTGTATTCATCCTATCTATTCCCCTCGTGATTTTATACGCATCTATAAGATCACCCATCTATAAAATGCCTGCAGCTGAGTTGACACAGCAATGTTCTGTGAGGAAAGGCTGTTTTCTGAGAGAGACCCATCTGCAGAAACTGCTTTAATCTGAAGAATAAAATACTTGGTGTTAGACACAAAATTCTTGAGTAACTCAGTGGGTCAGGCAGCATCTGCGGAGAAAAAGAAATGGGTGATGTTTCTGAAAAAGGGTCCCGGCCCGAAACAAGAGTCTGAGGAAGAGTGTCGACCCAAAACGTCACCATGAGATGCGACCTGACCTGCTGAGTTTCTTCAGCACTTTGTGTCTATCTTCGGAATATAGCGGCATCTGCAGTTCCTTTCTACAAAAAAAATAGATGGTGTGTTGTGTGTGAAATCCCACGCCACTGAGTGAAAAATAGCATCTCCTGGCCAACGTCTCAACTGATGCTATTGATAGCAAATTAAATATAAGTATCGTCATTTTTACATGACAATGCTCATGGCTATCTATCCTTTGGCTCCTCTCCACTTCAAAGATTTAGATTTAGACAGGCATATTATTTTGCACATGAAATAAGGCCCAGTGCTTTGAATAGTATCCAAACAGATATACCATATACCATACATAATGTCAGATATACCATACATTAATACAATCAGTTAAACTTAAGTACACAAGATAGAGGAAAGGGGAAGATACAGACTGTCTGTACCTAATGTTTGGTTGTACACAGTAACATCTATGTAAAGTAAGGATTTATGGAGATGAATAATATTCAGGGAAGGTTCATTTCCAAATCATAAAACAACGCAGTCTTGATTGAAACGTGTGCATGTTTTGACAAAACAGAGGAACGAGTCTGCGAGCCAGACCCAGTAATGTTTAGAAACCTGCTTCGTAATTAGCAGAGGATAGACACAAAAAAGCTGGAGTAACTTAGCAGGTCAGGCAGCATCTCTGGAGAAAAGGAATAGGTGACGTTTCGGGTCGAGACCCTTCTTCAGACTGAAAGTCAGTGGGAAGGGAAACGAGAGATATAGACAGTGGTGTAGAACAAATTAATGAAAGATATACAAAAAAGTAACGAATGATAAGGAAAACAGGCCATTGTTGGCTGAGGGCTAGGTGAAAACGAGTTATAGACAATGAAACTCACCAAGATGACATTGAAACTGATACAACGAGGGAGGGATGGAGAATGAGGGGATGCAAGGGTTACTTGAAGTTAGAAAAATCAATATCATACCACTGGGGTGTAAGTTGCCCAAGTGAAATATGAGGTGCCGTTCCTCCACTTTACATTTGACCTCCCTCTGACAATGGAGGAGGCCCAGGACAGAGAGGTCAGTGTGGGAATGAGAAGGAGAATTAAAGTGTCTGGTAACCGGGAGATCAGGTGGGCCCAGGCGGACTGATCGAAGGTGTTCAACAAAACGATCGCCCAGTCTGCGTTTGGCCTCACCGAGGGCTCTTCCCTTGAACAACGGATACAGGAGATGAGGTTGGAGGAGGTGCAATTTGCAGGCATAATTAACAGTGTTCCTAACTATCAAAACATCCCAAATACAGATTGGCGAAATGTTTGAGCAAGATCAGCAAGTTGTTGCAAATACTAGAGTACACAAAATGTTGGAGAAACTCAGCAGGTGCAGCAGCATCTATGGAGCGAAGGAGATAGGTAACGTTTCGGGCCGAAACCCTTCTTCAGACTGATAGGGGGTGGGGGGAGGCGGGAGGAAGAGGGAGAGGTGGGAAGGGGAGGAGACAGCAAGGGTCAACAGAATTGAGAGAATTCAATGTTCATGCCAAGAGGATGCAGACTCCCCAAGCGGAACACGAGGCACTCCTCCAATTTGCGGTGTTGCTCACTCTGGCCGTGGAGGAGGCCCAGGACAGAGAGGTTGGATACAGAATGGGAGGGGGAGTTGAAGTGCTGAGCCACCGGGAGGTCGGGTTGGTTATTGCGGACCGAGCGGAGGTGTTCGGCGAATCGATCGCCAAGCCTCCGCTTGGTCTCACCGATATAGCTGGCATCTAGAGCAGCGGATGCAATAGATGAGGTTGGGTCCTTGAAAGGAGTGGAGGGGGGAGGTAAAGGGACAAGTGTAGCATCTCTTGCGGTTGCAAGGGAAAGTGCCCAGGGGAAGGGGTGGAGCGGGAGGGAAGGGAAGAATTGACAAGGGAGTTGCGGAGGGAGCGGTCTTTGCGGAAGGCAGACAGGGGGGGAGATGGGAAGATGTGGCGAGCGGTGGGGTCACGTTGGAGGTGGCGAAACTGGCGGAGGACTATGTGTTGTATGTGCTGGCTGGTGGGGTGAAAGGTGAGGACCAGGGGGACTCGGCCCTTGTTGTGAGTGGGGGAATGGGGAGAGAGGGCAGTGTTGCGGGGTATGGAGGAGACCCTGGTGCAGGCCTCATCTATAGTGGGGGAGGGGAATCCCCGTTCTCTGAAGAATGACGACATTTGTGATGCCCTGGTGTGGAACACCTCATCCTGGGAGCAGATGCGGCGTAGATGGAGGAATTGGGAATAGGGGATGGAGTCCTTACAGGAAGCAGGATGGGAGGAAGAGTAATCCAGGTAGCTGTGGGAGTCAGTGGGTTTATAGTGGATGTCAGTCAGGAGTGTATCACCTGTGATGGAGATCGTGAGGTCATGGAATGGTAGGGAAGTGTCGGAAATGGTCCAGGTGTATTTGAGTGCCGGATGGAAGTTGGTGGTGAAAGGGATGAAGTCAGTCAGTTGTGTGTGGGTGCAGGAGGTGACACCAAAGCAGTCGTCGATGTAACGGAGGTAGAGGTCGGGGATGGGGCCCTGGTACGCCGAGAACAAAGATTGTTCGACGTACCCGACAAAGAGGCTAGCGTAGCTAGGGCCCATGCGTATGCCCATAGCTACGCCTTGTGTTTGGAGGAAATGGAAGGAGTCAAAAGAGAAGTTGTTGAGGGTAAGGACCAACTCCGCTAGGCGGAGGAGGGTGTCAGTGGATGGGTATGGGTTGCTCCTCTGGTCGAGGAAGTACCGGAGGGCTTTGAGACCATCCTGGTGGGGGATGCAGGTGTAGAGTGACTGGACGTCCATGGTGAAGATGAGAGGATGGGGGCCTGGAGAATGGAATGCGTGGAGCCGACGGAGAGTGTCTGAGGTGTCTTGAACATAGGTGGGGAGGGATTTAACCAAGGGGGATAGGATGGAGTCAAGGTATGTGGGAATGAGTTCGGTGGGGCACGAACAGGCAGAGACAATGGGTCTGCCTGGGCAGTCAGGTTTGTGGATTTTGGGGAAAAGGTAAAATCGGTCCGTGCAGGGCTGGGGAACGATGAGGTTAGAGGCTCAGGGGTGCAGGGAGCAGGAGTGGATGAAGTCTGTGATGGTGCTCGAGATGGTGGCCTGGTGCTCGTCAGTGGGGTCATGGTCCAGGGGTAAGTAGGAGGAGGTGTCCGAGAGTTGGCGCGTGGCCTCCGCTTTGTAGAGATCGACGCGCCAGACTACCACGGCACCTCCCTTGTCGGCGGGTTTGATAACCCAGTCTGGGTTGTTGCGGAGTGAGTCGATGGCAGTACGTTCGGGGGGGGGGGAGAGATTGGAGTGAGACAGGGGAGTGGAGAAGTCGAGGCGGTTGATGTCGCGACGGCAGTTTTGGATAATCCTATGTTGCAAATACTAAATGGTCAAATAAACACCTTCACCCTAGGATGACAGTTGCTATGGCAACTAATGTGTTTGGCATGGTCCTCTGGGAATAAGCAAATAAAAGCATTGGTTGCTGAGATACTGACCCTCCATTAGCCTGCAGACAACATCTCTACTTGAGATTCTGCTTTTCCCGAACATTCACTGTGATTCAGCTGTTAGTTGAAGTTTTAATGATCTGCCTTTAAACAATAGCTGTTAATTCAATTTGCAGCAGTGACATTTACATAAGCAGTTCCTAAACGCGCTTAATTCACTCCAGAGATTAACTCTAAACTGAACGCAAAGTGTAGAACTGAATTTGAGATCCAGTTCCACTATCACCAATATTGCCCATGAATCTCACAAATTTGTTGAGTTATAATTGAAGTAGGGACGCAGGAATCTTGAGCAAAACACAAAGTACTGGAGAAACTCAGCGGGTCAGTCAGCCTCTGTGGAGGGAATGAACAGACGGTGTTTTGAGTCGGGACTCATCTACAGACTGCAGTGGAGCAATAAAGTGGAGACACAAGAAACGGAATTACAATGTATACTTGTGTTAGACACAGGGTTGCAAGGTGGCGTAGCATTAGTGCCGGAGAGCCAGGTTCCACCCAGATTATGGATAATTAACTATGGAGTTTGTACGTTCTCCCCGTGACCTGCGTGGATTTGCTCCAAGATCGGTTTCCTCCCACACTCCAAAGACGTACGGGTTTGTAGGTTAATCGGCTTGGTATAAATGTAAAAATGTCCCTAGTGTATGTAGGATAATGTTAATGTGCGGGGATCGCTGGTCGGTATGGACTCGGTGGGCCGATGGGCATGTTTCCGTGCTGTATGTCTGAACTAAACTAAACTAAATAAAGTAAAGGGGATATGAATTCCTTTAACTTCGACTAGAAGGCTGAAAATCATTAGAGATAATGTATTCGAGCAGGAGGTTATCTTAAGACTGCTTCTCAGTTCAAGATATACGCTGTAGGAATTGTCCCCTCCGGACAAGTGAACATTTGTTAGGATAATTTATAATTAGGATCCCTTATCTGGAAAAATGTGTCGGAAGTAATTGGGACGTCAAAATGGCGTCTCTTGCATCTGGACTGCTCTGTGTGTTTAGTGCACCATCTGGGCGATTGTGTTTATGCACGGGGATCGTCCTGCAAATCTGTACGAAAGAAATGTATTTCACGGTACCTGGTACACATGAAAACATGGAAAATAGGTGCAGGAGTAGGCCATTCGGCCCTCCGAACCAGCACCACCATTCAATATGATCCTGGATGATCATCCAAATTCAGTACCCCGTTCCCCATAATTTTTCCCCATAATCCTTTGATTCCATTAGCCCGAAGAGCTACATCTAACTCTCTCTTGAAAACATCCAGTGAATTGGCCTCCACTGTCTTCTGTGGCGGAGAATTCCACAGATTCACAACTCTCTGGGTGAATCCAGAGACAGGTGACAATAAAGAAGCTGTTGTTGCCATTGTATCTGTGACATTGTCAATGCATTTGAGGATGCGGTGTTAACAAAGTCCATACCGTGGACCCTTGAGCATGAATCAGCGGGCTGGAGCGTATATCCACAGCAGCCGAGTAAATCAATCTGAGTATGGCTGAACTATTTAGGGTTTGGGCGAGGCATGAAAATGAAGCTGACATCATGGGATTCTGAAAGTAAGGATGCAGATCGAGAGTTGGCAACTGTCTCATGACTAAGCTTGCGTGTGATCCAGAATCAATTTTCATGTTGCGCTGGGACTACATGAAAGGATCTATTTTTGGAGTGCGGTAAAAGAAACAAAAAGATCTGACGGGTTGGGATATGCAATCCGGATCACTCATCCCAAATCAAATTAGTTTGCAGACCCAAGGATCTGTGGACGTTGGAATCTTTGGAGAGACACAAAGTGCGGAATGAACTCTGCGGGTCAAGCAGCATCTGTGGAGGGGATGGAAAGGCGATATTTCGGGTCGGGATGCTTCTTCACATTAGTGCTGATGTTTTGGGTTGGGAAACCTCTTCAGATCAGAGGAGGGTCTCGACCTGAAACGTCACCTGTTCCTTTTTCTCCAGAAATGCTGCCTGACCCGCTGAGTTACTCCAGCAGCTTGTGTCTATCTCCGGTATAAACAAGCATCTGTAGTTCCTTCCTACACAAGGAAGGGTACCGCACCAAAACGCCATCGGTCCATTCCCTCCACGGATGCTGACTTACCCGCTGAGTTCCTCGAGCACTGGGTGTTTCGAATGAGTTCTCCCTGGGTTTATATTGACAGATTGTTTTGAATAGGTGATGCATGATTTTGTATTTATGACTGAAGTCACTCTCTTTTCCCGGCAGAGAATCTCGATGCAATGATCGCAGTGCAGACAAAAAACAAGCTCGGCAAAGTCAAGCCCTATGCCATAAGTAAGGAAACAGAAGGTAAACTTGGAATCTATCTTCAAATCTATTGGGCAACATAGTTAAAACAAAACCATTTCTTCAAGGATGGTTTTTTGTGTCAATTTCTAAAATTAAAATGAGGTCTAATCACTTTCTGCAGGTACGATTGATAACTTGGACAGCACAAAGAACTACTTGGTAAAGCAGGACAAAGAGACGGCTAATTCTGAGGACTCCACGAAAGAGATAGTGGAAGAAACAGAAGAGGAGAAAGGTGGGCAGTTCACTCGTTTAACAACACGTCTCGTTTCCCTGCATAAGGACTGAATCAGTCCAAATTATTAACCGCGTCATTTCTGTGAAAGAGCCAAACAGGAAATGGTGATATAGGCGGCGCAACGGTACACTTGCCGCCTAACAGCGCCAGAGACCCGGGTTCAATCCTGACTACGGGTGCTGTCTGTACGGAGTTTGTACGTTCTCTCTGTGACCACGTGGGTTTTCTCCAGGGGCTCCGGTTTCCTCCCACATTCCAAAGATGTACAGGTTTGTAGGTTAATTGGCTTTGGTAAAATTGTAAATTGTCCCTAATGCGTGTAGGATAGTGTTATGCCCCTGTCCCACTTAGGAAACCTGAACGGAAACCTCTGTAGACTTTGCGCCCCACCCAAGGTTTCCGTGCGGTTCCCGGAGGTTTTGTCAGTCTCCCTAATGGTCGAAAGTGGTTTCCGTTTTAAAAATCTGTAATTATTTTGTCGAAGCCGGTTGCGATGCTAGTTGAAGGTGGTTGCCGGAGGACAAAAACCTCCGGGAACCGCACGGAAACCTTGGGTGGGGCGCAAAGTCTACAGAGGTTTCCGTTCAGGTTTCCTAAGTGGGACGGGCATAAATGTACGGGTATCGCTGGTCGGCACGGACTCAGTGGGCCGAAGGGCCTGTTTCCGTGCAGTATTTCTAAACTAACGTAAAATGAGATTACAAGCACAAGTTAACAGGGGAGTTGGATATACTAATATATAGAATGGAAACACAAGGAGCAAAACACAAAGTGTTGGAGTAACTCAACGAGTCAGGTTGCATCTGTGGAGGGAATTGACATGCAATGTTTCGGGTCGGGAAACTTCTTCAGACTGATGCAGTAGGGGGGAGAAAGTTTGAAATTGAGGTGGGGGGGGGGTGCAAAACCTGGCAATTGATAGGTGGATACGGGAGATGTGGAGGGGAGGGGGAGTGGCAGATGGGTGGATGAAGTGACAAAGTCTAGAGGTTTAAAGGAGACAAAAGGGTGTCGGATAAGGAGAAAGGATGTTTGAAATGGAAGGTTGGATAGGAGAAATGGGTGGAACTGAACAGAGGGGAGGGAAAAAGGGAATAAAAGGAAAGATAGGACTTGGGGTGGGAATTGAGTGTACGGAGGAGGGGAGAGGAGCAAGGTGGATGGGAAATGGGTGCATACCAGGGTGGAGGTGGGGGGCAGTGGAAAAAGAGGGGGGTATATTACTTGAAAATGGAGAATTCAATGTTGATGCCTGAATGTCTGAAGAAGGGTCTCGACCCGAAACGTCGCCTATCTCCTTCGCTCCTTAGATGCTGCTGCACCCGCTGAGTTTCTCCAGCATTTTGTGTATCCTCAATGTTCATACCGTTGGGTTCTAAGCTACCAAAGTGGGACAACGAGGGACTGTGTTGATATCTTTGTCTTGTGTACACTTACAAATCAGAAGATCCAGATTAAGTGATGGTTTGCAGATAAACCTCTTCGCAGTTCCATTTGGAACGGGCGTGGAGAGAAATTGAAAGAGTCAACGGTGTGATGGAAACAAGCTGTCATCACCAGTGAGTCACAGGAGGCAGCTTGTTTGATGGGATTGGGCAGAGAATGAATGGAGCTGGTGCGTTTCCAGTCGTGAGGCAGATACAAAAGGACTGCTCAATGCCTATTGTCCTGGATATGCCTTTCGAACGTCAGGGACTGGAATAGAATTAAGAACTGCTGAAAGCACACATATGCATTACTGCAGGTGTCTCTCTGTGCTGAGCCAGCCTGTTCTTCTTGTAAATAGTATTATAGTGTCAAACAGCACAGAATCTGACCCTTCAAAAGTTTGGTTAGCTTTTTATGTACGTCGAGTATTTTTTCCATTCAAACTTTTAATGCCATTTTAATGGTACAGAATGTTTTTGAATTGAATTGAATTGAATACTTTATTGCCACATGTGAAAAGACACAGTGAAATTCTGTGCTTGCGTACCGTGCCAAGGTATGCAAATAGCCGGCACATAAAGGGCACTGACAAAGTTACAAAGTATCCCGCGCCAGGTTCTCCTTTGTTCTCCCCCCTCTCTCACAGTGGTCGCCCCATGCCTGGTCCTCCCTCCTCTCACACGTTGGTCCCCCCATGCCGGGTCCTCCACTGTTCCCGGCAGCATGTCCTCCGAATCCCACTTGGCCTGTCCGCGGCCACTGCACCTTCAATGACCGCCGACCCCGACCGGCGCCCACATCGACGCCAGAAGCACGTTTGACAACGTAACTAATTAGCAAATAACATGTTTGACAAATTTACTCATGTTAATAATTTGTTATTCAAGGATAACCAACTCTATTTATATTTCCCGGCATAATTCTAAGCACGTAGTTAACAAGGACATAACAGGGACTGTCATATGAGGAAAGATTGAAAAGAATAGGCTTGTATTCACTGGAGTTTAGAAGGATGAGGGGGGCATCTTATAGAAACATATAAAATTATAAAAGGACTCGACAAGCTAGATGCAGGAAACATGGTCCCAATGTTGGGC
The DNA here is from genome assembly GCA_963514005.1 of Raja brachyura. The sequence continues at coordinate 7,476,296 of OY740814.1, read as the reverse complement.
GAGTCCAGAACCAGGGGCCACAGTCTTAGAATAAAGGGGAGGTCATTTAAGACTGAGGTGAGAAAAAACCTTTTCACCCAGAGAGTTGTGAATTTATGGAATTCCCTGCCACAGAGGGCAGTGGAGGCCAAGTCACTGGATGGATTTAAGCGAGAGTTAGATAGAGCTTTCGGGGCTAGTGGAGTCAAGGGATATGGGGAGAAGGCAGGCACGGGTTATTGATAGGGGACGATCAGCCATAATCACAATGAATGGCGGTGCTAGCTCGAAGGGCCGAATGGCCTCCTCCTGCACCTGTTTTCTATGTTTCTATACATGCACACATTCAGTCATGAGAGTACTGACTTCCAGAAACAAAATGTTGCCTCTTGCATTGTCACAATGGCCTGAACATTCACCCTACAGTAAAGCCTCGTTATCGACGATTGTCCCCTATAATTAGGTGTGGGGGATAAATATGAACTAGTTTAACCCAAGGCCAGGTGGGGGGGGGGGGGGGGGGGGGGATGTTAAACCAGTGAGATTTCACAGGGTGGGGAGCCGCAGAGCCCTCAGCCCCCACGCGATGCACCAGGGATGGGCCTAGTACTCGCGCCATCTTCATGCTGGTCGCTCTCTCTACCAAAGATTCCGCTCTATGATCTTTGCTCTTTACTCCCACGCCGTAAACACGCCACGTTGCGCCAGCTAGTGAGGTAACCCCATTGAAGTGGGTGGGTGGGGGGGAGGCGGTGTAATGGGAGCCTCGCTCTGTCTCCAGGTGACTGTGGCGCACGTTGCCAGGACGATCCAGGTGCAGATGCAGTGGCGTTTGCCGAATCGAACACCTCTCGTGGGCCTCGCATTAGTGCAGCCGCTTCAACCCCGCGTCCAACGCAACGCTCCTCGAGAGTGTTTTACCGCTCGCTCTCTCTACCCACCACCGCCTCTCCGCTGCCCAACGCTGCCCGCTGCCCGCCAAACATCACCGCATCGCAGGTCCGTTATTGCGAGGGTTGTCCGTTATAAGGAGGGAAGTACCTCTCCAGATATTTATGAGAGGCTCGTTTTTTGTAAAGGTCGTTACGCCTGAAGAAGAGAACAAAATGCTGGCTTGCAGTCTTACTTGGAATTGTGCTTCCGCCGACCTCAGCAATTCCTGCCTGATTCACTCCGCACAGTCCCCCTGAGGCACACGCCACCTGCTTTGTTCTCCTGCAGCAGCTGGGAGGTCACTGTGGATTGCACCAAATGCGTACATTCCCAGCAGAAACTATGCTAGAATTGCAAGAGGTCGGAATTAACTGTAGTGAGATCTAGCATTATTAACAGAGGATTTCAAGCATTATTAAAAGAAAAACATTACGGCACCATTCATTAATTGTTCCACTGTGTATTTGAAATCTATTCTAACAATATCTTTCATTCATTGTTCTTTATCTCTCCACATCACTGTCTATATCTCTCGTTTCCCTGATCCCTGACCAGTCTGAAGAAGGGTCTCGACCCGAAACGTCGCCTATCTCCTTCGCTCCTTAGATGCTGCTGCACCCGCTGAGTTTCTCCAGCTTTTTGTGTGACCCTCTATTCTGACAATGTTATTTTGCACCTATTTATTCTAAAATCAAAACAGAAAAATATAAAGGACCGGTCTCGAACCTTGAACAAAACACAAAGTGTTGGTGAGACAAAATACAAACACCCCTCTCAAATCTCTCCCCTCTCACCTTGAGCCTTTAGTTTTAGAATCATCCAAACAGTGAAAAAGACTGTGAGCGTTCACTTTATCCATGTCCCTCATGATCTTGTACACTTCAATAAGGTCACCTCTCAGCCTGCTGCACTCCAAAGAAAAGAGTCCTAGCCCAGGCTTTTGGGTGACATTGAAACACTAACTTGAAATTGATCTTACTTGTAGCCAAGATAGACACAAAATGTTGGAGTAACTCAGCGGGTCAGGCAGTATCTCTGGAGGGAAGGAATGGGTGGCATTTCGGGTCGAGACCCTTATTCTGACTGCAGTCACCCGCTGAGTTACTCCAGCATTTTGAGTCTAACCTGCATCTGCAGTTCCTTCCTACACATACTTACTTATACCCACTTCCCTGGCACTGTTAAAGCCTCATCTCTGGGCAGTGACCCAGATCCAGCATAGATACAAAAAGCTGAAGTAACTCAGCGGGTCAGGCAGCATCTCTGGAGAAAAGGAATGGGTGACGTTTCGGGTCGAGACCCTTCGTCAGACTCGGAAGAAGAGTCTCGATCCTTTAAACCCACATCTGCAGTTCCTTTCTACCCAGCATGTTGGTCAGAGGAATGACAGTAGGGATCAAATGTCACACCGTCATTTCCGCTACTTTGCCCATGAAACAAGGTGTGCATGTTTTGTCCGAGCACGGTCAAAGTTATTTACGAGCCCAAACCTTTCATGCATGTTCTTGTCTGTTTAAGCACCGCTAATGACAGACTGCCCTAACTACTCATTAGCTAACGGGACGCCTGATCTCCCTTTTGATCAACAGAACTTGACAAAACAGAGTCTTACCTCTCGGCAATCAGAAAGAATATCGAGTGGCTGAAGAAACACAAGCAGGGGAACGGGGAAGGTAGGTTTACATGGATTAAGATTGACGTTTGTTTTCAGCAGTGAAAATAACCAACTTCTGCTCATAGGCAAATTGTAAAATGTTTAAATACATCAGACACGGAAGCAGCAGAGAAATAGCCATAAAGCAGAGTGTCGTCATATTTCATTCAATAGTCATCAACCTGAAACACAAACTCTGTCTTTCTCACTACAGAAGCTACCTGAGTTTCTAAGTATTATCAGCATTATCTATTTTATTTCTGCATTCCACATTGACAGAATTTTACATTTAGCAACGAGATTGATTGATTGAAAGATACAACATAAAAATGGTGGCACAGTGGCACAGTAGTAGAGTTGCTGCCTTACAGCGCCAGAGACCCGGGTTCGATCCTGACTAGGGATGCTGTCTGTACGGAGTTTGTACGTTCTCCCCGTGTCCGTGTGGGTTTCCTCCGAGATCTTCGGTTTCTTCCCACACCCCAAAGACGTACAGGTTTGTAGGTTAATTGGCTTGGCATAAATGTAGATTATTCCTAGTATGTGAGGTAGTGTTACTGATGCGAACTCGGTGGGCAAATGGCCTGTTTCTGCACTGAATTTCTAAACTAAAACAGGCCATTCGGCCCATCGAGTCCACACTCACCATTGATGACCTATTCATACTAAGTCTATGTTATCCCACTTTGCTGTTCCTTACGTGTGGCCTCGCTGACAATGGAGGAGGCCCAGGACAGAAAGGTCAGTATGGGAATGGGAAAGAGTTAAAATGTTTGACAGCCGGGTGATCACCTAGGCCAAGGCAGACTGGCACTGCTTAAACCCGGCTGTTAAGAATATAGTCAACTTTACCTCTTGGCCATGGGGTATAGATACAACTGCTCAATGAAGAGTGCCCTAACTTTCCAGAATACTGTTCTTCTTTCTATTTCTATAATGTTGGTAGAATTATATTAAATTATGAGAGGCACTGATAGGGTGGATAGTCAGAACCTTTTTCCTAGGATGGAAGAATCGAATACGAGAGGGCATGGTTTTAAGGTGAGAGCAGCAAGGTTTAAGGCAGATGTGCGGGGCAAATCTAATTTAAAGAGGTGTTGAGTGCCTGAAATACACTGCCAGTGGTAGTGGTGGAGGCAGATATGTTAGTGGCATTTAAAATACTTTTGGATAGGCACATGGATTCACAGGGAATGGAGGGATATCCAGGGATCGAAGGGCCGAATGGCCTACTCGTGCACCTATTTTCTATGTTTCTATGATATGGATTATGTGCAGGTAGATAATAGGTGGTCTTGGCTTCATAGATAGACAAAAAATGCTGGAGTAACTCAGTAGGTCAGGCAGCATCTCTGGAGAGAAGGAATAGGTGACATTTCGGGTCAAAACCCTTCTTCAGACTGAGAGTCAGGGGAGAGGGAGAGGTATGAAAAGGTTCAGAACAAATCAAAGACCAAGAAAAGGTGGAGCCCACAATGGTCCATTGTTGCCTGTGGAATAGGTGTTTACGAAGGGATGTATGGATGTGAACAGCGGAACAGGCAGGGTGACTTGGCATCATGTGCGGCACAGACATTGTGGGCTGAAGGGCCTGTTCCTGTGCAGTACTGATATATGGTTCCATCTATGTTCATCTCAAACAGTGAATGAGCTCAGTGCTAATGTTTGTGCTCTATGCCCCGTTTCCGGGGTTACGTCCGCGCCTGGGTGGGATCACGCGCTGTCCACAGGCACCCTGGGGGTTTCCGGGCCCGCTGGTCACCGCGGGGGGTGGAATGTGTCCTTGCCATAGAGGGGGTACAGAGAAGATTCCTGGGATGTCAGGACTTTCATATGAGGAAAGACTGGATAGACTCGGCTTGTACTCGCTGGAATTTAGAAGATTGAGGGGGGATCTTATAGAAACTTACAAAATTCTTAAGGGGTTGGACAAGCTAGATGCTGGAAGATTGTTCCCGATGTTGGGGGAGTCCAGAACAAGGGGTCACAGTCTAAGGATAAGGGGGAATTCCTTTAGGACCGAGATGAGGAAAAAAATTCTTTACACAGAGAGTGGTGAGTCTCTGGAATTCTCTGCCACATAAGGTAGTTGAGGCCAGTTCATTGGCTATATTTAAGAGGGCGTTAGATGTGGCACTTGTGGCTAAAGGGATCAAGGGGTATGGAGAGAAGGCAGGTACGGGATACTGAGTTGGATGATCAGCCATTATCACATTGAATGGCGGTGCAGGCTCCAAGGGCCGAATGGCCTACTCCTGCACCTATTTTTCTATGTTTCTATGTTAACAAGAATGATGATAGTTATTTGAAAATGTAGTGATTAGATAATTTGGTGATTTAGTATTATGGCGGTCGGTGCGTTATCACTGTTTTGGTTTGTAAATATTATTTTGTATAATAATTGAATACACTATTTTTGATTGTTTTTTAAGTGTTTGTGCTCTACGTCTTACCGCAGGTGATGAGCTTCAGAAGTTGCGAGATACCATTGACCAACAAGTTGACAACTACGTACAAAAAGGGATCCTGGAGGAAGGAGAAGGGGATATTATCAAACGTATCTATGATAGCCTGTGACGCCCTCTAACACACGAAGGAAGTGATCCTCATCCTTCAACAACAGCTGACCCAATGTTTATTTACATATAGTTTGTATTAGGATATTTAATAAGCTTTAATTTTTTTTCCCCCTTGGCTATTCTGTCGTGTCAAGCAGATTCAGGGACTCATTACTGGAAGAAGTGCTCGGAAATAGGCCCTTCGGCCCACCGAGTCCACGTCGGCCATCGATCACCCTTTCACACTAGTTCCGTCATCCAACTTTCTCACCCACTAAGGGCAATTTACAGAGGCCAATTGACCTACAAACCCGCACGTCTTTGGAATGTGGGATGTGAAAACCCATCGATTAGTACGGGTGTCAGGGGTTTATGGGGAGAAGGCAGGAGAATGGGGTTGAGAGGGAAAGATAGATCAGTCAAGGTTGAATGGTGGAGTAGACTTGATGGGCCGAATGGACTAATTCTGCTCCGTAATCACTTATGAACATAAACCAGAGCACCCAGAGGAAGCCCACGCGATAACTGGGGGACATGCAAACTCCACAAAGGTAGCAAGAACTGGGCTGCAAGAACTGGTGAGGGGTGGGGGGGGGGGGGGGGAGAGCTAGGGGCGAAGGCTAGGGGGAGGGGGACTGGCAGGAAAGGGGCAGATGATACCCCACCCACGTCCTCTTCAGCCCTGCTGTTAGCTGAAAGCACACATCCGCAGCCTCACCGCGGACAACGGACTGTCCCCCATCTTCTGACTAGAAACTGCTCAATATTCTGCAGGGCTGTTATACATGACAAAGCTTCATATCCTAACATCCCTCCTCAAACAAGGCATTTCACCAGAAACCGCCCCACCAACCATTACAACCCTAAGTTCCACCACCTGTGACACACCAAGCAGTTTGCTACGTCAAGGCAAGTTCTGAATTCACAGGAGATTATCCGTCTACTTTGATTTCCTTTCCCAGTGAAAATGTATCTCTTGGCCTCCGTGTCATCTCTTGCAACGATATTCCATCTGATGAATTCACAAAGTATACCTTTTTATTAACTATTTGCAAGGAATTGTGGTGAATGAATAAAGGATTGGAAGAGTTCCCCCAAAGTTTGTTTGGATGTAAATGACGTCAAATGTTTTTCCCCCAATTTTGCTCCACGGTAAGTTAGTTTGTCCCGTTACATTGGTAGATCTTTAATTTCAAAAATAACACTGACTTTTCCTACCAAGAAGTGGTTTCTGTAAAATTACAAAGGCCACTCAAGTGGTTAGATCTCTTCCCACTGTTTGAAGAATAACTTTTCCAAACTGATTGCATCGTAGAGTCGAACAGCGCAGAACCAGGCCCTTCAGCCCAACTAGTCCCTGCCGACCATCTAAGCTGGTCCCTGTATGTTGTGCTTTCATCACAAAGTCACGTCTATTGTGTTTGTAGAGGAGGGGGTGAGGAAAATGAGATGCATTCACTTCTCCAGAATGGATTACACATTGAATCTTGGCTCCTTTGTGAGTGTAAATGATTCCCCATCATGTGGTTGTCAGTAAATGTAAGAAGTATTTTGTTCAAGTGTAAATATATGGTAAACTTTCAAACTCGTGTCAAAATGCTACAATTAAATTGATTTGAGTTTTCTTTACGAACTTAACTTTTCCTGGAACAAGTGTCAATTGAGAATGGTCTCCGCAGTTCATATCCATGCAAAAAGTGTGTCCAAATCGTAATACATCGGATGGATGTTCATAATTGCCGTTAATATCGCAATCACATAATAACACAAAAAAATGATGGTTGTAATTTTTCAGAGAATGTTGGAAGAAGACATTTATCCGGCTTCAGGTTTCAAGATGTAACGTTCTGGAGGCTAATTGAAATCAGTCTAATAAATATAATTCAAATGCTAAATTGACACAAATTCATAGCCCTTGATGATCCTTCAAATCAAGATGGCAAAACACAAAGTGCGGGAGGAATTCAGGCAGCATCTCTGGAAAAAAGGAATAGGTGGCGTTTCAGGTCGAAATCCTTCTTCAGACTGAGAGATGGGGGAAATGGAGGGGGGGAAACCTAGAGATATGAAAAGGTTCAAAACAAATCAGAGCCAGCACCGATCACCAAGGAAAGGTGGAGCCCACAATGGTCCATTGTTGGCAGCGGAAGAGTTGTTAACAAAGGAATATATGGATGCGAACAGTGGAATTGGCACAACAACTTGGGTGGGGGAGGGATGGAGAGAGAGCTAATATAGCAGATGCTGCTTAATATTAGAGTTACCGACATTCATACCGCAGGATTGACACTGGAGTAACTCAGCGGGACAGGCAGCATCTCTGGAGAGAAGGAATGGGTGACTCTTCGGGTCAAGGCTGGGGTATAAGTTACCCAAGAAAAATAAGAGGTGCTGTTCCTCCAATTTGTGTGCGGTCTCACTCTGACAGTGGAGGAGGCCCAGGATAGAAAGTTCAGTGTGGGAATGGGAAGGGGAGTTAAAATGTTCAGCAACCAGGCTTTCCATGCACCAGGTCACGGCAGGGAAGATGGAAGTTTGATTTATATTCTGCCTGACCAGATAGATAGTTCTGTCAGTGATAATTTAGTATGACCAGTTTAGTCATCAGCGTGGAAACAGGCTCTTCGGCCCACCTTGCCCACACCAGCCAACATGTTCCATCTATACTAGTCCCACCTCCCTACGTTTGGCCCATATATCTATCTCTCTAAACCTGTCCTATTCATGTGCCTGTCCAAATGTTTCTTGAACATGGAACGTAGAACGGTACAGCACAGGAACAGGCCCTTCGGCCCACAACATTTGTCATTTGTAACTGTCTGCAGAGAAATGCAACCCCGCCAGTGTCCAATACAGACTGACAACACTTCCAGACAGTCTTCACTTTGGCGTGGCCAATAGAATCTCCTCAGAGAAATAAATGTACATATACATACAAAACATACAAAAGGTGACTCGACATGCTGCGCGGCAGGAGATCACCCGGTGTGCCACGGCCATCCCCGGCATCAGGCCTGCCTACCCTGCCGTGGAACCGGGAACCCACACAGAGAGGGAAACCGCCAAGCCCAGCCCCTGCTCGCATTGTGGACTGGAGGGGAGGGAGTCAGCGTCAGACAGACCGGCTGCGAGAAGGCAGTGCACGGCCTTGATGGTGGAGTGTTCCTACAGCAGCGGAGGACATCAATGACTACGTTTGGCCAGGCTGACCGAACCTGCAACGTCGCCAGGACAACCAGCCCTCATGGTCAGGTCAAGAATTCTATTCTTATAACAACTGGAACCAAATGACAATGGCACCAAAACTGGTGACTCTGTACTGTCTCAGTGTAATCCTAACTCTACACTTGTTTTATGTCTGAGATGTCTGAGATCTAAGATGTATCTGGGTGCTAACGTACAGTGATATTTGTAGTGAACAGTATAGACAAATTCCTTTCACCATACATCAGTATATGAGACAAATAAAGTCCCATTGAACCATTGACCACTGAACCATTTTTGCAACCAACATGCAGATTTTATTTTTGCAGGCACACAGCACTTATGTATAATAATAATCTTTATAATAGAATGTGTAAAGACTGAGTAACCAGCACACACTGCAAAAAGCTAAAGAAAAACACACGGAATACATAACTTTGGGTTGAAGTTGTAACAAAAACTATTTATTGCAGATTTTCAAATGAAATAGAACAAGTTCTCATCGCCAATACATCATTTTCTTTTAAATATCTAAGGCCACAACATACAGACAAAGAATTCATGCATAAAAAGGTCACTGCATTAGTTCACCCATTCGAGTCCTGAAGAACAAGTTACAGTTCACAAAGTTTGGAATCATCACCCTGAACAATGCTCTTTCAAAGCATATTTGCCCAATCTTAGTCCTGAATAATCTTTGCACAGTTTAGGACTATTAACAGAAAGCAATGAAACTAAACGGAATTTAATTCAATTTTAAAAACACAGCCCACGTGGATCGCTCTCATCCCCCCATCTGCAAATACTATCCATGGATAACTATTACAGCGTTGAATACTGTTTTGTGACAATATCCGATTTGGGAATGAGCGAGCATTTTACCGCTTCAGTCCACTTGCACTCAGTCCTGTCCGTGTGAAAAACAAAACCAGACTTGAATCTCAGAGGACCACAGGTGAGCAGGTCTTACATACAATGCCACAACCACACGTGATCCAACCCTTGCCACAGAACCCAAACAGTGACAATAAATATATAATTCAAGTTGCAGATACATTGAAATGAATGAGAATAAATACCAACCGGTTTCTATGACAGGTCATCCGCCTGCAATTACAACCTCACAACTGGGTGGTAAACTGCAAATCGCTATCTGCTCATTCAAGAGTATTTAATGGAACCAGGAAATTATAACATACTGCAGCTTAAATGGGCTCATTAATGCAATAACATTGGAGACACATAGTGCTGTGGTAACTCAGCGGGTCAAACAGTCACATGAATAGGTGACAGGCCAGGACCTACCTATCCATGTTATCTAGAGAAGTTGCCTGACCCACTGAGTTATCCCAGCACTTTGTTTCCTTTTGTGAAAACCAGCAGGTTTCTACATTATTTTGGGGGGTCTGGATATGTAGTAGAAATCAGGACAAGAAGAAGAATTGAAGAAAATTAAATTTAAATCTCCGTGCCAACTAAGGGGTCCCCAATTGAGGGATATTTTCATCTGTGTTAGAAATTTGTTAATATGCTCTAAAAACTAGCCCACATTATATAATGAAATGTGATTTACTTTTTAATAACAAGATCATCTTTAGCCAGAGTTTGGTCATCAGGAATGTGCTACTTTGCAGTTAAAAACCACGAGGCATTATTAAATAATAATAATGATTAAAATAATATTTTTTTAATACTGAAGTGGAAGAGGGACTCTGCCAGCTCTTGATTGACTATATAGGTTCCTTAATCTTCCTGCTTGAATTTGTTCTTAAAACTTTGAAACGGAAAAAGAAAATAAAATTCATGCCAAACTTGAAAATAATTGCCTGCGGTAAAGTAATTCGACATAAACATACATGAAAATCATGGAATGCTACTCATGAGCAGTAAAAGAGTTGGACTGAAATGTATTAAACTGGAAAAATAGTTTAAAACATTCACCCGTGGAATTTTTACGTACTTTGCTGATGCTGATAAATATCCTACCTGGAATAAAATAAATGCCCCTCGCTCCTTCAGATAGCAATCCAGGTGTGTCTATCTGGTATCAGACGATCTGATTTCTATCGGTTATGAGAGTTCATGTTAATTCTGCTTTCACTTGATATGTCACACTCTATACGTTATATTTAAAATTGCCTGAAAAATGTAAATTGCCTTTTGTTATAGAGCAAAGCACTTCGATAGATATGGTTCTGTTAAATATTTGATATATTCAAGTCGAAAATAAAGCAAGCCATGATGTGTGTAGTTTCTCCACGTTAATCCCTGAATTGTCATCATAATATCAATACATTCACCGACAGAGTTCACAGCTTTAGTCACCTGAACGAATGTATGTTAGAACTTGGTCACCGCTAAATAACAACTAACCACAGTCTGCCAAGCACCTCAATCGCAGAGCACAGAAGTTGGGACATTACTTTACAGTTGGGCAGTTGCTGACGAGGCCACACTTGGTGCACTGCGTTCTCTTTTGGTCACCCTGCCACAGGAAAGATGACATTAAGCTGGAAAGAGTACAGAGATTTACAAGGATGTTGCCAGAACCTCAAACGGTCCCGAGCTATATGGAGAGGTTGGGCAGGCTAGGACTTTATTCCTTAGGAGGTTGAGGGGTGATCTTACAGGGATCTATAAAATCACGATGCAAATGCACAGAATGATTCACACAAGAACCAGAGAACATAGGTTGGAGGTGAGAAAAGAAAGATTTAATAAGAACACGAGGGGCACTTTTTCTACACAGAAGTAGTGGGAATATCATATGGCACGAGCTGCCAGAAGAAGCAGTTGACGCAGGTACAATAACAACATTTAAAAGACATTTGGACAGATACTTAGACCGGAAAGGTTTAGAGGAATATGGGCCAAATGCAGGCAAATGGGATTGGCTCAGACTAAATGGGATTGGCTCAGAGTTACTCCAGCACTTTAGGTCTTTCTTGGTAAACCAGCATCTGCAGTTCCTTGTGTCAACACTATTGAGCATTTGATAGCCCAAGAGCTGCTCTGCACAACACCGGCTGACGCTTCTAAGGCCGCCTGGGTCAAGACGAGATGGAGAGGCCAGTGGAAGTCAGTGGAACCATCTAGGCTACACCATTACATCAATGACCCCATGGACGTCCCAGGCCAGGACTTGCCCCGAAAGCAGTGGACAACCCTCAACCGCTTGAGGACAGGCGTCGGACGCTATGGAGCAGCGATGAAGAGGTGGGGCCTCGTGGACAGCGAGCGCCTCCTGCCAGTGTGGGGACCCAACACAGACAGTGGAGCACATGGTCACCAGTTGCCCCAAACACCGGCCACCGAATGGTGAACGAGGTCTGATTGACCTGGACGATGACACGTTGGCCTGGCTCGCCTCAACGGAGCTGCAGGTCTAAAAGACACACGACAGAAGAAGAAGCATTTGATTACTGCAACTGTATGCTGACAGTCAACCTAGCTATCTGAGCGAGCAGTGCTTGCAGGTAATTGCTGCTTCTCTGTCACTATACATTGAGGTCCATCGCTTGGACACCCAGCACATTGTTATCACCGACCCTCCATTTGGTTCATTGTTCACAGGCACATCTTTCACCCAGTATCCACAGCAGCACCTTCCCAGTGCAAGGGCAGGCATGGTCAGATGCTGCGGTACCATTCCAGCCTGTCTTATAGAGTGCTCCTCCATGCTGGATATCAGCAGCTAACCCTGCAAACCAACCACTAACCAAACCCATGGCAGGGGCGGGGCAGGCAAATGGAAATTAGCTCAAGCGGAAAATTAGGCAGCAGCCAAAGCTAATTTGAATGAGTTCTTAAAACTACGAATAAAATGTCAAACTAAATGCTTGATAGAATTATAAAGTGATTCATCACAAATTTTCAATCAGAAAGCCTGTTGGAATGTGTAGGAAGGAACTGCAGATGCTGGTTTACACCGAAGATAGACACAAAATGCTGGATTAACTCAGCGGGACAGGCAGCGTCTCCAGAGATGCTGCCCGTTCCACTGAGTTGATCCAGCATTTTGTGTCTATCTTCATCATTAGAATGGAATGGACAGACAAAGTTTCAGGACAGGATCGTTCTTCAAACATCATTGAAGGAAGGGTCCCAACTCGAAACATCATCCCTCCATTTTGCTCCAGAGATGCTGTCTGACCCGCTGAATTACTCCAGTTTTTTATGTCTATCTTCAGCTTGTTGGAATGGGCATTTTGGCATCATTTCCACCACAGGAAGAGAAGATGCCCCTTCCCCACCGCCTGTTATTGTCAGACACTGATCAGTCAGCTCAAATGACCGAGTCCACGCCACTTGAATTATTTAATAGACCTTTGCAGCTTAGTCAGAATGTGAAAGAAACTATTGTTAGGCTCATCAATTCTAATTTAGTTGGTGCACAATTGGTTTCATTTTTTTTAAAAACGATATGCCGAGGAGTTTGAAGGAGCTGGCCAGGCACCAATGTCACAAATTACTGAGACAACTGCGCTCCCCTTAAGTAAAGTTTTAGCCAGTTCAGACAATTAAGAGACTGCAAAGCTGAGAAGGGGGATAAAAAGTCTCCCCTTGTCTCCCCATCCCACTGAACGGACAATTGATCCACAAGCGAATCAGCTAATCACTTTTCAGAGAAAGTAAATGCACAAGTGTACAGATAGAAGCCGAGACATTGCACGTGGGGATCATCTATTTATGACAGAGGGGGAAACTAGATTTAAAGATACAGTGTCCTTCAGCCCACTGAATCCACGCCGACCAACAATCACCCGTACACTAGTTCTATCCTTCACACTAGGGACAATTTACAGAAACCTTTTAACTTATAAATTTGCATGTCTTTGGAGTGTGGGAGTAAACTGGAGCACCCAGAGAAAACCAACACAGTCACAGGGAGAACATGCAAACTCCGTACAGACAGCACCCGTAGTCAGGATCGAACCCGGGTCTCTGGGGCTGCAAGGCAACAACTCTACCGCTGCGCCACCGTGGCGCTCACATTCCTGGGAAGAACAGTCTGTCTGCAGTGGTTGAAACTCAGACTTGGAGAACAGAGTGATTGAAAATGGCAGCAACTGCCTTACTTACTGGGACACAGTAACAGTGGAATGAGTTGACAACAAAGAATGCGACCACTCTCAGAACTGCAGGCCTAAGATCGTCATTAGCTTTAGGTCAGATTCCGTATCCCAATTAGCCGATTCGAGAGTCAGGATGACCGGAAACCCCTCCTCTCCCCAGCACTGACAGCAATTTCTTTTCAAAGCTATCTGTTTGTACACGGCCCTTGCAGAAACTGGCTACATGTGTGAAACAGCACCATAATGGTTCCCTATAAAAGCAAACGGCCTGTTTGGCTTCCATACCCACACATTCTGTTCAACTTTATACAAGAAATATGATTATGTTTATTTAAAAAAAAACGAAAAAAGTTTGTCATTAATCCATTGTCTTTATCCTAAATCAACATTACTGCTTAGCACTGAATGTACTCTATTATTTTTGGTTTCAACTTGAAGATTTCAAATAGTCTCTTCGGTTCACTACTAATGTCTACAGGATTGTCAGGTAAAATAAGATCTCTTCCTTTCAGTTAAATCTAATTTTGCAAAAATATGATAAGGTCGCGTTTTGGTTGTGTTTTAATTACTTCAACTAAGCTTAATGTTGGAGTAATGCACTCACCTCTGACCCAGACCCACACGTGTTGGACATTAGGAGAATGCACAGCAGCCAACACGTGTAAGATAGACAATGGGCTTCGGATTTGAAACCGGGACGATCGCACTGCTTCGCACACAAGTTCAGGCCAGCACTAGGTGGGCGGCCACAAGCACACACTGCAAATCTTGCTGTGGGAATATAAAACAGCGAATGGAGATGGCAGAAGGGAGACACAGAGGTAACAGCAGCTCACACTTCACACCAAAGACGCACAGTCTCCCTCTCGGCCCCTGTCACGTCGAAGTATACAAAGCAATGGCTTAGATTTAAAGCAAATTTAAAACCCGGAAGTCAAACGAGGTCACACAGTCTATGCACACGTAACGGGAAAACCGATTATCCTTCAGCATCCTGGGAGCGTGGATCCCATTAATCAAGGCTCTGGTAGGAAGATGTGGCCGAGGGGTCATCTTGGTGTCCGGTGTCACCACTGTGGGAAGTAAAGAATTTGATTATTGCTCGGCAAAGATGGTGACACAATATCTTTGGAGAAACAACAGTCTTAAAAGAAAGCATATTAAAATGACATAGAAACATAGAAAATAGGTGCAGGAGTAGGCCATTCAGCCCTTCGAGTCTGCACCACCATTCAATATGATCATGGCTGATCATCCAACTCAGTGTCCTGTACCTGCCTTCTCTCCATACCCCCTGATCCCTTTAGCCACAAGGGCTACATCTCACTCCCTCTTAAATATAACCAATGAACTGGCCTCAACTATCTTCTGTGGCAGAGAATTCCAGAGACTCACCACTCTCTGTGTGAAAAATGCTTTTCTCATCTCGGTCCTAAAAGATTTCCCCCTTATCCTTAAAAATTGACATTTTGTAATCGATCATTGGTTGTGAAGGCATGATGGTTTTGAGAATGACACCATTTGGAAGTGAAGGCACCACATTTATGACAAGCTGTAAACTAATTTGCACGGTTTTACTGAGAAAATATGTCACACTGGAGCTCTGTCATGCTGTCATAATGCTTGGCACATACGGTCCCTGACTCAACGACACGTTGGATGTTAACACCTTGATCAGATCTCAGGTGCAGAATAACCGAAAGCTTCACACTGCAATCTACAACCCAACCGCCCGTCTGATGCTGCCTGTCCCGCTGAGTTACTCCAGCATTTTGTGTCTATCGTCGGTTTAAACCAGCATCTGCAGTTCCTTCCTATTCATGCCATTTCATACCGGTTAATCTGACAGATTCATAGGGTCATACAGTATGGAGCCAGGCCCTTCGGCCCAACTCGTCCATGATGCCCCATCTAATCCAGTCCCATTTGCCTCCATTTAAATCTTTCCCTCTAAATCTTTCCTATCCGTACAAATTTCCAAATGTCTTTTAAATATGTTATTGTACCTGCCTTAACTACCCTGCTGCTTTGGCAGCCACTTTCCATACACCCACCATCCTCTGTGTTAAAATGTTACCCCTCGGGCTCCTACTAAATCTTTCACCTCTCATCCTAAACCTGTACCCTCTAGCTTCGTGCTTCTCCAACCCTGAGGACAGAGTTACTGTACAATTCACCCTATCTATTCCCCTCATGATTTTATACACCTCTATGAGATCACCCCTCAGCCTCCTGCACTCCAAGGAATACAGTTCTACCCAACCCCTCCTTATTGCTCTGGGCTTCGAGTTCTGGCAACGTCCTCATAAATCTTCGCTGCACTCTTGAAAAATCGAAGGAGGACAACAATATAAATCAAAGTACTTTACGGGGAGATAAATGTTTAACTACAAAATAAGGACATTGAAGGTAGAAGCCAGGCATAAAATTGGGATACAAGCAACAGAATTCCCATTGCAGAGCGAGCTATAGAGATGAATGGCTGCTATTTATATTATTGTTTACAAGGTCTGTAGTCGACTTGAAATATTTACAGACTGATACCGATGGGCTTCCAGGAACTGAAGAGTATTTGGCAGCACTAGATAAAACTATCTATTCAATACATCCCCAACAGTATGTTCTCTGCACAGTGTAATGGATGTGTTCCAAGTCACAAGCTCTCTCCACTGTGAAGAGCATGTCCTCACCCCAAGAACCTCCCATGCAAATTCCTGATAAGATCTTTACAAAAAATCTTGTGGATTTCAAAGTAAACCTGCAGATGCTGTAAATCTGAAGTAAATTCACGGTGGGGATACTCAGCAGGTAAGGCAGCACCTGCGGAAGGAGGTGCGAAGACCACTCATCCTCTCCCTCCAAAGGTGCTTCGTGACCCGGTGAGTGTCACAGAGTCGTAGAGCAGTACTGCATAGAAACTGGCTCTGCGGTCTACCTATTCCAAGCCGACCAAGTTGGCACACTGGGCTAGTCCCATTTCCCTGACCCATTCCTATCCATAAATCTGTTCAAAAGTTATAACTGCTTCCTCTGTCAGCTCGTTCCAGACACGGACTACCCTTGGAGTGAAATAATTGCTCCTCAGGTCCTGCTGACTCCAATGCTGTACCACCTACGGTCCATGGCATAGTCACAGAGCTGTACAGCACAGAAACAGGCCCATCGGCCCACCTGTCCATACCAACCAAGTTGGCATTTTGGGCTAGTCTCATTTGCCCCCTAGCCCCCTCCACCTTCCCTATCGGTACATCTGTCCAAATGTCTTTTAAAAGTGGTAATTGTATCCACTTCCATAGCTTCCTCTGGCAGCTCATTCCAGATACGAACTATCCCCCCGAATGAAAAAGTTGCTCTTGAGGTCTCTCGTGAATCTCTCCCCTCTCTCCATAAGCCTATGCCCTCTAGTTTTAGAATCCTCTTTCTGGGCACAAGACTGTGAGCATTCACTTTATCCTTGATTCTCATGATCTTGTACCTCAAAGAAAGAGTCCAAGCCAATCTAACCTCTCCCTCTAACACTCAATACTGCAAGGCCAGATAACATCCTGGTGAATCTCTTCTGCAACCTTTCCAACTCAATGACATCCTTCATGTAGATGTGAGACCAGAACTGTACACATTGTTCCAAGTATGGTCCAGCATTTTCTGTTTTTATTTAAGAAAAGCTCTGGTATTTAGAAACATAGAAAGTAGGTGCAGGAGTAGGCCATTCGGCCCTTCGAGCCTGCACCGCCATTCAATATGATCATGGCTGATCATCCAACTCAGTATCCTGTACCTATCTTCTCTCCATACCCCCTGATCCTTTTAGCCACAAGGGCCACATCTAACTCCCTCTTAAATATAGCCAATGAACTGGCCTCAACTACCTTCTGTGGCAGATAATTCCAGAGACTCACCACTCTCTGTGTGAAAAAATGTTTTCCTCATCTTGGTCCTAAAGGAATTCCCCCTTATCCTTAGACTGTGACCCATTGTTCTGGACCTCCCCAACATCGGGAACAATCTTCCTGCATCTAGCCTATCCAACCCCTTAAGAATTTTGTACGTTTCTATAAGATCCCCCCTCAGCCTTCTAAATTCTAGCGAGTACAAGCCAAGTCTATCCAGTCTTTGACTGCTCATTTGCTCGAGATCATCGCTGACATTCAGATTTATTCTATGTATAGGAGCCTGTGGCAGATTAAAAGCATAAAAGCTCATGCAGACAAGCTTTCAGAAATTAAAACAGAGAATGAAAGATTCACTCGACAAGCAGGTGTGATCAATGCTTTTGAACAATGAGTCTGCTTTCTCCATGGATGCAGATTAAGCTGCTGAGTTTTTCACTTAAGATAGACACAATATACTGGAGTAACTCAGCGGGACAGGCAGCAACTCTGGCGGAAAGGAATAGGTGACATTTCGGGTCGAGACCCTTCTTCAGACTGGGAAGCAGGGGAGAGGGAAGCAAGAGGTATGAAAAGGTACAGAACAAATCAGAGCTCGTACCGATGGCCAATGAGCCCACAATGGTCCATTGTTGGCTGTGGAGGCGATGATATCGAAGGGATACAAACAGTGAAACTAGCAAGTCGACTAGGGTGGGGAAGGGATGGATGGAGAGGGAGGGAATGCAAGGCTCACTTTTCAGATTTGCAATCACGTTTCTTCTACTGACACAACAACATGTGAAAATTTACGCTTTGATTCTAATCTTGTAGCCAGCTTGTCAATCCAATTATAATGCACCACACCTATTTCACAGTGACGGTGACAGCATCTGCCATGGACAGATGCTCATCTGAGACAATGCAGGATTTAACACAGCAAAACTTGAATATTCCCAATGTCGTCATTCAACTAATCTAGTTTATTGGCAACGGTATACTGTGGAACCTTGACTGAACATGATAAAGCTGCACATTTATTTAAGATCTTCTGAAGTTGTTCCCTTAAATATAACTGCAATAGACTTGCAAACTGGAATATAACAGCTCCATCCAAGACCGCAAGAAATTGCAGACGCAGCCCAGACCATCACACAAACCAACCTCACTTCCATCGACTCCATTTATACCTCATGTTGCCTCGGCAAGGCCAGCAACTTAATCAAGGATGAGTTGCACCCCGGCCATTCCCTCTTCTGTCCTCTCCCATCGAGCAAAACGTATAGAAGTGTGAAAACACACACCTCCAGATTCAGGGACAGTTTCTTCCCAGCTGTTAGTCATCAGGCAACTGAACCATCCTACCACAACTAGAGAGCAGTCCTGAACTACTATCTACCTCATCGGAGGGCCTTGGACGATCTTTGATCGGACTTAATTGCCGTTAATTTGCACTAAACGTTATTCACATTATTCCCATTATCATGTTTCTGCACAGTATGGGTAGCGTGATGGTAATCGCGCATTGTCTTTCCGCTGACTGGTCAGCACGCAACAAAAGCTTCTCACTGTACCTCAGTACACGTGACAATAAACTAAATTAAACAAAAATATAAACAGTAGCCATTCTTCTATGGAGCTTGTGATGTTCCAAAAAATCCCACTTTGCTTCCTGGCCCCCACCTATTGTCCCTATTCTGTAATTAACCATTTATCTTCCTTTCAGATACTTTGATTTATATCTATGCTCCCTAAGACCTCGTTACCCACTGAGGGAGAACATTTTTCACACAGCAAGTAGTGCCAATTATAATGTTTAGTTTTAGTTTAGTTTAATATTGCCAAGTGTTCCGAGGTACAGTGAAAAGCATTTTTGTTGTGTGCTATCCAGTCAGCAAAAAGACTACACATGATTACAAACAAGCCATCCGCAGTTTACAGATACAGGATGAATGAATAATGTTTAGTGTAAGGTAAAGTTCAGTAAAGTCCGAAACACGATAGTCCGATGATCGTCAATGAGATAGATGGTATGTCAGGACTGCTCTCTAGTTGGTGATAAGATGGTTCAGTTGCCCGATAACAGCTGGTATTATTATTGTAGAGTTTAAATTACAGTTTAGTTTAGTTTAGAGATACAGTCTGGATACAGGCTGTTCGATCTGAAGAATGGTCCGAATCCAAAATCGCCTATCCATTTTCACCAGTGATGCTGCCTGACCTACTGAGTTACTCCAGCATTTTGTGTCTATCTTGAGCATTCTGATGAACCTCTTCTAAATCTTCTCCACAACCTCCACTTCCTTCCTGTAATTAGGCAACCAGAACTGCACGCAATATATTTAATAAATATATTTATTGAATATATTTACAGCAAAGATTGACAGGCACGGGAGTCAGGTGTATGAGAAGGCAATGGTAAGTGATGTGGAGGCTGAGATTTGATTAGCCATGGTCTTAGGGAAAGGCATGGTCTTAGGGAAAGGCACAATGGGTTTGACGGATCAGTTTATTGTCCTCCTATGTACCACTTTGGTCATTTATTTTGTGCACCTGAACCATCTAATAGTTCAATGGTACAATGGTTCATGGTTGTCATGTCTGCACAGTGAAATTCTTTTTGCATAGCTCACATATCTAAGCTGAGGGCGGCACGGTGGTGCAGCAGTAGAGTTGCTGCCTTACAGCGCCAGAGACCCAGGTTCGATCCTGATTATGGGTGCTGTCTGTATGGCGTTTGCATGTTCTCCCTGTGACTGTGTGGGGTATTTTCCGGGCGCTCCAGTTTTGGTAAAGTTGTAAATTGTCCCTAATGTGTAGGATAGTGCTAGTGCACTGGATGATCCCTGGTCGGCACGGACTCAGTGGGCCGAAGGGCCTGGTCCCGCTAAAGTACCACTAAAGTCAAATGTAACGCTGCACAGCTCTGAGCTACACAGTCTGAGTTTAACTAGCTAGCCCTTTATCACAACTAGTTGTACCCTGTGCAGCAACCTGGTACTTTGCCAGAATCCCTCCTTGGCCAATGCCTCCCTCCTGCAGTGCTATACTCTCGCCTTCATTGAATACTCCAAATGAAAAATCAGCAGCTTTCTCTGTAACTGCAGTAGCATATCTCAGCATTAATATTCAATGCATCAGCTGAAGTCCAGCATCTCAGTTCTTAATGATTTATAGATTCCCAAACAATTTTGTTTATCCAGGAACTGAAAGTGCTTCTCTATAAAGTCTGCAATCTGTTGTGCTGGTCATCTTCCCAAGGTATACCATCACACACTTGTGCTAAATAGTGCCACGGACAGCGTCTATATTGACATCTGCAGTAGCTATGCAGAAAATGTTGATGATACATAACCAAGCCCAGTAAGTCTTGGGAGTGTTGCCGCTGTGAGGCTGGCACTGGGTTAAAACAACGTAGAACAGCAGAGTGCAGGAACAGGCTCTTCAGCCCACTACGACAGTGCTGAACATGATACCAACCAATATCTGCCTGTGTGTGATCCATATCCCACCATTCCCCGAATATCCATGTGCCTATCAAAAACCATTTAAACACTCCCATCATATCTGTCTCCACCACCTCCAACCCCAGCTGCATGTTTCAGGCTCCTGCCACACTCTGTGTAAAAAAAGAGGATATGTTTTTAAAAAGTACATATTGTAAAGATTAATGCAATTCAGATAACTCCTACATTGGTTTATCCAACAGTGCTCCAAAGAGAGAAGTGGAACAACCTTCCTTAACCTCAACATATGGTAGCCACAGGCCCAGCCAGCATGCACGTGCTCTGGGTCACTGTCCCCATGGCATTGTGTGTCCAGATTTGATTTCTATATATTCCCAACTCAACTTTCCGCCCTAATGAACAAGGGTTTGAAGTTACAGGGTTGGTGGAATGTGGAACTGGCACCATAATTAGCTCATTCATGAGCATATGGAACAGCAGAGAAGTCTCGAGGGGCCAAGTGGACTTCTCCTGCTGCTAATTTGTATGCAGGTCGCTGAGGAGGAATCCCTTTAGCCAGAGGATGATGAATCTGCGGAATTAATTGCCACCGAAGGCTGTGGAGGCCAGGTCAATTGGTATTTTTAAAGCAGAGATTGACAGAATTTTGATTAGTACATGTGTCAGGGTTTATGGGGAGAAGGTAGGAGAATGGGGTTGAGAGGGAACGATAGATTAGCCATGATTGAATGGCGGAGTAGACTTGATGAGCCAAATGCCTATTTCTGCTCCTATCCCTTATGAACTTATGAAGTTCAAAACTGATTCAGGAACGCTTCTTGCAACTCGGTGGTATTTTAAAAAACTCCATAGGTTTGAATCGATCTCAGGAGTACGGCTGTCAACAAAAGCAGTAAAATTAATGGAGTCCCTCCGCAGATGCTGCCCCACCCACTGAGTTACTCCGGCAATTTTTGTTTTGATCAAGATTCCAGCATCTGCAGTCCCTTTTGTCTCCAAAATAAATTGCCTGACCCACTTCGTTACTCCAGCATTTTGTGTCTATCACCAGGTTTATTTGAAGGCCTAAACTTGCAACATTTCTGGTCCCCGCCATTGCAACTTAACTGCAAAATTGCAATATATGGTGGGACAACAGAATATTTAGCGTTTCTCTAATCAAAAATAAAACTATTCTCCATGATGGCAAATGTTCACATTCACAAGCTGGGCAACAAGAGGTTGTTAAATTTACATTCACAGCAATACAACAACATCTCACTTTGCAAACTGCAGATTCCAGGAGAGCAAAGCACTGAAGATTAAAACCTATACTTTGTTTAGGGATCTTTGTGGAGTGGAGGGGAGGGGGGATATCTATTGGTTCTGTAAACAATGTGAAAATAAAAATCAATGGAAAATAGACTTCACATTTGGAAAATAATAGGATGCATTTAGTCGATGTGCAGCTCGGTGAGGAAGATATTTCCAAAACGTGAGTAAAACAATGCTTTTCAGTACATTCAACCCGTATGAAGTTTGATATGTTGAACTTACCACTGAAATGGGTCATCAGATTTACTGCTGACAACAAAAAAAGTCACTACCAAGTGCATAATACAGTAGGAATTAAGGAAGTTCAGAATGTCATTGGCAATGTGAAAACCAATCAAAGTTGGAACTAGAATTAGGTATGTTACAAAACTTACCTTGAGCAGCGCTGCAATTCTGCCGCTCCCCGTGTGCGTGACTTTGGCGCCTTTCAGAGGGGGGCGGGCTTAAAGTGCCGTTTTTCTACAGACTGGGCAAATCGATCCATATCGGGCGATTTCGTTGCGGAAGTAAAATCGCTCCGACATTTCATTAATGAAGGTATTTTTAAATTATGCTAGATTATTTATTAACTAGAGTAATTTAAAAATCACCTTCAAAAGCCGTGAGAGCCGACAACGGGAAGGATTTTGCGTAGGGGAGAAAAAAAGGTACACAGTTTATTTTTATATTAAAAGTTGGTTTTTAGGAGGCTTTAATCATATTTTCATGTTGCGAAATGGGGTTCAAAAAAAATGTATGAACCAACAGTATTTTTCCTCCCGACTTCACCACAAACCACAACATTCCAATCCACCGCATTCCACTAAAACCCACTCGCTAGTTGATTTAAATGGCCATTAATTTACAGGCATTAAACACGAAATTCCTTCCATTTGGCCCAGAAATTCATGAAAATGAGATTTAAAAATTATGTTATATTGTGGATTATTGTGTGAATGTTATTTGGACACTTAGGCAATTTTAAAAAAGTTTATCTTTTCTTAAGAAATGGATAGATGTTTAGATCTACTCATTGAATTTTGTAATTAGCTACAATTAGATAACTAACTAATTATATGCTTTAATTTCAGGTCACCCAAGTAAGATTGTTTCATATTTGTTTCAGAATGCTTCAATCTATAATAACTGAAAATTTCATTGAGTTCTCTTAATTTTTAAGAAAGATATGAGCTTTTAACGGTTCTAGATCACAGCTTTTGAGTTAAGTCAATTGAAAGGCAATGGGGAACGAGATGCTAATTTCCGAGTATGAAAATGGTCATAACTTTCTTAATACTGAAGATATGAAAGTGAATTAGGTGTCAAATTAAACTTCTTTTTATGCTTTATCTAATGGGATAAATTGCAGACTTGATTTTTTAAATCTCAAAATTTTGTAACATTGCTACTAGAATGGGGTTTGAGGAGAATAAATGTTGAGAATATCAAATGTACAGCATTTTACAAAGGAAGAAAAAGTAGCCTTGAAATAAAATATCCTCTCGTACTGTTATTGTGAAGTACCAGGCATGTGACAAAAATGCCTCTCCAGTTAACAATGTTGCTCTCAATATTTAATTTTTGATGCAACATTTGTTCCAATCGCCCCCAGCACAACAGCAAACACAAGACTCAAACCACAGTCAAGGCAGACCTTGTTACTGAGCTTCTCTCTCCTCAAGGCTGGGCAAGACCTGAATTACTGAAAGTAAAATCCTTCAAACTCAGATGAGACGGACAACCAGATGACTGAATGTGTAGGAACGAACTGCAGCTGCTGGTTCACACCAAAGATAAGAGACACAAAATGCTGGAGTAACTCATCGGGACAGGCAGCATCTCTGGAGAGAAGGGATGGGTAACGTTTCAGGTCGTGACCCTTCTTCAGACTGAGAGCCAGGGGAGAGGGAAACTAGAGATATGGAAGGGTACATAGAGCATGCAAGGTGTGAATAGGATGGAGGCAAGCGTACAATGTGCGTACCAACTCCATCTAGTCGTGTTGCCACTTTCTGAGAGCTATGGACTTAGACCCAGGATACCTCTGTACTTCAATACTGTTATGAGTCCTGCCATTTAACTGCATACTTTCCTTTGCATTTGACCTCCCAAAGTGCAACATCTCACAATTGCAAATTCCTAATTGTTGCCAACATACTTGCAGTGAGCAAGTACTAGATAATGATAACCACTTTTGTAATGTTGTCTCTCATTTCTATCCGGAATCATTCCCTCATGATTTTAAATCCTTGTCTCCTGTTCCTTGAACCATCTGCCATCTTTCTCCATTTAGATAATCTCTTTATGTTCCTCTTACCGTAGTGCATGGCCTCAGTTTCCCATATGAAGCTTCATTTGCCAAGATTGAGTCAATCGATCTAGATCCTGTCAATGGCACAGTGGCACTGCGGTAGAGTTGCTGCCTCACAGCACCAGAGACCCAGGTTCAATCCTGACTACGGATGCTGTCTGTACAGAGTTTGTATGTTTGGCTTCTGTAAATTGCCTCCAGCGTGTAGGATAAGAAAGTGGGCTAACATGGAACTAGTGTATGGATGATCGATGGCCGGTGTGGACCCGGTGGGTCGAAGGGCCCATTTCAATGCTGTAACTCTAAAACATCTGTCCTAACACCCTCATCACAACATGCCCCCCCCCCCCCAACTATTCTCATGTTATTGGTAATTGTGGACAATTATTTGCGATATATATATATAAAGTCTAATGACTTTTACCTGCCTCGTATATATATATCGCAAATAATTGAGGTCATGATCTGATTCTTGGGAAACTCTCTAATCTAAATAGCTTGCAGATAGAAATATTGAGTGTCTAGTTTTAATCTTTCCTCTCATGAAAAAGGCTAACCATTACCTCAGAATTAATGACCAAGGATGCTGTGCACATGTATGCAATGTGATTTGTTTATTTGCAAATATTAACTTAATTTATGAGAGAGAAATGTGGAGCAGATATCACGAGAAGCTGGCAATTTCAAGGTTTGCTTTAAGCTAGAACATCAAGCACACCATGTTATTTTTATCCGATGAGCATATCAAAGGGTCTGCTGAATTTGAAAGGCTTTGAGCAGTTTTGGAATCAATCTAACATTTGTCACATGCAAATGCTGCAATCATCTGGAATTGTTCTGACCTTCACCCTGCTGTTAGAAGCTCTCGAGCTTCCTCCCAGGCAACAGAAAGCTTCCACGTCAGACCAGCTGCCAGCAGTTTCTGTGGCAGGAAAGATTATAACTGTGCAAAACCTACAATGCTGTCACAGAGAGGTGGATAAATGGAAGGTGATGTGCAATTAACAATCTGTCAAAAGGAAGCTGAAGGCTTCTGTTTTTTGTCATTCTATACTTCACCTGCACAGTTCACACTGCTGATAGCGACAAGTTTCCATCCTTTCATCTTCGGGAGCTGTCAGTCTAGTAGATTATAACGCTGAAAGCTGCAGGAGTCATGCATAAAAACAGCATGTTGGAACTCCGGTCAAGAGCTAAGCACGGATGAGGAAAGCCTGGTTACCCTACTGCAGTCGATCCATACGCAGAGAACCCCACATTGCGGAGGGAGGGATGCGTGGGGATGCATGCCCAGAGAACGAGCTACATCGTGATTTACCGTAAAGCAAAGCTGCATAATCTGCGCAGACCCCAAGAAATGCATTTAGTTTAGTTTAGGAAGGAACTGCAGATGTTGGTTTACGCCGAAGATAAACACAAACTGCTGGAGTAACTCAGCGGGTCAGGCAACGCTCCCTCACTCCAGAGATGCTGCCTGTCCTGTTTTAGTTTCATTTAAAAAGGCCCTTCGGCCCACCAAGTCTGCACTGACCAACGATCCCCGCACATTAACACTACCCTACACACACTAGGGACAATTCTAACAACTTACCTACAAATGATACGTGTTTGGAGTGTGGGAGAAAACCGAAGACCTCGGAGAAAACCCATGCATGTCATGGAGAGAACGTACAAACTCTGTGCAGACAAGAATCCGTAGTCAGGATTGAACCCGAGTCTCTGACGTTGCAAGGCAGTGGCTCTCGTGCCGCCGATCAATAGACTCGACCTTGACAAATTAAACTTCATTTGGGTAACTGTGTTGCAGGTGAGGATGCGGAGTTAGGTCAACTGGTCATCATCACACTGACTGGTGGGTCTGGCTTGAAAGGCAAAATGTCCCGTATCTTCAAACCCTCACTGCTGACTTCCTATGTACTCCAGTGGAAACACGTGCTCATTTAACCACATATTTGAAAATATCAACTTCAGTCGCAATGATTATCTGAAAGGTCAACTTATAATATCCATATTAAATGGCTTTAAAAGAATTTCAGCTTTATCCACCAAAAACAAGGTTTAGTGTTAAATGCATTACTTACAATCAGTGCATTTTTCGCAGAAATAATCTAATGGCTGATCTAATTTTCCCTCTCAACCCTGTTCTCTTGCCTTCTCCATGTAACCTTTGACACTTAATCAATCTCATTTTTAAAAATACCCAATTAGGCCCCCACTGCTGTCTGTGGCAATAAATTCAACAAATTCACCACCTATATGCAAAAAAAAAAAATCCCTCCTCATCTCTATTCTAAGGAAACATCCTTTTATTCTGAGGCCGTGCCTCTGGTTCTAGAGTCTCCCACCACTGGATAGAATCGCTCCACATCCACTCTACCTGTGCCTCTCTCTACAGTGTGGTGCATATATATTGTGCATTTAATTAAAATACAATTACCCGTGATCGTCCTCCTGTATTGTTTTAGCAGCCGCTTGCGTTGATAGTTTAATCTGCAAGTCCAGTCTCTGTAAGTAGTCTTTTGCAGACAGTTCCTCAGGCTGCGTGGGCCTGGTGTCTGGATCTTCTGTATTTGGAGATGGAGAGTCTTCTTCGTTATTCAGAGGCCTTCCGTCACTGAATGCATACGTTTCTGTGGATTCATTCTCAGGTGAGTCCAACGAGTTCAGTCCATTAAAAAGTGACCCCTTCTCCGATATCACTGGGATCAGCAGGGTTTTCCTCAGAAATATGCAGTCACTTGTGAAGAGTTTATTTGCCCTTTTAATTTGCTCCGTCTAGAACAAAATCAGGATAAATGTTAACAACATCTGAGCTGCAGATTTGTTTTGTTTTACAATATTATATTTCCCATATTGTGATGTCTGCAATAAATTTTAACCTGTAATAATGGTGGCATTTTGGTATAAATTACACTCTGGTGTAAACTCAGTTGATTTAGTTTATTTTAATTTAGAGATAAGGTGTGGAAAAAGGCCCTTCGGCCCACGCTGACCAGCGGTCACCCGCACACAAGTCCCATGCTATCCCACTTTTGCATCCCACACTCGGGGCAATTTACAGAAGCCAATTGACCTACATACCTGCACGTCTTTGGAAACCGTAGCACCCGGAGAAAACCCACGTGGTCACAGGGAGAACGTACAAACTCCACACAGACAGCACCCGATGTCAGGATCGAACCCGGGTCTCAGGTGCAGTGAGGCAGCAACTTTATCATTGTGCCACCATGCCCCCCCACAATATTCTACTAAGTTGGTTGGAGTACCAATACTCCATGGAAAACTAAACAATTAAGATTTATTAGACGCTGGCGTTTTACCTTGGGGCCCGAGCCTCTAATGCAGATTGATGGGATGAAACTATTACTTAGCTATGAAGCATCTTAATGAACTACTTGAGAAGCAACACTCAAATGGCAGGTACATGGATAGGAAAGGTTTAGAGAGATATGGGACAAACACAGGTACGGGATACTGAGTTGATGATTAGCCATGATCATATTGAATGGCGGTGCAGGCTCGAAGGGCCGAATGACCTACTCCTGCACCTAATTTCTATGTTTCTATGTATCTTAATGGCTGGCTCACTGTCTCAAGGACAACTGATGTGGGACATGGGGGAAAAAAGCCCCACTGCCCAGCAGTGGGTGCCCTTTATAGGGCCATTTCTGGAGCTGGGGGGTCTCATATCCACAGCCAGAGAGTTCAAAATTATACCAGCAGTTTATTCCAGTTGTAGTTTACCAGTTTACCTACAGCAAGTGAATAATCCTCTGATGAAATGTCCATACATGCAGAGCTCTGGGCTGGCATTACATTGTTATAGCACCTTTGGTCTCCATCTGAGTGCTGATAGAGCCAGACTACTTATGCTTTAAGAAAGACGTCTCCTCTGGGCTGCGTGGCGCTCTACTGGGAGGCTGACGCCTCCAGTTTAAATTCCATCGGGAATATTTTGGAGGACCAAGAAACCAAGACGCGAGTGCCAGAGGAGGGAGTTGAGGCAGGTACTGTCACAACGCTCAAGCAACACTCAAATGACAGGTACATGGATGGGAAAGGTTTAGAGAGATATGGGACAAACGCGGGCAGGTGGTACTTGTGTAGATGGAGCATGTCGGTCGGTGTGGACGAGTTAGGCCAAAGGGTCTGTTTGCACGCAGTATGACTATGACTCCTGCTTTCCCCGCTCCGGTACCTGGGAGCCGGTGAATCCCTGCCCTGGTACTGGTCTCCGCAGGGTTTGGTGAGGAGAGGTTGGTCACCAGCATAATCAAGGACCAGTCTCGCAACGTCTCGCCAGTCTCTCTCAGCGCCTCCAGTAATGGACGCTGCTGCCTCCTCTTCTCCCCTCTTCCATAAGCAAGAGGTACAGAAGTGTGAAAGCGCATACCTCCATATTTAGGGACAGTTTCTTCCCAGCTGTTATCAGGCAACTGATCCATCCATCCTATCAACAACTAGAGAGTGGTTCTGAGCTACTATCTAGCTCACTGGAGACAATCAGACTATCTTTAATTGGACTTTACTGGTCTACATCTTGCACTAAACGTTATTCCCTTTATCATGCATCTGTACACTGTGAACAGCTCGACTGTATTCATGTATAGTCTTTCCGCCGACTGGTTAGCATGCAACAAAAAAGCTCTTCACTGTACCTCGGTACACGTGACAATAAACTAAACTGGTGTTGGGAGTCTGGGGCGAGGAGTGCAGTCAGTCAGCACTGAGGTAGGTGCGAGGCTCGGAGATGTACCACAAATGCCAGCGCAGTACACATGACCAGCCCTGGGGACTTGGTAGCACCTGCCCCGTTTGTTGACAACCTGCCTGCAAGCCACAGTCCCTCTTGGCGCCTGCTGTACACTCGAATGGAAGCTGCTACCTCCTGCTGTCCTAGGAGGTGGGCAAACACCACCGTGCTGGTTGACCCGCGTCCCGTGAGTGTGAGGCTAGAGAGAGGGTCTGCGCAGTCTGTGGACACCTGAACCAGTCACCGCCCCGCAGCTCAGTAGCTGAGCAAACACACAGTCCTCCCCCAGCCTGCCCAACACCCACTCACACCAGCTGTCTCCCCACACCATCAACGTGCAGATCAATGCTGGATGCATGCCAGCTGCCTGGCGCAGCAATGCAGTCAGTCATGCATGAGGCCACCACATGGCTTTTGGGCAGTGATTCCATCAGCACTCTTGCTCTTGGGATTGTGTTCTGAATGTTAAACAAGCTCTCGATGCAGCAGGTATAGACAGTGTTCATCATAGACTCATGGAGCTGTACTGTACAGAAACAGGCCCTTTGGCCCTCCCATCTCCATGCTGACCCAATCGCCATGCTGGGCTACCCCCAATTTCCTACATTCGGCCTCTACCCTTCTCAACCATTCCTATCCATATGTCTTTGAAAGCTGTAATTGATATGGACTACCCTCCAAGTGCAAACATTGTCCCCGAGATCCATCTTAATTCTCTCCCCTCTCACAAGACTATGCCCCTTAGTTTTTGAATCCTTTGCCCTGGGTAAGAGACTGTGAGAGTTCACTTTATCCATGCCCCTCAAGAAGGTCAGCCTCCTGTTAGGCTCGTGATTCCAGCATCTGCAGTTCCTTGTAATGCCACAATGAGCTTACTATCTTAAAGGTGCACATCAAATATAATCTCGAAGGAGGCATTCAACATAATCACAGTGTGTGTGCACATCTCAGTCTCTCTCCCTGTCTCTCCGTCTCCCCCTCCCTCCATCTGTGTATAGAGGAGGATTCTAGGAATGAAATTGTAACTGAGGGGCAAGATGAACATATCTATGATAAAGGAATCAGTGGAGGATTCTTCAATAATGGGTTTACAGGTCTTCATTCTTCATCTGAAGAAGGATCCCGGACCGAGACGTCACCCATCAATGTTCTCCAGAGATGTTCCCTGACCCGCTGAGTTCCTCCAGCACTTTGCCTCCTTCATCTTTCTTCCTGGTTATGCATTTCACGATTCGAAATATCCCTGCATCCAGTCATGTCTTGAGTAAAATCTCAAGAAGCCTCAGGACACTTTACGCAAATCTAACTCTCTCACATACTTTTCTTTCCCTCAAAAGCAAAAAGCCAGCAATGAATTCAATTAATATTTTATAACTGGCAAACAGTGCACAAGTGATATTGTATGTGACAGCAGAATATAATAACTACACTGGCGGGCAGCCCATTCCTACTCACGCCTTGTGTCCGTGTGGGCAGCCCAGATCATTAATCACATCCTGTGGCTGCAACTCAATTGGATATTTTCAGCAGAGCGAGGAACGTGAAAGCAATTTTTAAGCTCCAAAACATCTGGTATGTCAGGGAGGATTTCTGCGAGGGACGTTTGAGGAATGGAATGGTTGTAGCAAGAAACGTTGGTGCATTTTAACGAAAGATTATATTAATATAGCCGTAGGAACCAGAGCAAACCCTTAACTTGCGCCATCTCACAAATTCACAGTATTCCTCAACATGGACATAGCTTAAGAGTCATGGAGCTATCGAGGCATAGAGCTGTACAGCACAGAAACAGGCCATTCGGCCCAACCCATGTGACCAAGTTGGCATATTGGGCTGGTCCTATTTGCCCGCGTTTGCTCCATATCACTCCTAATCCTTCAATCCTTATATCTGTCCAAATGTCTTTTAAAAATTCCAAATGTCCTTTAGAAATTCAACAGGATAATGTAACATAGCAAAAAAAACGACTCATGGAGTGTTTAAACTACATTTTGAAATTGGAGGCACTTTACCATCCCTCAGTTAATAGGCACGGTGATGCAGTTATAGGGTTGCTCCTATGAAAGGGCGGCAGAGTGGCACAGCAGTAGAGCTGCTGCCTCACAGCGCCAGTGACCCGGGTTCGATCCTGACTATGGGCGCTGTCTGCACGGAGTTTGCACGTTTTCCCCATGACCTGCGTGAATTTTCTCTGGGAGTTCCCGTTTCCTCACACACTCCAAAGACGTATAGATTTGTAGGCCAATTGGTTTGGAGGAAAAAAATGTGTAATTTGTCCCCAGTGTGTGTAGGACAGTGTTAGTATGCAGGGATCGCTGGTCGCTGTGGACTCGGTGAGCCGAAGGGCCGTTTCCATGCTGTATCTCTAAACCAAACTAAAAGGTGCTGGCTACTTCTGCTTCTGCTGGTACTTTTACAGGCTGTATAAATGTGCTTTGTGAAACAGGAACCACTGCTGAGCACCTGCACAATTGGGCTTAAACCAGCATCTGCAGTTCCTTCCTGCACTGAAAAAAGGGTGGCCAGTCAACCAGGACTCTGCCCCAATCTGTCCCCCAATTTATGTACTGTTTATTTATTTCTTTTCTGAATGGATTTCAATAAAAGCCTTCAGATGACAAGTTGTCAAGGGTAATCCAGTACTTAAAAACGCCATCTCCCCACAGTTGTGAATGATGTATGGCGTAAGTTAATAGATACAAGTCTCAAACACTAATTAAATTGTTGGACGAGCATAAGAATATCACATTCATAGTCCTTAAACCATGACCTCATTAGAAAGTTCATAAAAACCCATAGCTCTTTAAGATCTTACAGCGGTGTATAAAATCATGAGAGGAATTGATAGGTTTAAGATGAGGGGAAAGATTTAACCTGACATCCTAACTTGTCCATGCCAATAAAGATGCCCAATCTAAGCTAGTCCCATTTGCCCGCAGTGAGCCCATATCCTGCGAAACCTTTCCCATCCATGTCCCCATCCAAATGTCTTTTAAATTTTGTTATTGTACCTGCCTCAACTCCCTCCTCTGGCAGCTCGTTCCATATAAGCACCACACTCTTTCCCCTCTCATCTTAAACCTATGCCCTCTGGTTCTTAATTCCCCAATTTGGGTAAAAGATTCTGTGCATTCACCTTATCTATTCTCCTCTATAATTTTATACGCCTCTATAAGATCACCCTTCAGCCTCCTGCACTCAAGGAATAATGTCCCAGCCTGCCCAACATCTCCCTATAGCACAGGCCCTCTAGTCCTGGTAACATCCTCGTAAATGTTCTCTGCATTCTTTCCAGCTTTATGGCGTCTTCTTGTAAAGGACCAGTTTACTACAGCATAATGAGGCAACTATTCTGCCCATCGGTTTCATGCTAGACCCGGTATGGCAATCCCATTCTCTTTCTCCTTACTTCCCTGCAGCCCTGCAAATTATTTGCTTATATGCGTATCAACTCTATTTTTTGCCACTTTCACATAAAAATAGGTAATTTACAGTAGACGTGCATTTATGGAAGAGAAGCAAGCACCCAGAAGAAGTCTATGCACTCACAGAGAGAAAGTGCAAACTCCACACAGGCAGCACCCAATGTCAGGATCAAACCCAGGTCTCTGGAGCTGTGAGGTAGCAACATTCACTGCTGAGCCACAAGGCCACCATTTGTACTTCAAAATTGCAAACGTACAAGCTCCAAGTATATATTCAACAAGATTTCAAACAATCTCATCAGTTTTATTCAAGAATCTGCCTCCAACAGCAAATTTGATGTTGAGCAGCCAATGCAGGTCCACTGGGACCAAGGTCAAGTTCTTGGTTTGTACTTTGAAAGCTTATACGAATTGTAGGATCATACAACAACCTTGATGTACTGCTTCTCTGAAAGATATAAACCAATTCCAGGTAGGAAAACCATGCGCAAGCACAAGATCAGACTCGGTGACCTTCTTTCCAACGCTGAAAAGTCCACTGCTATTTATGCCAGGTTCCCATGGAGACTGGCCGATGAGTTTGCCTGCTGCACCTTTCTCCGGCATGAGTCTGTCTGCGAGCAAAGCAGCAACTGGCTGTGGCTTAAGAGGAAGGACTCCAATTGGGCTGCAAAATGACCAGCAAGAGGGGTAAAATGGAGGGGAGCGCGCCTGAGATGCCAGGTGTTGCTGTTGAGCCCTCTGGAGGTGTCGTGGGGCTATCAACGAAACACCAAGGAAGGAAGAATACCCACCTGATGACCCCAATGAAGTTTTTACCCCTACCCCCACTCAAGATAGTAAGAAGGTGCCAATTATAGTAGAGATTGTAATATCAAGTCCTATAAGCCCAACTAAATACACAATGTAGTTCACATAGAACAGTACAGCAGAGGAACGGGACCTTCAGCCCATAATGTTTGCGCCGAGCATGATGCCTAGTTAAACCAATCTCACCTGCCTGTACATGCGATGACTGGAGGCTCGCAAAAGCCTGGGGCTTGCCTGGAACGGGGACCGCACATAACAACAAGCACCTGAGGTCAGGATCGAACCCGGAGTCACTGGTGCTATGAGGCAGCAGCTCCACCAGCCACACCATTGTGTTGCCGCACAATCAAACTATATTCAGTAAAGCTTTGATAGACACAGAAAGCTGGAGTAACTCAACGGGTCTTATCTCTGGAGAAAAAGAATAAGTGACGTTTCGGGTCAAAACCCCGCTTCTGCTTTAATCTCCAATTACTTCATTTTGTAAAAAGAAAAATGACTGGATAAAAATGCAAATCAAATGAATAAAATTGTCAACTAAATGTCTTCCAGCAACATTGATGACATTCAAAATGTCCCCTGGGCATTGTTCTTGACAGAATTCACCAGGAGATTTTAAATATTTTTACATATTCATTACATTTCCATAATTTTCAAATGGCAATTGTTTCCAGAATCTTCTATGAGAATTTTACAAATCATCACAGTGCAACAAAATCCACAAAGGGTTGTACACTTAAATTACTAAATTCCACAACAATTTCCACCATTCACTGAAGACGCAAAATCAGAACAGGGCCAGCTGTCAAATCCATACTATTATACAAGGGTAGTTTGAGATTAAAGAGGCCCTTGAAGAGCATTTTAAGGTGGATAAATCCCCGGGACCTGATAGGATCTATCCCAGGTTATTGAGAGGCAAGAGAGGAGATTGCAAGAGCCTTAATGAAGATCTTTGTGTCTTCTCTAGACACAGGCAAAGTCCTGGAGGACTGGAGAGTAGGTAATGTCGTTCCTTTCTTTAAGAAGGGTAGGAGAGAGAATCCAGGGAATTATAGGCCGGTCAGTGGTAGGAAAACTACTGGAGAGGAATCTTCAGGATCAAGATTGCTGGGGTCGCGAAGTGGGAGTGGGAGGCTGTCAAAAGTATACAATTAATGGTAGGACCCTAAAGAGCATTGATGTACTCAGGAATCCTGTGGTCCAAGTTCAAAACTCCCTGAAAGTGGAAAAATAAGTAGATAGTGTGGTATAGAAGGCATATGGTATGCTTACTTTCAAAGGTCATAAACATCAGGAAGTCATGCAGCATAATAGGACTTTGTTTGCAGTATTGTGTATAGTTCTGGTCGCTCCATTACAAGAATGATTGGAGAGGCTTTGAAAAGGTGCAGAGGAAGTTTTCCAGAATTATGCCTGGATTAGGGGGGTACTAGCTTTAGGGAGAGTTTGGACAAACGTGACTTGTTTGCTCAGGAATGCCAGTGATTATGGGGAGACATTGTCCGTCTGAAGAAGGGTCTCGACCTGAAATGTCACCCATTGCTTTTCTCCAGAGATGCTACCTGACCCACTGAGTTACTGCAGCTTTTTGTGTCTATCTTCAGTTTAAACCAGCGTCTGCAGTTCCGTCCTACACTCTGAACTGTTGCATGTCTCATTAGAGAGTGACTGTGATCCTTCCCTTTGGGTTTCACAGAATTGAAAATGTAAAACTAGATAAATGGTCAATTGCAAATGGTTTTAAAATCCTGAATGGAGTCTTTATGCAACATCAATCAATAATTTCAGATCCCAGGAGGAATCGAGGCAAATTCCAAGATGTATGATGCTGCAGACTGCATGGTGATCTATATCGATCCAAGTCTGAAAGCTGTACTAAGCTCCATCTACATTGCCTTGAATGCAAGAAGTCTGCAGCAAGGCTCACATCAACGGAGGCTTAATTAACCACGACTATTCTTACATCAAATGCATTATCCGAATGTGGTTACAGTGCCCAACATAATGTTTGGGACAAAGACCCATCATTTATTTATTTGCCTCTGTACTCCACAATTTGAGATTTGTAATAGAAACAAAATCACATGTGCACATTGTCAGATTTTAATAAAGGCCATTTTTATACATTTTGGTTTGGAGGGGGAGGGGGGAGGGAAAGAGGTGAAATGCAAGGAAAGACTGATAAGAGTGTATGTAGAAGTTATCTAAACTTGGAACATTCAATGTTCATACTGCTATGTTGTAAACACTCTTTTAAATGTTGCTATCCTACCTGCCTCAACTACCTCCTCTGGCAGCTCGTTCCATATACCTACCACCCTCTGTGTTCCCCCTCAGGTTCCTATCAAATCTTTCCACTCTCACCTGAAACCCGTGTCCTCTGGTTCTTGGTATCCCTCTAATCCTTTCCTATCTATTTGGAGTGTGATTGTCCTTGAAATGGTACAAGCAAGGAAGAAAGGTTATGGAAGTTAGACATTTCTTTAAGATTTGACTAGGATTGATACAACCACAAAGAGGACTCTAATGATGATTCAGACAAATTGTTCAAGGATTAAAACAAAATGGAAATCAAACAGAACTTCCCACCTGGAGAAGCATTGTTGGAGAGGTTAACTTGATTAGTACGGGTGTCAGGGAGAAGGCAGGAGAATTGGGTTCAGAGGTAAAGATAGATCAGCCATGATTGAATGGTGGTGGAGACTTGATGGGCCAAATGGCCTAATTCTGCTCCTGTCACTTCTGAACGTGAACAAAATAACCATTAAAAGATGTTTAGGAAAGAGGATTAAGAAGCAACAAAATCGGTGTCTTGAATGAGTGTCAATACTATAAGTTCCGTTTTGGTACTTACCAATTGTACTGGTTTACAGGATTCTTAAATAACTTTTTCTGCCACTGGATCTGTAATAGGATCTTAAATATTTCCTGTGCTGAATTCATCATCTGTCATTGCATTTGGCCCAAAGCCATTCCACATGTCCAGGCAGACACTGGAATATCCTCTGTCAGAATCACTTCAACACTGAATGTACAATACACTAGTTAGCGACCCCAACTACATACGATAAAAATACTTGCATTCAAGTATTCATATACCTACTCATATTATAGACAATAGGTGCAGGAGTAGGCCATTCGGCCCTTCAAGTCAAGGTTTGAATTATATAATAGGTCATCCCAACAACCAATTCTAGAAATGTAGATAAAAAGAACTGCAATGCTGGTTTACAAAAAAGGACACAAAGTGCTGGAGTAACTCAGCGGGCCAGGCAGCATCTCTGGAGAATATATACAGGTGTAGTTTCGGGTCGGGACCCTTCTTCGGACTGAAGTGTCTTTAATTCTAGAAATGTTGCACGGAAATCCTTTATTTCAGGATCCTGGGTCATATTGAATCTCAAGCACTGTGGAGTGTTCAAACAAGGGGGAACAAGCCTTTCTCTTCATTCTCCAGACAAGGCCTGAACAAGCAGACTTTGTACATTCAACATCACGATTAAATGGCAAGAAGCACAGGCAGCACAAAGCCTGTGGGCACTTGGAGAGAAGACAGAAATTGGATTCTTTACAAAATGAGTTTGACACACACGCGGGCGGAGGCGGCTGCAGGGGCCCTACTGCAGCCGGGCGAGTGAGAGGATCAAGCGCAGCCTGCGGCAGCTGCATGGAGAGGCGGTGGAAGGAGCAGACGCCATCGCGTTGAGCCAGGCCCACCCCTACTTCACAGACCCAGTGCCACCATGACACCGGGCCTTAAAGTGAGATCTATTGTACTCACATTTTAGTGTGATTTGACTCAATAGCATGCAGAATAAGTATCTCTGTACACCTGACAATAAATAAACCACTGGACCATTGAAACATGGGATTTATTTGGCATTTCTTGCTGCGCAGCGAATGTTTATGGGGTTCCCTTCAGAGTGTCCCAGACTTTGATCTCCCACAACTGCATAATATAGGAACGCTCAGGAAAGTAACCAGTGATAATGCACTCACCTTTAACAAATATACCTCCTCCTTAATTCTCAATGGGTTGCAAGGAACTTTGTTTTGTTTCTAGGAAACGTTTGAAGGGATATGGATGAGCCAAATGCAGGCAGGTGGGACTGGCGTAGACGGGGCATCTGAGTCAGCATGGATAAGTTGGGCCGAAGGGCCTGATTCTGTGCTGTATGACTCTTTGACCTCTCTAGGTGCAGCAATATTACTGCACTAAAATCTGCCTTTTTGGGTGGTGAACACCATTGCAAATATGGCCCAGAGCACACAAAGTGCATCAAGCTGAAATCAAGGTCTCTGAATTCCCAAGAAGACATCACAGCCAATATGAATGCACTGATACATTTTAGAATTTCATCATTTAAATAGCAATTATGAAAGCTACTTTGAAAAAAAAACCTCATAAAAGGCAATTGCATATCAGACAAAGCACTGAATACTTGACATAAAACACAAATTAAAAATGCAAATGTTATGTAATAAATTCAACTTGAAAGCAATTGCGAGTATAAAGGGGAAACAAATGATCTGATCGAGCGAGTGGGTGAGAGCACAGCGGATTAAATAATTGGAAAATTGTGAGGCCAGACACGTTACAACGCACAACAGAAACGCACAGTTTCTTCAATGGTCGGATATCGAGCTGATAAAGCCATGGAAAGACACAAAATGCTGGAGTGACTCAGCGGGTCAGGCAGCATGTCTGGAGAGCATGGACAAGGGACGTTTCAGGTTGGGACCCTTCTTCAGACTGGTTGTAGGGCGGGGCAAAGAAAGTGGGAAGAGAGGAGAGGCAGGACCAAGTGTGGCAGGTGAAAGGCAGTCACACATCCATGTTCTCCAGAGATGCTGCCTGACCTGCTGAGTTACTCCAGCACTTTGTGAATTAACCAGCATCTGCAGTTCTTTGTTTCTAGGTTACTTGAAATTGTTGAATTCAGTAGTAAATCATGAAGGCAGTACATTCATTTTGTTTTGGATATCTCAAGCAAGAATCCATTCCTCATCCCCAATTGCCCTTGAAGTGCACACCTTTCTGAGGAACCCCCCTCCAACATTGTCCCCTTTCTCCCCCACCCTCCCCTTACTTCTAGTACCCGTCCACTGACACTATCCTGCACACTAGGGACAATTTACAATTTTTAACGAAGACGATTAACCTACAAACCTGTACGTATTTGGAATGTGGGAGGCAACCGGAATACCCGGAGAAAACCCACACGGTCACAGGGAGAACGTATAAACTCTGTACAAACTTGTAGGCAGGATCGAACCCTGTACTGCTACGCCACCGTGCCGGCCATATAATATAATTCAAATTCCCACGGCAGCCCTGACATCAGATCGCTAAACTATTAATCCTGCACTTTAACTGCTGTGCCACCACCATGCACCTCCGTATTCATCACTTCCCACAACCCTCACCTCCAGGCAGATCAGGAACAATTAGCAAGTTGAACCACCATCAATTATATCAATTAGTCTTTCCTGATATCCATCCTGCCACAGTACTCTCTGTGCCCTCCATTCCTCTTCTTTCTCTACACCCTAAAACATGTTAAAACATAGAAGAGTGCAGCACAGGCAGCTCAGCAAACAATGTCAGTGTCGAACATGATGCCACGATAAACTAATCTCTGCCTGCATCTGATCCATATCCCTGCATTCCCTGTACAACCATGTGCATATTAAAAAGCCTCTTAAATGCCTCTACAAACCCTGATAGCGCATTCCAGGCATCCACCACCACAATCTACAAAAAACTGCCCCCCACATCTTTAACCTTTGCCCCTCATCTTAAAGCTATGCCCTACTATCTTTGACATTTCCACTGTGAGAAATGGGTTCTGACTACCAACATTTGATTTCTATATATTCTCAGCTCTGATTAAGAAAAATGTCACCCACCCAAAACATTAATCCTGTTTCTCTCTCAACAGATGCTGCCCAACCTAATGTGTGCTTCTGACAAAATGTGTAGGATCTGCAAATTCTCGTTTAAACCAAAGACAGACGCAAAAAGCTGGAGGAACTCGTCGGGTCAGACACCATCTCTGGACGAAAGGAACAGGTGACGTTTCGGCTCGAGACTCTGGGGAAAGGGAAATTAGTTTCACTGTTTTCCTGTTGAGTTTCAGTGCCTTTTTAACTTGTTATCACCTATCCCATAGCCAACAAAGGACCATCGTGAGCTCCATCTTTCCTTGATTATCATTGCTTTTGTGCATATCTTCCATTCATTTGTCCTATATCTCTCATTTCCCTTGCCCCGTGACTCACAGTCTGAAGAAGGGTCTTGACCCAAAATGTCACCTATTCCTTTTCTCCAGAGATGCTGCCTGGCCTGCTGAGTTACTCCAGCATTTTGCCATCTGCCTAATGGAAACATAGAAATTAGGTGCAGGAGTAGGCCATTCGGCCCTTCGAGCCTGCACCGCCATTCAATATCATAGCTGATCATCCAACTCAGTATCCCGTACCTGCCTTCTCTCCATACCCTCTGATCCCCTTAACCACAAGGGCCACATCTAACTCCCTCTTAAATATAGCAAATCTAAGCTAT
This sequence comes from Raja brachyura, assembly GCA_963514005.1. The sequence continues at coordinate 7,436,397 of OY740814.1, read as the reverse complement.
ATCTTAAATATAGCTTAAATAATGTGTGCTTCTGGCATTTTCTGGGGTTTATTTGAGTCACATAATAAACATACGTTTAATACTGTGCCCAAACTACTGTAAGTTACAGGTATGCCGTGCTACCAGTCTAAAGGCAATAGTATAATTAATTCTATTTACAGAACTTTACAATGCCTGTTGTCCGCAGTTAGGCCTGTGACAACAATCGATAGACTCTAGCTGTGCAAAGCAACGGGACAGATGGCTGTGCAATGTTATCAGGCCAGATCACGACACTTGAAGCCATGGACCTCCAGCCTTGAAGTTTTCAGCACTGTGGTGCTGAAATCATATCAATACAGCGCTGGATAAATATGCAAGGCTTTCTCTTTGTTTAAACCATGGGTTAAAGAAAGAGAAAAGGAAAAGAGTGGTAACAGTCAGACTAAAGTTACAAGCATTTATGGTTCAGCTGCTGGTGGGGTGGGGATAGTGGTTAAGGTGAACAACTATTGAAAATTGCCAAGCTAATTCAAAAGACAGCTTACTAAACTGTGAGCTGAAAGATTTCCAGAGGAGAATAAAAACCCACCCAGATCAATATTCAAGTTTACTCAAGTCTCATAATCCAAGTACATTCAGAAAGGATCTGGATAAATTCCAGAAAAAGGTAGCACTAGGTACAATTATTGTTAAACAAAATTGAAAATATTCAACAACTTTGGAAAGAAAGAATTTGGGCATTTAGTACCTTTGAATTCAGCAAACTAGACTATAGGTACTTATTGAGTATATTGTCTACAATTTATCTCGCATTGTCATTTAAATCTGCAGCCATTGCCTTAAATCGAAGAGTCTTGCAGTCTGTTTGGACTAAGACATCAACCAATAAAAAGCAAAATCTGCACAGTAACAAATGCCATATCCCCAAACAAGAAATTAAAAAGATATTAATACTACATAACTGTACATCAGTCTCAGCTTCCTGGCATGCCATTAGTTGCTTTATGGTATCCATTCTATTCTCTGCCCTGACAATCAGGAACACTCACTGAATTTTCCCGCAATAGCTTTAATCCTCTTTGTATGAAACGCTTTAGAATTAAATACAGGAAGCCCATGGAAAATTGTTATTATAATTCCGCTGAAGAGTTTAAATATTTCAAATTATTTACGGCAAAGGGCTGATTGAAGGTAGCAATTTAGTTAGATGATAGATGTACACCACTGAATTTATGCAAGAATTTAAGGCCTATGGTTTAATATTAGCAATACAAATAGGTTTTACAATAGAGAAACAAGGAACTGAAGATGTGGGTTTATAAGAAAAGACACAAAGTTCTGCAGTAACTCAGTGGGTCAAGCAGCATCTGTGAAGATGGATAGGTGACGTTTCAGGTTGGGGCCCTTCTGGCTGTGGTGGGGGGGGGGGGGGGGGAGATGAGGGGTACTAGAAGAACGAAGGGGCAGGACAAAACCTGGAAACCAAAACAAACTCAAAGCCTCACCTATCCATGGTCTCCAAAGAAAAGTTTATTTTGAAAAGTTAGTTAAGTAACATATGAACATTTCTTCTATCAATGAAAGATAGCTAACTAAAGGATACACAACTCATGACCAAGCGCAGGCTCGGCGATCGTTTCGCTGCACACCTCCGCTCAGTCCGCCTCAACCCACCTGAACTCCCGGTTGCTCAGCACTTTAATTCCCCCTCCCATTGTAACCTATCTGTCCTGAGCCTCGTCCATTGTCACAGAGTGAATCCCAGCGCAAATTGGAGGAACAGCACCTCAGAAGGGGGAATGTCAGGTGCAGATGGGATAATGGGGAACACTTGGAGCAAATGTAGACAATAGACAATAGATTATAGACAATAGGTGCAAGAGTAGGCCATTTGGCCCTTTGAGCCAGCAATGCCATTCAATATGATCATAGCTGATTGTCCCCAATCAGTACCCCGTTCCTGCATTCTCCCCATATCCCCTGACTCCGCTATTTTTAAAAGCCCTATCTAGCTCTCTCTTGAAAGCATACTGAGAACCTGCCTCCACCACCCTCTGAGGCAGAGAATTGCACAGACTCGCCACTCTTTGTGGGGTGCAGGTGGCACAATGGGGAGCACAAGGAACAAATGTGGGATCTGGGGCAGAAATGGGTGAGAGGAGATAGATGGGCAGAATTGACAGGGTGGTTCAGAAGGGGAGAACAGATTGGGGAGGGGGGTCAGATTAGGGAGGGGGGTTAGCTTGGGGAGGGGAGGGGGGGATCAGATTGGGGAGGGGGGTATCAGATTGGGGAGGGGGGGATCAGATTGGGGAGGGGGGGGATCAGATTGGGGAGGGGGGATCAGATTGGGGAGGGGGGGGATCAGATGGGGGAGAGGGGGGAATTAGAAAGGGGGTGAGAGTGGGTAGAAGAGGGATGGGGGGTGTTAGAGGGGGGGGGGGGTGTTCGAGGGGACAGAAGGGGGCCTGAAGAAGGTGAGAGCAGGGGCACAAGGGGTGGAGGAGGGGTTGAAGGGGGGAGGCAGAAGGCAGGATGTGGGGGACAGAAGGGGGGTGCAGGTGCACAATGGGGAGCACCAGGAGCAAATGTGGGATTCAGGGGCAGAAGTGGGTGAGAGAAGATGGATGGGCAGAATTGACCGGGGAGGGGGGAAACAGATTGGGGAGGGGGGGATTAGAAAGGGGGTGAGAGTGGGTAGAAGAGGGAGGGAGGTAGGGATGGGGGGGGGGGGGGTTAAGGTACAAGAGGCCATGTCGTGCCCACTGCCCCCCCCCCCCCCCCGGGGCCTACTCGCGGCCGCAGCCCCGGCCTCACTCACTCACCGTGACCCCGTAGCGCAGGGCCAGGCCCCGCAGCGTGTCGCCGCCGCCCACCGGGTGCCGGACGTAGCGCTCGGCCAGGGGCGCGGGCACGCTCGCCGTGCTGCCGTACCAGCGCGCCTTGGTGCGGGCCAGGCTCTGCCACAGCTCGGCCTCCTCCTCGTCCTCCTCCGCCCCGGCCTCCTCCGCCGCCGCCGCCTGGGCCTGGGCCTGGGCCTCCCCCGGCAGCGCCTCGGCCATCGCCCCCTCCCTCTCCCTCTCCCTCTCCCTCTCTCTAAGACCGGCCTGAAGCTCCGAGTCTCCCCGCAACAGCAACAGCAACAGCCGCCGCCGCTCCCCTCTCACTCACTCACAACCTCCACCAGTCTGAGCAGGAGGCGGGGAGGTTGGCAACAAAACACGGCATGACCCCAGGAACAGCATCCAGTGGACGGGCCGAATGGCCCTCCTCTCCAACAGTGCAATCACCAAAGATTATAGAGCGGTTCTTTGCTTTCAACAACTGCCCCCCCCCCCCCCCCCCCCCCCTGCACTTTAATCCAACTGTAGAAAGCATTCCAGCATCTGCAATCTCTTATTTCAACATGATCCATTGTCTTTTTGGTGTTTCTGCACTTGTTGGTCCTCGATTTAATTTAAATTTAGCCCTCAGATCAAATTTAAGATTCACACTTTTAATTGAAATCTCTGGTTACAGGCTGAAATTAATAAGATTATCGAGAGCAGGCAGGTTGAAAACTGTGCAGGAAGGAACTGCAGATGCTGGTTTACACAGAAGACAGACACAAAGCGCTGGAGTAAGTCTGAAGAAGGGTTTCGGCCCGAAATGTTGCCTATCTCCTTCGCTCCTGAGATGCTGCTGCACCCGCTGAGTTTCTCCAGCTTTTTGTGTACCCTCGATTTGCCAGCATCTGCAGTTCCTTCTTTAACACAAGTGCTGGAGTGCAGTTCCTTCTTTAACACAAGTGCTGGAGTAACTCAGCGAGTCAGGCAGCATCTTGGGAAGGAAATTGGCAGGCAATGTTTCGGGTTGGGACCCTTCTTCAGCCTGATGGAGTCGTTCAGTTTAGTTTGGAGATACAGCGCGAAAACACCGACCAGCGATCCCCACACACTAACACTGCTCTGCACACACGAGGGACAATTTTACATTTATACCAAGCCAATTAACCTACAAACCTAGGGTTACACAAAAAGCTGGAGAAACTCAGCGGGTCTGAAGAAGGGTCTCGACCCGAAACGTCGCCTATCTCCTTCGCTCCTTAGATGCTGCTGCACCCGCTGAGTTTCTCCAGCTTTCTGTGTAACCCTCGATTCTCCAGCATCTGCAGTTCCTTCTTTAACAACCTACAAACCTATACATCTTTGGAGCGTGGGAGGAAACCGAAGATCTCGGAGAAAGCCCACACAGGCCACGGGGAGACAAGCACCGTGGTCATGATCGAAGCCAGGTCTCTGGCACTGCAAGGCGGTAGCTCTGACGCTATGCTACCATGCCAAGTATTGGGGAGAAAACTTCCAAGCAGGCATACTTTTGGGGAGATTTTGTAGTGGACCTGTAAAATGAAACATGATTGTATGCGGTGACCCAGGAAACATCCAGATGCATACAAATTGTGCCTGAAGTTTGTCTGGAAACTGCAGATGAGGATATGTTTTACATGTTTTAAGATGGAAATGCTATGGAATTGCAGAAAACTACTTTAGACGGTTGCTGCATTACAACGCCAGAGACCCGGGTTCGATCCTGACTACGAGTGCTGTTTGTACGGAGTTTGTACGTTCTCCCCATGACCTGCGTTGGTTTTCTCTGAGATCTTCGGTTTCCTCCCACACTCCAAAAACGTACAGACTCGGTGGGACGAAGGACCTGTTTCTGCCCTGTATCTCTCAAGTAAACTAAACTTTACAGATACAGCATGGAAACAGGCCCTTCGGCCCAGCGATTCCACGCCGACTAGTGATCACCCCGTACACTAGCACTATCCTACACACTAGAGACAATGTACAAGTTTACCGAAGCCAATTAACCTACAAACCTGTGCGTCTTTGGAGTGTGGGAGCAAATTGGAGAAAACCCACACGGTCATAGGGAGAACGTACAAACTCCATACAGACGGCATCAACAGTCTGGATCGAACCCGGGTCTCTGCTGCAGTAAGGCTGTAACTCTACCACTACGCCACCATGCTGCCCCAGTGCTGAACCAAGTTTCATAACTCCTTGAAAATGGCAACAAGTAGATAGTGTGGGAAAAAAAGTCACATGGTGTTCTTCAGGGCATTGAGTATAAGAGCCATGATGTCATGTTACCGCTTTATAGGACTTTAGTTTGGCTGCATTTGGAGTATTGCGCCCAGTTCTATTCACCTCATTACAAGAAGGATGTGGAGGCTTTGGAAAGGATGCAGATACGGTTTAGCGGAATGATGCCTGGGGTAATAGCCAATGGGTGAGGCTGGACAGACTTGGATATTTTCTCTGGAATGCCAGAGTTTGCAGTGAAAGCTGCTTATAAGGATATAAAATCGTGAGAGGCATCGATAGGCAACTTTTTAGAGAACAGTAAGAACCTTTTTCTCAGGATGAAAATATAAACTACTAGAGGGCGTGGCTTTAAGGTGGAAGGGCAAAGTTTAAAGGAGGCGTGCGGGACACATATTTTACACAGAGGATGGTAAATGCCTGAAACACACTGCCTGGGGTGGTAGTTAAGGCAGATACTATAGTGGCATTTGAGAGACTTTTGCATAGGCGGATAATATGGAGGGATATGGATTATGTGCAGCAGATACGAGTTCTTGGAATCATGTTCGCCACAAACATTGTGGGCTGAAGTGCGTTTTCTTGTCCCATAGTGTCCTATGATCCAGAAGAGAACTTAGTCAAATCAGATTACAAACAATCTTCCTTCAACATACTCCGAACTTCATACGTCATAAATTAATTAAAATAAGTTGATTCGAACTTTAAAATTTTCCAGAGTAACTTTTTTCTAGGAATAGGATACTCTGAAACATGAAAATTAAAATGACTGCAGATGCTTCTAATTTAAATTAAAACAGGAAAAACCCACCAGATCAGAGTGCACGTTCTCTTTGTCACCTCTTGGGTTCTGAGTTTAGTTTATTGTCACGTGTACTGAGGTACAGTGAAAAGCTTTTTGTTGCTGCTTCCCGGTCAGCGGAAAGACTAAACATGATTATAATGAGGCCATCCGTAGTGAACGTGCAGGATAAAGGGAATAACGTTTAGTGAAACGCTACTGTTGGAGTAGAGTTTGAAAAGAGTGGAGTGATTATGATGAGTGATTGCAGATCCACTTCTGGGACCAGCACGCAGAGAGTCGCCTGGCTCTGGTGCCATCTTGGATGCTGGTTTCCTCCAGGTGCTTCTGTTCCCTCCCACAACACAAAGCAATGCGGGTTTGTAGGTTAATTGGCCTCTGTAAATTGCCCCTAGTGTGTAGGGAGCGGATGTGAAAGTCGGACAACATAGAGCTAATATGAACGGCTGATCATAGGTCAACATGGACTCATTGGGCTGAAGGGCCTGTTTCCCCACTGTATCTTTCAATCGATAAAGAACGAAAATTCAGTTAGTGTCTAATGGCTGGGTAATTTGATATTGTTCATTTTGCATCCAATGTCAGAATGCCTCCACTTTAGCGTGCATCATCATTCTAAAAATAGCCAACCTTGCCTTCAGTTGTTATTCTTGATCAGTCAATCGATTGCATCAAAATGCATGCATTGTCTGAGCTTCACGAAGAGCCAGCACCAATTTACAAAAGATTTGCCAATTCTCTGGCATCCTTGCTCTCTCCTGTCTCTTAAGACCTTTACTTAAAGTGAAATTACTTGTACAGAACAAAAATAATTTGCTTTAATTTTAACTAATGAGGCATCAAGTGTACAACACATTGATGCACATTTCAATACTAAATACAATACTGCAGATGTCAAACTGAAGAGATGCAGAATTACCATGTTGTCATTTTATAATATGACTAGACCAAGTGCAGACCCATTGGCTCTGCTTCCCCAACGCACCCGTCCCCTACCCGTACCCCCCAGGGGAGTTGTGGAGTTCCTCCAACTCAACCCATTGCTGAAGGTAAGATTCAAGCACTCCTCAGCAAAGATCATAGCTCGTGAGCCTCCCCCAGCACTGGAGTTGATATAAAATTCCCAATACCACCTCCCCAATTGCAATACCGATTGACCCTCCCCCTCCAGTCCTACCAGGAGCTATGATGGCAACATTGTTGCAAATGTGCACTTGCTGTGAGATTCCATTGAGCTGAAAAGTTCAGAGTGTTCCGGGCAGTGTTCCTGTCTTGCAACTTTGCATCAAAGTGTGTTGGAAGCTGTGAGGGATGATTTTAACAGGAAAAAAACATTTTAAATTCAAAGTTTTGTCAGATTTGTGAACATTTTCATTAGTAACTCGAGAAATAAAGCATGATATTTTCAGATAAGGCGATTTCGGACTCCAGGGGAAAGATCTCTACCGGAATATGTAAACATTTAACCGTTAGTGCATCGTTTTTTCGAGAAGATGCGATTATACACAAACACACAAATGAACAAACACACACACGAACAAACACACACACAAAAACACACACACGTGAACAAACAGATCCACATCCGAGATCAGACTTTAAATAGTTATATGATAATTGTACAACATTTCATAATTTGACAGGAAAACTTTAATAGGAACCTGAGGAGCAACATTCTCCATGCAGAGGGAGGTGGGTCTAAGGAAAATACTGTCAGAGGAGGTAGTTGAGGCAGGTAAAATAACATTTAAAAGATACCTGCCCTGCGACAAGTTAGCCTAACGTTTGCAAAAGTTTGGAAGGACAAGGGCTAATGGGATTAGCTTTGATGATGGCATTGATGCGTTGGGCGAAGTGCCCGTTTCCACGCTGTATGTCTCTATGCCTCCAAAAATTCACAGAGAAAAAAAAATCTTAATACTTATTATAATAGATACAATTTTCATTTCTTATGCTTCAGAGAATCTGATGACATCACATCATGCAGCAAATTTTTTTAATGGGTGCCAAACAATAGAAGATTGTGAAAGATCACGTCACATTTTAAGAGAAGAAAAGTAACTGACACCTGAAGCACAGAAACTGCATCTGGTGGAACCTTCAGCAAAATTCAGCACGTCATGCAGCATCTATAGAGGGAATGGACAGACAATGTTTTGGGTCTGGAACCTTCTTCATGCTGATGGAGTGGGGAGGTGTAAAAGCAAAGCCTGGCAAGTGGCATGTAGATAAAGACTGCTTGCCACTCCATATCACTGACATGATGAATATTCGTCATGTTGGCCAACATCAGAAGAATTATTGATAAATATTGCGCTGGGTGTATAAATGCTTGTGATATTGGGAAAGACAAATTTAACTTAAGTCAACATAAAACAAATGGAGGATCATTCAGTTTGAGAATCTTTCAAAGGTAAAACTGAGTAATTCAAAATGTTTGATAGCTATTATTTAGATAGGAATTAAGTAAAAATTTCAACCAAAAACCAATATGGTTTCATCTGTTTGCTGAGTTCCAACAAAATCCATTGTGGATCAAGCAAATCTCCAATTCATTTTCGCACTGTTACACAAAGATATTTTCTTGCAGCTTTGTACAATAATGTCAAGACATTCCCTTGCCCTGTATTTAGACAGTCAACTGGAAGTCACCGTTAGAATAGTTTCAAGAGTGACTCAGGGGACTGGAACGGGGCTTGTGAATATTTCAACTGAATTTGACAGAGAAAGGGGAAGTTAAATTTAAAAGGGAACTTATCACACCCTCCAAACATCCCCCAAGGACTTTAGTTTGATTGAGTTATACTTGAAGTGTGTCTCTTATTCCAGAAAGCAAACTGAATATTGCTGGTTCTCATGGACAAAAAGATGAATAATCAGTAACTATGCTTTTAATGATTGATTGATTCAAAGATACAGCATGAAAGCAGGTTCGTCGTGAGTCCATGCCGACCATTAATCACGGTGGTGCAACATAGGAGTTGCTGCCTTATAGCGCCAGAGACCCGGATTCAATCCTGAATACAGGCGCTGTCTATACAGAGTTTGTATGTTCTCCCCGTGACCGTGTGGGTTTTCCCCGGGTGCTGTGGCTTCCTTGCAAATTCTAAAGACGTACATGTTTGTAAGTTAATTTGGCTTCAGTAAATATTTTAAATTGTCCCTAGTGTGTAGGATAGTGCTAGTGTGTGGAGATTGCTGGTCGACTCGCGTGGGCCACAGAGCCTGTTTCTGAGCTGTTTCTCAAACTCAAACTAAACTAAATCACCCATTAACACTAGTTATATGTTATCCCACTTTGACACATTCACTACACACCAGGGACAATTAACCTACAAACCTGCACAACTTTGGGATATGGAGGGAAACTGGAGCAGTTGGAGGAAACCCACATGTTCACAGGGGGCACATATAAACTCCAGAAAGACAGCACCCGGTCAGGATTGAACCCGCGTCTCTGGCGCTGTGTGGCAGCAGCTCTACCAACTGCGCCACTATACCATCTAGGGAAGAATTATGCTCTGTGCGTGTGACCCTGAGAACTAATCAAAGTAAAGATGTCAGAGTGGAAAAGAACAGAATCTCAGCCACAACACTACATCATTCCATAATAATATTCTCAGCACTCTGGATCCATTATTAACATATTTGCTGAAGAAAGCTTGCTTTGCCCAATGAAGTGACACGATTAAGAAGGGTCCTGACCCAAAACGTCCTATCCTTTTTCTCCAGAGATGCTGCCTGACCCACTGAGTTACTCCAGCACTTTGTGTCCATCTTTGGTATAAACCAGCGTCTGCAGTTCTTTGTTTCTACACCTGACTCTCTGATACCAGCTAACCGCCGTTGCTTTGTCCTTTGCCTCTGCCAATAAAAGAGACAAATTAACGTTCTTCAATATGTTAGAAGTGCTAGAGTGTTAACACTAATCCGTGTCTTAGTTTCTCAGTGTCACGTTCTTGAGGGATTGCCTTGAGCATTTGCTCTAGTGACACTTCAATAATGAAAAATCAATTGGAAGATCTGCTAGAATTTGCAGATTGCATTTTCTAATAATATATTTACCTAGGAACTGTTGATGCTGTTAAATTCCAAGCTGAACTATGAAAAATGCTGGAAATATTCAGGAGATCGGGAGTCAAGAACATGTACCTCATGCACAATCACACTAAGAGAGAATGTAATATTATTAATTATCAGTCAATATGGTACATATTGCCATATGTACCGTATGTGCCATGTGCCGTACGTGACAATTCTTACTTGCTGCATCTTAACAGGCCTACAAACACAATAAAACACAGATAAATCTATGATCAATCATACAGGAAACTAATAGCCATGATACGAGGTAACCATAATAATGCAAAACAAAACTCTGTAGTGCAACCAAAGACACTGGAGTTTGCAGGAGTTTTGTGCGTTCTCCCTGTGACCACGTGGGTTTTCATCGGGTGCTCTGGTCTCCTCCCACACTCCAAAGACGCACAGGTTTGTCCCTAGTTTGTAGGATAGTGCAAATGTGTACGGGGATTGTTGGTCGGCGTGGACTCGGTGGTACGAAGGATCTGTTTCCGCGCTATATCTCTAAACACAGTCCATGGAAGATCATAGTTGCTGAGGTTAGTGTGGTGCAGTGTTCAATACCCTGATGGTTATTGAGAAGAAGCTCTGTCACGTCAGTCTGAAGAAGGGTTTCGGCCCTAAACATTGCCTATTTCCTTCGCTCCATAGATGCTGCTGCACCCGCTGAGTTTCTCCAGCACTTTTGTCTACCTATTGAGAAGAAGCTGTGCTTTAACCTGGTGGTCACAGTTCTCAGGCTCCTATACCTTGTTCCCAATGGTAGAAGTGATATGAAAGCATGGCCAGGGTGGTGTGGGTCTTTGATGGTATTAGCTGCCTTTCTGGGTCAGCGCCTTCTGCGGTTCCCTTTGATGATGGGGTGTACATGCGACGGCATGGGCAGTGTCTACCATCTCTGTAATCTCCTCCATTCTCTGTAGTGTTCGTTCTTCAATTCCTTCATTTTTCCCCACAACAACTGAATGCCAGTGTAAATAATCTACGAGTACCATTAATATTCACAGAACAATTACTAATTTTGATAGTTGGCAGACAGCGTTTGATGAATGGTCGAAAATTAATAAATTTACATGATATTGCAGGCAATTTATCAGACTTACTACCACATGCACAATCACACTAAGAGAGAATGGATCATTATTAATTATCACTAATACATCTCCTCTTCCATTAGCCATACTTAGGAAAAGTGTAGTTTATTTGCAATAAAGTCAGATATTCTTATACTTAACTTTAATTCAAGAGAAGCAAAGTTTGAAGCAGTATTATCCCACTCTCTCTTGCACTCCCCACACACTAGGAGGAATATTACAATTAACCTAGAAACCTGTATGTCTTTGGGATGTTGGAACAAACCCAATTCCACAGATTCACCACCCTTTGACGAAAGAAATTTCTCCTCATCTAACTTTTCTTCTGAGGCTCTGGCCTCTGGTCCTAGACTCTCCCACTAGTGGAAACATCCTCTTCGCATCCATTCTATCAAGCTCCTTTCACTATTTGGTAAATTTCAATGAGGTGTCCCCTCATCCTTTTAAATTCGAGCGAGTACAGGCATATTGCCGTCAAACGCTTATTGTCTGTTAACCCAATAATTCTTGGGATCATACTCGTAAGCCTCCTCTGGACCCTCTCCAACGCCAGTACATCATTCCGAGCATCTTCTAAAGCAACCAAAGCCAGAATGCAAATCCCTCGTGGAATCTGGTGGTGACAGAGGTCTGGAAATTTTCAGCTGCAGTTGAATGATTGAAGCCATGGGAGGCAGTACCGAAAAAAGCAATTTGCACTTTCAAAGCTGAGGAGCAAGGTGAAGTCTGACGTAAACCAGGATGCAAATGGCCAGCCCTAACTCAAAGTAGCAGCTAAGGAGCTCACTGCAAACTTTAAAATTAATTTGACAACTTGTCTCCAATCCACAGCTAATTGTCTTTAATTGAACAAGTAAGAATTTAAAATTACGACAATCATCAAATCTGAAGATAGACAAAATGCTGGAGTAACTCAGCCAGTCAGGCAGCATCACTTGAGAAAAGGAATAGGTGACGTTTCGGGTCGGAACCCTTCTTCAGACTGAGTATTACACTGGATAGACTTGGATTGTTTTCCCTGGAATGCTGGAGATAGCAGGGAGGCCGGATGGAAGTATATAAAATTATGAGAGGCATAAATAGGGTAGACAGTCAGATCCTTGTCCCCCAGGATGGATAAATCAAATACCAGAGGACACACTGTAACTTTAAGGTGAAAGGGGCAAAATTTAAAGGAGATGTGCCGCTCAGGTTTGTTTACACCGACGTTGGTGGGTGCCTGGAACTCGCTTCTGGGGCTGATGGATGAGGCTGATATGATCGTGCCAATTCAAATACTTTTGTACATCACATGGATAAGCAGGGATTGGAGGGATATGCGTTATATGTAAGCAGATATGAGTTGGTCTTGGTATCATGTTCAGCATAGACGTTGTGGGCCGAAGGGCCTGCTCTTGTGCTGTACTGGTCTATGTTCTAATTGGCCAATGGCCAATGGGGCGGAAGCTGAAGATGTTCCAGTGAAGTTTTACCCATTCCCCTTGCATCTCCCCTCAGCCTGGCAGACATTGATAGCATGAAACAAGGCAACTTCCTTCCTGAGCTGGAGACACAAGAAGCTGCAGAGACTGGAGTCGTGAGCAAAACACAAAGTGCTGGAGGAATTCGGTGGATCAGGCAGTATCTGCGGGGGGGAATGGGCAGGTGTCCTTATGGGTCTGGCCCCTTACTTAGACTGATTGAGTTGGGGGGAAAAGCATGAAAAGAGAGATGGGGATGGGACAAAGCCTGACACAAACCTCCTTCCCTTCCCCTTGTCCCCGATCACCCATATCCCTCCCTCTGGCTTTACCTTTCCTTATCTTCCTTCCTTTTGACTCCTCTACCCTTAGTCACTCACTCCATCCATCTGCCGATCAACCCCCCTCACCTGTATCCACCTATCATCCCACCTCTCTATTCCAGCTTTATCCCCCCCTAGCCCATCAGTCAGAAGAAGGTCCCAACCTGAAACACCGTTCGTCCATTGCCTCCACAGATGCTGCCTGACCTGCTGAGTTTCTCCAGCACTTTATGTTTTGCTCATAAATGAGTTGTCTGTTACTTTTGTGCCGTTTTCTTCAGGGAATGTATCGCATTGCTGGAGATGGAGGTGCATTAAATGTTCATCTTTCTTTTGCAAATGGTTCTTTAATAAATGTAGCACGTCTAAAACTCTCTCCGCTCTATCTCCCCTTTCACCTGCTCTCATTTTACTGCACTTACAATGAGAAGGATTATATCTGGGACAGGAGTGTGAAACCTTCCTTTCCTCGTCAGCAGAACATTAATACAAGTTGGAGAGATGTAACTACAGCTGAAATGTCTCTCCACATTAATTATGCTGGGGAAAATCACCTTGATCTAATGGAACTTTTATAGATCCACATGTGAGGGGTTGAATTGCAACTGTTTCCTGCTAGCTTTGCTTATCTATAATCAAAGAGTGCAATTAATATCGTTGTACTTCTTAAACATTAAAGAACTTTCCACAATCGGTTTCTTGGTTTTATTTCCTGAGGATAGCTTTTATTCCATAGACCATATAAGACATTAGACCATTGGGCAGCGCAGTGGTGCAGTGGTAGAATTGCAGCCTTACTGTGCCAGAGACCCGGGTTCGATCCTGACTATGGGTGCTGTCTGTACGGAGTTTGTACGTTCTCCCTGGGTTTTCCATGGGAGCTCCAGTTTCGAATAGTGAAAGGGGCTGAATAGAGTGAATGGTGGGGAGGAAGTTTCCACTAGTGAGAGAGTCTGGGCTCAGAATTGAAAGACGTGCCTTTAGGAAGGAGATGAGATGGAATTTCTTCAGTCAGAGGGTGGTGAATCTGTGGAATTCATTGCCACAGTCAGCTGTGGAGGCCAAGTCAATAGATATTTTTAAGGCGGACATTGATAGATGCTTGATTGGTAAAGGTGTCAAGGGTTATGGGGAGAAGGCAGGAAAATGGGTTTGGGAGGGAAGGATAGATCAGCCATGATGGAATAGCAGAGTAGACTTGATGGGCCAAATGGCCTAATTCTGCTGCTGGAACCTTTTAACAATATTTAAAAAATGGAAATAATTTCATGTCCAACCAACATTCCATTTTTGAACTCTTGTTTCGTGACTGAAATAGAAATTCCCCAACATCTCAACAATTTCTTGCCCCAACTCAGCGATCTCCCCCCCTCACAGCTTCAGATCCAGTAATTCACATGATATCAGGGTGGTTCTACCTTCAGTGAGGTGGAGCATATTATCTTGGGTTTGAGAAGTGGAGCCTGTTTAGTTTAGTTTAGGGATACAGCGCTGAGAACGGCCCTTCGGCCCACTGAGTCCGTGCCGGCCAGCGATCCCTGCACACTAACGCTATCCTACACACACCAGGGACAATTTACAAATTTTCCGAAGCCAATTAGCCTACAAACCTGTACGTTTTTGGAGTGTAGGAGAGAACCGGAGCACCCGGAGAAAACCCACGCTCAGCACCCGGAGTCAGGATGGAACCTGGGTCTCTGGGGCTGTAAGGCAACAACTCCGTGCTGCCCATGTTGAGTAAACAAATAAACTAATTTGAGCTCAGCAGTAAATGTTTACAGAATATTGAAGTATTTAAGTGAAGCTATAAAATTGGAGGTTTCGTTGTCGTGGCAACACAACCCACTCTGCTGAGTCATCAGCTATTCCTGTCCAGGGTGGAGATATCTGGTTCTCTAATGACATCTTGGCAACCACGCACACTGATTAATGTGCTAGCTTTACATTGCATTATTTAGAAATGTAACGTATTCCTGGTGTACTGAGATTGCAGGAATTCTGGCCCCATCAGAACTCTAGCAGGGAAACAGCTTTACTTCTCCTTGCTCATGCGATCCCAAAGGATATCCATTATTGTGTGATTTTTCTTCTCTCCCAATTTAATGTTTTTTTAATGAATTTCTACGTAATGTTCCAGGTTGGGAATTCTGAAGGATCCCAACCTGAAACATCACCTATCCATGTCCCCCAAAGATGCAGCCTGACCTGCCGAGTTACTCCAGCACTTTTTTTTTGTAAGCCAGATCTGCAGTTCCTTGTGTCCACCTATCACTTGCCAGGCTTTGCCTTACCCCTACCTCTCCTTTGCAGTTTCCTCCCCCCCTCCTCCATCTGTCTGAAGAAGGGTCCCAAGCCGAAACATTGTCTGTCCATTCTCTCCACGGATGCTGCCAGACCAGCTGAGTTCCTCCAGTACTTTGTCTTGCTCAAGATCCCATGAGGAATACTGTAGATAAGATAAAAGAACAGAGTAGGGATTCAACAATCAGAGGACAAAGGTTTATGCTAAGGGGGGGGGGGGGGGGGGAGATTTAATAGGAATTAGAGCAGTAACTTTGTTTTACACAAAGGATGTTAGGTACTTCGAATGAGCTGCCGGATGGGGTAGTTGAGGCAGGTACTTTCAACACGTTTAATAATATAAATTTTTTAACTCCACTTCACGCTGAAGATTTCTTTTAAAAAAGTAATGAATATCGTCTACTCACCATCTAATAAAGCCATCTCCTGCACCAGGCTGCCCCCTGGAGGCTTCATTTGATGCATTGCATCCTTCATGTAACCTGTCTGTGCCTATAGATGTGGGACATTGTAATTATTAGTGCTTTTACTAATGTAGACAAAAATATGTTGTTCCTTGCTGTTAGTGTCTATGGTGGATCGTCTTTCTATAAACAGGCTGTTTAAGGGCCTGACCACCAACTTTACAGAAGCATAATTAGTTTAGTTTAGTACAGTTTAATTTAGTTTAGTTTAGAGTTACAGCATGGAAACAGGCCCAGTGCAGACTTGGTGGGCCAAATGGCCTGTTTCCGCGCTGTATCTCTAAAGGAAACTAAACTGAACTCTCATCTTTCAATTGAGAATTAGATTTAACTCTTAGGGCTAAAGGAATCAAGGGATATAGGGAGAAAGCAGGAATGGGGCACTGATTTTGAATGATCAGCCATCATCACATTGAATGGCGGTGCAGGCTCGAAGGGCTGAATGGCCTACTCCTGCACCTATTTTCTATGTTTTTATGTTTCCATGGACAGTCACTGGTTACAGTACTTTGGTTCTGCAGTATTTTGATTGTCTGGTATAACTGCTATTAATTTATTATATTACTGAATATTATATATTTATCTGTGTATTATTGTGTTAATGGGCCTGCAAACGGCAGCAAGAATGAATTCAATTTTTCTGTTAAAGGTAAATATTATACTTAAATACTCTTGACTTGCAATTAGGATTCAATCATCCACGTATGAAGCTAAACATGACCACTGTTAGCATCCCCCCACCTAATGATGTTAACATCATTAGCATGATCATAATGAACTCGAAGGGCTGGTTTGAAGGGCTGAATGGCCTACCCCTGCACCTGCACCAGTTTTCTCTGTTTCTATCCCACATTATTTCAGAAGGACATTTATAGTAGAAAACGCAGGCAATAATTGATAGAGCAAAAGCAGATGTTTGTCTAAGCAAATCAAAGCTTAGTCAAAGTGAAAACTTTCACATGGGACCCTAAAAGAGGAGAGGGAGGTGGAGTGGAGGCGTTAAGACAAGGAAAGATTCTCTCACCTTTCAATTTTGTGTCTATTTCTAATCAGCAAAATAAAAATCATTGGAGACACAAAAAACTGTAGATGCTACAATCCTAGATTAGTTCAGTTTAGTTTATTGTAACACGTGTACCGAGGTACAGTGAAAAGCTTTTGTTGTGTGCTAGCCATTCAGCAGAAAGACAATACATGATTATAATCATGATTATAATAATTTTCCGCAGAGACCGTTCCCTCCAAAACTCCCTGGTCAACTCGTCCCTTCCCACCCAAACCACCCCCTCTCCAGGTACTTTCCCCTGCAACCGCAGGAGATACAACACCTGTCCCTTTACCTCCCCCCTCGACTCCATCCAAGGACCAAAACAGTCTTTCCAGGTGGCCGAGGTTCACATGCACCTCCTCCAACCTCATCTACTGTAACAGCTGTTCCAGGTGTCAACTTCTCTACATCGGTGAGACCAAGCGCAGGCTCGGCGATCGTTTCACTGAACAGCTCCGCTCAGTCCGTCTTAACCTGCCTGATCTCCCGGTGGTTCAGCACTTCAACTCCCCCTCCCATTCTTAATCAGACCTTTCTGTCCTGGGCCTCCTCCATTGTCAGTGAGGCCCAGCGCAAATTGGAGGAACACCACCTCATATTTCGCTTGGATAGTTAACACCCCAGCGGTATGAACATTGACTTCCCTAACGTCAGATAGCCCTTGCTTTCTCTCTCCATCCCCTTCCCAGTTCTCCCACTAGCCTTACTGTCTCCAACTACATCCTATCTTTGTCCCGCCCCCTCCCCTGACATCAGTCTGCAGAAGGGTCTCGACCCAAAACGTCATCCATTCGTTCTCTCCAGAGATGCTGCCTGTCCCGCTGAGTTACTCCAGCATTTTGTGTCTAGATGATTATAATCGATCCATTTACCGTGTACAGATACATGATAAGGGGATGACGTTTAGTGATCATAGTTAAAGTGAGAGGTGTTGCTGTAGAAAGAGTGATGTAAGAGTGTGGAGCGAACAACGATACAAAAAGCTGGAGTAACTCAGTGGGCGAGGCAGCATCTCTGGAGAGAAGGAATGGGTGACGTTTCGGGTCGAGACCCTTCTTCAAAGTGTAGAGTGAAGAGTGTGGAGCGAATGTAAAATGAGTTTGTAAGTCTGCTTCTGTGGCTAGCCCGCAAATAGGCACCTGTGTGGAGCGCCATCTTGCTTCTTTGTAGAGTAAAATACGATGTACTGAAGGAACTCAGCATGTCAGGCAGCACCTGGGGAGGGAATGGGTAGGTACAGGATCTGAAGAAGGGTCCAAACCCAAAACATCACCCATCCATGTCTTCCAGAGATGCTCCCTGACCCGCTGAGTTACACCAGCACTTTGTGTTTTACCAAATCAAATTCATTACTAGTGGCATGAACTTGTGCGAGTCATGATGTGACTGAGTTTTGCTAATGTATATGTTGAGAAATTAATTGTCAGGATTGAATATTAAACATCACAGCGTCTATATCACAAACCTGAAGGTGGTTTTGTGGTATAGCAAAGTTGGATACCCAAACAGCAAAGTTTGAGTCTGAGGAAGGGACTCGACCCGAAAGGTCACCCATTTCTTCTCTCCAGAGATGCTGCCTGTCCTGCTGAGTTACTGCAGCATTTTGTGTCATTTGCAGCAAAGGACATTTCTGCTTTTGATAATTAGTTTAGAGACACAACATGGAAACAGGCTCTTTGCCCCACCGAGTCCACGCTGACCAGTGATCACCCGTTCACACTAGTTTTATATTATCCCACTTTTACATCCACTTCTTGGCCCCAGCACCTATAAAATCACATCATCGTCCACACAAGAGATTACACAGGTGTCAGCCTCTGAAACATTGACGTAGGAGTTTATGTAAAGTGACGCAGCCGGTAGAACCAGAGTCTTAAGGGCCTGTCCCACTTGCCTGGGTCCCTGACACTGTAAAGGGCTGTCCCACTTGGTGATTTTTTCGGTGACTGCCGGCATCATTGACTGACGTATCAGGTCACCGAGAAAGTCGTGGCGTGACGCGGTGTGATGACGTATTGACGCGCGGTGTTTTCTCAAATGTTGCAACATTTTTATTTGTCGCCACTGGATTTTGAAATGTTCAAAATCTTTCGGCAACCCTGATACGTCAGTCAATTATGCCGGCAGTCGCCGAAAAAATCACCAAGTGGGACAGCCCTTTACAGTGTCAGGGACCCAGGCTCTATCCTGACCTGTGGTGCTGTCTCTGTTGAGTTTGCATGTTCTCCATGTGACTGCATTTGTTTCCTCCCAGCGCTCTGGTTTCCTCCCACATCCCAATCTCCCCAGTACCGTTCATGCTTTCGTAACCGCTCCGACAAATTCCCCCTCAGACTCTCCTGCCCCAAGGAAGACAAACCAGCCTCTCCACATAACTGGAATTCTCCATCCTAGCCCACACCATGGTGAATCTACTCTCAGCCCTTTCAATGCAACTACGTATGGCCACCAAACTGCACACAGTACTCCAGCAGTGGCCTCACCAAACATTTTCCCATAATGTTCCTTGTTTTTAGATTCCCTGCAAGCAACTACATTCTTCTTTCATCATCTTCTCCGTCTGTGCTTCTTCCGTCAGAGATCATTGGACTTGTACGAGGACACTCTGATCCTCAGTGGCCCCCCAAGGCCATAAAAGGGTCCAGGGAGTCAAGAGTGTTTAATTGTCGTATGTACCGGCAACGGAGGAATTGTCGGCACCTTTGTGGCGACCCCTTTGTGTTTTTTTAATGTAGAAACAAAGGGTTTCACTGCACCTAGCTACATGAATGAGTGGATAAATAAATCTGATTGAATGAATACATTTTATTAGCCAAGTATGTATACATACAAGGAATTTGCCTCGCTGCTTTGCTCGCAAGTAACAACATGATATACAGTAGACAATTAAAAATAAAACATTATAATTTAAACATGTGAAGAATGAAATAAAATACCAGAGAAAAAGGAGGCTACAGATTTTTGGCTGTTGAGTAGAGCTACTGCTCGTGGAAAAAAGCTGTCTGGCTGCGGTGGCTTGGACAGTCCGGTGTTGCCTTCCAGAGGGAAGTGATTCAAGGAGTTTATGGCCAGGGTGAGAGGGGTCAGAGATGATCTTACCCGCTCGCTTCCTGCCCCTTGCAGTGTACATTTCTTCAATGGGGGGGAAGGTTGCAGCCAACAACCTTGTCGGCTGATCGAACGATTCGCTGCAGCCTCTGGATGTCGTGCTTGGTGGCTGAGCCAAACCAGACCATGATGGCGAAGGTGAGGACAGACTCTGCAATGGCAGTAAAAAACTGGACCATGTGACAATAAAGTATCATCATCGTCATCGGAAAGAATCAAACTGCTGGGGGAGCTACAACATTCCGTCTGCTGCACCACTTTACATAAACTCCTGTGTCAATGTTTCAAACCAAGACCTTGCATCGGGACTTTGATGAAGCCAATTGACTTGGTAGGAATGTCGGCACCCTACTAGAGTGAGTTGCAGTATCTCGGGATGACGTTTGGGTTGTAACATTCAGCCTGAGGTCCCACACTTCTGATACCATCACTAGTCACTTGTAAACATCTGTAAAATCCCCCCTAGCTAAATCACAAACCCCAAAGAAAGCAATGTGGGTCCGAAAAAGATGCCTTTTGTATTTCTATTTTGCAAAAACAAAGAGCAGGGTTTTAAGTCAGAATCAGCTGATTTCATGCAGATTAGCTACAAACATATGAGAAGCTTGCTTGTTTATTTTCATGTGGGCGGAAAGGTCAGAGAGGAGTTGGTCTGTGTTCGTGCTAAAAGCCCATTATCCGAGGGATCCCAGAGGAGTTGGTTCAGGAAAAGTTGCATCATTAACTCATTAAAATCGCAAGCCCAACACAATTATTGTGGGGCTTCCATTCCAGTGCAATGTCCAGAATAAAAATGAAACCACTGCTTCAAAGGAACTCGCAAATATGCATACTGGCCTTTGGATTGTTTCATTCTGACGTTGCCCAAGATTAAGAGAACCAATTTGTTAACTATATCTTGGAGATCTCAAACAAGAGGGCATGACATGAGAATTAAGGGACAGAAGTTTAGGGGTAACATGAGGGGGAACTTCTTTACTCAGAGAGTGGTGGCTGTGTGGAATGATCTTCCAGCAGAAGTGGTGGAGGCAGGATCGATTTTAACATTTAAAAGTAAAGTGGATAGGTATATGGACGGGAAGGGAATGGAGGGGTATGGTCTGAGTGCAGGTAGATGGGACTAGGGGAAAATAAATGGTCGGCATAGACTGGAAAGGCCGAGAAGGCCTGTTTCCGTGCTGTAATTGTTATATGGTTATATGGTTAGACCGTACAGCTATATGATCTTATCTCAAGCTGAATAGCTAATAAAAAAGCAATAATATAGATAAACATTCGAGATCCACTTATTATGTAAAATTAGCTTTTTCAAAGTCTTCCTCTTCTTTCGTGTGGCGTGCACAGCCTAAAGTTGTTGGACAACTTGTTCTATTTGATCTTCCGTTTGTGCACGTCGAGTTGATTGCATTAGTCGAAACAGGGCGGATCACATGAAGGTTGCAATCTTCCACCCCACCAAAGTCGATTTTAATTTATCAACTTATATTTTAATTTTAAAATTAGCCTTTGCTAGATTAGTTTGCTTTACTTTGGGTATCACAGATGAAAGCGTAATCGGTTTGAGATCCTGATTTTAGCAATGGTAATTGTAAAGTTTGCCATATTCCATTATTTATATGCTAGTGAGTCCAAGCAGAGATCTTGCCATGGGAAAGGATTGCAGTTAATCAAAACTAACTAGGTCGCAGTGATCCATCACTGCAGCCAGTATTGCATCCAAGTCACATTCATCACTGGTTGACAGGTCCCAGTTACTGGGAGACCTGGGGCAGGTGATATTCCTGAGGAAAAACTTTGTCACCCAGAGAGTTGCAAATCTGTAGAATTCTCTGCCACAGAAGGCAGTGGAGGCCAATTTGAGAGTTAGATTTAGATCTAGGGCCAAGAGAGAGTTAGATTTAGATCTTAGGGCCAACAGAATCAAGGGCTATGAGGAAAAAGTAGGAACAGGATACTGATTTTGGATGATCAGCCATGATCATAATGAATGGCGGTGCTGACTCGAAGGGCCAAATGGCCTACTCCTGCATCTAATTTCTATATTAATGTACTTTTCTATATTCTATATTTCATTATTTTATATCTCCAAATAACTAAAAATAAAAAAGTACAGCATAGACTGATACATTATGCTTCAGCGAGTATCAAATTCATTGTTCTGTTTCGGTACATTTGACATTCAAACACTCGACTCTTGGCTGGAACCCATTTCCCAAGACATGGTGTTAATCTTAGATGGAGGTGAAGGTATGAAAGAGAAACTGAGCTCACAGTAATGATAACACATCCAATTTCCCAAGCTTCATCGATGAAAACTGAAAATCTTGATGGAAGAATGGTAGAGGGTTCAAAAACCAGTGGCATTTTTCTTCTTTGGAATTTAGGAGGTTGATGGGTGACCTCATTCAGGGGTACAAGGCCATGGGATACACCAGACTAGAGGGCATAGGTTTCAGGAAGAGATTTACCATAGACGTCAGGGGCAACGTTTTCACTCAGAGGGAAGTCAGCATATGTGTATGAAGATACTGCAGATGCTGGTTTGAACCAAAGATAGACACAAAATGCTGGAGTAACTCAGCGGGACAGGCAGCATCTCTGGAGAGAAGGAATGGGTGAAAGGGACTTAAGAAGGGTCCCAACCCAAAACGTCACCCATTCCTTCTCTCCAGAGATGTTGCATGTCCTGCTGTGTAGCTCCAACATTTTGTGTCTATCTGAAGTCAGTATAATGCAGATATGGATAGGAAGGGCTTCGAGGAATATGGGTCAAATGTGGGCAAATGCGTATGCTGTTTGTATGCCAACTTGGTTGGCGTTGTTAAGGTGGGCTGAGAGGCCCGTTTCTGTGTTGTGCCGCTCTATGACTATGAGTGCTGACAATGCCTCTGCCTGGCAAGGAACAGTAGACGAAAAATAACTGGTTCATGATGTGACCCAAGGGAGAGATGGGAAACAATTTCACTTCTCCTGGGCCTCATTTATAAAAAAAGAAATGTGACGTTAATTCTGGGATCTCTCTGGCATTGAAGCCACATTGAGATCAAATGTCAAGGTTTTAAAAGCTCCATATAGTTAGCCACTCAAAATGTCCCTGGATTATCAGTCCAAATGTGTAATTACCATCAACAAAACCTCATCGATTTGCCATTCCCATTGGATCTGTTCACAGATTTGTTTTCAAACTGAAGAAATTTCTGGTGAATTTTATTTCAGGATTCTGCACTTCACAGAACACCAACAGAGAAGCTTCTGAAGGCTCTTGTTTTGTTTAGAGGTACAGGGCGGAAACAGGCTCTTCAGCCCACTGGGTCCGCGCCGACCAACGATCCCCACACACTAACACTATCCCCCCCCCCACACACACACACACACACTAGGGACAATTTACAACTTTACCAAGCCAATTAACCTACAGATCTGTAAGTCTTTGAAGTGTGGGAGGAAACCGGAGTCACCAGAGAAAACCTACCTACACGGTTACGAGGAGAACGTACAAACTCTGTACAGATGGCACCGTGGTCGGGATCGAACCCGGGTCTCTGGGGTTATGAGGCAGCAACTCTACCCCTGCATCACTGTGCTGCCTCTGGTATTTGCTTTCAATGAAGCGATACATAACTCTGTGGTTCAGACAAGTGCCTTCCAGAATAAGAAATCCTTGCTCGTGAGGAACGGTGGCCATTCAGCCCATTACCACAAGGAATGAAGAACAATCTAATTCCGCCTGAATTTCCAATGGTGTCTTAAGTTTTATTCTTCCATGCATAAATTGAAATAGACTTTGGGGGTGGAGTGGAAAGGGAAGGTCAAGAACAAATTACAGGGATGTAACAGGGATGTATAGGAAGGATCTGCCGATGTCGGTTTGCACTGAAGATAGACACTAAATGCTGGAGTAACTCAGCAGGACAGGCAGACTCCGTGGAGAAAAGGAATAAGTGATGTTTCGGGTTAAGACCCTTCTTCAGAGTCAGAATGTCATTTTGAAAAGACACAGAAAGGGGAAAAATTGGTGATTCCAGTGTGTTTAGTGATCTCAGATAAATAACTTGAGTGGAAACTAGGGGAATGTTGGAAGATCATTGTATGTGGCCAGTAACTTACACATCCAGAGATCAGCGAGGACGTGTGAGGGCAGACACAAGCAATGCCGGGGTTGGCAGCCTGTTGGTAACACAATGTGAAATATAGGACACTGTCTAATGCACGTTTGAGTCTCATTGCCAGTGTAATTAAGTTGCTGACACCAAATGGGGCCCACCGTGACCTAGTGGTCCTGTGGTGCTTTCTTAAATCTTTAATGGTGGGAGGGGCTGGGGGAGTTTGGAGAGAAGAGATATTAGACACCAAGTGAAATGTTTTTGTGAAGCGATGCTTGCTCTTCCAGGCGCCTCCAGAACCCCGTTGAAGAATAGCAATTACATTTCTCTCTACTTGGAGAAAAAGACAAGCTGCAGGTGAGTTGCTGCCTCACAGCGCCAGAGACCCGGGTTCAAACCTGACTACGGGTGCTGCCTGTACGGAGTTTGTACGTTCTCCCTGTGACCACGTGGGTTTTCTCCGGGTGCTCTGGTTTCCTCCCACTCACCAGACGTGCAGGTCAGGCATGTGCTGTGAGTAATTACTCGGGGTAGGCAGTCAGTCGGATTTATAAAAATCTTAAACAGCGCATGTGCAGATTGTTCTCTCCGTAAGCTGTCAGTCGACTTTTATAAAGTCTTCAAAAGCCAAATCTCTTCATAAAGTACCGTATTTCCCGGCAATTAAAACGCACCCCCCATTTTGAGATGCTAAATTTTGAAAGAAGCTGATGGGATATAGAATTTATCACGCTCAAAAAAAGAAAAATAAAGAAAGCAATTTGCCCAAGGCTTCCAAATCTCCTTCATTCCGAATTACTGAATGGGTGGGGGGGTGACGGCAGGTGGAGAGATGGTGGGAAAACAGGAGCACACCGAGACAAGTTGAATCAGTTGCGATCTTATTGAATGACAATACTTGTTCAAAGGACCAATTGGGGGGGAGAGTTCATCTCACAGCGTGTGAGGAGTCTGGTCAAGGGTAAAGTTGCGGGGAGGGCAGGAGCATTGAGAAGGAGTCAGGGATCACGCCAGTAACTCACTCACTCACCGCTGCCGCGCCGCTCCGGGAGCAGAGTCACCACATTGTGGCCGGGGAGGGAAGTAGCTCGGGTGGCTGCGAGCGGCTGCTGGGACCGGACAGCGGACGCCACCTCAGCCGGCCCGCTCACCTCTGGCAGTGCTCTCCGTCTGAACATCTCTCACCTGCCGCTTGCCGGGTTGGCTCATGTCAGCCGATTCCCCCAAATCCTTAAATTCCGACGGCCGAGTAACCTCAATTGGTCCCTTGATCGCCCTGTCGGAATTTAAGGATTTGCGGGAAGCGGCTGACATGAGTGAGGCCGGCGAGCGGCAGGAGAGAGGTTTTCAGACGCAGAGCACTGCCAGAGGTGAGCGGGGGGCAGCAGAAGGAGCTGAGGTGGCGGCGGCTCGCAGCCACCCGAGCTACTTCTCCACCCGGCCACAATGCGGTGGCTCCGCGCCCAGAGTGTCGTGGCAAGTGAGTTGCTGGCATGATCCCCGACCCCCTCCTTCTCCCCCCCGCAGCGGCGCTGTCCTTTTACAGCTGCTTCCCATCAGCTGCCAGCAACGAGGGATAGACTTGGCTGTCCCTCAGTACAACATCGTTCTTCATGTTGCTGTACTGAGGGATAGCCAAGTCTATCTTTCTTGGTTAACCTTCCAACTTCGGCTTCCAAGACGCATGTAAATTTTTGTGCCTTATTTTTAGGTAAAAAAATAGCGTCTTCACTGCCGGGAAATACGGTATTTAAAAACATACTCCTTATTGAGATGTACAAGATCATGAGGGGCAGGGAAAAAGTGAACCAGACTGATTCCTGGGATGTCAGGACTTTCATATGAGGAAAGATTGGATAGACTCGGTTTGTACTCGATGGAATTTAGAAGATTGAGGGGGGATCTTATAGAAACCTACAAAATTCTTAAGGGGTTGGACAAGCTAGATGCTGGAAGATTGTTCCCGATGTTGGGGGAGTCCAGAACAAGGGGTCACAGTCTAAGGATAAGGGGGAATTCCTTTAGGACCGAAATGAGGAAAACATTCTTTACACAGAGAGTGGTGAGTCTCTGGAATTCTCTGCCACAGAAGGTAGTTGAGGCCAGTTCATTGGCTATATTTAAGAGGGCGTTAGATGTGGCACTTGTGGCTAAAGGGATCAGGGGGTATGGAGAGAAGGCAGGTACGGGATACTGAGTTGGATGATCAGCCATGATCACATTGAATGGCGGTGCAGGCTCGAAGGGCCGAATGGCCTACTCCTGCACCTATTTTCTATGTTTCTATGTTTCTATGAACGTTCAGTCGTTTTCCTCCAAGGTAGCGGATTCTACACAAAAAAAGGGCATTGGCTTAAGGTGAGACGGAAGATGGTTAAGGAAGACCACAGGAGTAACTTTTTTCCACAGAGTAGACCACAGAGCGATATGGGCAAAATGTTGGGAAATTGGACTAGCCCAGTATGTCAATGTGGTCAGCTGGTTCAAGATTGGCGCAGTTCTGTGCTGTACACACACACATATATGTATGTATATGTATGTGTTTATGTATAAGTATGTATATATATATATATATATATATATAATAAATATACACAGACACATATATATATATATACAGACACACACGCACATATATACACACACACACTGCAAAAGGCCATTGCATATCCATTTCAAGATGTCCCTTTCAAACAAAGTTAGCTTTGAAATGTATAGAAATTGCAAACATCAATGTACTTGTGTCAAACAGCAGTGACCATATATTAAGAAAGATAATTCAATATTCTGGATACTGCAATGAGTTTTTCTTTGACATCCACTTGAAATACGTAGTGTAGGAAGGAACTGCACATGTTGATTTACACCATAGACACAAAATGCTAAAGTAACTCAGTGAGTCAGATGGCATCTCTGGAGAAAAGGAATAGGTGACGTTTCGGGTCGGAACTGAAATGACTGAAGGATTCCGATCCGGAACCGTCACCTATTCCTTTTCTCCAGAGATGCTGCCTGACCCGCTGAGTTACTCCAGCATTTTGTGTCTCTCTCTCTCTGACAGGGTTATAACTGACAGAGCTTTATGTTAAGATATCTGTCTGAAGTTTGCGTGCCCATCAGTGCCACCACAACAGCAAAAGATGCTTAATTGTGGATAATTATTTTATGTTTGTTTGTGCCATCTATTACATTTACCAAGGAAGGAGGATAATTGCTCCAAGGAATGATAACTTTCTCTGACTATATTACGAGCCTACAATCTGATTAGAGTTTGAATAGTTCGCAATTAACCCTTCAACTGTCGAGTAAGATGAATTTGCAACCTTCAACACGCTTGTTCCTTTACCCGTTTCTGGAAAAAGTTAAAAGTGATCACTGGGACACTTGTTCTTGGAGTAAGTCCAGCCTGCGTAACTGGCAATTTGCATGGTTACCAGAGCTCAGGGAAAATGATCAATGAAGTAGAGTAGAAAAATACCATACTTGGAGAAGTACAGAACTTGAGTACACAAATCAAATCTGACACTCCAATTCGCACTGTGTGGGTGTAATATATCAAGTAACGACATGCTGAGTTTTAAGACATTGTCCGTGTTGTTACCTCATCCCCAGAGAATGTAACTCTGAAACAGAAACAAGTCAGGTCATCTAAACCATACAAGGAACTGTTGAATGTACAGTTTCTGATCTGTGTCGGGGCAAAATAAAATTATATAGGTGAGAAGAGTACTTCCATTAATACTACATGCTATAAGATATTAGACGGTAACTTAGTACAGTATTATACTGCATTAACATGTAAAATTTCAACCTAAGATTCTCAACATGGTTGAGATTAGTCAACAATAATTCTGAAAGTTTATAACGTTACAGCTGATGACTTGGCCAGGTTTAGAGCCACGGCCAAGACATCTTTCCTCAACTTCATCCAGTGATTGATCACCTCGAGAGTTTCTTTCATCTACACAAGAAACAGAAATACCGACCTTACGTCACCCAAATGATGGAGGATTCCAACCCATTAGCACTTATCTAAAAGTTCACAGATGCATGATCTGGTTATTCTCCTTGTAAATGTGGAGACATGGTAAACCTCATTTAGAAAAAATACAACTTCTTGCGATCACTGCTAATAAATTTACATTTTTAATTTTGCCCACAATACCTCGTTAAAAGTTGAAGAGAGTTGTATTTAATTAAGGAAGGTTAACGACATTGCATTTATCACGCTTGATCAAATGGTGGAATGGATTTGCCAACTATGCAGTAGTTAAAAACTATTACTGCTTACAATAATTCAGCTGAGAGTTTGACACCGTTTCCCCTGGTACACATGACAACATTAAACCAATACTAATATCAGCCTGGGTAGCTGAGGCCAAGGCTCCTCCTGGGCAAGTTATTAAAAATGGAGAATGGCAAGTAGCCAGATTTGAAAGAATAAAAAAAAAATCAAATGAAAAGAAAGCTGGAGGTTATTGGGGTGGAAAAGGCCAAGCATGAGGATTCTATGGTATTATAAGCATGCAGAATGAAGACCATCCTGATGCCACTCATGGTCATGTATTGTTTATTTACCAAAAACATTTTTCAGCATATTACGCAGTGGCTGATTTTTTTCTTCAAAGTATTTGTATGGCATTGCAGTCTTGGGTTTGTGAAAGCAATTTTTAAATTGTTCAGTTTAACGCACGCACCTGTTCACATGTACTTAGATCAAGGTCACCTTCTGGATTGGAAACAATCCAAAGACATGGAGTCAAGCCAACCCCACACACCATAAATAGCAGGTTCTCTCAGAAGGATACTGTAACTTTTGAGCATTAAACCACATTCTCCTGAACACAGGTGGAGAAGATGTTTTGTTTCTACAGCAGCCTTCCACTGCACCTTATCCAAGCAACCAGTTGTGCTTCAGTAGGTTTAGAGAGAAAATGGTCACTTAATGACAAGGGTTCCCAACACAAAGCCCAGATCTTTGTGGTCCCTCTCAACTACCTCACCACCAATAACTGTAGAACACCAATTATTACTTTGTTCTAGACTTGCCAAGTTAGAACCTGGAAATTATTCCTTTACATTATTTATAGGATGCATGATAATACTGTACTACCATTTGGAAATGCAATTTAAGTGCCCGCTGCTTGGTCATAGGACAACAGTTAGATGGACGCTAACAAACACATACAAATGTACTTTAGAATATATTCTGACTGGTTAACGTATAGACCGGAACAATTGGGGTTAAATAACAGCAATAAGCAAAAATCAAAATGCTGGAAGAACTCAGTGGGCCAGGCAGCATCTGTAGAGGGAATGGATAGACAACATTTCAGGTTGTGACCCTTCTTCAGACTGAATGAGAAAGAGTGTGGGAGTGGGACAAAGCCCAGCAGGTGGTAGGTGGTAGGTGGGTACAGGTGAGGGAGAGTGATTGGCAGATGGGTGGTGCAAGTGGCAAAGGCTCGAGGTGATGAGACAAATCGGATAAGGAGAGAAGTAAAGTGTAACGCTGGGGGGAGGGGTATGGGTGAAAGGGGACAGGGAGAGAGGAAAGAGGGGGATAACAGAAATGTTTCTTAGCTGCTTCTTCTTTTAAAAAAAAGAAATTAATTCATTAACATTTCAAGCAGTATTTTCAAGACTTTGGAATCCAGACAAATCAATACAGAAAATGTGGAATTTAATTGCAAGGTGGTGTGCATTTGAAGGGTTAAAACTATCTGGGATTTTGAACAGAAAGTTACAAAATGATCAATTACCTCATTTTAAATTACAACATTGGTTACATTTGTCACAATTACCCAACACATCATTGGTGACAGGTTAGAGCTATTTCAGTTCCATGGCATGCAAACCCAAACAGTTCTCCAATGCAGCAATCAACTGCAGGAAAAAGTTTGTCCTAGTTTAGTTCAGAAATACAGGCCCTTCGGCCCACCGAGTCCGCACCAACCAGCGATCCCCGCACACCAACATTATCCAACACACATAAGGGACAATTTCCATTTATACCAAGCCAATTAACTTACAAACCTGTACGTCCTTGGAATGTGGGAGGAAACCGAAGATCTCGGAGAAAACCCATCCGGGTCACGGGATGAACGTTCAAACTCCGTACAGACAGCACCTGTAGTCAGGATAGAACACGGGTATCTGGCGCTGTAAGGGAGCAACTCTACCGCTGTGCCACCAGAATATTGTTTTGGAAAGTTAAGGGCCAACCATTGATCCGCTCCTAATAGCATGTCAACCTGAGTGTACAACTTCTCTCTCTAAACTTGGTTTGCAGCTGAGCGTTAACATCTCAGCCGACCTGTCCTGGGACCATCCGAGGTGTCACACAAAGAGGCGCACCAGTGTCTGCCATCTCTTTGAAGTTTAAAGAGATTCAGCACATCAGCCAATAATCCAACAAACATCTGCTGATTTACTGTAGAAAATATGCCGACTGGTTGTGTCACGGCCTGCTGGGATAATTTCATTGCACAGGAATGCAAGAGGCTGCTGAGAGATGGACTCAGCTTGGTCCATCACAGGCATAGCTCTGCCCACCATCAAAAGCATCGACATGAGGTGCTGCCTCAAGGTGGTGGCATTTATTATCAAGGATCCCCAGCCTTTGGGCCATGCCTTCTTCTCGCTGCCACCATCAGGTAGGAGGTACACAAGCCTGATGTCTCACACCACCAGCTACACGAACACCTAGTTTCCTACAGCTATCAGATTTAACAAATTTACACAATCCTGTGCCAATTGTGGACTTTTCCTTCTAATTGTGTTTGGCACTAATGCCCTTTTTTTGCAGTCATTTTTTTTTTTACTATCTCGCACAATGTGTAGTTTGCGTTTATTTTATATTTGTGTTAGTCTCTACGGGTGACTTGTGATGCTGCTGCAAGCACGATTTTCATTATACTTGTACCTCAGCGTAAAACACTTCAGCATCCAACAGTAACTTAACTTGACGTAGTTAACTAATTCTCTTTCCCATTAATGCTGCTCCCCAAAATTATAGAATCAAAGAATATCGGTGCAGGAGGAGGCCATTCGGCCCTGCACCGCCATTCAATATGATCATGGCTGATCATCCAACTCAGTATCCTGTACCTGCCTTCTCTCCATACCCTCTGATCCCATTAGCCACAAGGGCCACATCTAACTCCCTCTGAAATATAGCAATTAACTGGCCTCAACTACCCTCTGCGGCAGAGAGTTCCAGAGACTCACCACTCTCTGTGTGAAAAAAGTCCTTCTCATCTCGGTCTTAAAGGATTTCCCCCTTATCCTTAAGCTGTGACCCCTTGTCCTGGACTTCCCCAACATCGGGAACAATCTTCCTGCATCTAGCCTGTCCAACCCCTTAAGAATTTTGTAAGTTTCTATAAGATCCCCTCTCAATTTCCTAAATTCTAGAGAGTATAAACCGAGTCTATCCAGTCTTTCTTCATAAGACAGTCCTGACATCCCAGGAATCAGTCTGGTAAACCTTCTCTGCACTCCCTCTATGGCAATAATGTCCTTCCTCAGATTTGGAGACCAAAACTGTACGCAATACTCCAGATTCTTTACACAGAGAGTCGTGAGTCTCTGGAATTCTCTGCCACAGAAGGTAGTTGAGGCCAGTTCATTGGCTATATTTAAGAGGGCGTTAGATGTGGCACTTGTGGCTAAAGGGATCAGGGGGTATGGAGAGAAGGCAGGTACGGGATACTGAGTTGGATGATCAGCCATGATCACATTGAATGGCGGTGCACGCTTGAAGGGCCGAATGGCCTACTCCTGCACCTATTTTCTATGTTTCTATGATCATGGCTGATCATCCAACTCGGTATCCAATTGTGTGCTCTTATCAAGTTTTTTGTGTGCCATATCAAAAACCTGTGATTTTGAACGATAATTAAATGAGAAACAAACACAAGCTTAAGTATTAAAAACTTTATTATTCCCCCTCAGTTTTTTCGTAGAATGCTGTTCATGTTAAATACACACAGCACTTTTGTTACATGAACTTCCCTCATTTAACAGATCATTTCGGATATGCATTTTACTTTGATTGTAACCAATTATTAATCATTAAACACCTACATCTGCAAGGACATTTTGCCAGTTGAGAAATAAGGGTATGTGATACAATTACATCACACCATCCATTTTTATTCGGTGAACAATTACTACCACAAGTCACATTCTCATTCATGATCAGACAAAATCTTTTGTAAGATTATGCTTAAATTTTAAACAGTTGAGCAGTTAACAACTTTCTTTATAAAATCCCACTATATGAATGAATGTTTGAAAGAACCACCACATTAATGCAATGCATTGACTGACAGGGAAACCATTATACATGGGCCTACAAACAATGACATAGCTATTCATTGTGTTATCATAACATAGCTTAACCACACAAACACCAAGAGATAGCTAGCACTTTGTCACACAGCATTCACAAGTCCATCCTTAGAGCAACCCATCACAAAATGTGGGCATGTGCGTGGATTTTCTAGCATTCAGAATATTTCCTGTTATATTAGTCATGCTGCCACAGGGTTTATATATATACAGTGGACAAACCTTAAAATAATGAGTTGATAAAAAATGTGAGGGCAAAAACTATTATTTTTACTGCATAGAGCTTTCAGTGCAGCTTGGCATGGATCTTTCTTTTAAACTAACCATTAACACCTGATGTGAGCATTGTTTAGATGTTTTCAAATACTATTAGCTTCATTAGTCCATACAACCCAACTTGCCCACAGGGGGTATATGGAGCTTTCAATGCTTAATACATTAGGAGCATAAAACTGAAAAAGTCCAGATTTATTGATCTTTGGTTAAACAGTTATGACTTTTGCCAACTAACAGTCCATTCAGATTATCTACAAGTATTTTATTACTTTGTTTTAACAGTTTCCATTGATGCAAACCATCTTGGTCGTAAAATGCAATTTGCAGTACAGTATCAATGAATGTAAGATTTGTAAGTAACTTTTTTGGCAGCATGTCAGAAGAAATTATTTGCGTTAAGACTTTATTTGACTGTTTTCCCACATTCAAGTGGAAAATCAATAGATACCTTCAGTGGTCATGGTTTAACTCCGCACAGTACGGTCAAATCAGCATCCTAGGACAAACTTCTTTACAGCTTTTAATTAATACAAAAATTTAAAAAAAAGTATTTTGTCTTTGTTACATTGAAAGCTTATGTGCAGTACAAAAAATGACACGGAACTGCACAAGATACTACAATTTTAGCATGATTTTAATTACAGTTTATAAAAGATTAAAAAATACTTGATGTTGGGCACAGTGCAATTTTCAAGTCAAACATTTTTCCTGTCCTGGATATTTTACTCTGATATATTTTTGCATAACAAGATAGTTTGGTGCTATGAGGTTCCATGAAAAAAAGTGAAAGGAAAGTGTGTTTGTGGGTAAAAGTTACTGTTAAAGTACTACTAGAACAGTGGAGGAGTTAAATTCCAGTCGTTTCCCTTCTACCCAGACAGCAAATATATGAATGCCTTGACCCAGGCTTGGCAACTTGCCCAACACACTGTAGTGGATCTTCCATAGGATGAAATAGAGCACCAGGCAGCCACAGGGTCCAGATTACTCCTAATATCCATCTCTTTCAATTCGTTTTTTGCGAACTGTAGTAAAAACAGAGAGAGTGTAACTGTAGAGGCTTAAAAAGACAGTCGCAAACACTTAGAACAGGCAGGCACTATTATCTTCTATAAGTTTGTAACGTCTATGGTCCACACGGTATTGGAACATGCATCCAAACAGCACCCAGTCTCAGATTTTCTAACTGGTCAGAAATATGTCAAGCAGTGAAGTTAAGATTAAGTAAAAAAAATGTTTTTTCAATCAGTTAGTGCAATGTCAGAAAACTGGTGATTAGTTTAGTAATTCCAGTTTCATGCTCACACTTAATACCATTTGAAACTTTGTTGTTGGACAGCTGGAAAGGTGCGTGAAGTATAATTAACTCATTCCAGAAGAAGAATCAAGATGGCAGCAACTAGCAGAAACAAAAATAATTCAGAATGTAAAAGTGTATCCTTGCAGCTTGATTTCAAGAGGAGGTATATCAGCTATACAAACCTTTGGTTCACACAAACTGTCTTTTGGGAAATTGCGTTGTTTATGGGAAATAAATTGAAGAAATCTAAAATTAGAGTTTCATAGGTACGTTGTAACAGCAAAGATCCCTCAAGGTTTTCCATTCAAGCAAACAGCACTAATGCTACCACAGGGTTTCCAAAGAGTACTTTTCCTATAACTGGACTTAAAGAAAACTTGCATGGTGAATCATAGAAAAGTACAGCACAAGAGCCGGCCCTTCAACACACAATGCCAATGCGTTGTACCAAGGTCAACATGATTTGAGAATTAAGGGACAAAAGTTTTGGGGTAACATGAGGAGGGACATCTTTACTCAGAGAGTGGTAGCTGTGTGGAATGAGCTTCCAGTGGAGGTGGTGGAGGCAGGTTCGATTTTATCATTTAAAAATATATTGGATAGGTATATAGGCGGGAAAGGAATGGAGGGTTATGGTCTGACTAGGACTAGAAGGGCCGAGATGTGTGCTGTAATTGTTATATGGTTATTATACCAAGATCAACTCTTATCTATGTGTAAGAAAGAACTGCAGATGCTGGTTAAAATCGAAGGTAGACACAAAATGCTGGAGTAGCTCAGAGGGTGAGGCATCATCTCAGGAGAGAAGGAATGGCATTTTGTGTCTACCTTCGATTCTTATCTACCTGCACATAACCAATATCCCCCCATTCCCTGAATATCCATATGCCTATCCAAAAGTCTCTTATATGTCACGATTGTAGCTGCCTCAACCACCACCTCCAACAGATGTGCATGGCAAGTTCTTTCCACAGAGGATGGTGAGTGCCTGGCCCAAACAATTGTGGGATGTGAATGGATTGTGGCGAAAGCATTTGGTCATCAGAATTCAATTCAGCTAATCTAAGCTGCTATTGAACCAAAATACTTCCTGATGCCAGGTTTCATATTTGTTTGTGATTCTGAATGCTGAGCTTAAATACAGAATACATAGGTCAACATGAATTAAACTACTCAAACCAATTCCTGGGTGTCAATGTCTTCTGGAGTCATGAACTTGTGAGAGGAATGGCTTGACCTACTGCACTGTGAACACAAATTATATTCTCTTACTGAAAAGCCTGAATGCACACCAACAAGAACACGGCCAAGACCAAGAGGGTGGCCATGGGGGAGCAGTGGTAGAGTTGCTGCCTTACAGTGCTTACAGTGCCAGAGACCCGGGTTCAATCCCATCTACGGGTGCTGTCTGTATGGAGTTTGTACGTTCTCCCCGTGACCTGCGTGGGTTTTCTCTGAGAGCTTCAGTTTCCTCCCACACTCCAAAGACGTACAGGTCTGTAGGTTAATTGGCTTGGTGTATGTGAAAATTGTCCCTAGTGTGTGTAGGATACTGTTAATGTGCGGGGATCGCTGGCCGGTGTGGACTTGGTGGGCTGAAGGGCCTGTTTTCGCGCTGTATCTCTCCAAAACTCTAAGATATATAGAAGTAAAATTAAAGTTTAATATTTCACATTGAAAAAACCCCATCTCATCAGAGGTCCTGAATGAGCCAAAGAGTATTTCTGGGGTTTTGCATTCATTGCAGATTTCCAGCATTTGCAACACTTAGCTTTTATCATCCATGATGAATGATCACTTAGGCAAAGAGCCAGAGGATTCCCAGTTCTGAAGATGGGCTGTGAACCCATAATATTAACTGTTTCTTTCCAATGATACTGCCCGACGTGGTGAATGTTTCCAGCATTTTATGCTCTTAAACCAAACGTAATTATGTTCCAAAGTGCACCATTATGGAATAAACATTGCTGGTTTTGTTTCCCAGAGTCAACGTATCCCTGAGCTGCAAGAAGGATTTCGGCCCGAAACGTTGCCTATTTCCTTCGCTCCATAGATGCTGCTGCACCCGCTGAGTTTCTCCAGCACTTTTTTCTACCAGGCACAGAAACAGGTCCTTCGGCCCAACATGTTGGCATACTGGGATAGTTCCATTTTCCTGCATTTGGCCCATAGCCTTCTTAAGCCCTTCCTGTCTATACAGCTGTCCAAATATCTGGAGTGAATGTTCTATGTCATGGCGGACGGTGACTTGATCTTACTTACGTAAATCATTGTTTTTAGTTATGGCTGCAGCTGCCCGCGCCCGTGGACCTTGCTGCATAAACTGATACCCAAACTTCAAGATTGAGATGTTTGTTTCCAACATTTGTGCTATTTCCATTTCAACCGTTGCACCTAGCTGCTGGCGCTGGAAGCAGAAACATTTTATTTTAAAAGTAAACCAAATTTGTAATTCAAAAATACAAAATAAACTAAACATTCTTCATGTGCATCTAGTTTAGAGATACAGTATGCAAACCGTGTCCACGCCAACCATTAAACACCTGTTCACGCGAGTTCTACGTTATCCCATTTCCTCGTCTATTCCCGACACATCACGGAAAATTTCCTGAGACCAATTAACCTACAAACCCGCACGTCTTTTGGACGTGGGAGAAAAATTGAGCACCTGGATTAAACCCACGCGGTCACAGGAAGAACATGCAAACTCCACACAGACAGCACGTGAGGTCAGGATCGAACACAGGTATCTGGCGCTGCGAGGCAGCAGCTCTGCCAGCTGCGCCACTCTGCTGCTCTACATTCAGGTATTACTAGTGTGAAACCCCGTTGTGTTATCACCTCCTTTACACACAGCATTACTGCCACTCATATGTCCCCCTGGGGTGGACTCCCTTCCCTTGTTTGAGGAGTGCTCCCACCTCACTCGGTCCAGAGATGGACATCTCGCTGCGCTGGGGAACAACGAATTTCAGACAGACCAAAGAGTGTCACTGAATTGATGATATTCCTACAGCACTTGATGTCCATCTTGGAATGTGTCCCCAGAAAAGCCCGCAGATGAGAGTAGTGTATTACGCAGCTGTTCACAATGAACCGTGACAAGGAAATCTTTACATCTTTCTCCAGACCCTTAGCAAACCCACAATCTGCAAAGAGATGGACAACAGTCTCCTCTCCATAATGAAGTGCATTGGAGTGCCCCACCAAACTCCCATGGGACAGAAAGGATGTCAAAAGGTGGTAATTCTGTATTTCTCTCTAGAAAGTGACAATATGCAGTTTCAATTTACATTTTCAGTGAGAGGGAGTAGAAAGTGTCTTGGGATTACGTATAAAGCAGTTCAGTTTAGTAACCGAGCATTACTGTTAACACTTAAAACACTTCAAATTTACAAATTGGCGGCTATTTTTCATAAATTGAATTTTTAATGGCATAAAACGCTCAAATGAGTAAACTCATTCAGCTTGCATAAAAAAAAATAGGACAACATATTTTCCATAGATCTTGATAAATCATACAGAGATACCTTAACAGGTTGGAGTGGAAAAGTTGATCCAACGTTTACTTCTTGGTAGAAAGCATGAACATTTTTTTTGTTAAGATTAAAAATTTACATAACAATATGCACAACAAATTTGAGCAAAGGTACTGCTGGTTCACAATTGATGCAGGCATTTTAGGTTATTTCAGTTAAGGTCCATGGGATCATTAAACGTTTCAGTGTTTTATCAGTACACTGTAGATCATGATTTGTTAAAAAGCTTACCTGATTATCAATCTTCAACTCCATTAAGGTCTCATTTTCTTTCAGTGCATCTATGATCGACTGCATGCCAACACCAGTGACGAAGTTCGACTCAATATTTAAACTTCTAAGTGTTGTATTTACTCGCAGCATATCTGCTAAACCCTTTGAAAAGTTTGATAAATGTTAGCAGATGCAGTCTGAATAACAAAGCTTCTAATGTGCACTAAGAAACTCAGGTCCATTTGCATCCCACAGCTTGGCATTCTTTGATTTGGATAACGTTACCTGACAAATGGAATATAAGATGGGAAAATGAAATTTCACTTTCCCATATCATATTCCTTTTGCCCGAACTTGGCTCACTCACTTAACCCCTGTCTCCTTGTTGCCACCGCAGTTATTCCAGCACTTTGAGTCCTTTTCTGCTCAAATCTTTCTTCGTTCAATTCCTAGCCCAGGAGTCAAAGTCAACCTTCCCAAAACGGTTTCCTTCCTTAAATACAGGTTCCAAAACTGCACGCTGCAGTTCAAATACAATCTCACCCACAATATGTAAAGTCGCACCAGTAAGTTCCCTTTTTTTTTTAAATAATCTACACATCTTGTAATGAAGAGAAGCAATTAACTTTCCAGACAGACACAAAATGCTGGAGTAACACAGCGCGACAGGCAGCATCTCTGGAGCTAAGGAATGGGCGGCCTTTCCAGTCAAGATCTGATTGCCTGTACCTGATTACCTGTTACTGAAATCCTATATTTCAGAGACAATGGCTTGACGGCCTTACCAGTTTTTTTCGGTGTCTGCCGGCACCCGACATAGTCGCAGCAGGTCGCCAAAAAATTTCAAAATGCTGGAAATCCAGTGGCGACCAGAAAAATGAACGACTCTTTGGACGACTGCCCGCGACCATACAGGCGTCTTTTTCTGGTCACCACTGAGTGTTCAACATTTTTTTTTTAAATTCCTATTCTTCCACTCGATTTACTCCAACACTAAGCTGTTTCTTTGGATTAAACTTTCAGTCTCAATTAATAATTCACAGACTGAGGGAAAATCAATACTACACTTTGTTTTCTCAAAAAAAAGTGTTTAAAAACAAATTAACCCTATTGCTGAGGATTTAGTGACAAATATCATCCAACTAAACAAATCATTAAAATAAACATGGTGCATACAGTCCAGGCTGCCTATTGTTTGACTGGCATGTTGTTAAAAGGCAAGGAAACATCGATGGCGGAGTGATCCATGCTCTGCTACCGGGTTTTCAAATTCCTTCACTAGATCATAATATCAAGTTAATTCACCACAAACTAATCGAAAATACTTCTCACAAATACACAATAAATAAAATAAAACTTACGAAGGCAATGGGATCATTGCTTCGGGTCGCTGCCAAGCTAAACTTCTTCAGATGAGAATTCTTTTTCAAAGCTTCCGCAAAATCTTTTAACGTTGGAATTGGAATATTCTGAGGACAAATTCAAATAATTGAGTTCTTTCTTTGCTGTTAGTCCTCATTGGTTTCAACCAGTCAACCAGTTTATTCGTGGACCAACACAACCGTTTTCAAACATCGTAGCTATATTTACAAAACCTGACTATCTAGAAAACCTGCTTTTTATATTTTGTTCGAATGTTAGTTATTAGTTTTAGAGGTACAGCGCGGAAACAGGCCCTTTGGCCCTCCGAATCCGCACCAACCAGCGATTCCCACACATAACACTACCCTACACACTCTAGGGCCAATTTAAATTTATACCAAGCCAATGAACCTACAAACCCGTATGTCGTTGGAGCAAACTGAAGATCTCAGAGAAAATCCACGTGGTCACTGGGAGAACGTACAAACTCTGTACAGATAATAACCGTAGTCGAGATCTATTTATGGACTGCATATTACTCATGCCTTTTACAGGTGTCCAACTTGGCTCATATTAAATACTTAAGAAGGAACTGCAGATGCTGGAAGATCGAAGGTAGACAAAAATGCTGGAGAAACTCAGCGGGTGAGGCAGCATCTATGGTGCGAAGGAAATAGGCGACGCTTCAGACTGAAGAAGGGTCTCGACCCGAAACGTTGCCTATTTCCTTCGCTCCATAGATGCTGCCTCACCCGCTGAGTTTCTCCAGCGTTTTTGTCGACCTCATATTAAATACTGGTTTGCATAAGTTGAAAGGAGCATCTTTTTCAAGTAATTAGTTGGGTGTCATCCACTTGAAAAAGGTGGTCCCTTCTCTCTTACATAAACCAGTATTTAATATGAGCTAAGTTGGACACCTGTAAAAGGCATGAAAGGAGGAGAGCTTATCAAGAAACAAGAGTCTGGCTGAAATCATCGGAACCAGTTTGAACAACAACTCAACCATGGCAAAGACTTGATGCCAAACTACAGTATACTATCTACTAAAATCTCAGACCTGCTGCATTCAAGTTTAAATAGGTAATAATTAAACTGAAAAACAAGAGGTCTCACAGCATACAACCTCTGCTCAATACATCATGGCTGAGGAGTACTTCTGGTGCTGAGTAACAGGCTGCTATAAGTACATCCTTACAAATCTAGCATGATTAGCAAAGTTAATAAATGAAAACATCATTATGCCAAAAGGTTATTAAAGTAGATTTTCAGCTTTTATTGCAATAAGCCAGGATATATTGGTTATTGGTCTATTGTTGCCAAGTGTACTACCACAGTTTTGTGCTATGTAGGCAAATCATATCATACACTAGTACATCAGGCAGTGCAAATGAGAACAGAGTGCAGAATATAGTGTTACAGCTACGGAGAAAGTGCAGATAAAAAAGTGCAAGGGTTGTAGGTAGATTGGAAGATCTAAAATACTTCCTCAGGTCAATGCCTGCTAAATGAAATTGCCATTTTCCAAAAACATTGATACCATGGCATTGAACAACAGGACTCCTACCTTTATGTTATTAAGATTAACTTCCACAAGCCCAGGATCATTGGCTTTTATTCGTTGTAAACTTTCTTCTACATTTGTTGGGTTGGGCGGTTCATCCATCACTGGTTTGACCTTCTCACCTTTGACAACATCTGGAAGGTACCATTCAAAGCAGGTCAGAGGCACGTTTCACTACAAAACATACGTATTGTAGCAACGTTTGCTGCAACACTCGATGAGAAAGCACGTTATGAGGAGGGACATGGAACTTCACATGAAGACAAATTGATAAAGTAAAAACCTGGCTGGTGAATTAAATCCACCTTGGGGAGAACAACAGAAAAGCAGAATATAGTTTAAATTGAGACATTTTAGAATGCTGTTGGAAAGAGATTGAAATACACATTTTACAGAGGTACAACAAGTAATACAGAAGGCAAATGTTGGCCTTTATTGTTGGGAAGATTGAGCAGACCAATTTGGAAGACTTACTAAAATGTGTACAGGTCTTTGGCAAGACTACACCTCCTTAGTTGGAGGGATATACCTGCATTGGAGAAGTTGGGAGAAGGCTCTTGGATGCAAGCAGAGAACAACTGATCCCTTTGTGCCTATACATATTGGAAGTTTAGAAGGACGACACATGACAGTGTTGGCAAGAATGGGGGAGTCCAGAAAAGCAGGGAGTACACGGTTCAGAATAAGGGGTTGACAATTTCAAAATGAGATGAGGAATTTCAGAAGATCATAAATCTATAGAATTCTCTCCCTCAAAGAGCTGTCACTAAATGTGTTCAAGGCTGCAGTTTCGGTCTGGCCCAAGTCACCGGTAATGGAAGGGAAGCAGGTGGGAAAGTAGAGTTGAGGCCAAGATCAGAGCTGCTATGACCTGTAAGGAACGGCAAAAAAAAAACTCCAAACGCTGATGCAAGAGACTGTTTTGCTCAAGATTCCAGCATCCGCTAAGTGTTGGAGGAATTTAGGAGGCAAGGCAGTTGCGGACAGAAATGGATAGACAATGGTTCAGGTAGGACTATGTCTGAAGAAGGATCCCGACCCAAAATATCGTCAGTCCATTTCCCTCGACAGTTGCTGCCTGACCTGCTGAATTCCTCCAGCAGCTTTTTTATTGCTCAAGCTCCAAAGGGATGTTTAGACAAATCCTGCTCTTGTCAGTTTACACAACATAATATTGTGTCTAGAATACCATGAAATCAGTAATATTCTTTCAGCATGAAGTCCACAGTTAATTTTCGAGCAGATATTTAACAAGTTAAATTCTCCAACTTACTGTTCAACCTCCCTTTGAGTCCACCAATTGAATCACAGTAATGAGTGTTGCTCAAAGAGTGCATTCCAAGAATGGCTGGAATTAAGAAAGATCAAATTAATCAAATCTTAACGACAGGTTTGATAACCTTTACAACAATGTCTGTTGCAATTGAGGCAGTTCTAAACTACGCTACAAAATAAATGTAACAAACTAAGAAGGCTGTAACTGATTAATTCAATTACTGTCAATTAATGTTTTTCCCTTGAATGATACACGAGGCACACCACTGAAGGATGGAATGGATAATTTACCTTAATTGAAATTAGATCAATCATGTATTCATGTATTGTATATGCTGCACAAAGTATGGATTTAAAAGTTTAATCTTGAAGTAAATCACAGCTAACTGCAAGTGGCTGTGGTTCCTATAACGTGGCAAACTGCCGGAATTCACCATTTTCCAAAGTCAGTCACACCGCTAATTATTCTCCAGATGCAAACTATGAATGTAAAGCTAAATGTAGATTTCGAATCATAATTTCAAAACCATGTACTGTGGGAAATAAATCAAAATATTTTTAAATTATACAGACCCTAGCCTACGAATGGATACAATTATGGTCCATGAAGACAGAGTCTGAGTATAGAGGATGTTTTGAGTGTATTTGAGATCATTGGAAAACATCCATGAACTGTACAATGATCAGTAAGATTTAGGGGAATACATGCTATTACTGTGGCATTGGGTGTTAATCTCCTGATTTTTATATACTGCCAACAATTGTCATATGAAAGACTACACAAACGGCACTCCTGCCGTAAATAAGGATTGATAGCGTATCTAGAAATAGCACATTCCATGTTGATCAATAGCCAGCCCAGACACTCAATGAACAATTTGGTTTTGGGGAATCTAATTACTGGATAAAGGTGGTATACCTTCTGTCGTTCTGTGGACATAATTACTAAGTAAGGACTTCTTTAATATTCTAGATTATAAATCGAACTGCTAAATTTAAAATTCTGCAGCTGCTGTGGCAGGATTTGAATAATCCAGTAACCAACACAAAGTGCTGGAGGAACTTGGCGGGTCAGGCAGAATCTGTGGAGGGAATGGACAAACGATGTTTCGGGTTGAGACTATTCTTGAGACCCAAAATATCATCTGTACAGTCCCTTCACTGATGCTGACTGACCCGCTGAATTTTTCCAGCACTTTGAATTCTACTCACGTTTCCAGCAACTACGGTTTCTTGTGTTTTACTCTTTTGTCAACTTATTTACCAGGTCTGGTTACCCAAACTCCCTCCTACCTTACTGAGCGTTGCTTTCCCATTCTCCCTTTAAACTCATCTGATTCACTGGAAAATGTTATAATACCCCATAAACACTTGATAAAGCTGAATTGGATTATATCCATCATTCTGGAAAAGCTCTTAGTCCCACAGCACCAAAGTCCTGAGGGTGGCAGAATATCAGACTCAGGCGTTAGATTGTGCAAGTTATTAATTCATAAATTGGGGATAACATTTCTAGTCACAAAACTTGATATCTTACCCACCCAAGATAAATATATCCTCTAAATTTTCCCCTACCAGAAGTGAAATTTTTGTATTTGCTGTTTATTAAAATCAATTAAAGCCAAGTTTTAAATTATAAAAAAGAAACCATATTTATTTTTGCACAAATGTCATCCATCGTCAAACCAAAGAAAGAAATGCAAAGTTCTGCTGGAGATGCTTTACCTGCAAGATCACAGAGCTCATTATCTGATGCACTGGTCAAAGCTTCTTCCAGTTCTGGATCCAGAATCACTTTCTCTTCTATACGTTGTTCCATCGGCTTCTGCTTGGGCAACCATAACTTTCCTGTGACAAATTATATTTCAATTAATCTTACAACATAATACAAGTACAGTGCAGGACAGTAAGGAACAGTCCTTTCAGCCCACACTGTCCGTGCCGAACATGGTGCCAAGATGCATGTCCATGTGCCAATCTAAAAGCCTCAATGCCATTATTGCATATGCCTCCACAAGCACCCCTGGCAGCACATTCCAGGCACCCACCACCCTCTATATAGAAATACTTGGCCCACACACCTCCTATAAACCTTGCCCCTCTCGCCTTAAAGCTATGCCCTTAGATTTTGACATTTTTACCGTATGGAAAAGGGTCTATCTACCCTCAATAGCCCTCAAGGTGACATTGTTGAACTACCACCCTGAACTGCTGTAGTGTTCCAGATATAGGTACTCCCCAATTCACTATATACTGGATAGAGGGACATCAAGGACACAGACCCTGTGGTGGTGAAGACCATATTTCCCCATCATATAAATCAACAAATTGGACAACCTGCAGGTGGCAGTATTCCAGTGCACTGCTACCATTGTCCTTGGTGACAGGGATCATGTGTGTGGGAGGTGATTTATAAAGAAATTATCTTTATGGCATGGAATGAAACTATTATTGGAACAAAGGACAGAATTCAAAATACAAAATTCTCCAGGATTCAAACACCTTCATGGAACAGATGGCTTGTCATTATAGTCATGGAGTGATACAGTGTGGAAACAGTCCCCTTAGCCCAACTTGCGCACACCGGCCAACATGTCCCAGCTACACTAGTCCCACCTGCCTGCGCTTGGTCCATATCCCTCCAAACCTGTCCTATCCATGTACCTGTCTAACTCTTTCTTAAATGTTGGGATAGCCTCTGCCTCAACAACGTACTCTGGCAGCTTGTTCCATACACCCACCACCCTTTGTGTGAAAAAGTTCTCCCTCAGATTCCTATTAAATCTTTTCCCCTTCACCTTAAACCTATGTTTGGGTAGATTACACTATGGAGGAAGCTTGTTTCATGATCTCTATTAATGTAAGTTGCCCGACTTCTAGTTTATGGGCTTTATAGCATGTTACTTATAAGAATGTGTAAAAGTATTTACATGCAATTGAAAAAAAATGAACACACTCTCTCAGTATTTATTCTAACAGCTACATTTTGATACAATTTTTTGTTTTGTTTTTGCAAATGTTTCCAAAACTATGAAGTCCTTGGTAAGCAATGCCTTTACACAGCCAGCTAA
Source organism: Raja brachyura (assembly GCA_963514005.1). Next base: position 7,391,590 of record OY740814.1, on the reverse strand, counting down.
AATATAATTTGTAAACAGTTTTAAGTATTACTTCAAATTCTTTCTGACTGAACAATTTCTGCAGAAGATTACTATCAAATGCCATTTCCATGCAAGAAAATAAAATCAGGAAGAACAAATAGTAAATTCACTGAAAAATATTTGTATCATTACCATCTGTAGATTAAACAAAAAACACTTGTTGCAGGGGCAAGAATGGATTACTAAACACTGCTCAGAATATAGTGAGACTTTTAGATAACTGAGTCTATCTGTGTTTTCTGAAGGAATAATGAAAGACCTAGATGGAGTGGATGTGGAGAGAGGCTAAGACCAGAGAGCAGAGCCTCAGAATAAAAGGACATACGTTTAGAATGAAGGTGGGAAGGAATTTCTTAAGCCAGAGAGTGGTGAATTTGTGGAATTCATTGCCACAGACGGCTGTGGAGGCCGTCATTGGGTAGTAAGTGGAGAATGATAGGTTCTTGATTAGTAAGGGTGTCAAACATTACAGGGAGAAGGCTGGAGAATGCGGTGGAGAGGGAAAAGTAAATGAACCACAATGGAATGCGGAGAAGACTCCATGTGCCAAATGGCTGAATTCTGCTCCAATGTCTTTTGTCATCCAAAAAGGTCAAATCAATGCCACATCAACCCATTCCCCAGCTAATTATACACTGAGCCCATATGTCAAATTGAACAGTAATCCTGCAGTTACATAAGCAAGTAGCAGTTGGTTTTGGAGAACGTCCATGATAAAATAATGTGCATACTTCACATGTGTAAATTATGTTTTATTTTTAATTGTCTACTGTATATCGTGTGTTCCTTGCAAGAAAGGCACCCAGGCAAATTCCTTGTATGTATATATTGGGGTGGGAGATTGCAACCTTCACGTGATCCACCCTGTTTCGACTAATGCAGTCAACCCAACGTGCACAAACAAAAGATCAAATAGAACAAGTTGTCCTACAACTTTAGGCTGTGCACGCCAACGCAAGAAGATGATCATTAAAATCACCTATGTTACAAAACTTAACTTTAGTGGTGTTGCAGTTCTGTCACTGGCCGTGTGCGCGACTTTGGCGCCTTTGGGGGGGGGGGTAAAATGCGGTTTTCCTTTGCCATCCGGAGCTTTATTTTCTCGGAGTGCAAACTTTTTCTAAAGATTCGTTCCAACTGCCGGTAAGTAACATTTTTTTTTATTTTTTTAATTGCCCGACTATTTCAGCGCTGCGGTAAAATAAAAATTAGCTCCTAATGCCTTGAACGACAACGGGGACAGATTTTACGTATGGGAAACTTGTTTATTTTTTCATATAAACTTGCTTGTTTAGATTACCATGTTGCAAAATGGTTATTTATTCCCCATACGAACCGGCAGAATTTTTCCTGCCAATATTTGGTTTACATTCACCTCAACCGCAACATTCCAATCCATCGCGTTCCAGAAAATCCCACTGGCAAGCTGATTTAATTTGCCATTAATTTACAGGCATTAAACACTAAATTCGTTCAATTTGGCCTATAAATGAATGACAATTAGATTTTCAAATCATGTTATATTGTGAATTCTTGTGTGAATGTTACTTGGACATTTGGGCTTTTTAAAAAAATGTTAATTTTTTTCTTAAAAAGTGGATAGATGTTTAGATCTAGTAATTGAATTTTGTAATTAGCTACAATTGGGTAACTAACTAATTATATGCTTTAATTTCAGGTCATCCAAGTAAGATAGTTTCATATTTGTTTCAGAATACTTCAATCTATAACAACTGAAAATTTATTTCAGTTCTCTTAATTTTTAAGAAAGTTATGGGCTCTTGACTGTCCTCGATCACAACTTTTGTGTTAAGTCAATAGAAATGTAATAGGAAACAAGTTGCTAATTTCAAAGTATGAAAAAGGCCATAACTTTTTTAATACTGTAGATATGAAAGTGAATTTGGTGTCAAATTAAACTTTTTTTTATGCTTTATCTGATGGGGTAAATTGCACACTTGATTTCTAAAATCTCAAAATTTTGTAACATTGCTACTATTCATTGACTACAGGACCAATAGGTAATTTGATGTTAAAATCGAGCTTTTTTAGTTTTTTTTTAAAAAGGAGTTAGCCTTGCAACTGGTAAAGTTATACATTAGGCAAAGACCTGGGTGTTACTGTTCACCACAGTTTATGGACTGTCTACAAATACTTCAGGATGACCTATTTCTGACCAGATATTTTATGGCTACAACATAAAAGGCATCCTGCAACAAGTGTTACACCTCCCAGCAGTCCAAAACCGTTCCATTGCCAACAATGCACAACTCAGGAAGCTCTGACATGAGGTTAACACCACCCATGACAAATCAGCCTACTTGACTGGTACCACACCTAGCTCATTAAACATTCGGCCCATTCTTAGTCACGTGTGTGACCAAACCTATGGAACATTTGTGGACTACATCTCTTCCAATTCTGAAAGCATTACAGGTATATTGTTTTGTGCTGTATATATAAGATTCATATTTTTTTTAAAGTTTATCAAGTGAAATTTTTATGGCATGCTGACAATGTTTGTTTTGGGTCAGAGGTCAAACATGGCTGGTCACGTATGTGACTTCACATGGAAGCATTTCCCCCCAGAAATTTTATCTTACAAACTCTGAATTTTAACAAGCTAGAGTGTTCATATCTTTAGCAGACATGCATTATAGTTCTGTGGGTAGGAAAATAGCAATGAATAAGACTAATCTCTTACAATAATTTTTATGTATTACTCTATGTGGTGACATCTGGTCACGTGTGTGACATTTGGGTCCACTTTCCAACGAATGGCCCATTCAATCTCTTCAACATTGATGAAGAAACAATCCATTTCTAAGTCAACCTCTTACCTGCACCTTCAAGTATTGTGCCAGGCATCACTAGTACTAATGATTTGGCAGAAAAGAGAAATATTTTCTTTGCTAATATTTCTGAAACGGATGTTGAAATGTTCCTACAAAAAATGGTGTAAATTACACAGAAGTAGGCAATGTGGTGAAATGAGTAATAAACCTATTTTAAATTAGCAGTATAATTTCTTTATTCAGATTATTTCTTGAATGAGATTTGGTATAAAGACGTTAAATCTTTTTAATTCTTACGTCACTATTTTCTATCAGTTGATTTACCACATTCCAAATCTTAAACCTTAAAATTTAGAGCTTAATCCATTAAGAATTTATTCAGCTTACAAAAACTATTCCAGACCAATTAGTTTGCGGCACAAATGTCTCAATGTAATTTCCCCTAACACGTTAAGTATTTATAAATATAAGATATCAATGCCTCCATTTTTTTTCCATAACAGCAGCAGGGTGGCACAGCAGTAGAGTTGCTGCCTTGCAGCGATGGAGACCCGGGTTCAATCCCGAATGTAATGTCTGTACGGAGTTTACACGTTCTCCGGTGACCGCATGAGTTTTCTCCGAGATCTCGGTTTCTTCCCATACTCCCAAGACGTACTCTGTAGGTTAATTGGCTTGGTATAGGTGTAAATTGTCCCTAGTGTGTGCAGGGATCGCTGGTCGGTGCGGACTCGGTGGGCTAAAGGGCCTGTTTCCGCGTCGTATCGCTAAACTAAATTAAACAAATCATTTAGCAAGAACTGCTAATTTCCACCATTTAAAACCAGTGGCCTTGTCATTAATTCAGACAGATGCAAAACATGGGTTACCGGAATGCTAATTCCATACCTACAAACCATTCTTTAAGGGGCAACATACTGCAGTGTTGGCTAAAAGCAGAGCTATTGCAAACAGCCAACCTTACATTTCTTTCAAATCCAATGTCACATTAAGTTTCAGGAATGTCGCTGGAAACAATTATTCTGCAACCCAATATCAAGATACCTGCAACATGAAATGCAAGGGTAGCTTCACATTAACAGCATATTATAATGATGACCACAGACATTTTATGGCAAACCTTCCAGTCATTTTGACAAGAGACGCGTGGAACTATGTAATAATCTTACCAATGTAATTTAGTTTGCACCAAGTTATACTTAAACACGGGATTAAAATTAGGTCCACATTTTTGATTTGATGCAAGTTCAGATGCAATACCACACACCACAAAAAAGAAACACCGAATTATGGCCCAGTAAACTGTGGGAAAGGAACACGAAAACATATAGAAATGAATTGAGGAAAGTTTCACATACCATGAACAATCCTTTAAAAGTTAGGGGTAGAGATGAGACCAAACTCAAAAGCAAACAGAATATTCCCCGTTAACTGAAGATGGATCCGTTTGTTAACCAACTGCAAAGGCAACTCATTTTAAATGTCAAAAAATCAGCTTCTCCAAATGAGAACCACAGGTTAATTAAGTTTTAATTCTAAACAGCTGTTTAGCACTATTTTTGAATAAAAGAAACTCAGTAAACTCGTGCATCATTATTTTCCTTATTTCCCACCATTAAAGGTTGGAACAAGGTCACAATGTCACCAATAACTACAGAGTAAAACTTGGACATTAAAGTGGAAACCAAGAAGAATAAAAACAATTTGTTGGTATCCCCATGAGATTTTGAGTGTGGGTGTACATGATAGGAAAAATAATTGATCAGAAAGTCTTTCTTCCAAGGGATTTCTCACCTGAAGTAATGGCAGCTGCTGCTCCTGTGGTTGGCATTAGGGTGAGCAGCAGAGAGGACTGGTTAGCAAAAGCCAGCAAAAACGGTCAATAGAAAACACAGAGTAGCACAGCTTGCAAGGTTTGAGAAATAGAATATACTTTACATTAGAAATATTAAATATAAATACCACAGTAACAGTGGACAGGCCATGCAACAATTGCAATCCATGTACAAAAAAACGCACCTGCATACATCTGGTCATGGCATACAGCAATATTCTCAAATAGCCCATGCATCTCATGCCCTTTAATGCATGCAACAAGTTTCCATAATTCAGAGAGTCCATTCCAAGATTTTTCCTACACAACACATACTCTAGTTAAATCTGTGTTTTCCAGATGCTAGCACCAACGAAGGAGATGAGGAAGAATTTATTTAGTAAGAGGGTAGAATCTATGAAATTGATTGCCACAGCAGGATGTGGAGATCGTCAATGGATATTTTTAAGGCAGAGATCGATAGATTCTTGATTAGTACGCATGTTAAGGGTTATGGGGAGAAGACTGGAGAATGGGGTTGAGAGGGAAAGATAGATTAGCCATGATTGAATGGCAAAGTAGACTTGATGGGCCAAATTCTGTTCCTACCACTTATAAACTGTTTGTTTTACTGTATGTTTTAAGATGTAAATCAGCTATAATCTATTTATGTGGGAAACAGATTTGCAGATCCAAACCTTATGCATGTTGGAAGAGGAATAAGTAGTAAACTATTTAGTAGCTACACTATTTAAACCTAGTTTTCAAATGGAATTAACTATTTCTAAAATGTTCTCACAAATTTGATATTAGATGCACATCCTTGGAAATAAACATGGTGCAATTATCAGAGAGATGAGGAGTTTTTTTAAATGAAAAATGGATCCTGAGAGTATTTTAGAATGAAATAAGATGGAAAATTGAATTGAAAAAGCAAAATAAAGGAATAAATACAAAAACATAAAGGAATGAATACTGGAGCTGCATTGTGTGGAGTACTAGTAACTAAACAAATTGAGCGTTGCAATGGAGACAGGCTAAATTTTCCCTTCTGTACTTGGTCAGAGATTTTAATAAACTAGGTTTTAATCTAACCTATTGATGATTTCAAAGGTCAAAATAACATATACTGCAACAGCGCTGAGTAGAAAGTGTTGGTAACAAGACATTACTTATGTGCAGGTGTCAAACACAATTAAAAAGATCAGGTCTTGCATACATGGCAAAGCAAGTGAGTAATGCTCTAACAAATACTGCATAGGTAAATAAATAAGTCAATAGTGCATTGCAGTAAGTCACAAGCAATGGCAGCAGACAAACAGTTTAAGAAAAAGAATGGCAGTGTAGGTTACAGATAAAATAAAATGTTGATGCTGCCTGTCCCGCTGAGTTACCCCAGCACATTGCGTCTTTCCTTGTTAAACCAGCAGCTACAGTTGCATGTTTCTAGAAGATTAAAATACTGACCAACTTACTAAAATTAATCCCACTTTCAAAACTCCTGCTGTTTAAATAGCACCATGGAGTCTTTTAGATCTATTTGATTAGGCACATTTTATGACTTGATTCGAGATCTTAAAATGTACTTCAAATAATGCAACATTACCTCAGTACCGCATGAGACTATTAGACTGCTTATGCGCACAAATCCCACACCCACCAATTTAAATTGCTGCAAATTCTTACTAAGCCGAATAGTCTACAGAACAGTGATAATAATGGATAGCACTAAATAATGGAAAAATTGGTCTAGACCACTTGAAAAGCTTGTCCCTGCTCATTTCCACATCGACTACAGGGGACAACATTTATTTTAAATTAGATTTCCATTGTCCCTTTATCATTTTTCTGGTAATTCAATAAAGCTGACCATCAAGAATATACTCCATCCATCCCAAATACCCCAAAATAACATTAGGCTATGAATAAAACTAGTTAAAGTTAAATAAACATTAAAAATACTGTAAACGTTTCCTGTTCTGATAAAGGTGCCAACCTCAAAACATTAAATATCTATCTTTCCACAGATGCTGCCTGATCTGTTTAGTTTACAACATTTTTGGTTTTATTTCAGATTTCCAGCATCTGCAGCTTTTTTTATTTCAGGTGTTTCTTCAGTACTCAAGTTGAAGTGACATTAAAATCCAAGTTCCATCATTAATTTTTATGTTTACCTCAGCAATTGAAAAGAAAATGGGGGATAGAGAGGAGAAATGTAAAGAAAAGTAGCTGCTAAAGCTATCAGCAAAATCCTTTCTAATTAAGAGAGACAGAAAGATAAGAAGAATGAGGATCCATTAAAATAGATTTCTTAAATAAAACTGCTGCGCCGTTTGCATAATGGAGGAAGAGGAGATGGTACAAAGAAAAGCAAATGAAATCAAAATGTGCAAAATTTACAAATGGTTTAAGGAATTCAAAGTAAATCTTTCGTTTTCACCAGCTTTAGTTTAGTTTAGAGATACAGCGCAGAAACAGGTCCTTCGGCCCACCTGGTCCGAGCCGACCAGCGATCTCCATGTATTAGCACTATTCTACGCACACGAGGGACAATTTTTACTTTTACTAAGCCAAATTACTTACATACCTGTACGTCTCTGGAGTGTGGGAGGAAACAGAAGGTCTCGGAGAAAACCCACGCAGGTCATGGGGAGAACGCACAAACTCCGTACAGACAGCACCCATAGTCGGGATCGAACCTGGGTCTCCGGCGTTGCAAGCGCAGTAAGGCAGCAACTCTACCGCTGCGCCGCCCAGTTAGTACAAAACAGTTGAGGAAACCTCCGATTGTTTATTCAATCGAATGGAAAATTACAATTAGCATTTGAATGGTAAAGGAAGCGAGGTAATTGGAACAGTTTGCTCCTTAGATGAAAGGAACTGGAACCTCAGTGAAAGAATGTCTGAGTATTTGCTCATGTGTCTGCCCAATTAGAAGCACAGATGTGTGAAGGACAAGTTGTATGCAACTAATCCAACTGATATTTGGAGGGTGCCAGTAACATGGTTGGTGATGGGACGTTTATGAATTGTGTCCATAAAAAACTCCATGTGGACTTCCAAAAGTGAGATAATCCTATAATCCAAGTCAGTAGAAGGAAATTAAGGTGTATTCTCCACTTTGCTAGAAATGGGTAGTCTATGTTGTCCTGGGGCTTCGGAGTTTTAATTTATTTGTAATTATTTATATTTCAGGACTTGGGTGTTGCTGGTAAAACTGCATTTTTGGACATCCCTAAATACGCTTGAACGGAATGCCCTGTTAGACCATTTAAGAGCCAGCTACATTGATAGGTATGGGGAAATAGATCAAGTACAGCACAAACAATAACTTAACTATTACCATTTTCAATCCCAGAAAGATAAAATGGCACACTTTTTAAGTGGTGGGTTAGCCATACAAAACTAATAGGATTTACATCTTCATAAATTAAGAATAAATGCAATGTAAATACAAAAATAAAATTGTAAAGGCTAATGGTTTGCTAGCCTTGACAACATGGAAATTCGAATTTAAAGCAAGGAAACGAGGCCTCAGTTGCCCGCATCATTACAATTCCGAGTGTTTACTTTTGGTCAAACTTCAGGGTAAAAGTATTGGCCTTGGAAGACAAAATTGCAAATATTACACTAAAATGCTAAGGGTTGTTTGAGGACCAGCTTCACACATACTACAATAAAGGGCCTGTCCCACTTAAGCGATTTTTTGGGCGACTGCCGGCATCCGTCATAGTCGCAGCAGGTCGCCTATGTGGTCGTGAGTAGTCGCCCAAAGAGTTGTACATTTTTCTGGTTGCCGCTGGATTTTCAACATTTTGAAAATTTTCGGCGACCTGCTGCGACTATGACGGGTGCTGGCAGTAGCCGGAAAAAATCGCATAAGTGGGACAGGTCCTCAAGATGTGTTCAGAATAACAAGTAGTTCAAACATACACTTCAGGGTTCAACATTTGGATGTTATTAATGATAATGTGGAATACATTGCTACGGTCAGCTTTACTGTGAACTCTGCTTAAAGGAGACCCTACTTTTAAAATAACGTCATAGGAATCAATACAACATTCAGTCTGAAGAAGGGTCTCGACCCGAAACGTCGCCTATCTCCTTCACTCCTTAGATGCTGCTGCACCCGCTGAGTTTCTCCAGCTTTTTGTGTAACCCTCGATTCTCCAGCATCTGCAGTTCCTTCTTTAACACAACATTGAGTCCCTTTGATAATACCACTTCAAAACATAAAATGACAATATGGTTGCACATTCAAGATACGCAGAGGCTAGAGATGAGGAGAGCACTTTGCAAATCTTAATACTTTTCTCCATTACTGAAATGTACGACTATTACACTACTACCTCTGCAGAAGAGCGAGACATTTTGACTTCAGGACAAATAATACAATTTTTGCCATTAATATGAATGGTGTTCTGAATTTTTATCATACTTGGCCTTGCTATTCATGTCAGGAAAGACTGAGAATCTCATTGGCTTAATACCTTATATGTAGTATTCATTTCTCAAAAGGTAAAGCTTGCATCAAAACAGCTGCAGTCGACCCACACTTCAATTTGCATTAATAAGCTACAATAAAGTCAAATTCATCGAGGTACACGTTCCTAACATATCAGCAAGGAGACTGCTTGCTCTACAAGGTGAGTGAAGCCATTAATGTAACCTCTAAAAGTACCAACTAGAGCTTCAAAAACTTGAGCTAGTACCAACTAGAGCTTCAGTTTTGGAATTAACTTTGCAGAATTACTGTCAAAGGACAGTAATTCTGAAAAGTTAATTCCAAAACCGAATATTTTTCACAAGTCTCAATTTGCGTAGTTGGGGATCAGTTGCGATACAGTAGCGCAAGAGGTAGCACAGTGTTGCAGCTGATGGAGCCATTGCCTCACAGCGCCAGAGACCTGGGGTTGAACCATCACTCGGGTACTGTCTGTGTGGAGTTTGCAGTTTCTCTTGTGACCGAGTGGGTTTCCTCCAGGTGCTCCAATTTCTTCCCACATCCCAAAGACGTCAGGGTTTGTAGGCTAATTGGCTGGTGTATGTTGCCCCTGGTATATAAGGAGTGGATGCAAAAGTGGGATAACATAGAACAGGGTTGTAAATCTGTGGAGATCATTGCCACAGCCTGCTGTGGAGGCCAAGTCTTGGGGTATTTTTTAAGCAGATTCTTGATTAGTAAGGGTGTCAAAGGTTGCATGGAGAAGGCAGGAGAATGGGGTTGAGCGGAAAAAATGGATGGGCCATGATTGAATGACGAAGCAGACTCGATGAGTTGAATGGCTTAATTGTGCTCCTGTGTAATGAACTAATGTCAACGGGTGATCAATAGCCGGCGTGGACTCGGTTGGCAGATATGTTTTATAAACACCAGGAATATGAATGCTGAATCCAATACATACTGGTATAGGTTATTAACTCGCCAAGAGTTTAGTTAATATACAAGCACTGCTCCACTTCTTTCTTTCTAATTGCAAAAACCTAAGAATCACAAGGTATAATGAAATGAAGTGATCTAAAGTACACTGTTACTTCTAATGATTCGGAATTTATATGGTTCTCACAAATGCATTCAAATAAAAGCAAAAGGAAAAATTAACGTGATTTTGTAAGGTGTAAGATATGATTCCAGCATTTCTACCAGCCATGAAATTTAATACCTAGTTAGTCAAGAACTACTTGTAGGAAAGTAATTTTGGATCTTTTCTTTCCTCGACTTCAGATTTACAGATTTACTTCTGTAGTAATACATTAGAAGTTTAAGCAAGCTCAAAAAACAATTCTAACGGTAAATACTGCTAATCTGCTGGCTAAAGGAAGTTGCAGGATTTCAAAGTGACGTTCTTAACAGGCTCATTACTGGATTTAGCGGTAGAAGGTGCAAATGGGGTACAGAAGGTGGGATGGAGCAACGAGGAAGACAGAAAGTGCATAATAATTTATAATTTGTACCACTGCATTTTACCCATTGAATTGTGTAAAATATGTTATTGATATTCTACAAACGAGGTGTTGAGTCCAAAAATCCAAATGGTTTTAAAGCTTGCTTATTAAATTAATTTTTATCCAAATCATCCTCAGGAAAAACCCATAAAGACTGGCAATAATGTAAACTACAGTCAAAGTCAACGTTTAGGTGCACACTGCTTTTACTTCAGGAATCTAAAATTATGTAAAGTGAGATTTCTGACTAAAAAATAAAAATTACCTTCAATCTTAACATTCTAACCAAATAATCTATTTTTTTGAGGGTTGCAAAAAAAACAAATGCCTGGATCCCATCGTCCAAGTTTGCAATGAGAATTATGAATATTTGAGCATTTAGGAAAGTTACATACTATTACATAAATGTTCAGCATTCTTGAGAAATAAAAATTCTTTCATAATTATATTTACATATACAAACACTGATTGAATCTAAGATCATAGCTTGCAATGGTCTGCAGTTCATTGTAAATAGACAGTTTCCATCCTTCCTTAGTTTTTAATATATAATAAATGATAAACATGTGGTTTTAATTATGGTATTTGTGTCAAAGCCCTGAAATAGGAGCCTGTAAAGATTGCTTACTGTATACGTATTTACAAGAGCAGGGTACTGTCGTGGGAAGCTTACTCTCCATGCTAAGGAGTGCGGAGAACATCTGGCATGGTTACTAGATGGAAATGCCAATATTATTTAACAGTCAGTAAGTACTTGAAAGAGCATTAAAAATGCATTTAGATCAGCTATGTTTTGGCATTGGCATTCACCTCAAGGTAATAGTTTTACTTCTATGCAAACCCATCCAAAAGTTAAATACAAGACCCCAAAGTGTTGCCAACAGAAAAATCCTAAATGATAAGTAACCATACCAAGTCCCATTAGCTTTTAAAAAATATTTTGCCTCAATTACAGCACATTTAAAGACTGCAATTAGCATGCCTGATGCATGACTGGAACGTACAACACTGAAATACTCATTTGAATTTTATTACAATGTCTTCAAGTCTGCTTCTTCTTCAAAAAAGAACAGCAGGAACCACCCATTTTCCTTTAACAAAATGTTTCAGTGATTTTACCCTTCCTGCAGTTTTATTCCTTTTTCAGGGGTCTTTGATTAATGTCTTAAAAGACAAATGTCTACTGATTGTCTAAAAACCATCTAAAATGGACAGCAAAACTAATTGCAAGTCATTGCAAGTATTGCATCCTGTAAGATTTTAATTCTGTGTCAATGCTTTATTTTAATGTAAAAGTTAACAGTATAATAGATTTTTAGTTGCCAAAAATGCTGAACATTAAAATAACTGATGCTGATATTTTGTAAATGTCACAATGGAGGATTTGAAAAAAAAATTACAATCTAGAGTAAATGACTGAAGAAAATTTTAGCATTTGACCGTACCGCTGCACTCCCGCCTAATTTACAGGCACTAGACTGAAAGTGTTAAGATCCAAAATCTTTTGCAATGCATCGTGATGGGACTAGGGGAAAATAAATGGGCGGCACGGACTGGAAGGGCCGAGAAGGCCTGTTTCCGTGCTGTAATTGTTATATGGTTACATGGTTATCTTTTGTTAATTCCCTCAAAGACGCAAACATGCAAACAATTAGTAAAAGCCTATGGACCCAAGTTTAGCTTTGTACCTTTTTTCTCGCCAGTGAAAGGCACAAAATCTTCCCTATCCTTGTATTCCAAGGCCTCCTTCTCCAAGAACACGAGTAGCCCATCTCGATCAAAGGCGCCAGTTGGAGATTTGACAGTCTGGTCCTTCTGACGAAAGCCTGCTGGCAGCAGCGCATGCTAGAACAAGCAAGAGAAAATAAGTTTATGTCTAAACAGAAAACATATTACACATAAAGCTACTCCTTCCAAAAAAGATCAAAACATTGGAAACAAAATGCCAGGGATCTTTCTAAATATACATTAACCTTAAGTAATGGAAGGAAATAATGACAGACAAAACATGAATCTGTCTCTGCAGTCAATTATATGATGTAAATGGCACATGTAATAAGGCTGGTTTGCCTTTTGTTAAAACTGTGCATGTTTTAGAATAAGATAGAAGTTGCTGAATGAATAAATGAGGATATCATGAATCAGGGGACATTTCTGGAAGATAGTAGGAGTGAAAAGAGACCAGTTGTTGTAAGCATAGGCGTTGAATATCACCGAGAAGGTTCGCTAACTGAATATGTGCCTGATCACCAAGAGTTGCCTATATCACCCAAACGTGATGTTCCTCAACTTATCTGTTCAACTCATCTCAACTATGCAATTACACAAAGTGCTGGAGGAACTAAGCGAGTCAGCGAGCATCCTTGGAAGGAATGGATAAGTGACATTTTGGGTCGGAAATAATCTTCAGGCCTTGGTGAAGTTTTCCAACCAGAATTGTTGCCTGCCAATTTCTTTTACAGATGCTTCCATTCACAGACCCGCTGAGTTCCTCCAGCACTTTATGTTTTGCTCAAGTTCCTTGTGCCTCCAACTACCATTACTCTTCTATCTTCTACTTCTCATCAAAAGAAACACTTCAGTTTTGGGGACAACTAGTTCTGTTCACTCATCATGGAATTATTTTTCCATTCTCCCTTCCCCATCTCTAACTTTCAGTCTGACAAATATCAGGGTATCCACCCTCCAGTAATTCAAGGCTCTCACCCCAACCTTCCTCCAGCAACATGTTGCTGTGAAAATATCCATGTCAATCTCTGGAGACTAAGAGACAGGAAAAAGCTAGATTCCGGACATAAATCAGAATATACACATGTGTAAACTTATACATGCATGGACTAACATTTGACCGATTATAGAGGTGGGTCAGAAGAAAACAAGACAAAAAACTCATGGTGCATTTTAATTTAGTCCACACTTAAACTAAGATTAGTGTATTAACTGTTTACTCAATAACACTATCCACTGTTTACACATCACCTCCACCCTGAGAATTTTCTTTTGTGGATTAAATATCTAGAGGATCATTACGTCCACATACCTTGCACCCAAGGACACTTCTACATAAAAGCAAATTATTGACAAGTGAAATTTTCCCTCATTGAAGTTAACTGCAACACCATTTCAAAAGTGATTTTCAAATATTACATTGCTAATTTTCTTTACACTCGTGAACAAAGGAAAATGTTCTGATAATTAATCTCTAGGGTGTGCTGGTGTCATACAGCGTGGTAACAGGCCCTCCAGGCAAACTAGCCCACACCGACCACCATGCCTCATCTACACAAGTCCCACCTGCCTGTGTTCGGCCCATATCCCTGCAAATCTATCCTATCCATGTCTAAATGCTTCTTAAACGTTGCAATAGTACCTGCCTCAACTACCTCTTCCATCAGCTCGTTCCATACACCCCCCATCCTTTGTGCAGAAAAAAGTAACACCCCACCCCCCCACCGTAAAACTATGTCTGGTTCTCGATTCCCTTACTTTGGCCAAAAGTGGGCATTTACCCTATCAATTCCGATCTATGCGTTACATTATACACACTCTCCCCCCCCCCCCCCCCCGCTACTACCCCTTTAACTTCATCGACAACACTTTAAACCCTTCAATTCTGATAAAATGACGATGATCAGAGGTAATACTGTTCTTTCATCGTGAACATGTACAGGATGGCGCAGGCAGATTTTGAACATGTGACCAATATAAATGCATAAACCACAGATTAAAACAGAACTCACTGACATGATTAACTAAAACATATAACTGAACCAATCTTGAGACAATGAAGTGCCCGGAATAAGACATCACTACAACATCAGCAATAAGACATTTTCTTGCTGCACAATAATGTGGCATGCTTCTAGATGCTGGGCGATAAAGGCGTACACAAACAATCTTTCATGCTACTGAATTGCTTATTACAGATGTTGCTGTGGGAAAATGCCAAAATAAGATCTGGAAACCAGGTGGCTATAGTTGGAGATTGATAGAATGAGAACAGAACTATTATACAAGTTTTTTTGTTAAGAACTCCTCTGCAGTCACACAAACCTGTTTTAACATCGCAACATACAAGCAGTAGTTGCAAAATTTAAAACAATTCCATGGTTATCAACAAGGCTTATATGTCAAAATCAAAAATTCTATACGAATAAATATTTGTGGTAATTAAACATTAAAAATTGTTCTCCCAAAAAACAGATGTTTTAGCTTTAAACTTGCAAACAAATTCTCTGGCAAATGTCAAACATTCCAGTCCCACCTCTGGGTCCAGTTCCTCAAGGGTGGTTTCCAGCTGCTTCAACTCTTCCTCACTCAGTTTGCCAAGAAGCTCATCCTCGTCAATATCTTTATACCTCTCCAGGTCCTTCTTGAATGGGAGGGCCATCTCTTCGGCAGCAATGATCTCACTTCACTCTGTAACAATCAAACAATGCAGACTTTAACCAGACGCAATTCCTGCCAAGAAAGTGTGCAGAGCTATTTAAAACCAGTCCATAGTTTCCTCGGAATCATGGGCGGAAATCCCGGGGGGGGGGGGGGGGGGGGAGCACGTTCACCCCCATGATTTGAATGGAGGGGGTGAACGTGCTCCCAGTCTGAAGAAGCTCGGTTAAAAAAATCTATTCAAAATCTCCGCTGGGGGGGTGGGGGGGTGGAGGTGGGGGGGGTGGGTGGAGGTGGAACTGATGATCCAGGGACGGGAGAGACGTCGGTCAGCAGGCAGCTGGGGGGGGGGGGGGGGGGAAGAGAGAGACACCATGATGATTCTGCGTGATGATTGGATGAGGGAGGTGTCAGTCAGAGGCGGAAGTAGGCGGTTGC
Organism: Raja brachyura; assembly: GCA_963514005.1. The sequence goes on along the minus strand of OY740814.1, from coordinate 7,376,188 downwards.
GACTGACGATAGAGCGCGGTTATTGGAGGAGGGACACATCCTGGTGGAGCAGTGATCATAGTGCGGAGCTTGAATCGGCCCTTTCGCGAGACTTTTCATCGCCCGGCGCGGCTTAAAACTGGCCGCGGGATCTTCCACCGCCCCGCGGGCAAATTACTGCTTCGTGGCGATCAAGGCTCCAAATGTTGAAGCCTCTGCCCGGGCGATGAAAACCCCCTCAAACGGGCCGATTGAAGCCCCGCGACTCGGGGCGGACGAAGCTGCTGTTGCTGGAGTTCTGAGTCGGTCACCAACCAGGTCAGCTCCCGATTTTACCATCCACAGGGCCCACAGTTGAAGCCTCAAAAGCCTCGCGCACAGCTAGGAAATAGTGTCCCCCTCAGAATATAAAGGGAGGGCAGAGCCACCTTGATACCAAGTCATTTGAAAATATGGTTGCACTTTAGTCACTATAAGGCCACAATCAAATGCTTCCAAATCCCAAATAATAATTTAAAACATTTAATTCTTCCAACCAAATTGGTCATTTCTAACTTCACCACAGAACATCCTATCTGCTACCTTCTTCCCCATTTACGCATTCCATACCTTCCTTACAACTTGCTTTCTACCAAGCTATCCACAGAGACAGAGTCAGACAGCACGGACACAGGTCGTATTGTCGAAAAGCTCAAGTATTACATATTCCTAATAAAGACTATGCAATTAGATACAGTTTACATCAAACACCAATCCTTGACGAATTACTTAACCGCAGGTTAGTGATATATTCATGATTTGACATGAATAAGACAATTTCCTATAATGCGACTGAACTGCGTTATTTTCACTGTCAGAGCCTCACACCCCAATTCCCTTCAGAGTCAAAGAAATGTAATTAACTCACTCTTGAATTAGCATCCGTAGCCACATGGGGTAGAATTCTAAAAATTCACAATTGTTGAGTGATAAAGACTGCAACTAATGTCTGAACCATCGTAAAATTACAACCTCGAGTTCTAGATTTTCCTGCTGGAGGAAGAACAAGCTTAGTGACAATGCTATCAAGGTCTCTCACAAAAAAGAAACACGTTGCCTATTTCCTTCGCTCCATAGATGCTGCCGCACCCGCTGAGTTTCTCCAGCACTTTTGTCTATCTTCGATTTTCCAGCATCTGCAGTTCCTTCTTAAACATTTCATCACGATTAACCATTCTTCAGTGATCACGGGCCTATGAAAAGCCCTTTATCCAAAGGAATCTAGCCATAGAATCAAGCCACCAAATCTTGTACTCGAAGTGCATTTCATGACTTAAAATACCAAGAATATTAGCATGGGGGGTTACACAAAACCATGGGGGGGGGGCTTCCAGTCTGAAGAAGGGTCTCGACCCGAAACGTCGCCTATCTCCTTCGCTCCTTAGATGCTGCTGCACCCGCTGAGTTTCTCCAGCTTTTTGTGTAACCCTCGATTCTCCAGCATCTGCAGTTCCTTCTTTAACACTTTGTCTACTCCACTGCGATATCTCCTCAAGGTATGCCTACTTTGAAGAAGTTCTCCTCCTCCCTACGAAGACAGTTTCACAACCTCCTCTCTAACTGCTCCCCCTCTGTGATACCCCCTTCCCTCCAACTCTACAACCACATCCTCACCCAGACTCGATACCGCAGCCACATCTGCTTCCTCGGGGCCTGCCTGCGCCTCCATCTCATACCTCGTGGATTCCAGCTCCAATTCCGTGCCTCCCAGTTCGGAGCCCAGCCGGACTATCGGCCGCCACACTGTGCAATTCTCCAACCGGGCATTAAGATCCACCCTGGTTGCAATGTGCCGGCACCAGCAGGACCTCGCATTTGCTCTCCCGAATCTTCGGGCCTCACTCACCCAGACCTGCAACGGACCCCAACTACACAACATCCTCCAGAAGATCCAAAAACTAGTCTGAAGAAGGGTCTCGACCTGAAACGTCGCCTATCTCCTTCGCTCCTTAGATGCTGCTGCACCCGCTGAGTTTCTCCAGCTTTTTGTGTAACCCTCGATTCTCAAGCATCTGCAGTTCCTTCTTTAACAAGAATATTAGCATTCTGTGTGGCCTTTACAACAGCTGTAAAATTTCTGTGTGATAATGGCTACGAGTTTTTCTAACTGCTTGTAGTATGGGCATACCTTTTCTGCCCATGAGACTTTATGCAACAAAATCAGATGAGTCTTATAAAATAAGTGATGTATGAACTATAAAAGGTTCATTTTCAAGGTCAATTTGTCACACTTACCAATTAAGGTACAAAGGTGAAATTCAAATTCCAATGCATTATTTTAAATGGTACTAATTATTGCTGAACAAACTGCTTTTTACTGTGTTCAAATTTACCAGTAAATTAATAATTCCATGTAAAAATGAAAAAAGTCATGTACTTTATACCATGTTGTCAAATAAAAAATTATACCAAATTTAGTGACTCCAAAAACAAAATACTGGTTTTAATGTCCATGATGACTGCCAATTTAATCTTAAATCATTAGTTGGGAATTGAACAGCTGCCAGTACCTTAATACTCTCTGCCGCAATAAACAGAAATAGCTTGCAAATTGTTAAATCTCAACCCCAGCATCTGGCATCATATCATAGCCAACCCTCACCTCCCATCCCAACATCTATCCAAGAAATGAATCAACATTGCAATGGATAGAAGTCAGTGTATTGTTCCAAGTACACACTGGTGTCCTGTGGGGAGGTCATGTGGATCAGAACATTATACTTGGGTATTCAGTGAAGTTTTAGAGCTCGTGACAAAACTTGGGAGATAGTAACAGAGGAGTTGTGGAGCGAGTAGAAACATGGTCGGAACTATTTAACCCAAAGTCATTCATACACAAATCTCTACTGCAGAGGAAGAAAGATTTTTATGACAAGGATACAGCATTACAGGATAGGTTACATGTAAAGGGAGAAGCTAGTGCCCATTGCTTTTCAGGAAGTAAAGGGTTGTTTGGCCTAGGCACTCAAATCTATTTTAAACCATTTTCATTAGCACAGACGTACCAATAAGCAGAAATATTTTCAAAAGACATTACAAAAATCTTAGGAATAAAAGCTCTGAAAAGAGGTAACAGAGTGAGGTATGGTGTCAAATCGACTATTGTGATTATATATTGGTGTTTATTCATAATGCAAGAGAAACTGGAATATTAACTTGCACGTCAAATAATCTAATTGAACAGCCCGTTGAGAGATAGAACGGGCTCCTCAATGCCTGAAAATGTAATAATGCAATTATGGGAGAAATTTACCCATAAATAACAAGCCAAAACAGAGACGACTTTGTTCACCAGCAGACTAACATGGGCTTCTTACTGGTCTTAACTATAATTAGATTGGAAATGTAGGCAATCTTTCAATTAATGGTTCAAATCTTTTATTTTGCAAATAAGAGTCTCTCCAAAATCACTTTCATACATTTTAAGATGATGACAGCAAAAATCAGCCCAACAAACAACCATCAACAAAACTAATACACATTGAAAATGCGGCTTCAAGATTGCTGCAATACTCTGCAGGAAGTGAACAGGAAGCTTTCACCAAAACTACATTCCTGCCTTAATTCTCTACTGAAGTGTATACTTCCGTGAACATCAACAAATAGACATATTGTGCAGGACACCTTACTACTTCTGTTGAGAATTAAATGCAAAAATAAAAAAATCCAACACTGTCACATCCTAGATCCAACCAGGAATTGTTTCAATGAACAATAATCAATATTCAGATGAGCGATTCAGTGTTTATACTAATTTAGAAAAAAAAGTTTGCATGCTTTCATTCTCCAGTGTCATTCACTAAACAATCAAAAGATGTTCCTTTCAGGAAAATCCCACCTCACTACAAACCTGGAAATGCCTGCATCAGGCTTATGACAAAACATTCAGTAACCGCACCCCTTTGTTCCAATTCATCTAATAACATTACACATTAGCTCACTGAAGTTTTAGTATTCACATTAGGCTTGAGGCAGTTTGCCAAATTCCTTAATAACTTTCATAATTTCCCATTTCAATTCACATTTAATCATTTAAAAAAATAAAGCCGACTGAGATTTGACTTTAAAAAAGAACTTAAATGTACAAATCCCATCTACCTTCTAATTTCTAGTTATACAACTCCAAAGCTCCCAACAATACATTAATTTAGTGCCTCCTGTAAACTATGTAGACTTCCTGAATGGGTTTGGTAATATTGGATCCAAGATTGCAATATTAAATAGCAGCACTGAAACACTAAACTTCAACTATGCTCAGATTTGTATTGCTGCACAATATACACAGGCTTCTCACATCCAAATGTCAACTATTTGAAATCCGGGAGATTCCCTATGCATTAATTATCAGAGCCTAAAGGGCCTGTCCCACCAGCATGCAACTCTATGCGGTGAACGCGATCAAACCGGCAGCGGGGGCCGCGCGGAGGTCGGGTGATCCCCTGTACAGGGCCGTTCCCACCAGCATGGCAAGCGCAACTAAACCGGCAGCAGGGGCCGCGCGGAGGTTGGGTGAGTGGCGCAACGCGGCGCAAAGCGAGGCGAACTTGAAGCAAGTCCAAGGTAAGTTCGCCAGGACTTAGAGGGGCACACAGACACACACACATACAGGGCCACGGAGCCACACACATAGAGGGTCACGGAGGCACCTACAGAGAGGGTCACGGAGGCACGATGTCCGGGCGGTGTGTAAATGTCGCGGCGACTGCGAGCCGACAAACCGTTGCCGCGCAGGATTTTTGGACATAGTCGGTTTTTCGGAGCCCCGCGAGGTGTCGGGACGAACTCGGGACGAACTCCGCACGGCTCCGGCGATCGAAGTAGGACCGGCCCCGCGACGCCGGACGGCTCAAGCGACCACGTTAGGTCGCGCTAATCGCATAGAGTTGCATGCTGGTGGGACAGGCCCTTAAAGGGACTGTCCCACTGCGGTGACCTAATCCGCAAGTTCAGAAGAGATTGCCCTCGACTCATACTCGCAGCACGGTCGACACAAGGTCGTAGGAGGTCTTTGTAACTCTCCTTCATGCTAGAGAGTAGTCCCCGCGTACTCGAGGCTTCAGCTTGGTCGTGGTGTTTTTTTCAACATGCTGAAAAATGCCCCTTAAAAAGCACACAGGAGCCAGTTCCAAGGGGTTTCCATTTTAAGATGAAGCATTAAATACAAGATTACAGAGCAGCAATTTAACCACACATAAACCCACATAAATTTGCTGGTAATGAAATGCATGCAGCTAGAACATGTGTTTTATTTTGTTTGTCTTGAGGAATGGAACGTTGAAAAGTAGTTATGTGCAGAAATGGGTAAACCTGTATATACTAACATTCCTCAATTACTGACTGGCACAACATTTGGGTAAATGACAGATGGGAAATGCTCATATTGCAGATTAGTTTTAATGGGTAATTTAACGGCTTGTACAATCCATCCTGCGCTACTTAAGAAGTTAACACAATCTTACTGAAATCCTATCTACGTATCCCGCTTCCACTTCTCACCTCAATCTTCAACCATAAATTTCCTTGGGGGGTAGGTGGGGAATTTGTCTGAAAGGATCATTTCAGCGCATGTTTTTTTAGCGAGAGAGCGGAGGGAAGGTTGGGAAGCCAAAAGGAAGATGCCCGTCTGTCTGTTGGGGATCAATTTCTTTTATCCAAAAGCAATCTTACTGCGTCTCAATATTTTTGGTGAAGCAGGTTCTCCTTTTCTGTGCATGAAGTATTAAAAATCACCGGCTTGTTGGCTTGACTCGTAGTTTGAAATATATCACGCAACTGCAAGCTTTGATGCAAGTATCGAAGGCGGTTTCAAAATATTAGTCATCCTCAATTTATGGTCTGTGCAGGTGATCCCCGCATTACAGGAGGGTTGCGGTTCAAGAAAAACTGGCCACACCGTGATGCCGTATCTTGTGCGTGTTCAAAAACAATGATGTGTGGTGATTTATTTCCTCCTGCCCCACGTAAATCCAGAAAATGTGGATTTTATGCTGCGTCTCAAATTTCTGTGTATTTATTTGTTGTATGCAAGGGCAAATTTCCACAACTGACTGACAAATTTCCACAAATGACTGTAGCACGTGGGTCGCCTGTATCTATTTAGCAATTGAAACATAAATGTATCAGCTGGCAAGAATGAGAAAGGCTACATGTTAGATTCCTTTGAAGTTTGGTTTCATGCCAATAATCAGAAACAAACCCAATGACCACTAAGCAGGCATGAAACAGATGTGCAGCAGAATAAAACAGCTCAAACTGTTTGTTTGGCGGGATGGTGCTAAATTTTAGTTAACAATTTATCTGACCTAATGGGCCTATCCCACTTAGGCGATTTTTTCGGCGACTGTCATAGTCGTAGCAGGTTGCCGAAAAACCGGCAACTCGACACCCCCTACGACAATATCTACGACAAGGTCTACAACAACCTACCACCCAGTCGATGTCAAGCTACGGACAACCGACAACCCATTAGGACGTCCACCCTGTCGGGTACAACCCTGACGGCAACAACTGAAGACAATTCAGTCGCTGGTACCCATTGCCGGTTGACGTTGGTAGTCGCCAATAGAATTAACCGAAGTCAGCACCGGCGACAACATACGTCAGGAGAAATTAAGCTACGCTCATTGGCGTCAATCCAACTGTTGCCGAAAAGTTTTGAACATTTCAAAATCAAGCGGCGACCAGAAAAACACTACGATTCTTTGGGCGACTGAGGAGACCACTCACGAGCATACTGGCAACACCCCATGACCATGTGGCGCACTGCACGTGAAATGTTATCCAGAGAAATATGGAAACATAGGAGTCACAGCAGCAAGGAAGCAGACCCTTCGGTCCACATGATACATACTGACCATTAAGTGCAAATTTATACCAATCCTACATTAATCACATTTTATTATTTCCAATTTTCAATCAACTCTCCCTACCAACCCTGATTCTACCTCTCACTTACACAGTAGAATCTGCCATGGTCAACTAACCTTCCAAATACTAGATTATTAGGAGGTAGAGCATGGAATGTTACGCAGCAGAATTCTAGAAAGGCTACAGGAATGCCAATATGGGGGTCATGTACACAAATCATTGAATGCAGCAGGGCAAGTTAAGAAGGTGATTAAAATAAAATTATTTACTTCACGACACAATAGCGACGGTGAGGATGCACTTGTAAGAGCCACAACTGGAGTACTGTCCACTCCTGAACACCACACTAGGATGTGAAGAATTTACCACAGGGGGAGGAATTTACAGGAGTGATTCCAGGGACAAAGAACTTTGATTCTATGAGGATCTAAGAAACTGGAATTGTTCTCCTTGGCTTCCTCCCACACTCCAAAGACATACAGGTTTGGAGGTTAATGGCTTGATATAAATATAAAATTGTCCCTAGTGTGTGTAGGATAGTGTTGATGTGCGGGGATCACTGGCCAGTGCAGACTCGGTGGGCTGAAGGGCCTGTTTCCGCGCTGTCTCTCGAAACTAAACATGACGTCATAGAACAAGGCAGAATGAAAGTGGTAAACAAAGTGTTTTACCTTCTGTTTTTGGTTTTGAATAAAGTGAATGGTTAGGGTCAGAATACATTGAAAGGAAAATAGTGGATTCAATGGTGATGGTCAAAAGGAATGGCAAAGGTACTTGAAAAGGGAAAAAATAATGTGGGAAAGACCTCTCCTCCATCATGCAAGAGGTACAGAAGTTTGAAAACTCACACCTCCAGATTCAGGGACAGTTCTTCCCAGCTGTTATCAGGCAACTGAACCGTCCTCTCACCAACTAGAGTACCGACTTGACCTCCCATCGACCCCATTGAAGACCTTTGAACTATTTTCAATCATACTTCATCTTACAGTAAATGATGTCTCCTTGATCCTTTATCTATATAGCTTGATAGTAATCATGTAATGTATTTTCTTTGACCGGACTGCACACAAAAAACTTTTCACTGTATACATAACAATTAACTAAACTAAACAATGGGATGAACAGGATTGCTCACGGATATAGCCAGCAAAAAGTTGATGGGCAGAATGGGTTCCTACCATGCAGTAGCTTTTCATCAATTGTGCAATAGCATATAAATCGGATTCCAGCACTGGGATGGCTTAGCTGAACAGATGTTACAGCTACAAAAAGCACAGAAATGAAACAGTGATTGCATGCATCAGATCCCAAGAGGGAATCTGTTCTCAACTCACAACATTTTCTGAAGTCCCACCCAACATTAACGTTTTCAGAAAAGAATGTTTGGCTTAAAGAAAGTTATTTCACTTAACATAAGTGTTATTTTCAAACAACACTTCTCGCTTAAATAATCAACTGATGAAATCACTGGCTTTCCAGCATTTGTTTTCAAGTGACCAACTTGTCTGACATTCCAGTCCAATTACAAAGGAATTCTGAGGAGTGAATACATACCAGGTGCCTTGTTGAGAAAAGGGTCTTTATTTACTGACATGTCACTGCTTTTACTGTTCTGATTTGAACAGTCATAACTGCACACGTTCAAGAAATATATTTAATGTACAATATGTAATCATTATGGCGATGTTTCACATAACCTAGACCCACACATTTAAGGCAACTATTCAAGTTTACATTTAGGTTTATTATTGCCATGTGTACCGAGGTACAGTGATAGATTTATTCTACATGTTCTCCAATCAAATCAAATTATACTAAACATACATACAATCGAGCCAAACTCAAGTACAATAGGCAGAGCAAAGGAAAAGAGAGTGCAGAATAAAGTTTTCAGCATTGTAGTGCAATTGCTTTTTTGTTTCTCCAAAGGGTGGAAGAGTTTGGAACTCTGATCCTCGTGCAGACAGGCTCCAATCATAGTATTGAGCGAGTCAGGCAGCATCTCCAGAGAAAAGGAATTGGTGACGTTTCGGGGTGGAGACCCTTCATTAAACTGAGAGTCAGGGGGAAGGGAAATGTGAGATAATAGACAAGAGGTGCAGGAATAGGCCATTTGGCCCTTCGAGGCCAGCACCGCCATTCAATGTGATCATGGCTGATCATCCCCAATCAGTACCCTGTTCCTGCCTTCTCCCCATATCCCCTGACTCCGCTATTTTTAAGAGCCTTATCTTGCTCTCTCTTGAAAGCATCCAGAGAACCTGCCTCCACCGCCCTCTGAGGCAGAGAATTCCACAGACTTACCACTCTCTGTGAGTAAAAGTGTTCCCTTGTCTCCATTCTAAATGGCTTACTCCTTATTCTTAAACTGTGGCCCTTGGTTCTGGACTCCCGCAACATCGGGAAGATGTTTCCTGCCTCGAGTGTGTCCAAGCCCTTAACAATCTTATATGTTTCAATGAGATCCCCTCGCATCCTTCTAAACTCCAGAGTATACAAGCCCAGCTGCTCCATTCTCTCAGCATATGACAGTCCCGCCATCCCAGGAATTAACCTTGTAAACGTAGGCTGCACTCCCTCAATAGCAGGAATGTCATTCCTCAAATTAGGGGACCAAAACTGCACACAATACTCCAGGTGTGGTCTCACTAGGGCTCTGTACAACTGCAGAAGGGCCTCTTTGCTCCTACATTTGATTCCTCTTGTTATAAAGGCCAACATGCCATTCGCTTTCTTCACTGCCTGCTGTACCTGCATGCTTACTTTCATAGGCTGATATACAAGGACCCCCAGATCCCGTTGTACTTCCACCTTACCCAACTTGACGCCATTTAGATAGTAATCTGCCTTCCTGTTTTTGCTACCAAAGTGGATAACCTCACATTTATCCGCATTAATCTTCATCTGCCATGCATCTGCCCACTCCCCCAACTTGCCCAAGTCACCCTGCATTCTCATAGCATCCTCCTCACAGTTCACACTGCCACCCAGCTTTGTGTCACCTGCAAATTTGCTAATGTTACTTTGAATCCCTTCATCCAAATCATTGATGTATATTGTAAATAGCTGCGGTCCCAGCACCTAGCCTTGCGGTACCCCACTAGTCACTGCCTGCCATTCTGAAAGGGACCCGTTAATCCCTACTCTTTGTTTCCTGTCTGCCAACCACTTTTCTATCCATGTCAGCACTACCCCCAATACCATGTACCCTAATTTTGCCCACTAATCTCCTACGTGGGACCTTATCAAATGCTTTCTGAAAGTCCAGGTAGACTACATCCACTGGCTCTCCCTTGTCCATTATCCTAGTTACATCTTAAACAAATTCCAGAAGATTAGTCAAGCATGATTTCCCCTTCATAAATCCATACTGACTCGGACCGATCCTGTTACTGCTATCTAAATGTTCGGCTATCTCATCTTTCATAATTGACTCCAGCATCTTCCACATCACCGGTGTCAGGCTAACTGGTCTATAATTCCGTTTACTCTCTCCTGCCTTTCTTAAGATTTAAGACAAATGAATGGAAGATATGCAATAAGCAACGATAATGAAGGAAAGTTGGAGCCCACAATGGTCCATTGTTTGCTGTGTGATGGATGATAATGAGATATACAGTGAGTTTCATCGTCTGTATATCTCATTATCATCTTTCTTTGATTATCGTTGCTTTTCCTGGATTATCATTACTCCAGCATTGTGTATCTGTCGGTGTAAACCAGTAGCTGCAGCTCCTACACAATCATACAAGTGATGAAGAACTGTGACTGGAAAGGTGCAGGACGAGAACTGTTAAGTGGAATTTGCCTCTATTCGTTTTACTTGACTAGCTTAAAATGCGTGAAATGACATCCTGTGCTATAAAATTTCAATGAACTGATATTTTTACTATCTAGTGTAAAGTGCTTGGGATCATAATCTCACCATGATCTGAAGTTTTCTACATTGTTCAAACTAAATTCAGCAGAGTTTGGAAGTTTTAACAACCCCATTCAAATTCCTTTTAAAGACCACTATACCACTCAAAGCAAGAGTGATTATCCAACATGATTGAAAGCGAGACCTGGGCTATTCAGCAAGCATAATGAGTACGCTTCTAAACTGTTAAACGTATGTGGGAAATATATGGTAACTTTTTAAACGGACTCAATTCTTCAGCAAAATTTCCACTTCACATTTTTAATAATTTAATGCAATTTCATTAGTTTAGTTTAGAGATACAGCGCGGAAACATGCCCTTCGGCCCACCGGGTCCGCGCAGACCAGTGATCCCTGTACATGAACACTATCCTACACAGACTAGGAACAATTCACATTTACACCAAGCCAATTGGAGTGTGGGAGGAAACCAAAGATCTTGGAGAAAGCCCACATGGTCATGAGGAGAATGTACCAACTCCGTACAGACAAGCACCCACAATCAGGATCGAACCCGGTCTCTGGCGCTGTAAGGCAGCAGCTCTACCGCTGCGTCACCGTGCCGCCCAAAACATCTATAGTGTGGCACATCTTGAATAGCACACAATTGTTGCTGAACTAAAGAACAAGCATCTTAGTACAGGCAGAGACACAGATGATGCCACTTTTAAATTGCAATTTTTAATATGACCCTTGTTTGTTCTCATTATTCAAATTCAGTTTGCTCCAAGTTTTACAGTCTACCTTGATTTTATATTAGTCAATTACTGGCCTGTAGAATCAGAGATATATACACCATGGAGACAATGCTAGATCCATTTAGCTGCGTTTGGTACATATCCCTCCAAACCTTTCCAATATTTTGCATGCTATTGTACCTGCCTCAACCATTTTCTCTGGGAGCTCTTTCTATATACCTACCGCCCTTTGTGAAAATGGTGCCCCTCGGATTACTTTTGAATCTTTCCCTTCTCGCCTTAACCCAGTCCCCTCTCAGTTTTAATTCCCCTACCCGGGAAAAAAAAATGCATTCACCCAATCAATTCCCCTCATGATCATATACACATCTAAAAGATTACCCTCCCACACTCAGTAAGCTAGCCTATTCAGGGATAAAGCTTCAGTCTGTCCAACCTCTTCCTACTCAAGCCCTCCAGACGCTAGAACATCCTTGTGAAGCTTTATCTGCACCCATTGCAACTCAATAACATCCTTCCTGTCACTGGGCAATCTGAATGGTGCATTATACTCCACGTTTGGTCACAGAATAACTAGAATAGTTGTAACATAACATCCCAACTCTTGTACTCAACACCCTGACCAATGAAGGCAAATGTGTTGTTAATAGTTAAATTCTGAAGAAGGGTCCTGACTCAAAATTTGCCCCATCTATGTTCTCCAGAAATGCCTCCTGAACTACTGAGTTGCTCCACCATTTTGTCTTTTTTGGTAAACCAGCATCTGCAGTTCCTTGCTTCTAAATTCTTGAAGCTTTCTTGTTAAATAAACCGGATAAACCAGTTTAATGTGTAATATGTGGCACAACTTCACCATACCCAATTTAGAATGCACACAAAAGTGGTGAGGTAGTTTGCTGATCAGTACCTCTCTGTGTTCCAGCGATGACTCATGTTGTGGCCTTTAATGGAAAAACGTTTTGTGCATATTCCACTAGTTGGTAAAGCATGCATCTCAAGTAGATCAAGCCACATAGCTCTCATCTTTCAGTGGAAGAATAGGGTAGCTTACTGGACAGGTGAGATGAAGGGACGATACTGCAGGAAATTCAAATTTAGTTTATTTTACTTTAGAGATACAGCATGGAAACAGGCCCTTCGGCCCACTGAGACCGCATCGGCCAGTGATCCCTGCACATCGACATTACCTACACAACTTAGGGACAATATACATTCATACCAAGGCAATTAACTTACAAACCTGTACGTCTTTGGAGCGTGGGAGGAAACCGAAGATCTTGGAGAAAACCAATGCAGGTCATGGGGAGAACGTACAAACTCATACAGTACCCATAGTAAGGATCGAACCTATGACCCGGGTCTTTGGTAAGGGTAAGGCAGCAACTCTACCGCTGTGCCACTGTGCATTAAAATTACTGGAATCACATCTGGAAAACAATTTCTATTTGAAAGGGAATTGAATAAACTTTTGTTTTGTATCCAGCAGAATTTGTTTGCTGACTCAACATACTAACTATATTCTATTGCCGCAATTTCACTTTACTTAGTCACTAGACAAAGAGTTTGAATTCAATGAGCCTGACTGGAGAGTCACAGTCTGAAGAAGGGTCTTGACCCGAAACATCACCCGTTCTTTCTCTCCAGAGATGCTGCTTGACCCGCTGAGTTACCCCAGCTTTTTGTGTCAACCACAGTCCCAACAACATGTGTTTGACCATGTAGACACAAGGAACTGCAGATGTTGATTTGCAACAAAAAAAAGACTGTGCTGGAGTAATAGCGGGTCAGGTAGCATCTCTGGAGAACCTGGACAAACATTGCCCATCCATACTCTCCAGAGATAATGCCTGACCTATTGTGTTATTCCAACACTTTGTGTCTTTAAAAGTTTGATCATGACTCCTGGCAGTTCCTCTGTGTAAATTGAAAGCTCCCTTTTCAGTTCCTCGTTTCCCCTCTCATCACAATGATGTGCTGAAGGATAGGTTAATTGGCCGTTGTAAATTATGTGTAGATAATGAGAATCTGGGTAATAGTAGAAAAAATGGTTACATTGGAAAGTGGTGAATGAAATTTATGGTACTGTTCTGAGAGTTGGCACAGACTTATTAAAGCAAAAGGTTTATAGTAAAGAAAATACAATTATGAAATCTGACCAAACACTTTACAGAAATATACAGTAATGCTCAAAATGTTTCAATACAAAAGATCTGATTTGTGTAAGTATTAAGCAGTGTTAAACTATGATCTTATCCTTGATTTGAGACAAGAGCCATTGAGGACAAATGGCAATCCGACTGCCGTAAGTTTCTGAACAACTTGGAATGGAACACTACATATCCAACTGAATTTTGGTTAAATATAATTAAAATACTGATGACACCAGCAATGCTTAATGTCAGGGCAGAAGCTTAAAAATGATCATTTGCAGTAATATGCACCCAAATAGCAGTGCTCACTTTGGATCAGTGCAAAGTAGAATCCCCCAATCTTCTGAACAATGGTATAGTGCGGGCTCTCTCCCCTCTCACCAGCTGCCGCTTCTTTCTTCTTTCTTTCCCTGCTCCATAACCGTCTCCCCCCGGAGTCGCCGACATATTCTTCCTTGGCAGTTGTCAGCAACTGCAGGGAATAAGGCAGCGGAATGGACAAAAAGAGATGAAGAAGGCAGCGGTGGAGCGAGAGCCCCACGGTGACCAAACACGGGCTACGACGTAAGCTGCAACAACAGCCACATCAACTGGTGAAGGGCTCGCTGGTGCAGACCAGCTGCATCAGCACCTAGTATTAAGGTGAAACATCACAAAGTGCTGGAGTAACTCAGCAGACTAAGTCAGTCTGAAGAAGGGTCCCAATTTCCATGTTCTCCAGAGATGCTGCCTGACCCACTGAGTTACTCCAGCACCTTGTGTTCTTTTGTGTATTAGATCAGCATCTGCAGTTCTTCGTTTCAAGGACAACTGGCAATAATGGACGGCATTTCCTCCCTCCTCACCACCCCCCCCCCCCCCCCCCAATAGCCCATTATAAGGAGGGTTTACTGCATTGCAAAATTAGTCCTGTAAAATCGCTGATCTCAGCCCCGTGCTTTAATTCCACTAAAAATTAAAATAAGCAAACGTACACATTGTTGATTTTAGGAATAGAGATTCTAAGTCTCCAAAAACAAGCATTATAAATAAATAACTTTGAATTGATTTCAGTTTTTGTTATATTGGGTTCAGCACACACAGCTGCAGCCACTCCCACCACTAAATGTTGTGCATGTTTGAATGCCAAATTTTAAAGATAAATCACGTTGATGATTACCATGTGATTTTTTAAATCCTAATAGTTCAGATTAAATTGCAAATTCCCTTGAAGGCTAAAACTGCTGCGAATTGTTAGGAATGGTATACCTCTTCCAAATTGTTCATAGTTATTTAAGCAGATTCAGTAATGGAAGTTGCAAGTCCACGATATGTCAGACACAGGCAGAACCACAAGAGAGAGATGATACTTAGTTACTGCAGATCAACACTTACAACCACATTCTTGTGCTGATACTTTGTTCATATCTATCAAGCCACTCATCATAAAGTGTTTGGAGAATCTTATCAGCAATTCAATGTTATTGACTATCAGTAACATAGTTTCGAACATCAGAAACACAGAGGATTTCAAACAAAAAAGCAGTGAGGAAAATGGAATATGGCCTTTTAAACACAGCAATTGAAGCAACCCTAATTTTTAAATGGAGATGCAAAAGACTGCAGATGCTAGAATCTTGTGTAAGAAACAAAGTACTGGAGGGAGTCAGTGATGCAGCATCTGCGGAGGGAATGGACAGACGAGGTTTCTTCGCAAGTCTGAAGAAAGGGCCCGACCTGAATTGTCATCAGTCCATTTCCCTCCACAGATGTTGCCTGACTGGCCATGTTCCTCCAGTACTTTGTCTTTTTTGCTCAACTGCCTAATTCATTGTAATTACAGCCTGGCTACTTGACCCATGACTGACAGGGCCCAACTATGTATGTATGTTTTATAAAGTCTGGGTTTAGGTTTGGATGAAGGGGCCCAACCGGTCTGTGCTACCTAACCCAGGTCAGCGTGATTTGCTGAAATATCACTACGTGTCCGCAGTTACTAATTATTAGCAAAGCACATGCAGAAAATGAAGTCACTTCTGCCCTAGATCGTGAAGGATGTGGTTAAAAACATTAATTACTCAGACTGGTTTAGGTTTATTGTTACATGTACTAAACTATAGTGAAAAGCTTTGTTTTGCACGCTATCGAATCAAATCAGATAATACTACACATAAATACAATCAAGGCAACCTCAAGTACAATAGATAGAGCTAAGAAAAAGATACAAAGTGCTTTGGTTGTGACCAAGTCAGGTTTTAATTTCATATCCAAACTGACCTCTATTTGTTATTTATTTTCTGTCATGTTCAATATTATTGCCAAGGCACAACCCTCTATTTGATCAGGACAGAGTCATAAAAAATAACTATTTATGTAAATCATACATATAATGAAAACTAATTGATATTAGTTATACTTCAGCCCACATTTTCAAAACTAAAGGCTCCCGGACTTTAAAGCATATTATGGGAATCAAAGCATAATCATGTGTTGTGGAAAAGTGACACAGAAGAATCAGTTGAAATTCCGATGCAAACAGATATTTTGATGTGCAAGTCTGGAAAGTAAATTACAATAAACTATTTCACTGGAGGGGGAAAGAAACAATGAAGTCGTCAAATATGCATTCTTTCTAAAGAATCACTGTTAACCACACAAACAAGAAATTGGAGCTTTTTTTCATCAAAGCAATTTCAACAAATTGATCAAATATTTGATTTTGGCCCAATGCAATGAGTCCATTGTGGCAGCCACAGCCCACGGCTTGCTTCTATGACTGTCAAGGGGAGAGTTCAAACCCCACTCAAGAGCCTTGAACGCCTATCGACGGATACTGAAATGCAGCACTGTAAATGGAGGTACTATTTCAGTTTAGATATACAGCGCAAAAACAGGCCCTTCGGCCCACCAATTCAGCGCTGACCAGCGATCCCCGCACACAATTAGCCCTCAAACCTGTACGTCTTTGGAGTGTGGGAGGAAACCGGAGCTCCTGGAGAAAATCCACACAGGTCACGGGGAGAACGTACACTCTGTATAGTGTACACACTTCTTACTGTTGTCAGAGGAGATATTAAAACTTAGGCCTCATCTATTCACTCAGGTGCAAGTTTTTAAAACTAAAACTCTTGGAATTACCTTAGAGACCAAAATTCACTCTCTACCTTGGTGGATACCTTAAATGATTGGAAAATATCCTTGTAATACATTTGCTACATGAGATATTGCAGTACACAAACATTGCAAGCCCTGTCCCACAGTACGAGTTCATTCCAAGAGTTCTCCCGAGTTTGCCCTGATTCGAACTCGGAGATTTACGGTAATGGCCACGCGTCGGTACTCGGGGATCTCGTGGTCATTTTTCAACATGTTGAAAAATCTTCACGTGTCTTCCCGTGCTTACCTGCCATTAGCGCGTCTTCCCGAGTACCTGCCGTTAGCGTTATGAGCCGCTAAGAGACGTCCCCGAGCTCCGACGTATCCGCTACGTTCATTCTCCATGCTTACCACAAGTTTAATTTTTTTTAAACTCGGGAGAGCTCTTGGAATGAACTCGTACCATGGGACAGGGCTTTACCACAGCAACTACTCTTTAAAAGGTGTAAGAAGGGACTGCAGATGTTGGTTTAAACTGCAGATAGACTCAAAATGCTGGAGTAACTCAGTGGGACAGGCAACATATCTGGAGAGAAGGAATGTGTGACATTTCGGGTCGAGACCCTACTTCAGACTTTTTAAAAGGGCTCCATATGTCATGCAATATTTTAGGCCTTTGCAAAATATGCCACATAAATGTATCTTTCCTTTAGAATTGCAGCCTCCCTGAACTGCTGTAACTGGCCATGTTTGCTAATTAAGAATGATTCCCAAAAGCATACAATTAGGTGTCAAAAGAGCTAACAATATGGAAATACACACGCTTTAAAGTGCTATTATGAAATGTAATCATAGCAAAGAAGCTTACATACAAACACTGACACACTCATCCAGTCTACAATGCTGCCAACTGGCCACAGATGCTGTTACAGAAACATACTAAAAGTTGCCAGATATGTGTAAGTGGGAGATGGCCAACTTTAGAACAGATGTGAAGTTGTATCAGAATCAAGTTACAGTTGCCTTAACACAAAACAAAGTGAACAATTGATTTATCCATCAGCAAAGCACAAATTACTGTAGGAACTCAGCGAGTCTGGCAGTATTTGAGCGGGGATTGGACAAGCAAGTAGGTGGAGGTGGACTGCAAGGTCCCAACCCAAAAGTCGCCAGTCCGTTCCCTCCACATTTGCTAACTGACTCAGTAAATTCCTTCAGCAATTCGTTTTGCTCAAGATTCCAACATCTGATGTTCTTTGTATCTCTACAGTTCTTTTTATCCACCCTCGAACTGATGTGTTACCAGCACAAAATTTATATAGAAAATATTTGTCCATATTCCTGAAAGAAAATGTAATCTCAAGAATCAACACAATTTTTGCCACCATACATTCTGCTGAAAATTGCCCAATTTAATTGTGATAAGAAACAAAACAATTTCCCTTCTAGAAAGGTTACTCCCAAAACAACGATTGGACAGTTTGTCAACACAAATGACTTCAAATGAAAGTCTTATACTCTACATTCAGGAACCTGCAAAAGTTGTCTTCATAAATTAAAAAAGATTGAGGAACACAGTGCCACTATTCTTTAGCTTTTACATTTGAAAACACAGGTGAAAACCAATGACCAAACGATTAGCCTTAATGTGCAGAGCAATGGTTAAGCTAATAACCGTATAATGTAACCCCATGTTAAGGGAATTTCCCCTTATGGAATTCATGAATCACAACAACAAAAATTGAGATATGAAATGAAAATTTGCTCTTTGGGAAGTTGTGCAGGAAAAAAAAATTAAGATACTTTGCAAAAGAAACAACAAATGTTGTCAATGTTCACAAGAGTTTGTGTTATGGAAGAATCACAATGGGGATGGTTTCTATGAATGCATTTCCTCCAATGCATGGGTGAACTGTATTTAAAACTCAAACATTTTTAACAATCTCTGGAAATGTTCTTATTTTCATAGAAAATAGGTGCAGGAGTAGGCCATTCGGCCCTTCGAGCCTGCACCGCCAATCAATATGATCATGGCTGATCATCCAAATCAGTATCCTGTACCTGCCTTCTCTCCATACCCCCTGATCCCTTTAGCCACAAGGGCCACATCTAACTCCCTCTTAAATATAGCCAATGAACTGGCCTCAACTACCTTCTGTGGCAGAGAATTCCACAGACTCACCACTCTCTGTGTGAAAAATGATCTTCTCATCTCGGCCCTAAAAGACTTCCCCCTTATCCTTAAACTGTGACCCCTTGTTCTGGAGTTCCCCAACATCGGGAACAATCTTCCTGCATCTAGCCTGTCCAACCCCTTAAGAATTTTGTAAGTCTCTATAAGATCCCCCCTCAATCTCCTAAATTCCAGCGAGTACAAGCCGAGTCTATCCAGTCTTTCTTCATATGGAAGTCCTGCCAACCCAGGAATCAGTCTGGTGAACCTTCTCTGTACTCCCTCTATGGCAAGAATGTCTTTCCTCAGATTAGGAGACCAAAACTGTACGCAATACTCCAGGTGTGGCCTCACCAAGACCATGTACAACTGCAGTAGAACCTCCCTGCTCTTGTACTCAAATCCTTTTGCTATGAATGGCAACATACCATTCGCTTTCTTCACAGCCTGCTGCACCTGCATGCCTACTTTCAATGACTGGTGTACCATGTCACCCAGGTCTCGTTGCATCTCCCCTTTTCCGAATCGGCCACCGTTCAGATAATAGTCTACCCTCCTGTTTTTGCTGCCAAAGTGGATAACGTCACATTTATCCACATTATACTGCATCTGCCATGCATTTGCCCACTCCCCCAACCTATCCAAGTCACCTTGCAGCCTCCTTACAGCTAACACTGCCCCCCAGCTTTGTGTTGTCCGCAAACTTGGAGATGTTGCATTCAATTCCCTCATCCAGATCATTTATATTGTAAATAGCTGGGGTCCCAGCACTGAGTCTTGCGGTACCCCACTAGTCACTGCCTGCCATTCTGAAAATGACCCGTTTACTCCTACTCTTTGCTTCCTGTCTGCCACCCAGTTCTCTATCCACATCAACACTGAACCCCCAATACCATGTGCCTTAAGTTTGAATGCTAATCTCTTATGTGGGACCTTGTCGAAAGCCTTCTGAAAGTCCAGATACAACACATCCACAGGTTCTCCCTTATCCACTCTACTAGTTACATCGTCAAATAATTCTATAAGATTCGTCAGACATGATTTACCTTTCATAAGTCCATGCTGACTTTGTCCAATTTTTCACCACTTTCCAAATGTGCTATCCCATCCCATCTTTCATAACTGACTCTAGCATTTTCCCCACTACCGATGTTAGACTAACTGGTCTGTAATTCCCCGTTTTCTCTCTCCCTCCCTTTTTAAAAAGTGGGGTTACATTAGCTACCCTCCAATCCTCAGGAACTACTCCAGAATCTAAAGAGTTTTGAAAAATTATCACTAATGCATCCACTATTTCTGGGGCCATTTCCTTAAGTACTCTGGGATGCAGCCTATCTGGCCCTGGGGATTTATCGGCCTTTAATCCATTCAATTTACCTAACACCACTTCCCGGCTAACCTGGATTTCACTCAGTTCCTCCCTCATTTGACCCCCGGTTCCCTTCTATTTCCGGCAGATTATTTATGTCTTCCTTAGTGAAGACAGAACCAAAGTAGTTATTCAGTTGATCTGCCATGTCCTTGTTCCCCATGATCAATTCACCAGTTTCTGACTGCAACGGACCTACATTTGTTTTAACTAACCTTTTTCTATTTACATATCTATAAAAACTTTTGCAGTCCGTTTTTATGTTCCCTGCCAGTTTTCTTTCAGAATCTATTTTCCCTTTCCTAATTAAGCACTTTGTCCTCCTCTGCTGGACTCTGAATTTCTCCCAGTTCTCTGGTAAGCTGCTTTTTCTGGCTAATTTGTATGCTTCATCTTTAGTTTTCATACTATCCCTGATTTCCCTTGTTATCCACGGATGCACTACCTTCCCTGATTTATTCTTTTGCCAAACTGGGATGAACAATTGTTGTAGTTTATCCATGCAGTCATTAAATGCCTTCCATTGCATATCCACCGTCAACCCTTTAAGAATCACTTGCCAGTCTATCTTGGCCAATTTACGTCTCATACCCTCAAAGTTACCTTTCTTTAAGTTCAGAACCCTTGTTTCTGAATTAACAATGTCACTCTCCATCCTAATGAAGAACTCAACCATATTATGGTCACTCTTGCCCAAGGGGCCATGCATAACAAGACTGCTAACTAACCCTTCCTCATTACTCAGTACCCAGTCTAGAATAGCCTGCTCTCTTGTTGGTTCCTCTACATGTTGGTTTAGAAATCTATCCCGCATACATACCAAGAAATCCTCTTCCACAGCACCCCTGCCAATTTGATTCACCCAATCTATATGTAGATTGAAGTCATCCATTATAACTGTTTTACCTTTGTTGCACGCTTTCTAATTTCATGTTTGATGCCATCCCCAACTCCACTACTACTGTTAGGTGGCCTGTATATAACTCCCACTAGCGTTTTCTGCCCCTTAGTGTTTCGCAGCTCTACCCATATCAATTCCACATCCTCCAAGCTAATGTCTTTCCTTTCTATTGTGTTAATCTCCTCTCTGACCAGCAACGCTACTTCACCTTTGCTTTAAAATTAATACCCCATGAGTAACGGTTTATATTTTAGTGACTATTAAAATAAAAAGATACACAAAGTGCATTTACCAACGGGATTACATTTGCACTGTCTTACGCAATAAATAACATTTCTAGTTTTTTTGGCAAGCTTACAGATGATTCATCCACACAACTAATTCACATACTAGATCCTCGAGATGAAGTGGCTTCCAAGACGATGTGCAATGAAATGGCTTTTTCAACCTAAGGCCATCCCACGCACACCTACAATCGGATGGGTAATGCTGAATTAGGATGCCATTTGTCAGACCTTGACTCACCCTCACCTCACATTTCCAGCTTTCTTCCATCCCCTTCCTCCCCAAACTCCAACAGTCAGAAGGAGAGTTCTGATCCAAAATGTCACCTGTCCATTCCTCCTCAGATGCTGCATGGCCCACTGAGTTCCTCCATAGATGAAGTGCAGTGTGACAGGTTCAAGGGCATTCATATCAAAGTCTCAGGTGGGGAGATTCTTTGAAATACTCTATTCAGGGAATGCCAAGTGCCTTTCTGCACCCAAAAGGCTTTCTTTTCTTGACTCTCAGTGGGGGATGTCCTCAGTATTTAGGCCATAGGTAGTCTCAGCGTAATTACAAGCTAGTTTAGTTTAGTGACACAGCGCAGAAACTGGCCCTTTGGCCCACCAAATTCACGCCAGCCAGCAATCCTCGCACAATAACATTATTCTACGCAAACTAGGAACAATTTTACCTAGCCAATTAGCCTACAAACCTGTACATCTTTGGAGTGTGGGAGGAATCCAGAGCACCCAGAGAAAACCCACAAGGTCACAAGGAGCATAAACAAAGACTGCACCTGTATTCGGGATCAAACCTGGGTATCTGGCGCTGTCAGGCAGCAACTCGACCGATCTCTTTGCCACACTGCCACCCCTATTTCCTGGATCTCCTCTTCTCTTTCCACTGATATAAAGTCATAAGTTTGTAATCTTGGACCCATGCCTTCAGGTTCCTGCAAAGCTATTTTTCTCCCCTTGAGACCCCAAGCTTTCAAGGATGCCTTGTGTATGAGGTTTATTAGTTCCCAAATCTCCTGGTCATTCTTATCAAACCAATATGTGTTCTCTGGCAAAGACAAGATATTTTCCCAGGTGCTAATCATTGTGGATTTTAGAGGAGTCCAAGCACTTGGGAGTTGTCAGATTGTCTGCCAGGTGTGAACTGAGAGAGCTTTCTTTGCAGGATCCTTGAAATATTCATTATTAATTTCCTTCAATCTCTTCCAGCAATGCTTTTGGCTGGTGTCCTGGGCTGATAAAAATAACAGATTAAGCAGTAGTCAATGCGCTATTCATCAGCACTAACATGGCAGGAGTAGATGCACACATCCTTGGGATCTCTCGCTTGGATAACTACAAGTGCTGCACCCACACTGACAGCCTTACCAAAGTATCTTGTACTTGTGATGCTGACAAAACTGTGTGAAGGACACAAGGATTTTATCAGAAGAAAAACTCCAGTCCGAAGAAGGGTCCCAACCTGAAACACCACCCATCCTTTTTCTCTGGAGATGCGGCCTGACCTGCTGAGTTACTCCAGCACATTATAGGGGCTGTCCCACTGCAGCGATCTAATTTGCGAGTTTAGAAGTGTTTGCCCTTGACTAATACTCGCAGCATGGTCGACACGAGGTCCTAGCAGGTCTTTGTAACTCTCCTTCATGCTTGAGAGTAGTCCCCGCGTACTCGAGGCCTCGGCTAAGTCGCGGCGTATTTTTCAACATGCTGGAAAATGCCCCGTGAGTAAAAAAAGGTCGACATGGAAAAAATCTACATTTTTTTAACTTGTAGGTTTAATCGAAGTAGGTCATCATGTTATATACGTAGGTAATCGAGGGTAGTCAAAGGTAATCGAAGATAGGCGCAGATAGTCTTCAACATAGTCGAAGGGAGGTCGAAGGAGATCGTCTTCACTCTCCACTCTTCGGTGTCCAATTTTCCCGAAGCTAGTCAAAGCTAGTCTTCAACGAGGTCGAAGGAGGTCTTCAACATGACACTTTTTCAAACTCTCCTAAACTCGCCAATTAAGTCGCTGCAGTGGGACAGACCCTTATGTTTAACTCCACCAAATAGAATTGTCCTGCTTTCTGTGATCAGGGCATTTCCGTGCAATTGTCCTTTTTGTCGGACAGATCTGTCTTGCGATCATGTTGGAACAGCTTGTCCAGAGACGTAATTGATTTTTAGAGGCAGGATTTCAGTTTTAAATCGCACTTAGAAAATGAGTAGGCATTGGTCTATTTTCCGATGCCCGTCAGACCTATAGAGAGATGCCAGGCTTGGGAAATGTGAATCCCTTATCTCTTTACAACATAGAAGGAAGCCATTCCATTTATGTCAGCTCACAAACAATCCCATTCTTGTCTATTATTTCCACTGTAAACTATGTTCATACGTTTTAGGAGCAGAATTAGGCCATTCGGCTCATCAAGTCTACTCTGCCATTCAATCATGGCAGATTTATCTTTCCCCCTCAACCCCATTTTCCTGCCTTCTCCCAATACCCGACACCCGTACATCCCATCAACTCTTCCCCTCCAATTCTAATACTTGTCTATACTCCAACAACTTAGTGGCAATTTGTGTGCCAACCCTCACACCCTTGGGACAAGCAAACACAGAAGAAACCCAGTCACAGGGAGAACAGACAAATTCCGCACACTCAGTGCATCAAATTGAATCCAGACTACCAACACCACAAGGTAGCTGGGCCATTAGCTGTGGCATCCTGTGGGGAAGGCCTTAGCAAGGTACTAGTGTATCTGGCAGATGGTATCTAACCAAAACCACAGAGCACCTGTGACACGGCTATCCAGCTGAATGAAACACTTCCGTTCTTGCTCGATGACGCTGCTACGTTTGCCTAAACATTACAAGCCAGGCCCCACTATCAGAGCACTCGGAGAACACAGTCCACCATCCTACAGCACCGAACAGGTGATTGAAGTCTCTGCTTTGGTTTTCCCAGGCCGGGGCTGAACCCACCCGTGTTCACCATTGAATACTTGTGTGCTTATAGATGCATCATGAAGCAGATGCTTAGAATGACACAGCAGCAATAGATCTCTGTGCAGCAAGTATACAACAGACCGAAAAATACCATTAACCACTGATAAGACAGCATATCCTTCCTGTCATTACCAAACGGATGATTTATTTATAATGAACCAGTGTGCAAAAATTAAATACAAGGCCTGAAACTCTTTTCAATGTAAAGCCCTGTCTGGTTCAAGGACATGCACATTTTCTGATGCATGCAATCTTTTAAATTGCACAATAACTGGTCAGATAAAAATTGAATGAATTCATAAAGATTCTATGGACAAATGATGTGGAGAATATTTTTAGATTCATGCTTGCTAGAGACTCCAAGAATAAAGGGTGGCACGGTGGTAGAGTTGCAGCCTTACAGTGCCAGTCACCTGGGTTCGATCCTGACTCTGGGGCTGCCCGTGCGGAGTTTGTACATTCTCCCTATGGCCGCGTGGGTTTTCTCTGGGTACTCCGGTTTCCTCCCACAGTCCAAAGACATGCAGGCGAAGATTAACTGGCTTCTGTAAATTGCCCCTAGCAGGTAGGATAAAACTATATGGTTGACTGCTGGTCGACGTGGATCCGTTGCGCGGATGGGCCCCGTTTCCACGCCGCATCTCTAAATTAAACTAAATAATGATAATTTATTTAACATCCTTTGGAATACAAAAACAGTCCAACTGAATTCTGAGCATCAGAAAATGATTTTAAATACTTACGTACATTTACATACAGGCATGTTGAAGTAGAGATTAATTTAATAGAAAGGGATGCAACACAAATACGTGGAGGTGATGAAGCACATCTTTTTTTACATTATAGCATTTCAAATCATTTTAGACAAAGTTAGCAATTTCAAAATTCAAAAGTTGAATGGAAAACTGGTTTTACCATAAACCACAGTAAAATGCACATCCAGAGGTAAAACATTCTATCAATCAGCATCTAACTTCACAGGTCCAGCAAATTGCACCATGAAACATAAACTCATCATAATGGAGCTACTTTTTCCAGCTAAAAACATTTCAACAGAAGAATATTTGATCACTGTAACACTACTCAAAATTGAAATAAAATGGAAGTGGAGGAACTTAAAAAGAGGTCTTAATCTGTAGCTGCTAATAGAAGAGGACCCATGTCAATGTACATGTTTTTGATGTTATGGTACAACAGCATGTTCGAATGATTTTTATTCATGTATCTTACACCATCTCAATTGTACCTCTAGGTTCCATACTCAATGCCTTCCTCAAAGCACGAATCACCACGACCCAAGTTTTTCCAAATCATGCTTAATTGAAAAGGTTAAACTTTCCCAACTCTATTGGCTACAAGGCTGCAGCTGTAGACACACTTTCCAGCTACCCAGACCTTGACAAGTCTTAAAAAAGCCACATATTCATCCGTCTTAATGCCGGTGAACCAACATCATCCCATTCTGCTTTTGCCCAATTGCTCCAGCCGTTAATTTTTCCAGACCCTCAGGTACAGAAGTATCCTAATGAATCCCAAATTTGCGTTTTCAGCCACCATTTGCCCCTTTCCCAAAGCACAACTTTTCACTTCAAAATTCAGTGTTATTAGCTGCAAGATGTTAGACCAGCTTGCCCTGTTTTCTCTAGAATGCCATAGATTGAGGGGACGCCAAATAGAAGTATACAAAATTGTAAGAACCATGGATATGGTAGAAAGTCAGAACCAAGACTGGATGGAAATGACAAAAATTAGGCAGCATAGCTTTAAGATGAAAGAGGCAAGGTATTTTTCCTCCAGTGGTGGTTGCCTGGAACGCACCGCAAGAGGTGGTGGTGGAGACAGATCCGATAGTGATGTTTAGGGGGCTGTTAGATAGGCATATGCATATGAAGGTATATGGATCAGATGCAGGCATAAGAGATTAGTTTAGCTTGGCATCAGGTTCAGCAGAGACATTATGGGCCAAATGGCCTGCTCCCATGCTGTGCTCTTCTACATTGTATGTAGGTATGTTACAAAACTTACCGTTAGCAGTGCTGCAGTTCTGTCATAGGCCGTGTGCCCAACTTTGGCACCTTTAAGGGGGTGGGGGGGGTGCAGGGTTAAAATGCGTTTTTTCCCTTGCCATCTTTCTTTTGTCGGAGTGCGATCTATTTCTGGAGATTTGTTCCGACTGACGGTAAGTTAATTTTTTTTAATAAATAGCCCGACTATTTCAGCGCTGGAGTAAAATAAAAATTAGCTCGATTTTACGTAGGGGACAGGTAAGTGAAAGCTGTTTATTTTTACATATAAACCTGCTTTTTTAGATTACCTTAATCAAACTTTAACGTTGCGAAACGGTGATTTAATCCCCATACGGACCGGCAGAATTTTTCCTGCTGATATTGGGTTTAAATTCACCGCAACCGCAACGTCCCAAACCATCACGTTCCAGAAAATCCCACTCGCAGGCTGTTTAAAATGCCCATTAATTTACAGGCATTAAGCACTAAATTCCTTCAATTTGGCCTATAAATTAATGACAATTAGATTTAAAATAATGTTATATTGTGAATTCATGTGTGAATGTTATTTGGACACTTAGGCTTTAAATTTTTTTTTAATTTTTTCTTAAGAAATGGATAGATGTTTAGATCTGGTAATTGAATTTTTTAATTAGCTACAATTGGGTAACTAACTAATTATATGCTTTAATTTCAGGTCATCCAAGTAAGATTGTTTCATATTTGTTTCAGAATACTTCAATCTATAACAACTGAAAATTTATTTCAGTTCTCTTAACTTTTAAGAAAGTTATGGGCTTTGACTGTCCTCGATCACAACTTTTGTGTTAAGTCAACAGAAAAGCAATAGGAAACAAGTTGCTAATTTATGACAATGGCCATAACATTTTTAATACTGAAGATATGAAAGTGAATTAGGTGTCAAAGTAAACTTCTTTTTATGCTTTATCTGATGGGAAAAATTGCAGACTTAATTTTTAAAATCTCAAAATTTTGTAGCATTGCTATTGTATGTCCTCCAAATGTATGTTTTTCCCACTCAAGCACTGTAATCAATTGTTACTTTTCCCAACTTTCCTCTAGCTTTTGCCGCAGATCGGGGTCATTACAGCCCCAGTCAACCTTGGCAGTATTTATATTTGAATGCGCAATTAAGTTGCAGTTGGCAGCAATAGTGATACAGTGCAGAAGCAGGCCTTTTGACCCAACTCGTCTATGCCAACCAAGATACCCCATCTAAGCTGGTCCCTTTTGCCCACACCTGGCACATATCCCTAGATCCATGCACCTGTCCAAACTGTTGTTACTGTACATGCCTCAACTACCTATACTGACAGCTCATTTGACATATTCATCACTCTGTGCGAAAAAGCTGCCCCTCTGGTTCCACATCTATTTTTTTCATCTCATTTTAAACCTATGCCCTCTAGTCTGCAGTTCCCTTATTCTGAGTATTCACCTTATCTATTCCCCTCATAATGTTATACACCTCCATAAGATCACCCCTCAGCCTCCTACACTGCAAGGAATAAAGTCCTGGCAACATCATCATGAATCTTCTCTGCACTCTTTCCAGCTTTTGGCACCCTTCTCATTGCAGAGTGATCAAAACCAATACGGTTTTATAGTGTAGGAAGGAACTGCAGATGCTGGTTTACACCGAAGATAGACACAAAATGCTAGAATAACTCAACTGGCCAGGCAGCATCTCTTGATAGCAGGAATAGGTGACGTTTCAGATGGAGACCCTTCTTCAGACTGAGAGTCAGGGGAGAGGGAGACTAAAGATGTGGAAGGGTACACAGAGTATGTAAGGTGTGAAAACGACAGATCAAAGCAGACGATGCTCAAGGAAAGGTTGGCTCCTAAACCTTCACTGCACTCTTTCCAGCTTAATGGCATCCTTCCTAGAGCAGGGTGACCAAAACCAGTAAGGTTTTACTGATGGGCGTAGACAGGACATGTTTATGGGTGGGGGAAGAGAAGGCCACGCCGGTGAGAGCTGCAGTCCAGGATAGAGAGAGAGAGTGCACCGGGTAGAGAGGAGGACGGTGGCGGTGAGGTCCCTCACCTCTCCCCTCCCCGCCCGCCATCACCCAGCGGCGGCCGAGTTGAGGGGCGGCACAACCGGACACCCCCTCTCTCCCTCCCTCGCCTGGGCCCACCCTAGAGCTGGATCCCCGGGCGCGGCCTGACTGACTCACCGGCGCGGCTCGAGCACCGCAGCGTCGCCTCCCTCCCTCGGTCTGTCCGCCTCCCTCGCTCGCGCACTCACTCACTCGCTCGCCCCCGCGGCACTGCCACTGCCGCAGCCTCGCGCTCCCGCCCCGCCCCGCCCCGCCCTGGGGGGCGCGGCCTACACCCGCACGTCACCTGAGCGACATCCTCCTCCGCCAATCGCCGCCGCGCCCGCCCACCTTCCCCCGTCCGCCAATCGGAGCGCGGCATGCGAGGGCCGGGCGCGGCTGGAGAGCGCGCAGGCGCAGTGCGGTCGCTCGTTGCGCAAAGAGGGGAGGAGGGCGGGGGGGGGGGGGGGGGGGGGAGCGGCTCGGCTCTGCTCTGGAGCGACCTCTATGGGTGACGGCGGCTCCTGCAACAGGAGAGGCGGCGGGGAAGGGGCGAGGTCTCCGGGTCTGTCAACATTGCTGGAACGAGTTATTGTGTAGCAAGCAAAGATCCTATAGTATAGCAATAGGATCCTATATTATAGCTATAAGATCTTTGATAGCAAGGAACTGCAGATGCTGGTTTACACCGAAGATATACACAAGATCCTTCACTCCACAGATGCTTTTCCCGTGACTTTCAGTCTGAAGAAGGACTTTAGCCCTCTCTGGCTAAACCCTTCACCACCTCCAGTTTAAATTCCAATTGGAATATTTTGGAGGACCAAATAACCAAGAACCAAGGATCCCGAAAAGTCACCCATTCCTTCTCTCCAGAGATGCTGCCTGACCCGCTGAGTTACTCCAGCTTTTTGTGCTTTTTGTAGATTTTTTAAAAATCTGCTTTTTGCTTTCATCGTCAAATTTATTTTTCACAGTTCAAAGAAATGGTCTTTAACCTAAAACATCAACTCAGTTTCTCTTCCTACTGATGCAGTCTGACGTACTAAGTATTTCCAAATTTGTTGTTATTATTTTTCATAATCTCTTTACTTTCCCTATTTCCCTTTTGTTTGCATGTACATCTTCCAGGCTCTCTGCTGCATTAAGTCCTTGGTGTTTGACATATATCCCTTCCTGCCTTCTTCCCTCTGTGAAACATGTTACATGGCTCTAGGTACGGTATTTCTTTGTAGAAATGTTTACCCTAAAGTCCTGAATCTCCTTCTCTGCCTTCCAGTACAATTTACTTTCAAGTAGCTCACCTTCCAGCCCACTTTTAGACAATAGGTGCAGGAGTAGGCCATTCGGCCCTTCGAGCCAGCACCGCCATTCAAAGTGATCATGGCTGATCATCCGCAATTAGTACCCCATTCCTGCCTTTGCCCCATATCCCCTGACTCAGCTATGTTCAAGAACCCTATCTAGCTCTCTCTTAAAAGTATCCAGAGAACTGGCCTCCACCGCCTTCTGAGGCAGAGAATTCCACAGACTCACAACTCTCTGTGACAAAAAGTGTTTCCTCGGCTCCGTTCTAAATGGCTTACCCCTTATTCTTAAACTGTGGCCCCTGGTTCTGGACTTCCCCAACATCGGGAACATGTTTCCTGCGTCTAGCATGTCCAAACCCTTAACAATCTTATATGTTTCAATAAGATCTCCTCTCATCCTTCTAAACTCCAGAGTGTACAAGCCCAGCTGCTCCATTCACTCAGCATATGACAGTCCCGCCATCCCGGGAATTAACCTTGTAAACCTACGCTGCACTCCCTCAATAGGGGGTTTGCACGTAAGGTCACTGGGTCAAAGGGCTTAACGCACGGAGCCGCTCAATCCATCTGGAGGACATCCGTCACTTCCGGTACATGTTATTAATGCAAGAAACCCGTACTTTCCGACCTGTTAAAAACCGCCAAAATGTTGAAGTTTTAAGCTGTAAAAAATTGTGGCAGTCGGGGTAAGTGTGAGAGACATGTATCCAACTTCAGAATTCCAAAAGTGAAGCGAAATGAAGGTACTATATACCGTCATTTCTCCTCACTTTTGGAATTCTGAAGTTGGGTACATGTCTCTAACGCTTATCCCGATTTCCATAATTATTTACAGCGCAGAAATTGACCATTTCGGCGGGTTTTAACGGGCCCGCTCCGCTGTAAGTGCTTACCTGCAGTTCATCACGTGTATTCCACTTGGGGTAGCATAGCAACAGCACGGGTCATGGGTCGTGGTCTCATTAGGGCCCTGAATAACATCAGATGGACCTCTTTGCTCCTATACTCGACTCCTCTTGTTATAAAGGCCAATATGCATTTGTTTTCTTCACTGCCTGCTGTATCTGCATGCTTACTTTTAGTTTGTAAAGTTGGCCTTGCCGTGGCTCCTATGTCTTTTGTTCTTTTCCATTACTGTGCTAAGTCTAACTGAATAATGATCACAAATGCAGCCATGCACCCCCACTGGTGCCTCTTCCACCTGCCTAGTTTCATTACCTAAACCAAATCCAGAATTGACCCCAAACCCACCTTATCGGACATACTGTATACTATTGAAAAATATTTGCCACAATGCAGTTTAAAATTCTGCGCCCTCTATATCCTCTATGCTGACTGCATTTTTAAATAATTGAAATATCCCACTATTACTGTCACAATAATTTTGCAGCTGTCAGAAATGTGCTTACAAATTTGTTCTTCCATCTACTTTGGACTACATGGAGTCTTGTACAAAACTCCTAACTGTACGATCCATCACCCTCTTTTTTGTTCTTTAGTTCAATCCTTATAGGAGTATTGAAATTCCAGTGCTGCTGCTTTAGTTTTAGAGATACAGTATGGAAACACAGGCCCTTCGGCCCACCCTGTCCATACCGACCATTGATCACCCTTTCACACTAGTTCCATGTCATCCCACTTTCTCATTCATTCCCTACACACTAGGGACAAATTTGTGGAGGGCCAATTAACCTACAAACCCACACATCTTTGACATATGGAAGGAAACAGGGGCACCTGGACGAGAACTACATGGTCAGAGGGAGAACGTGCAAACTCCATGCAGTTGGCAGCCGAGGTCAGGAGCGAACCCAGGTCTCTGTCACTGTAAGGCAGGAGCTCTACCAGTTGTGCCCCTGTACTGCAGCACTTTAGGCTATGTGGCAGGGAGATGGGAATCTGAGCAAAGCTGCAGCAGAGACAAATGCAGAACCAGAAATGGAGGAAAATAAATCGATGAGAGATTTTGAGACACACAGCTGTGTTATCATTTCAATACTTTAATTCAGTGAACAAAGTACTTATATGTAACAACGTAAAAGTAATTGATTAACAGGAAGGCTAGCATGGCTATTTTCTACAGAATAAAACCACTTCAATTTGTCAGGGGCAATGGGGAGAAGGCAGGAGAATGGGGTCAGGAGGGATCGATCAGCCATGATTGAATGGCGCAGTAGACTTGATGGTCCGAACGGCCTAATTCTGCTCCTATCACTTATGACCTTAGGGGAGGTTTTCTTCTTCCTTTTGAGTCATTGAAATGAATCATTCTGTCCTCCTTGACAATGTGTGAACATACGGTACTTACCTGGGACTGTCATACACATCTCACAAACTTCCCAAAGTCTTTCAGATATGTTTTTGTGTGAGCATTCACCATCCTTATGGAAACAAAAGTTGAAGCACAATGGCAACATGAATGAACTGGTCACCGGTTTCTTGATGGTGTTGATTGAGAAAAGGATGTTGGTCATGGAATGGAGAAATTTAGTTTAGAGATATTCAGCATGTCTTCAATGACTCTTGCCATTTTCTTCAGGTACACTCCAGAGAGGGTCATATCAGGTTGGTTGCATCACAGCTTGGTTTTGGAACAGCTCCATCCAAGACCACAAGAAATTGCATAGTTGTGGATGTAGCCCAGTCACTCACACAGACCCCACCACTGATTCCAACTACACTTCATGGTGCCTCAGGAAAGCAGCCAACATAATCAAGGACCACTCGTATCCCGGTCAGTCCCTCTTCGCCTTGTTCCCCTTGGGCAGAAGATACGGAAGCTTGAAAGCGCACACCACCAGATTTAGGAGCAGCCTCTTCTCTGCTGTTATCAGACTATTAAATGAATCTTTTGTAAGCTCAGGATATATTCCCCATCTGCCAATTTACCTTGTTGTACCCTTGCACCTTTTTAATCTGCACTTTCTCTGTTGATGCAACACTATATTCTCCACTCTCTTTTCTCTTTCAGCATTACCTGTTGTACAGTTTGATTGTACTCATGTACTCCCATGGTATGATTTGCCTGGATAGCGTGCAAAACAACGTTTTTCACAGTATCTCAGTACATGTAGCAATAATAAGCCAATGCCAATATCAACTAACCATTTCATTGAAGAGCAATAAAACTAGATACTGGAAAACCAAAATGTAAATAAATGCAAAGGATGTTCAGCAGTCAGGCATAAAGAGACAACTATAAAGAGACAAACAGAGTAAACGTTTTGATTGAATTACCTTTTGTAGAACTGGAAAACACATTTTAGTTGCAGAGAAGGTTAAGAATGGAAATAGGGCAGAGACCAACGTTTCCAAGGTCACACAGCTGTTTCCTCTGCAGACAAGGAGCCTTTCTTTCTAGAGCACATATGTAGAGGTCAATGCTAAAAGGCAGGGGAGAGAGGAGAGAGAGAAAGAGAGTGAGAGAGGGAAAGAGGGATAGAGAGGGGGAGCGAGAGGGATGGAGAGAGGGAGGGGGAGAATGGGAGAGAGAAATACAAAGAGAGAGGGAGGATAGAGATAGATAGATAGAGAGAGAGAGAGAGAGAGAGAGAGAGACAGAGAGAGAAACTAAAAGACACACTGGTACTGTGTGATGCAGAACACAGCAATTGCTAGAAATCGGAAATAAAAGAGGATGCTGGAAATATTTACTAGATCAATTAGTATCCTGAATCCGAATTCAGTTCCAGTCCTCTCCACTGTCAAAGGGATCTATAGGAAGCGCTATCCCAAAAAGGGAGCTGGTATCATCAAAGACTCACACTACTTTGGTCACACTCTCATCTCACTACTACCATGGTACAACATGAGCCTGAAAGCCGTGACCAACAGGTTCAAGCACAGCTGCCTCCCCGCAACCATCAGGCTCTTGAACATTGAAACTATGATCTTAGACAGACTTTATTTTGGTTGGACCACAAACTTCAGTTTTGCATTATTACGGTCCGGTTACTCTGAGCCTGTTAAGCTGCAGCAAGTAAGAATTTTATTGTTCTGTTGCCAGTATGAATGACAATGGAAACCCTTTTGACTCTTGGATTTATATTCTGTTTTTTCAGATGTTATTTTACACTATTGAGTGAAGTACAGGTTATCTCAGCAGACTGATATGTAGTTAAATGCAGGAAGTCCTCTTTACCAGGAGTATGTTGCATACTAAATTTTCTCGTCTCTTTATAAAACCCTATAAGTGCCAGTGTTTGTCAAATCTTTCAGTGCCTTTATTTACATGTGATTATGTATTTACGTAAGCTATATCTGACTGTATCAGATGGATTCTAATTTTTTTCAATTTTTCTGAGCTATCAGTCATTTTTTATTTAGTTTAATTTAGAGATACAGCAAGGAACCAGATCCTTTGGCTTACCTAATCCACGCTGATTATCGATCACCCGTTTACACTAGTTCTCTGTTATCCCACTTTCTCATCCACTCCTTGCACACGGGGGACAATTTTACAAAGGCCTATTAATCTACAAACCTGCCTTTGAGATGTGGGAGGAATCCAGAGCTCTCACAGGGAACCCACTCAGTCTCGGGGAGAACATACAAACTCCACACCAACAGGGGCAAGTGGAGTCCAGGGATATGGGGAGAAGGCAGGCACGGGTTATTGATAGCGGACGATCAGCCATGATCATATTGAATGGCGATGCTGTCATGAAGGGCCGAATAGCCTCCTCCTGCACCTATTTTCTATGTAACAGTACCCGAGGTCAGGAGCAAACGTGGGTCCCTGGTGCTGTTAGGCAGCAGCTCTACCAGCTGTGCCACCGTGCCGCTCTTATGACATCGAGCTATGTAGGAGAAAAACCTCCAATCTTCTTTACATTTCCGCCTGACTCTCTGTCTAACTATCCTCCTGCTTGCCTCATTAAGTATTGCTCATTTTTTCCCATCTACTGTCTGCATATTTTACCCTTCATGGGGAAAGTTTCCATGAAAGCAGCAGTATCTACCTCTGGAGGAACAGACTTTGATTAATATTTATTCCTGATTTAATAATTCAGTACTCGTGTTGCTATTGTCGATTTCTCCCCTCACCCACCGTCCCTGGTGTGTGCCTTAGTTATATGTGCCGTTTTATCTGGACAGCATTTTGAAACTCTCTTGTGTAAAGCTCTGTGGTCTATTGGCTCACATTACATTTCCTGAGCGTCACTCCAATTTCTTTGTTTTAAAATCCTAAACTTGGCAGTACTTCATGTTGAGAGTTCATGCTGTAAATGCCACTCCTGTTTTCAGGATGTTGATCCTTCATTGTAACTCGTCAACAGCCAAGAAAGCTGTTGTCTAGCAACTGCCCTGCATTTAATCAAAAATGAACAACAACAAAACTACTGCCAGTTCATTTATGATTTCAAAAACAAACCGGTGAATAGTATGGAACAGTGGCACCACTGATAAAGCTGTTGCCTTCACAGCACCAGAGACCCGCGTTCGATCCTGATCCCAGGTGCTGTCTGTGTGGAGTTTGCGTGTTCTCCCTGTGACCACGTTGGGCTACTCTGGGTGTGCCGGTTTCTTCCCAAGTACCAAAGACGTGCGGGTTTGTAGGCTAACTGGCCTATGTAAGTGGATGAGAAAGTGGGATAACATAGAACTAGTGTGAACGGGGTGATCAATGGTCAGTGTGGACTCGAAGGACCTATTTCCATGGTGTATCTTTAAGCTCAACTAAGCTGGGATCAATGTTTAAACCCAATGCTTGGGCAGTACCAAAGAGAGAAACGTGTGCTAAACATGAGCATATATTTGTGACAGCCATGCGTACATTTCGTCAAATTCAGCAATTTAACTTCAATGCAATTGAAGTTTGGTACCGTCAGACAACATCCTTCAGGAAGTGGTACTAACCACACGTGAATTTCTGGGTACCAGAGTTCCTAATATAAAAACTAAATTGTGCCTTGCCTGTTTAACGGGCATTACAGGAGCATCAATTATAGATGATGTCTGTCCTCATTCCTTGCCAGGAATACATTGCCAACCATATCAGCTAAAGTTCCTTTATAGTCAAATGCTAGAGGGCATAGACTTTAAGTGAGATGGGCAAAGTTTAAAGGAGATGTGCAGGGCAAGTTATTTTACACTGAGAGTTGTGAGTGCCTGGAACACGCGGGTGGTGGTAGAGGCTGATGCAACAGTGACATCTGAGAGGCTTTTGGATAGGCACATGGATATGCAGGGAATGGAGGGATATGGATTACATGCAGGCTGATAGGAGTTGGTCTTGGCATCATGTTCGGCACAGACATTGTGGGCTGAAGGTCCTGTTCCTGCGTTGTGCTGTTCTATATTCTATCTGTAAGCCCCTGGGCTACACACCTGAAAACGGTGTCTTTGTGTCTGCTGGGTGACAGCATGTGGCGTTTAAGCTGCAATCAGCTGCTTTGGCACAGCAGCCTTGTGAGGAATTTTGCTGGGGGAATTTGGCTGGTCAGATAGCACCTGTAGAGGGAATTAACAGATTACGTTTTGGGTCAGGATCCTTCTTCAGCCCAAAGGAGAGAGAGAGAGTTTAATTGTTATATGAACTGACAATGGAACACTTGTCTTATTTGCAGCAGCATGGCATGGCTCTAAACACAATATAGTGTATATAGATAATATGCACAGATGGTCTGAAGAAAGATTCCCACCCAAAACATTGTCTATTCATTCCCTCCACAGTTGCTGTCTGACCCGCTGCGTCCCTCCAGCACTTTGAGATTTGCGCTAGATTCTGGCATCTGCAGTTCCTTTTGTCACCATGCCAGGAGTTCTTATTGCTAATTCTGAACTATTTTGTTTACCTGAGCAGAGGTTTGCTCAGAAGAACAGTGTTGTCCTTCTCCTCTGCACATTCTCCAAAATGCTTCTAGTTTAGTTTAGGATGTTAGTTTTGAGGTACAGCATGAAAACAAGCCCTTGGGCCGACCGTGTTTACACCGACCTGTTCACATCAATTCTATGTTATCCCACTTTCTCACCCACTCCCTATACACTAGGGGCAATTTACTGAGGGCCAATTAACGTACAAACCTGCGTGTCTGTGGCTAGTGGGAGCACCCATAGAAAACCCATGCAGTCACAGGGAGAACATGGATATTCTGCATATATACAGCACCAGAGGTTAGGATCGGACTTGGGTCTCTGCCGCTGTGAGGCAACATCTCTACCTCTGCCCTACTGTGCTGCCTGTAACTACCTCGGATTGTGTAGTTACCGAAGTTGGCTTCTGAACCAATCTAGCCAATTTAGAAATCAGTCAGCTGCGACTGGGTTGTGCTGGGCTCCTGCACTTCCTGAGCGCATGGGTGCCATCCAATCCAAATTAAAGGTGATTTTCAAATACGTGGCATAGAAAGTCACAAAACAAACATGTTCCCACAAACTGTGTTAATCTAAGCATGTGTATGAAGCAACTGCAGATGCTGCTCTAAACGCTGGAGTAACTCAGTGGGACAGGCAGAATCTCTGGAGAGAAGGAATAACATTTTGGGTCGAGACCCTTCTTCAGACTTAATCTACGCATCGTTACTGAAGAGGAAAAAAACCCAACATAACTGATAAAAAATCGGCAGTGTTCTTCGCAAACGTAACTTTTGACAGACTATTAATAGCGTCTACCACACTATACCAAACTAATGATTTAAAGTACACAAAAGGCTGGAGAAACTCAGCGGGTGCAGCAGCATCTACGGAGTGAAGGAGATAGGCGACGTTTCGGGTCGAGACCCTTCTTCAGATGATTTAAAGTTATTGGTAAAGAAAGATTATTTGGGTTCAAGATGACAAGAGATTTGAACTGTGTTAATTTTCAATAATATGTAAGAGTATCGGTGTCTGAGTCCTGGAGGTCAGGAGTACAAAGGGATCTGCAAGCCTTGATTTATTGATAGGATCTGCAACCAGAGATGTGGTCCAGAGTCAGGAGTATTTAATTGTCATGTCCTGGCAACAGAACATTGACATTCTTACTTGCTACAGTTTTACAAACCCATTAACACAATAACACACAAATAAATATACAATAATCAATAATACAACAAAGTAACAATCAGTAATAATACATTTTGTGAGGGAGAACTATGATGTACCTGCAAAAGCCTCCACATCCCCTGATGACCCTGTGACCTCAATCACCGAGGCAGGTGTCCAAACATCTTTCATGAGGGTAGACAAAAGTGCTGGAGAAACTCAGTCGGTGCGGCAGCATCTATGGAGCGAAGGAAATAGGCAATGTTTCGGGCCGAAACCCTTCTTCAGAGGGTGAATTCTCAGGAAGTGTCCGGCCCTGATGGTGTCCTCATTCTCAAAACTTACGCAGACCAACTGGCTGGAGAATTTGCGGACATCTTCACCCTCTCATTACTGAGTTCCGAGGCCCTCGCCTGCTTTAGAAAAATGTCCACATACATATGCCCAAGAAGAGTAAAGTGACATGTGTCAATGGCCACCGATCGATGGCACTAATATGCACAGTGGTGAAGTACTTTAAGAGGTTGGTTATGATGCATATCTACTTTGCCTCATTAATGACCTGGACCCTCTACAATTTGCCTACCACCACAATAGATCAAGGAGGAAAGCAATCTTGTTAGCTCTCCACTCTGCACTGAACCATTTGGACAACAGGCACATATACATTAGGCTATTGTTCATTGACTACAACCTGAAATTCAACACCATCATCTCTTCCAAACTTATCGTTAAACTCAAGCAACAGGGACTCTGCTTATCTCTATGTAACTGGATCCTCGAGTTCCCCATCAACAGATCTCAATCAGTATAGATTTCCTCCTAGATAACCATCAGTATAGGGACTTCACAGGGTCGTGTGCTTAATTTACCCGCCCTCCCCTCTTCTCACTCTACACCCATGACAGTGTATGCAACCACAGCTCTAACACCATTTTAAAACTTGCAGATGATACCACTGTCGATGGACAAAAAACGGGTAACTTGAGTCAGAGTACAGGAACGAGATCAATAACCTGGTTTAGTTTAGTTTAGAAATACAGCGTGGAAACAGGACTTCAGCCCACCGAGTCCACGCTGATCAGCGATCCCCGCACACTAACACCATCCTATACACACTAGGGACAATGTACAATTATACCAAGTCAATTTACCTACCTCCACGTCTTTGGAGTGGTTGAATGGGATTCGTATAACAATCTTGCTCTTAACATTAGGAAAGGAGCTGATTGTCATCTTCAGGAAGGGAAAGCTGAGGGACCATGGACCTGTCTTCATCAATGGGACCACGGTGGTGAGTTAACAGGGTTCAGTTGCAGCTTCAAGGGTATACACATCTCTGAAGATCAGTCCAGGGCCATCACATCACATTCATGGAATCTCAAAGGCATCTACAAGAGATGCACCTATACCATCAACCCCTCCCCCCCTCCACCACCCAGGCCATGCTCTCATTTCACTACAATAAATCTTATGAAATATTGTAAGAAAATTAAATTTGAAAAAGCTCTTTCCAACAATGTCACCATTGAGCAATGACAACATGCAGAAAAAAAGAAAACTAGTTATATTTCTGTGATCGAAACTGATAACAGAATATAAAGAATGCTGTTGGCAACAAGTATTATAACTTGTGGAAACAAAGAACGCAGCTGCTGTTTTATACGAAAGATAGACACAAAATGTTGGAGTAAATCATCGGGTCAGGCAGCAGCTCTGGAAAAAAAAGATGGGTAACATTTCGGGTTGGGACCCTTCTTTAGAGCGAAGAAGGGTCTTGACCCGAAACGTCGCCCATTCCTTGAAATTAGTTTTAGATACTAATTAGAGTGTTAATTCTTGTTTTGGTTTTATGTGAGTGAAGCTGTTGAACATATTGATGACGTAACATTCCTATGATTCTTCTGAAGAAAGAAAACCTATTTATCTCTTCTGAGTGTCAACGTGCTATCAAAAATGTAGATGAATCAAGTTAGGTCAGCCTGATATGCTTCTATGTTTAGCTCTATGGTGTAGAACCCAAGAATCACCCATCCCTGCCAAGAGTAAACCTACCCATTTCCATCTCTTACCATCACCGGTGCCATCACTGTTCTCGCTGTGCTCTCCAGCTTCTGCAACAGCTTCTTTCCAACAAACATCACTTTTGAACACTGCACAACACTAAACTCAGCAAAGATAGACACAAAATGCTGGAGTAACTCAGCGGGACAGGCAGCATCTCTGGAGAGAAGGAATTACTCCAGCATTTTGTGTCTATCTTCGATTTAAACCAGCATCTACAGTTCTTTCCTACACACTATACTCCACACTAACCTCAGCAACTTCGATCTTCTATGGACTTTGCATTGGTTGCACTACGGATTTTGGTTTGGCACTATCATGGTCTGGTTACCTTGTATTACTGATTATTAATTATTTGTATTATTGATTGTTGTATATTTATTTAGTATTATTCTGTTAATGGGCCTGTAAAGCTGCAGTAATTAAAGAGCCTGTCCCACTTTCACGACCTAATTCACCTTTTTTACTCGTGGACATTTTTCATCATGTTGAAAAAACGCCCCGACCTACTTGATGCCACGAGTACCTACGACTAGCATCACGACCTACCTACAACCTCCTACGACCTCGTGATGACCATGCTGCGAGTATGAGTCAAGGGCAAACTCGGCAGAGGTCATGAATTAGGTCGTGAAAGTGGGACAGGCCCTTAAGAATCTCATTGTTCTATTGCCAGTGCATGACAATTCACCACTCTTAACTCTTCGAATTCATCTGTTGCTGGAACTATCATCTTTGCAACCTTAACTTGAATGAGTGCACTCTTGAGTAGAACCTACACCCTCTCCGCTGTACACCCAAAACTCAATTGTTCAAGTCTTTACTACCAAATCTTAATATCTCATCAGTCTCAATATCTGTGCACCTGACCTCTACTAATTCACGGTTAAGCAACACCTCTATTTTAAAATGTGTACTCTTATTTTTCATTTCATCCATGGCCTTGCCCTAACTTTCACTGTAATTTCCTCCAGCCCTACACACTTTAGAAATCTCTAATTTGACCCTCTGCTTTCAATCCAAAGACATGCTGGTCTCTAGGTCTGAAGAAGGGTTCCGACCCGAAACATCACCTCTCCTTTTTCTCCAGCGATGCTGCATGATCCACTTAGTTACTCCAGCACTTTGTGTGGCTATTTTCGGTATAAACCACCATCTGCAGTTCCTTCCTACACTTCCAGGTTTATTGGCCTCTGCAAATTGCCCCTAGTGTGTAAGGAGTGAATGAGAAAGTGGGATAACATAGTGTGATCGATGGTTGGTGTGGACTTGGTGGCCAAAAGGACAGTTTCCAAGTTGTATCTTTCAATCAATCAACCTTATTTATGCTCGATGGTAGACACAAAATGCTGGAGTAACTCAGCGGGCAGGCAGCATCTCTAGAGAATATTGCTCGATTCTTGGGGTTGGGCTCTCACCTATCAAGTGCCGAACGCTGGAATACCCTCCATGAACTTCTCTGCCACACTTCATCATCTTCCTCTACTCTTCTGCTTGATATTTACTTCTTTACCTAATCTTTTGGCCCTCAGCCCAAATAATTCCATAAATGGCTTGGTGTCAAATTATATTTGATAACATTACAGCAATGCATTTTGGGATGTTTTGCTAGGCTAACAATTGTCAGTTGTTATATATTTTTTGTCTCAACCCACTGTATGAGAACATGTAATGTATTGTGTTTGCATATACAATAGGTCATTGTGAATGGAAATCATTTTTACATGAGATCACCTGTACCTTATCCGCAAGATGATCTCAGTAAGTATGATACTAGTTATACACTGGTGATTCTGTCAGCACCATTCCATACAGCTCCAAGCTCAAAAGCAGTGCAATGCGTCAAGAACCAGTAATGGAACAAGAACATTATTATGTGCTGCAGCTTAACAGGCCCGTTAAGCTACAGCAATAACGCACAAGTCAATATACGTATAATAATCATTCATGCAATAAATTAATCATCGCAATACTAGGGAACCATAATGATGCAAAGACTGAAGTCCGTAGTGCAACCAAAGACACAGTCTATAGTAGATCACAGTTGCTGAGGTTAGTGTTGTACGCTGTTCAAGAGCCTGATGGTTGCTGGGTAGAAGCTGTTCTTGAACCAGGAGGTCATGGTTTTTGGGCATCTGTATGTTCTGGATTAGAGTGTGGCCAAGGTGGTGTGGGTGATATTGGCTGCTCTTTTAAAGAGTATTGGTTTCTCTACTGTTACACCCCACAGGGTTTACTAATGAAGGACGATGGGCCAAGTAATATCCTTTCTTTGATTCCATCTTATAGATACATCCAGAGTGTCACCATTGTTGTCTATGAAATCAGTCCCATTTTTCTTTTCTTTACCCTTTCTCATATTTGAATGATCGGTGGCATCGTGGCCAGATACCTGTGTTCAAACCTGACCTTGGATGCTTTCTGTGTGGAGTTTGCACGTTCTCCCTGTGACTGCATGTATTTCCTCCGGGTGTTCTGGTTTCCTCCCACCGGGAAAAGGGGAACGAGAGATATAGACGGCGATAAAGAGAGATACAGAACAAATGAATGAAAGATATGCAAAAAAGTAACGATGATCAAGGAGACGGTCCATTGTCGGCTGTGGGCTAGGTGAAAACGAGTTATACAAAGAATTAAACTCGCTGAGTTACTTCAGCTTTTTGTGTCTATTTTCGATTTAAACCAACATCTGCGGTTCCTTCCTACACCTTTTGTCCACCTATCATTAGCCACACTTTACCCCACCACCATCCCCACCTTCTCATGCCTTCTATATTCTGTTGTGCTGAAGCAAAGCAAGAATGTAATTGTCCTATCTGGGACACAAGACAATAAACTCTCTTGAACTTGAACCTCTCTTTTCCAGTTTTCTCCCCCTACTCCATCAGTGTGAAGCAGGATCCCACACCAAGGCGTTGACTGTCCATTTCCCTCCACTGATGCTGACCTGACCTGCTGAGTTCCTCCAGCACTTTGTGTTTTGTTCAAGATTCCAGCACTTGCAGTTCCCTGCG
Source organism: Raja brachyura (assembly GCA_963514005.1). The sequence continues at coordinate 7,333,318 of OY740814.1, read as the reverse complement.
CCTCTGCATCAACCGCCCAATGGCCGCTGCAGTGCCCCCTGGCGTCGCGGAGTACTTCACTGGCGCCCCCTCCAGTCCCGGAGCACCTCACCATCGCCCCCTGGCGTCGCGGAGTACTTCAGCAGCGGCCCCTCCAGTCCCGGAGCACCTCACCAGCGCCCCCTCCAGTCCAGGAGTACTTCACCAGCGCCCCCTGGCGTCGCGGAGTACTTCACCAGCGCCCCCTCCAGTCCCGGAGTACTTCACCAGCGCCCCCTGGCGTCGCGAAGTACTCCGCCCACACCCGACATCGCGCCGCATCTGTCGTTGCCCAGCGACGCTTTGCCGTAAACGACCTTCCTCCGCCCAGCGCCTCGTCTTTGCGACCCGGCAACATGGCGGACATGACAGACTTGTTCGGCAGCGACGCGGACAGCGAGCCCGAGCACAAAGGTAGCGCCGCCCTGCGAGGGCTGACCACTGGCGGGTGGCTGGGTACCCGCGGGGTGGGTGGGCGAGCGAGCGGGCGGGACCCCGGTCCAGGGACCGAGCCTAGTCACCCCTCGCCGACCCGGGTCAATCCCGGGACCAGGGCCGCTGGTTTGTGGCTTCACATTCCCTAAGGTGCACGGTAGAGGAACAGGAGCATCTTCAAAATGCATGTCTGCAGATCAGTGCAGCGAGCAGGACAGATGCATAATTATATGGGATATCGTTAGGGCCTAGAATATACTGAGGAGAAGGTCTTGGTAGTACAAAATTAATTGATCACAGCTGGAATATATATATTTCTTGTCATCAAACTATGACAAGATCCTCCCTTGCATAGAACGGTACAGCGTAGGAACTGCCCCTTTGGTCGAAAAAGTCCACGCAAAACAGGTTCATATTAAAGTTAAACTAACCTTCCTATTAGGTGAAAGACAGTTTTAATTGGAACTCGAGGGGCAACGTTAGTTTAGTTTATTGTCACGTGTGCTGAGGTACAGTGAACAGGTTTTTGAATCAAACCTGTGTGCCATCCAGTCTGCCGAAAGGCTATACATGATTACGGTCGAGCCATCCACAGTGTACATATACAAGATAAAGGGAATAATGTTTAGTGCAAGATAAAGTTCAGTAAAGTCTGTTTAAAAATAGTCCGAGAGTCGCCAATGAAGTAGATGGTAGCACAGGACTAATTGTTGATGGGATTGTTCAGTTGCGTGATGATAGCAGGGAAGAAACTGTCCCTGCATCTTCAGCATCTTCATACTTTTATACATCTTGCCTGATGGGAAAGGGGAAATGTGGGAATGACTGGGGTGAGACTCGTCCTTGATTTTGCTGACGACATTGCTGAGGCAGCGTGAAGTGTAGATGGAGTCAATACAAGGGAGTTTTATTTGTGTGATTGTCTGGGCTGCATCTGCAATTCTCGCCAATTTTGTGCGGTCTTGGATGGAGCTGTTCCCAAACCATTCTGTGACGCATCCTGGTAAAACGTGTACCACTTCACTTCCTGAAGTCGATCGCTATCTCCTTTGTCTTGCTGACATTGAGAGTAAGATTATTGTTTTGACAAAAGGTTACGAGGTTCTCAATCTGTCATTATTTGATATCTGGCTCACTATGGAGGTGTTGTCTGCATTTTGTAAATTGAGTTGGATTTGTACTTGGCTGCAGTCGTGGGTGTGTAAGGAGTAAAGAAGGGGGGGGGGGGGGCTGAGAACGTATCCTTGTGGAACACCAGTGCTGAGGATTATCCTTGTGGAGCACCAATGTAGAGGATGATTTGTCCCCTCTCCTCACTGATTGTGGACTGTTGGTCAGGAAGTCGAGGATCCAGATGCAGACATGAGTGCTGAGTTCCAAGTTCTACAAATTTGGTGATGAGCTTGGATGGGATAATGGTATTAAAAGCAGAGGTGTAGTGTATGAATAGAAGTCTGACATGGGTGCCTCTCTTATCCAGGTTTTTCACACAGAGGGTAGTGGGTATATGGAATGAGCTCCCCGAGGAAATAATTTAGGCAGCTATAACAATATCAGTTAAAATACACTTTTGACAGGTACGTGGATTGGAACAGTTTAGTGGTATATGGGCCACAGTTGGGAAAATAGGGCTAACCTAGATGGAGCATCTTGGTCGACATGGATCAATTATGCCGAGTCTGAAGAAGGGTCTCAACACGAAACATCGCCCATTCCTTCTCTCTATAGATGCTGCTTCACCCGCTGAGTTTCTCCAGCATTATATATCTACTTTAATTTATGCCGAAGGACCTGTTTCCATACTGTATGACTCCTCTGACTGCACATGGTCCATATTGCTCCATTCCCTGCATATCCATTTGCCTCTTAAATGCCATTATCGTAGCAACCTCCACCAACTCTGGTAGTGTGTTGCTGACACCCACCACTCTCTGTGTATGAGAAAACTTATCTCTCTTAGCTATATGGTGAGAGCATAAAAATAGCATCTTTCTTTATCTGACACGCTTTGGTCTCCTTTTCACCTCTAGCTTTTGTCTCCATTTCTACCCATCTTTTAGGTCTAGTGTGTGGGTCAATAAATTTGGAGCTAAATAAATTAATAATAAATATATCTCTTTTAAATTGGAAAGAAGGCAATTGTGAGGTAGTCAAACATATTTTTGGTTAATTGTTGGACTGCATAACTATTAAAGCAAGTATTATATTTTCTACATTAGTGCTGGAATAAATAAAATCCACCAATCTGAAAATTCTGACCTTAAATCATGAAACTTAGAAGAAACTATTGCTTGATCCTATACAAGTGCATTAGTGTTTTTGACGCTGGAGAATATGGAAGATTTGTTTGAAAATTTAAAATAAAATATGTTATTCAACATTTCAGAAAAATTAAATTATGAGTTGATTAGAGTGCATAGAAGTTGGGAATTAGACTAGAAGTAAGATAGTGAAATCAAATGTCCAAACATCATAACTCCAGAAATTTCAAATCAGAGGCTGCTGATTTAATCAAATGTTAAGTCCTCACAGCATGGCATAGTTTTCATTTGTCTTTTTTAATAAGGTAGCTGGAAAGGTGTTCATGGTGTACATTACAGGGTGCAAGAATATCACTCTCACTAGGTGGGAAAATGATTGCCAGGTTCCAACAGGAGATTCTCCGGCAGTTAAGTGCACGGCACATGTTTATGCAATTTCCGATTACTCCAGACATTAATTTAAATTTCAGAAAACTTATTAGAATGAATTTCTGTCTTTTTGGATTATTTCTTGATCTGTGGCCCGTTGCTCAAGAATACTCGTTTCAGTGCCAATTCATTTCAAATCTGATTCAAATTTGGTATGATTGAATTCATTTGAAAGTTGTGTTTGAAAATGATATTTATTTATTTTTCTTCTATAAGAAAAATATCTGTAACCCCACCGTCTACTCCAACGCAGCTTCACAATAATTGTTGATGGGCTTAGTATGAGAAAAAGGATTATTGTTTGAATTATTGAATAAAAAGAGATACTTAATCAATTCTTTGGCCATTGTTGCTGTAGGTCCAATTGATGTCCAGTGAGTGAGTTAAATTGAAAACATTTGGAAATTGAACTCATTTCCTATCATGAATTAGCTTCTACAGACCACAAGTAATACTTCAGAACACTAAACACCTGAGCACATTGAGATGCTGATTTTGTAGAGTAAATGCACTGTTTTAAAACTAAATTACAACAGTTCTTCTGTAACTACAGTTGCTGTGCTACATGCTCTTGATTTCTTTGCTTGAAACTGCCATATATTTTGGGCAATAAATAACCTCTATGTTAGTGAAATAATTAAAGTGCAATGCAAAGGTAGACAAGTGCAATGCAAGAATACTTTACAAAATTATAATGCAGTTTTTTGTAAAACACAAAGCCCTTGAGGAATTTGGTGGGTCAGGCAGCATCTGTAGAAGGCAATGGACAGACCACATTTCGGGTCTGGACCCTTCTTCAGATAAATTGCAGTGCCTCAAATGTAGTTTTGTGCTTATTTGTTCAGCGTATTTATTTCCTCAAATCAGGAACGGGGGAAAGTGCTGAAAATAGCACTTGTTCCAAAAAAAAGCTTGGAATATCTCTTGTGATAATTTAGTTCAAGAAATATTTTTAAATTATAAGGTGGTATGTTTTCCACACATCAATTGTCCAATATCTCAATTCAATGAACAACAACGAAAGTCACTATTCTGAAATATTAGTTTTTATCTTTCTCTTTGTGACTTACCGAGTACTTCTAACATTCTTGGTTTTTAGATTTCTCCCTTCCACACATTTTTTTTGATAATACATATTGAGCTGTTTGTAATGAAGTGTCCAGGGTTTGCAAATGTATGAAATTGGTAGAAATAAAGGACTAACTATTTTGTACATCATTGTATTAGAATAAGAAGGTCTTTATATTAATGTCAAATCTCCTTTTTGCATGAATGGATTGATGCTAGCAGAATTAGATTAATTTGGTTACTTGTCTTTTATGTTTGCAGATTTTGAATCCAGATCTGGATCGGGCTCGGATTCTGAGCAGGAGCAAGCGGCCTCGGAAAGCAATGCTTCCAGGAGTGAGAGTGAAAGGGAAGACAGAAATGAGGATGAAGATGAGAGAGAAGCTACTAAACCTAGCAATAAAGAGCTGTTTGGGGAGGACAGCGAGGACGAAGGCTCGAGACACAATGGAAGTGAAGACATGTCCGAAAACCAGTCCATCGCTTTGGGGCAGTCAGACCAGGAGGACGTTCAGCATTCGGAAACAGAGCAACACAGTGGCTCAGAAGAGCAGCAGTTTGAAAATGAAGATGACGACAATGTTTCTGATGCAGAGAGCATGCATTCGGATGCTGGCAGCGTTCGCTCAGACGCCGGTAGCGTGCACTCGGAAGCGGCAAGCGTTCACTCAGGAGCTGGAAGCGTGCACTCGGATGTTGCAAGTATCCGATCCCACTCCGAAGTTGGTAACGTCCATTCAGACGCTGGCAGTGTCCATTCCCGATCCGATGCCATGAGCAACCACTCGCACTCTGATGCTGCCAGTAACCAGTCGGACGCTGAGGAATCTGGAAAGGAGGTGCACTCTGAGAATGAGAAGTGGGAGCGGGCTTCCAGGAGTGATCAATCAGACGAAGAGGAAAAAACTCACCATTCAGAAGAGGAGCAGCAATTGTCAGATGAAGAGCAAGAACATAAATCAGGTATTCAAAAGCAAAAAATAAAAAACTTCAGATGCTGGAAATCGAAAATAAAAACACAAAGTGTGTACTCACAATGTCACACAGAATCCGTGTAGTGAAGAAAGAGTTAACATTTCAGGTCTCTTGAAGGGTCATTCCTCTGAAATGCCAGCTTTGTTGCTCTCTTCACAGATGCTGCCTGCACTGTTTTATATCTGGGGCCTTTGCTGGTTTTCTGTCACAAATTAGGTGATTTATAAATAAAGCAAATCTATGAGGCAAGACCTTTGCTTCCAGTGTACAAAATAATTTAAATTATTTACACTCTCCCCAATTATAGAATTCACATCTGAAAATGCATTAAGGAATATGATTTGCTTTAATCAGCTATCAAAATTTTAAGTGGATAAAACTTGACTGCATTTTGTCATTTATAAACTCGCATTGAATTGGTCTCTCAAAATGTGGTTGCAAACAGCCTTGCATTTGTGATAGGTTTTGGTATTAAATTTTATTCCTGTGATTTTCCATGAATAAAGCGAGCATTGATATTGAGAGGTTGCCAAGTCTGATGCTAATCTTTTAAATCATTCTCAATTTCAGTTGCAGGATCTGCAAGAGGTAGTGACAGTGAAGAGGAAGTAGTTCGACACAAGGCAAAAAAATTAATTGCTTCGGATTCTGACTCTGACAGCAATATAAAGGATAAAGGTAACACTTCTCATGACGTTTTCACGCTGCTACATACATTTTGTACTTTATTGAAAGGATGACAATTTTATAGCATTACCAGCTACGGATGGTGCAATATTTTTCTGAGGATGTTGGTGCTATGTCTGTGTTGCAGATAAAATAGATGGAGATGATCTTTTTGGAGGTGCAGATGATATTTCATCTGACAGTGAAGGTGAGAAACCTCCCACTCCAGGCCAACCTGCAGTAAGTATTTATTTGAAGCTGTTTCACACATTCTTTTGATTGAATTTCCTAGAAGTCTTATATAGCGATTGATTTTAAGATGTGCTTTACTAAGAAATCTGGACAGATGAAGGATAGTAGGGGAATAAAAAAACCCAGAAATTAAACTGCAAGGCATGGATTCATCTACAATTACATTATTGCAGTCAGAATAGGCTACTAAAAATAAGTCATGTAATGGCCTTGATAAGATTACTCTCGTAGTTGACATGGCATCAGTGGGTCGAATAGTGTTCTGGGTCTTGGGGGAATATGAGATATTAGATTTTAGTTTAGAGAAACGGGGCAGAAACAGGCCCTTTGGCCCACCGAGTCAGCGCCAACCAACGATCCCCAACATTAACGTTATTCTATACACATTTGGGACAATTTACAATTATACCAAGCCAATTCACCTACAAAACTGTATGTCGTTGAAGTGTGGGAGGAAACCGGAGACCCCGGAGAAAACCCACGCAGGTTACGGGGCGACCGTACAGACAAGCACGCATAGTCAGGTTCGAAACCCAGGTCTCTGGTGCTGTAAGGCCGCAACTCAACCGCTGCGCTGCCGTGCCGCCCATAAACAAATACCTCATTGTAGGATGATTCTCTAAAACTGTATCCTGAGTTTATTGTTATGAAGTAATTTTTTTTTTTTTAAATATCATGGCTCCTAGTGAAATAGTTTTTGAGGCTATGAAAGTTTTAAAGGAAAATTTGTTTAATTGGTTGGTTAGAGTTAATGTATAGGGCCTGGAATTGGGATCATCATGACAAAAATCAAAAGATGTTCTTAGCCTGCCATTGCATAAAGTTACCATGTTATTTTTCTTTTGTTAAACAATTGATTTGTTCATTTATCATTTTCATTGAAAGTTTGGTAATAGCATTTTAATTGGTTTAGTGATAATGACTATAGCACCACTAAATGCTAGCATTTGCCATTTTGTGTTGTACACTTTTACATCCATCCCTTCCACCTTTTACTAATTGTGTATTTGCTTTAGGATGAGTATGACATGGATCATGATCATGCAGAAGAAGAACCAATTGCAGAGACACGGATAGAAGTAGAGATTCCCAAAGTGAACACTGATTTAGGAAATGATCTATACTTTGTTAAACTGCCTAACTTCCTCAGCGTGGAACCCAGGTACTTCAACTTGTGTTGTATCTAAAATATTGAAGTGAATACAAAGGTCAAGATCACACGGGGTTTAGATTGGATTAGATTCCATCTTCTCCCTCAGGATTTTATCTACCAAATCTTAAATAATATCAAGGATTTTGACTAAAGTCTAAGAGACTCCCCTACCATCTACCAAAATCGGTTCAGTGTGGGGAATTACTGGAGATGATTCTTCTTAGTTCATTCTTTTCAAAGCTAAATGGCTTCACTTTTATCATAAGTCTTTCAATGTTAGTGATTGGTCTGACTATTTAAATTGCACCTCGATTTTCAGACTCCTTGCATTTTGGTGGTCAAAACTGAACATCGTACTTGTGTTGTGCTATAATTCGAGAGTGTGAACTCGGGTTTGCACGGAATACATTAAGATCATGATACTTATTTTCTTTAAAGGCATATTTTAAAATCCATTGTGCCCATTTTTCAAACTATAAGCTTTCTGTTTGTTTTCTTAAGACCATTCGATTCTCAGTACTATGAAGATGAATTTGAAGATGAAGAAATGCTGGATGAAGAGGGTAGAACAAGACTTAAATTAAAGGTAATGCCCACCAACCCTCCCATTCCCACTCCAAGGTAATTGGTAAATGTATCTGATGGCGATGATTTTGCTGCATATATTTCTATATGCCGCCCCATTGGTTGCCACTGGGTAGAGAGACTGGAGAACCATGGAGGTTAAATACAACACTGATGGGAAACTTAAACCTTAAATTTATTTGTCTTCTGGTCGCAGGTGGAAAACACAATTCGCTGGCGAATACGCAAGGATGAAGAAGGAAATGACCTTCGTGAAAGTAATGCGCGAATAGTAAAATGGTCAGATGGAAGGTTGGTAATATTTATTTACCAGCTAAAGTGTCTCTGACAAGGATGATAAAAAAATATAAGATTTACTTTTTCATAATGTAGATTTAAAGTATTCTGATTTCTTGTGAGGATCTCGATTTAAGTTTGCTTATTAATTCATGTATCATCTCACACCTTTGGAAAAATTACAGTGTGCTTAACTGGATATAGTTGCAACACCACCAATGTGGAAGCAAAGCTTCCTTGCTTAGAAAATAAACATGTGCATGCTATATATTAAAAGGGAGAGTGGAAAAGTGAAAAAAAACGTTAATTGATAGATTATTTGAATTCATTTTAACAGTCAAAATTGGGAGATATGTTAAAATGTTTGGATTTGAGAAACATGAAATCTGCCTCTATTAGACAACTTTTGGATTTTTGCGCACAATATTGAGTAGACACCGATGCATTCTCAAAAGCTAGATGAGTTGTTTTTGTCGGACTGGGAGGTTCCTCTGGCTTAACTGATTACTTGGTGGATCTCTTGATTTTTTGTAAATCCAGCAAGTAAAGGGAGGCAAGAATGGTTACACAAGATCAATCACGTTCTCGAAGGTATAGAAGGTGTTTGGAGATGCTGATGGTACTGATGCTCTGTTTCCCATCCTCACGTTGAAGTGCTTTGGGCCCCCATTTGTTGTGCTTCCATTTCCTGCACTCCCTTTAAAACCCACCAAGGTGCTATTTCCTGCACTCCGTTCAAACTTTCCAGGTTTAAAATGTATCCATTTCTTTGTAACATTTAAAAAAAAAAGAATTGAGAGTGTATGTTAATGTGAATAGTCTAGAAAATCTGCCCGGCTAGTATTACCAAATTCCCAAGTGTGATAGTTTATTGGAGTGTGTTTGAACTATTCCTGGGCTATTTTGTACTTACAGTAAAATTCAGTGGCTTGTGAATTTCTCTGATATTTAAAGAAACAAATCCCAAGAAACCGAACTCTGCATACAGCATTTATGATCATTGAATTTTCTTTGTTGCAGTATGTCTCTGCACCTGGGAAATGAAGTGTTTGACGTCTACAAGGCTCCACTGCAAGGGGACCACAATCATCTCTTCATTAGGCAGGGAACTGGTTTGCAAGGTCAGGCAGTCTTCAAAACCAAGCTTACGTTCAGGTATGTTGAATCATTAACAATTCGCGATGCAAAGCTTTTAATTTGTATGAACTGATTATCTCAAACTGCTGTAAAAATGTTGCATTAGTTATGAAATTGTTAAAGAGTGTTTATCTTTATTAGAAGTATTTGTTGGGAATAAACTCACTTTTTAAAAACTCTATACCTGTTCTTGCAGTGGAAAATATTTTATTAAAATTAATCTTAAAATAGATAATTCAAATTCTCTCTTTGTAATCAGTACAAAGTTATGTTGTAACTTTGAGTTTAGCTGTGAGAATTGACACAGATTTCAGTTGCCTTACTTCAACCCAGTTAATGAATGAAATAACATCTTTACTCACTATTGCTTTCCTAATGATAACCAAAAGGAGACCCCACTCCTTCTCCTCCCTCTCTCTCCTGCCCACCTCACCCCAGTGTGTACCAATCGCTTGCACCACCCCAGTTGCCCTCCTCTTTTCTCCCCTATATGCTCATTTCCCATGTCATTGTTGCCATTCACTCACCTTTTACCCCTCCCCATGTTCCCTTCCACCCGTAGCCTTCCCTCGGGCTTTATATTACACTCCTTGTCTCTGTATCTGATACCCTTTTATGTCCTTTTCACCTCTAGCCTTTGTCATTTACTCCACTCATCTTTCAATCACCCCCTCTTACCTCTATCTACCTGTCACATGCCAAACTTTACCCCACTCCCACCTCTCTTTTCCAGCTTTTTGCCCCCTACTCCATCAGTAGGTCCAGACCCAAAATGTAATCTGTCCATTCCTCCACAGATGATACCTGACCCACTGAGTTCCTCCAGCACTTTGTGCTTTGCTGAAGATTCCAGCATTACATGTTTCTCCTCTTTGTTTCACCACAGTAATTTTGGGTTTCTTTCTGGAATATATATTTTTTTAATTGTCGTCGCAGCTCATAAACCATACTTGATGTTCAAATTGTTTGAAAATGTTATCTTTGTACTACCTTTTTTTTTAACCTTTCCACTTCATAAATAGCCAGCCGTCATTTTGGAATATTTTATAGCCACTGATGCCCTCTAGTGCTTGCCCAATGTCCACTCTTCATGTATGAACTGAAATAGCTTGTGTAGACAAGATAAGCACAAGAACCATAACCAAGTCTATTCTCAACTCTGCTTCTCAGTTCAGTTTAGTTTATTGTCACGTGTACCGAGGTAAGTGAAAAACATTTTTGTGTGTGAAGCAGCCAGCGGAAAGACAATACATGATTATAATCGAGCCTTTCACAGTGTACAGATACGCAATAAGGGAATAACGTTTAGTGCCAGATATAGCTAGCAAAGTCCGACCAAAGATAGTCCGAAGGTCCCCAATGAGGCAGATAGTAGTTCATGACTGCTCTCTGGTTGCGGTAGGATGGTTCAGTTGCCTGATAACCGCAGGGCAGAAACTGTCCCTGAATCTGGAGGTGTGCGTATTCACACTTCTATATCTTTTGCCCTATCAGAGATGGGAGTGGCCTCGTCCTTTCTCAGTGGATGACAATCTAGTGGAGTTCAGTATTTACCTCCCTAAAGCCAGTTTATTATCATCCAATCTGAACATCAGTATCCTCCTGAGTATCATTCTACACATTGGAATTATCCCTGTGGCTCTCAAGTGAATGTACTGTTCTAAATGGTAAATATATATGTTTTATAAAAAGATTAGCTTAAACCAGCATTTTTCTTAATGTGCCACAGGCCTCATTCCACGGACAGTGCAACACACAGAAAGATGACTCTGTCTTTGGCAGACAGATGTTCAAAAACCCAAAAGATTCGAATCCTTCCGATAGCTGGCAGAGATCCCGAATCCCAGCGTTCAGAAATGATAAAGGTAAGCAAATCTGATGATGCCCCATTGCAAAGATATTGAAATGCAGACACCGTATTTTTAGGCACATACACACACAGTGGTTTTGATTGAAAAGATTAAAACAGACCCTTCAGCTCACTGAGTTCATGCCGACCATCGATCACCCATTCATTCTAGTTCTATGTTATCACACTTTCCCATCCACTCCATGCACACAGGGGGCAATTTACAGAGGCCAATCAACCTACAAACCCACACGACTTCAGGATGTGGGAGAAAACTGGAGCACCCCGAAGAAACCCATGTGGTCAGAGGGAGAATGTGCTAACTCCACATAGACAGCACCTGAGGTCAGGGTCGAACCCGGGTCTCTGGCACTGTGAAGCAGCAGCTCTACCAGCTGCCTCACTGTGCCGCCAGTGTTGTACAATTAAAATCCACGTTTGTAACTGCACTTAACTGCAAATTGTCTTCGATTGGCAGAAAGAGGAGGAGCGTCTCAAAGCTTCTATTAGAAGAGAATCTCAGCAACGTAGAATGAGAGAGAAGCAGAGCCAGCGAGGTCTGAGCTCCTCCTACCTGGAACCCGATCGTTACGATGAGGAGGAGGAAGGCGATGATACCATCAGCCTTGCAGCCATCAAAAACAAGTTCAAAGGAGGGATCAGAGGTATGGAGTCATAGTCATAGAGTGATACAGTGTGGAAACAGGCCCTTCGGCCCAACTCACTTGCACCGGCCAACAATGACTCAGCTTCCTTAGTCCCACTTGCCTGCACTTGGTCCATAACCTTCTAAACCTGTCGCTATCTATGTAGCTGTCCAACTGTTTCCTAAACGATGGGATCGTCCCAGCCCCAACTACCTCCTCTGGCAGCTTGTTCCATACAACCACCATACTCTGCGTGAAAAAGTTACCTCTCGGATTCCTATTAAATATTTTCTCCTTCACCTTGAACCTATGTCCTCTGGTCCTCGATTCCCCTACTTTGGGTAAAAGACTCTGTGCATCTACCTGATCTATTCCTCTCATGATTTTGTATACGTCTATAAGATTTCCCCTCATCCTCCTACGCTCCATGGGATAGAGACTCAGCCTGCTCAACCTCTCCCTATAGCTCACACCCTCTAGCCCTGGCAACATCCTCATAAATCTTTTCTGAACCCTTTCAAGCTTGATAATATATTCCCTATAACATGGTGCTCAGAACTGGACACAGTATTCTAAATGCGGTCTCACCAACGTCTTATACAACTGCAACACGACCTCCCAACTTCTATATTCAATACTCTGACTGATGAAGGCAGACTGTGGACTGTGACTCTGCACGCTGCCTCTACACTTCACGCTGCCTCGGCAAAGCAGCCAGCATAATAAAATACCTTTCCCAACCCGCTGTTTCTTAATGCATTGCATCATTTCCCATGTACTTACTGGCATGTACCTCAATGTGTTTGTGTCAGATTACTGCTGTAAATCGCTTCCCAATTTCTGAATCTAAATCTCTTTGTTTTCGATGTTTAATTTTGGTGAATTATTTTTTCATAGAGAATTTGGTAATACTTTCAGCTTCAAAGGAATCAGATAACATGTTTTTAAACTCGCAACAGAAAAATAAAACCCACATTAGGGGCCTGTGGAAATTGCAGGAATATGTGCCTAATTTAACTTTGTTGGTAGGTTATTAATGGTGAGATATAGTTGATAATTTTTGTTGAGGTAGGAATCCTACATCTACTTTCATGAGGAGCTTAATGTTAATAATAAGAGACTAGTGATTCTTTAGGGTACTAAGCATTTTTATTGCTGAGAAACACGTTGGGTGATACAACAGTTTTTAAAAGTTGAAATGACATTTAAAAAAAAAAAACCAATTGAGGCTAAAGGTGGCAAGTATTAGAGAAAATGCACATAATCCTGATTTTTCAACCCAATTTTTAGGTAGTCATGTGGTAATGGCAGCCGAGAGTTTACAATCCTGTCCTTGCCATTTTTCTCATTGACATCCAGCCCATGATAATTTTAGAACAAAGTAGCTAGAAACACACATTAAATATTGAACCAGATGGCTATGCTCTATAATTGGGTATAATATGTAATATGATGTAATATTTTTTCCAATAGGTGGCATGCACAGCACTGTAGGAAACCGAGTCAACAAACCGGTAACCTTTAGAGGTGAAAGATGCAGGCAGTCAGAAAACAAGCTTTGCTGGCACAGGAAGATCATGTCTGACAACACTTTCTAAACCACTGTGTGCCACCTCTCCTCTCCACCCGAAATTCCACTCATGCACAATTTTTGTTGGGGTTCCTCTGATTTCATGCTCCCATGACCATTCTGTGAGTGGTTTCTCAACAGTAGCTTACAGATGTTAGTACAATGAGAATATACACAAAATGCTGGAGTAACTCAACGGGTCAGGCAGCATCTCTGGAGAAAACAAATATGTTTTTATTTCAGGTCGAGACCCTTCTTCGGTCTACAAAACCCCTAGGGTCTGGAGAAGGGCCTGACCAAAAATATCACCCATTCCTTTTCTCCAGAGATGCTGCCTGACCCACTGAGTTACTCCAGCATTTTGTGCCTATCTTCGGTGTAAACCAGCATCTGCAACTCCTTCCTACACATTATTACAATGAGACACACTCGGCATACTTCACTCATGCCAGTGTGCTCCATGCTTGATTCTGTATGCAAGTTCTTCCGCAGCCTCGGCAGCATGTTTGTTCACACAAAGGTAGAAGCAATATTAGTGAGAACATTATGAGATTACAGATGTTTAGCAATACTCCAAAAGACTAAATGTACCCTCAATTGAAATTCTGCTGTATGACAGTTTGCGAGTCATTAACAAATTCGTGTGAAATGTATCTCTCCCTTATATTAACCATAATCTGCTAATGCCCCACAGCGGAATATGTATTCCATTCATACAGATACATTCTATTATAGACTTCTCTCTCCACTGCTAAAACCAAGCCAGTAAATTTTAAATCACACTATTTAGTATTGAAAGCTACAATATCTCTTTAAAGGTTGTCATGTTTTTGAACAAAGGTGAGTGCTATAAATATCTACTTTAATATCTGTGTTTAATATCTATTCCAGAGGAGCGCGCCCGTATTTATTCCTCAGATAGTGATGAAGGATCTGATGATGACAAAGCACAGAGGCTCCTGAAAGCCAAGAAGCTTGACAGTGATGAGGTTAGTATGGAAAACCAACATGCAGGTGTCTTCATTTTCAAATACAAATTTGGAATTGTTTTCACAGGTTCCTCGTGGAAGGTTGAAACGAATATTATCATTGATAGTGGAATGATTTTTAACTTTATATATTAACAACAAAGTCATCTTTAACTAAGATTTTACATTGGGAGCCGGAGTCATGGAGTACAGAAACCAGCCTGTCAACCCAACTAAATACCCCATCTAAGCTGGTCCCATTTTCCTCCGTTTGGCCCATATCCCTCCAAACCATTCCTGTCCTTGTATCTCTTCAAATGCCTTTTGATTGTTGTAATAGTACCTGCCTTAGTTCTATCCTATCCAACCTCTTCCAGTTGCTCAGGCCCTCAAGTCTTGGTAACAACCTCGTTAGTCATCTCTGCACACTTTTCAGTTTAATGGCATCTTTACTATGGTTGGGTGACTTAAACTGAGCACCATACCCCAAGTGCGGCCTTGCCAAATTTAGTCTGTTCAGACTTGCAGAAAATAATCCAGCTGATTAAAACTAAATGAAAATTTATAAATGGATAGGAAAGTTTCACAGGAGTATGGACCAAATGCAGGAAGGTGGACCCAGCATAGATGTGGCATCTTGGCCGGAATGGACAAGTTGGGCCAAAGGGTCTGTTTCCCTGCAGTATGATTTTATGACTCTAAGTGACTTCACTTGATGTGTAACATCTATTTGGTTGTAGATTTGTGAGAAAGCATTTAATAAATGCTGCAACATGTACAGCAAAAAAACATGCTTTATTGGAACATCAAAAGCTGTATTTTAAGATGTAGGAATGAGAAGCTTGTCCCTTGGGGTCATAAGTGATGTGAGCAGAATTAGGCCATTTGGCACATCAAGTCCACTTCACCATTCAATCATGGCTGATCTATCTCTCCCTCCTAACCCAACTATCCTGCCTTCTCCCCATAACCTCTGACTTCCATACTAATCAAGAATCTATCTATCTCTGCCTTCAAAATATCCATTGACATCCTCCACAGCCTTCCGTGGCAAAGAATTTCACAGATTCACCATCCTCATCTCCTTCCTAAAAGAACATCCTCCCCACATTCACTCTATCCAAGCCATTCACTATTCGGTAAGCTTCAATGAGGTCTCCCCCTTATTCTTCTAAACTTCAGCGAGTACAGGCCCACTGCCGTCAAAGGGGATCAAAGTAAACTTTGATTTGTGAATGTTTAGTACACGGTAAGGTAGATTTAAGCTCTGAGCATTTTTTTCCATCGTCAGTGTTATGATGACTGTGATTAGTATGAAATCATGATTGCTCTATTTTGGTAGGTGAGAGGAGGGGTGAGAAATAATTGAGTTGGAGCTTGTGTTTCTCTGGGGAGGTGTTTCTCCTGCCTGAACAGACAACGAGTGAGTGGTTTGAGTGAGTGGGTGACGCACACCACTCTGCTGTGTGGTTAAGGAGATGGTGAGACGACTGCATAAGGAAACAAAATGGATATAAATTGTGAAATGTAATGTTTTGTCAACATTTTGAATTTAAAGAAAGGATCCATGGTTTGTGAAATGCTAAATTAGAAGTTAGATTTTTAGTTAATTTCACTTGCATCCTATTAAATAGTTTATCATTTAATTGGTGTTTAAACATTTTTATTAAAATGGATCAAGGATGGATTTTTTTTCCTCAATAAAAGTCCTTCTAACAGGTAGCTATACTTATTTGTATTGCTGGTGCACTGGAAGATGGTCCAGGTTGATACCTCCTGAGAATCTTCCAAGTACCTCTCAAATCTATTTCTGGAATTCCCGAGACAAATGATGGCAGACGTTGGCGTTACAGTGCCTAATGACTGCTCAGCTGAGGCTGCAGGGATGAAATAAGTAGCTAGACTAATTTTGCCTTGTATTTTATACATAAGGATTTAAATTTCCTCTATCTTTTAACATGTAATGCCAAAATGAAATGTTTGACCATTGAAAGATGATGACCAGATGCAGTAAACCTCTGAAGATTCTGATGGTGCAGCATATGCCTGATTGACAAGTCCAGGCAGAGAGCTGAGAGTCCAGCATGCAGGCAGGGTGTGCAGCCAGAGTCAGGGTATGCTGATAGGGCTGGAGTAAGGGTCCAGAACGCCAGGTAGAAGGAACATGTGTCCGGAGCCTGGGTCTGGGGTCTTTGAACTCTACACCTTAAAAAACAAAACAAAAGTGTGCTTGTTTTTAATAGTAATAACACCCAATAGTGTTGAAGCTTTGTCAGTCCGGCACATCCAAAGTCCAAAAGGTGATGCTTCTAGTGGGACTGGCTTGGTTAGATGCTGGGCGGCATGGACAAGCTGGGCCAAAGGGCCTGTTTCCATGTTGTATAGCTCTGAGTCTATAAAAATAAACTTTACCGCACCTGTCAATACAATAATCATGATGGCAGCTCATACTATTTCTTTACTTTCTCTCCTTTCTCTTTTCTCCAAAACCACCTTCCCCCACACTAGGAAGGTGAAAATTCTGGAAAGAGAAAAGCGGAAAATGATGACAAAGGTTCCAGCAAAAGAGCAAAGAAGTATGTGATTAGTGATGAAGAGGACGATGAGTGAGATCGCCAGAGTCGGCTGGCTTGTGTCAACAAACATTAACTTGTACAGTTATTTTGTAAGTAGCTATGTTGTCTGAATTTTTTTTTTGAGATGACTTTGGTAATCATTTGAAATTTGGTGATTCATGTATGTACCAAGATTTAAAAATTAAATCTTTTATATAAATAAATTGCAGGGTTTTAATGATTTGTCCTTGGATGTTGAAGTAAATGTTGTGACTTAACACAGTTTTTAGAAGCAAGTCAGGGCTGCCAATGTAAAAGTAGTCATGGATCAACGTTGCATTCCATTACTTTGTAGATGACAGTTCAGATTTGGTTATAGATATATTGAATAAATAGAAGCCGGGGAAGAGCATATTGGCCATGGGTGTGATCTGCCATTTAGTGAAATCAGCTTGATCTGATCTTGGTCTCGATTCCACTTTCTGCCTCGTCCTTAAGTGGTTGTGATTGTTGTTCATCCATCTGTTATAGATATGTAAATGTGGCAAGGAACTGCAGGTGCTGCTTTACAGAAAATACCTGAGTAACTCAGCGGGTCAGGTAGCATCTCCGGAGAACATGGATGGGTACAATGGGACATTTTGGATTGGGACCCTTCCTCAGACTGATGGTGGTGGGGGGAGAAAGAAGCAGGGCGAGAAGAGGGACAGGACAAAGCCTGATGGGGTGTCGGTGGGTGGTATGGAAAGCAGTAGGTTGGGCAAAGACTAGAAATGGAAAGACAAAAACAGTGAGATAAGGACAGAAGAAGTGCAAATTGTAAAGCCAGAGGAATGAATATAGGTGGAAGGGGAGAAATGGGTGCGAGTCCAGGTGGGGCACATTTGTAGGTTAGTTACATAAAGTTGTAGAATTCAATGTTCATGGAGAAACAAATGGGACAATTCTTCCTGTTTTCAGATTACTGGCTTATTTTATAGGGGAAATATTTCTCTTTTCCCCATAGTTTGTTATGGCTTCCATTTAGCTTGACTCAACTGTTTTTCAACATATTTTTATTCCCGTCAGTGCTTCCAATTCTTGTCATTCATTCTTACACTGTCTCCTCAGTTTGATAAAAACTAAGCATAAAATAGTACATGTTGGTAGAAAATTAATAATTATTTTGGGGTGTAGGTATCAAAAAATGAAGTGTAGCCTAAAGAGATCACAAGTTTGAGGTGCATCAGTGGAACAGCGGTAATGTTGCTGCCTTACAGCGACAGAGATCCAGGTTCGATCCTGACTATGGGTGCCGTCTGTACGTTCTCCCAGTGATCATGTGGGTTTCCTCCCACACTCAAGACGTCCAGGTTTGTAGGTTAATTGGCCTTTGTAAGTTGTTAAGTTGTCCCTAGTGTGTAGGATAGCGTTAGTGCATGGGGTGATTGCTGGTCGGCGCTGACTCGGTGGGCCATAGGGCTTGTCACCGAGCTGTTTCTCTAAGGTCAAAAGTTATTGGATTTGAAACTTAAAATGTCCAGCCCCCAGCAGGAAAAATAGAAAGTGCTTGGAATCCAATTTGACATGTTGTGTGAAAATGCTGCAGTGCTTCAGCTTGCTTGCAACTCAAGTACAATGTTCATAACGCAGAGGGGAATCTGCGGAAATGCCTTTCATTTGTGAAAATAGATAATTAAATAAGAACTCTTGTTCAGGTGACGTGATTGAAATATCTTACTATAGCACAAAATATTAACCAACGTTCATAAGATACTAATTTTTCTGTTCAATTTAAATCTCTCACTTGGTGACCAAGTGTCATTGATACATTGTCTATTTATATCTGCAGTTCATGAAAGAAACAAAAGCTACTGATTTTGTTCAACTACAGTTTTCAAATTACAATGTTAACTGAAAGTTATGTTTATTCCACCTTCCGCTGTTGGCGATGTAGATTTAAAGCAGTTTTGAGAAAAATGGCCAGCCTTAAATGTCTAAATGAAAATGTGATGTAATGGAGAATGGAATGCAGGTCAGTGTGACCTAGAGTGTCAGTGTCACGTTGATATCAGTCTGACGAAGGATCCTGACTTAAAATGCCGACTGTCCCCGCCTGACCTGCTGATTTATAGATTCATACCATCATACAGCACGGAAACAGGCCCTTTAGCCCAACTTGCCGATGCTGACCAAGATGCCCCATTATTTTGAGTATTGTGGGCAATTCTGGTCTCCTCATTTACAGGAAGGTGTTTTTTAAATTAATTAATGTTCTACTTCACCCAACAATCCCACTGATCTCCCAATGTGAACACTTTTCAGTACAATTCCCAAACTATTAGGGCGGATGATTACATTGTCTCTTTTAGGAAATACATTAAAGACCTTGAAAGATGACTAGTTAAAAACTGCTATTGTAGTACAATACTTAGAAAGTATCAAACATCAGATGAAACCATCTTTATTGCATTTTAGTAGAAAGACACCAACAGTAACAGATAATTGTCACATGAACGTAATACCGTTGAACTAATTTTATGACGCATTTCTTTCTTTCTTTACAAATCCCTGATCAATCATTTGTGGAATGTGACACTTATATATGCCTGAGAGTCAGTGATTGAGGTAATAATTGATCCTTTCCTAAGCTCATGCTATTTGTATGTGCCTTGATTTCGTAGTGCATGTCAGAACTGGTAAGAGACCCCCTTCTCTTGCTTATTGGCCTACAACAAGGCCAAAAGGATTCAAAACAATTATGCTTGTACCCATGTTTCAAATTGTTTCAAATTGAAGGGTCTCGACCCGAAACGTCGCCTATCTCCTTCGCTCCTTAGATGCTGCTGCACCCGCTGAGTTTCTCCAGCTTTTTGTGTAACTTTCAAATTGATTATTTTTCTGAGGTGGATAAAAAGCACAGTGCAACAGATTGTACCGTGCCAGTAGACCCAACTATTGATGGCACAGTTGCGGACTTTAAACATGTGTGAGAATGTATTAGCAGGGAAGCACAGGATCTGCATTCCACTGATGTATGAAGTGGGGCATGCCAACACACTAACAGACTGCGGCATCATGCCCATTAATGTACAACGATACTCTGTTCTACAGGTCACATTCACTACCCTCATGACTGCATTCCTCAGCTATCTCTGACCTTGAAATCTTTTGAGTTCATTAGCTCCTCTTTAAAAATAGATTGGGATAAATATGGGCAAGCTTCATGTGATCTGTGGAACACGTGTGGGTATTTGTGCAGTGGCTGTGGAGAACCTTCCTTATGGGCGTTTACTTGATGTGGAGCAGGATGAGATTACTTTTATTGGCAAGTCTCTTGACCCAGGAAATAATTAGCTTTCAAGGAAGTGATGGGCCAAATGGCTTGCTTCTGTGTCAAAAATTTCCATGAGCCCCTATAGTAATTGGGGTCTAGTCACGAGAATGAGGCTGTCTGATGAAGGGTCGCGACTCGAAATGTCACCTATTCCCTTTCTCCGGAGATGCTGCCGAGTTACACCAGCATTTTGTGTCTTGTCTTCCGTATTAAGTTGTCATATGTACTGAAGATGGAATAATGAAAATTTTACTTGCTGCAGCTTAACAGGCAATAACACACAGATATAATAATTAGTAATATTTTAAAAATTGTAACTGTAATACAAGGTAACCATAATATTGCAAAAATTGAAGTCCATATTGCACACAAAGACATAGCCCGTAGAAGATGATAGTTGCTGAGGTAGTGAATGTTGTGCTCTTTTCAAGAGAATGATGGTTGCTGGGGGAATCTGTTCTTGAACTTGGAGGTCAGGGTTTTCAAGATCTTGTACCTTCTTGCTGATGATAGGAATGAGATAAAAGCCTGGCCAGGGTGGTGTTGGTCTTTGATGATAATACTGGCTGCCATTTTTGAGGCGGTGCCTCATTCCATTATTAATATTACTCAATGTTACAAAAAACATTTTGGTCATTTTCCCATTGCTGTTTGTGGGATTGGGTACAATATTTATTACATTACAATAATTATTACACTTTAGTTTAGAGATACAGCATGGAAACAGGCCCTTCGGCCCACCGAATCCCCACCAACCAGTGGTTCCCGCACAGTAACACTATCCTACACTCACTAGGGATCATTTATATTTACACCAAGCCAATTAACTTACAAACCTGTACGTCTTTGGAATGTGAGAGGAAACCGAAGATCTCGGCGAAAACCCACGCGGCCACTGGGACAACGTAAAACTCCGTACAAACATGCACCCATAATCGGGACCGAACCCAGGTCTCCGGCGCTGTAAGGCAAGCGCTCTACCGCCGTGCCACATTCAGGCACACTTTCTTGGTTCCAAGCTCTTTATCTGTACCTGTCTTCTCAGTCCCCCAATCATTCCTGGACTTTTTAAGTTTTGTTTAAATCAAGCAACCAAATATGTATTTTTGCCAGTGTTCTGCTGTGTATTCCCATATAACATTAGCGATTAGAGTCCAGGCACACCATGCTCCGGTGAGACGTGAAGACAGCCACCTTCTGGCTTTGGATGCATAGGTGGAATAGCTAGTTCAATGGTGCGTTTATTGTCACATGTGCGAAGTGCAAATGCACAGTGAGGTTATTTTCTTGCAAATAGTCCACTAGAGTATTGCCGTACCCAAGCTCATCCCCGATTAGCAAGTGTACAGAAGTAGTCTATTGATTGTGCAAGGGTCACCATGTTTTGGTGCTATTTTCAGAGTCCAGTTCACACTCTAGGTACCATGTGCAGTCCGTGTTCCAGGTAAAGCCCCAGGCTGCAGCGAGGCCTCCAGCCATCACCTTCCCTCGGACGTGCGGGTCGCCCAGCGAACCGACATCCCTCTCCTTGCCCATCCACCTTTGTGCCTCGGGGCAGCCTCCAGCAGCCCACCTCAGGATCAGGAATTATGTACTTTTAAATTATCGAGCATAAAAAAAACCGATGTTCCTCTCCATCTCAACCCTTCCGTGTTGTTTAGTTTAGAGATACAGCATGGAAAGAGGCCTTTCTCCCCTACCAAGTCCATGCTGACCATTGATCCCCCATTCACACTAGTTCTGTGCTATCCCACTTTCTCATGCATATCCCACACACTTGGGGCAATTTTACAGCAGCCAATTAGAGGAAACCGGAGCACCTGGAGAACGCCCACGTGGTCACAGGGAGACAGTGAAAACTCCACAGAGACAGCACCTGGGGGTGGGAGATTGCAACCTTCACGTGGTCCGCCCTGTTCCGACAAATGCAATCAACCTGGCGTGCACAATCAAATAAGATCAAATAGAACAAGTTGTCCTACAACTTTAGGCTGTGCGTGCCATATGCAAGAAGAAGAAGACGGCACCTGAACTCGGGATCGAACCTGGGTATCTGGCGCTGGAGGCAGCAGCTCTACCAGCTGTGCGACTGTGCCACCCTTATTACAAAAGATGAACAACAGTTCCTGACGGTAAAGCTGAGTGGAACCAATGCTGCAACCTCTCCAACTGGCATAAGCACAACATTAACACTTGCTGTTTTATAATAGCTGATGTCCCATGATGTTTTAAAAAAAAAAATATTTTTTAAGGTTTATTTACATAGGGACAGATACAAAAGCATAGATACACTTGAAACAGTCATCTGATGTATGCATCATAGTGTTTTTAGCCAAAGCTAATTTGCAACACTTGTCCCTAGTAGGGATTTTGGTTAAAAATGATAATACAGATTGACATTATTAAAAATAGGAAAATGGAAATGAGATAAAAAATGGAAAAGAGAAAAAGACATACATATGTTGTAGGGCTTTATATCAGCTTTCTGGAATTGTGTTCGTCATAACTTATCGCACATGGTTACGAGTCAACTGCAGTTTATATTATGTGGGACTGCAGAATTTAAATTATTTTAGAATTGCTTTGTGCCATTTCCTCAGTCTCGCAGTGAAATCTGTCCTTCAGTGGCCTTGAGAATCAGACATGTATGGACTGCAGCAGTAGTTTGCTGTGGTGCCTCCAGGTGGCACTCTTGCATGCATTTCTCCCGACACTGCATCTTCCTGCATGATGCAATGCTGCTTAGATTCAACCAAGAGTATCGTGTGTACTGGCAACAGAACTATGAAATCCTTACACGCTGTAACTTTACAGGTCCATTAATGTAATAACACACCAATAAATTAATAATAATTGGTGATACAATAACATGGAACATAGAACAGGCCTTTTGGCCCACAGCGTCTTTGTTGAACATGATGCTAAGTTAAACTAAGCTCCTCTGCCTGAACTGATCCATATCCCTCCGTTCCCTGCATATAAAAGCTTCTTTAAAAATAAAAAAATAAAGACGAAGTATGGTTGGTTGTCTGACAAGCTACACTTCCACAAGACTCTATAGTGATAGGGGCTACTTTGAATATCCTACCCTTATAATGATTTTTGTTTGTATGTATTCAGAAAATATATGTTGTAATGAAAGTATTCGAGGTGGAAAAGGTTAAAGACCAAGTCAAAGTACGAAAACCATTCATACTTATTGGTTACTTAATTCTCTTAATAAAATGTAAGGTGAAGGGGAAAAGATTTAATAGGAATCTGAGGGGTAACTTTTTCACACAAAGGATGGTGGATGTAAGGAACAAGTTGCCAGATGAGGTAGTTGAGGCTGGGACTATCCCAACTTTTAAGAAACAGTTAGACAGGTATGTGGACAGACACAAAATGCTGCAATAACTCAGCGGGACAGGCAGCATCTCTGGAGAGAAGGAAAGGGTGAAGTTTCGGGCCGAAACCCTTCTTCAGTGATCGAGAGGAAGAGAACTTCTTCAAAGTAGACATATCTTGAGGAGATTTTGCAGTGGAGCAGACAAAATGTGCGAGAAAGAACTGCAGATGTTGGTTTAAACCAGCATCTGCAGTTCTTTCCTACACATCCAGTCCATGGATAGGACAGGCTTGGAGGGATATGGACCAAATGCAGGCAGGTGGGAGCTAGTGTAGTTGGGCCATGTTGGCCAGTGTTGGTAAGTTGGGCTGAGGGCCTGTATCACTCTACATCTCTGACTCAAAATAATATATCCCATTGTGAAGGAAATAATTGCAACAGAAAGCTCCCGACACAATGAAGTCAGGAAATTCCACACGATGATTACATTGGCAAGTTTCCCAAATACGTCTGTTATTGCTCCACCCGTCCATGAATACTCAATTAATAAGGGTTTAGATTCGTGCGTTAACCTCTGTTGTGTTTAGATTGTCATTGGGTGTGTGCTTCCAGAATGCAAATAGATCAGCCACGACCTGCTCTAGCCTTCATCCCTAGACATACACCGCATGTTTGTTGTATGAGCTCCACTAACCGATGGTGGTATCGAGGCGTTGTTTTATGAAACCAACTTCCTTATGAATTAAATCCAGGATGAGCAAGCATTGAACCCTAGACATCAGTCTAATAGATCTTTCTACTGTAAGAGCATTACGGGTGGCAGACTACAAAGCCATTTTCATGCTCATTATCATTTTATGCTGAGAAATAATTTTGCAAATCAAATCTGCACCAGTCGCAAATTTGATTAATTATTTCACACTTTATCTCCAGGAGTCTGATCATGCCTAGAGAGGCAAATAGAGGGGCATCAATGAATAATGGTTACTTGAGGAATCAATGAGGCAAATAGTGCCTTGAGGAGTGTAGTATGTTGATGGAATAAAAACAAGTTGTGCATTTATAAGGCACCTTCCATGATCTCGGGGCATTCCTAATTCTGCACAACCATTGTAGCAGACCTAAGGCCGTGAGCACCGCTGTAATGCGGAACTATGGCAGAAATGTACATACAACAGCTAATACTGGACCAACACTGATCCAGGCATAAACATTTATTTCTATAATTCTGGGTTCCTGTGTTGAGTGGAAGAACTGAGACCGCCTTGGCATCCCACGAAGCAATAATCAGTGAGAACGAGATACAAGAAACTGCAGATGCTGAAATCTTGCGCAAAACACCGGAGACCACAGTCCTGGAGGAACTCAGTGGGTCGGGTAACATGTGGGACAGGCGACATTTTGGCTGGAGACCCTTTCGTCAGACTGTGACGTCTTGAGTCTAAAAATGGATCCTGACCTGAAACGTCATTCCTTCCACTGATGCTGCCTGACACTGCCAGCAGGAAACTAGATCACATGAAGTTCAAGGTTACTTTTGTTTTTCCCAGAAAAGACCTTTATGCATCCATTGTGAAAGATATAAAGAATGCATTTTCATTTCATAGGATCACATAACACAAGGACTGTTTGCCCATCGTACCTATGCCACCTCTTTAAGTTATCAGCTCTTTACCTGCAGCCCTATGTTATTTATTTAAATGAAAATGGTCTTTAAATGAAACGGCGTTTTAGAAATAGAGCATGTTTTCTCAAAGGTTCAAAGGTTATTTTATATGTCACATACACCAATTGGTGTAGTGAAATGCTTCTTGCCAATCCAGCACATAAAAAAGAAAACAGACATAACAATAATAAAGAGATTTTAAACATAAAAAACATCCCCCCACAATGGTTCCCATTATGAGGGAAGGCACAATGTCCAGTCCCCAACCCATAGTCGGGCCTATTGAGGCCTCCGCAGTGGCCTTCACGGCGGCCCGATGTTCCAGGCCGTTCTCGCCGGATGATGGTGCTCCGGCGTCGGGAGAATCCTCTCAGTGGCTTGGGACACCCGGAACGGCCGTTTCCTTACCGGGGTCCGCGGCTTCCGAAGCTGCAAGGCCGCACTGAATGGAGCTCCCCCACTGGCTCCCGATGTTGAAGTTCAGCGCCGCCGCCCGCTCCACAGACCCGCAGCTCCCCGATGTTTTTCTCGGCGGTCTCAGCTCACCGGAGATCCAGCGCGGCGACCCGGGAAAGGCATCGCCCGCTCAGCGATATCGCTCCAGTGCTGCACCGTTGCCGAAGCCGAGGTTCTGGGCGGTCTCCTCAGGAAACGCCGCTCCAGCCCGCTGGTAGGCCGCGAGGACGGGTGGAAAGTGCACCCCGGAGAAAAGCTGCCTCTCCGACCAGGTAGGGACCAGGAAAAGTAGTATCCCCTCTTCCCCCCCCCCCCCCCCCCCACGTAAAAAAGAATAAAACTCCAAAACAAAACACTTACAAAACAGAGTTAGAAATTGGTGGCCTTTAAAATGCCAAATGTGAACCACAGATTAATGATGCACCCTGTCAACTGACTGCATCATTATTGGCTTCTGCTGTGCTTGATAACTAAAAAGATGATCACCCTTTGAAGCATAATTGGACACTCGGCGAGAAAAGCAGATCTTTCAGCTTCACATGCTGAATCTGAGCCACATTGTGAATATGAGTTCGAAGAGTCATGCTCTCACAAGATGCTGCTATCTGCTGTTCTTTGTGAATTGGAGGCCATATAGAAGTGTGAAAATGCACATCTATAGATTTAGGGTCAGTTTTTTCCCAGATGTTATCAGGCATCTGAATCATCCGACCACAACCAGAGAGCAGTGCTGAACGTCCATCTACCTCTTTGGCGACCCTCGGACTATCCTTGATCGGACTTTGCTGTCTTTATCTTGCACTAAATGTTATTCCCTTATCATGTATCTATACACTGTAAATGGCTCGTTTGTAATCATGTACTGTCTTTCTGCTGATTGGATAGCACGCAACAAAATATTTTCACTGTACCTCGGTACACGTGACAACAAACTGAACGGAACTGTCTCCTCACCGAGACCATCATTGTCTATTTTTCGCAACATTATGAACAGCTGATATCTAGCACTGTTGGCAGAAGTGAGTCGAGTTAGTCTGCTCATCTGAAGATTCAAGACCCAAGAGAGTTTATTGTCATGTGTCCCAGAGATTACAATGAAATTCTTGCTTTGCTTCAGCACAACAGAACATATAAGGCATGAATACAGAACAGATCAGTGTGTCCATATACCATTGTATAAATATATACACACATGAATAAATAAACAGATAAAGTGCAAATAAATAGATAATGGGCTATTAATGTTCTCGATAAGGGTCTCGACCCGAAACGTCACCCATTCCTTCTATCCAGAGGTGCTGCCTGTCCCGCATTTTGTGTCTATCTTCAGTTTAAACCAGCATCTGCAGTTCCTTCTTACACACAGTCCGTCCATCAATGCTTTGATCATTTGTAGGTTAAGTGGATAGGTATATGGACAGGAAGGGAATGGAGGGGTATGGTCTGAGTACAGGTAGATGGGACTAGGGGAAAATAAATGGTTGGCACGGACTGGAAGGGCCGAGAAGGCCTGTTTCCGTGCTGTAATTGTTATATGGTTATATGGTTAAAGGAGAGCAACTCAGAGGCAAAAGAGAGACACAAGAACCTGCAGATACTGGAATCTTAACCAAAGCACAAAGTATTGGAGAAACTCAGCGGGTCAGACAGTGTCTGTGGAGCATCGATTTTGGCTGAGATGCTTCTTCTTCAGACTGATGGGTTGTTGATTGCTTCATTAATCTGAAGAAGGATCCCAAGCCTAATCATTGCCAACCATTTCCCACAACACATGCTGCCTGGTCCCGTATTCCTCAAACCTTTGCTTTTGGCTCAGGAGCAAGATAAGTCATTTCTGAGAATCAAATCAACAAATTGCAGGAAATGAACAGTGGGATCATCAAATTGTGATAAAGTAAAAATGTACTCAAATGTTTAAATATATGCCTCTGTATACCACGTGAATATTGAATTACACCATCACAATCTGGAATGTGACATAATCGACTAATTTAATTTCTAATCGTTGAAGACCTACTTTCCTTTCTGAGGGGCCCATTATTCTTTGTAGCGTGATCTTCCCTTGAGTTATTAAGCTCAACAAAATGCAACAAGGATGTGGTCAGTTGTCAATCTGCATTATTTGTCCATGGATTAAATATGTTACAAGCTGCATCTGAAAGAGTTTAGGTTAAAGCACAAAATAAAAAGACTAAGGTTCAAATGCTCGAGGTGGAAAAGAAGCAACAAAACTAATATTCAGTAAGTTCTGATGATAGGTCTTTACGTTGGTTCAACATCACGTTGCTTTTCTATTTTCCATTTGGTGAATAATTGCTGTTCTCTGTAAGTCTCTTTCTTTGTCTGACTCAACCCACTTACGACCAGTGGAACAGCTGGTAGATCTGCTGCCTCAGACAGCCGGAGACCCAGGTTCCATCCTGTCCTCGGGTGTTGACTGGAGAGTTTGCACATTCTTTCTGTGACCGCGTGGGTTTCCTCTGGGTGCTCCGGTTTCCCCAAAATAATTTTCAGAGACCGGAGCAAATCTTTGACCGTCAAGAATTAATTATTTTTTTTCAAACATATCAATCAGTCCTGGTTTATATGCTGTAGATGAACTAACTTCACACTAACTGTATCTGTGCGGAGTTTGTACATTCTCCTTGTGACTGCGTGGGTTTTCTCCAGGTGCTCTGGTTTCCTCCCACATTCCAAAGACGTGCAGGTTTGTAGCGTAATTGATTTTTGTAAATTGCCCCTAGTGTGTAGGATAGAACTAGCGTATGGGTGATTGGTCAACATGGATTCTGTTGGGCCGGAGGACATGTTTCTACGCTGTATCTCTAAACTGAACTAAATGGAGTGCTCATTGTTTTAAATCAAGTCCTCTTCCAATTGTGTCACTAGATGGCATGTTTGCACATCAGAAAAATTAGAAGGAACAAAGAGTCCCATTATGGAAACGCAAGAAACTGCAGATGCTGGAACCTTGAGCTGAACGCAAAGTGCTGGTGAAACTCAGCGGGCCTGGCACCATCGCTGGAGGGAATGGACAGACGACGTTTTGGGTTGGGACCTTTCCTTTGACTGGAATGGGGGGGGGAGTGCTCGAATTAATATTGGTATCTTTCAATGGTGGGAAAGATGCAGCCTTTCATAGTGTATCAGGTTTAACATTAACTTTATCATTACATTTCATGACCACCGAGTTGTGCAGCGTGAAGATCTTCAGTTGGCCAGTTTCTATGCTGGTCTGACGCCAATCAGATCTCCTGGGGAACAGCAGCTGATGACATTCTCTCCTTAAAGACCAGAGCCCTCCACTTTTGCTAGTCGTTGAAGGCCAAAGACTTAGTATAGACTCCTCAAGTGCTCATTGATGTTTGTATTCATATAAGGACAGAGAATACTTTTCAAGTCATTAATCGTAGTCCATGATGTTGCCTGAAGTCCTTTTGCCTATCAGTTTCGGTCTTTGGTAAAGTATGTTCCCCAAAGCACACCATTTAAACTCAAAGAACAAGTAAAATGATTCAGATTTTCCTGGCGCCACATATCATCTGGTCACCAGTTTGAAGCTCCCCTGTCATCTGAAATTCATCGTCTTAGACAGACTTAGAGATACAGCGGGGAATCAGGCCCTTCTGCCCACTGAGTCCGTGCCGACCAGCGATCCTTGTACACTGACACTATCCTACACATTAGGGACAATGTGATAATTTTACTGGAGCCAACTAACCTACAAATCTGTACATCTTTGGTGTGTGGGAGGAGACCAGGACAACTGGAGGGAACCCACATGGTCACAGGAAGAACATACAAACTCCATACAGGCGACACC
This sequence comes from Raja brachyura, assembly GCA_963514005.1. Next base: position 7,303,885 of record OY740814.1, on the reverse strand, counting down.
TGTAGTTAGAATCGAACCCGGGTCTCTGGTGCTGTAAGGCAATAACTCTACCTTTGCGCCATTGTGCCGAAAAGTCATAGAGCTGTTTAACATGGAAACAGGCCTTTCAGCCCACCTTGACCATACTGACCATGTTGGCATATTGGGCTAGTCCCATTTGCCTACATTTGGCCTGTATCCCTTTAAACCCTCCCAATCCATGTACCTGCACAAATGTCTTTTAAAAGTCATAATTGAATCCGCTTCTATAGATTCCTCTGGCAGCTCATTGCAGATACAGACTGCTCTATGAATGAAAAAGCTGTCCCCCTTAAAAATCTCCCCTCTCACTTTAAGCCTATGCTCTCTTGTTTTACAACCCTCTACCTGGGGAAAGGACTGTGTGCGTTCACTTTATCCATGGCCCACATGATCTCAATCAGGTTACCTCTCAGCCTCCTACACTCCAAAGAAAGGAGTCCCAGCCTATCCAACTCTTAACTATACCTTGAGCCCACAAGCCCAGGTAATATCCTGATGAATCCCTTCTGTACCCTTTCCAACTTAATGACATCCTTCCTGTAGCCTGGCGATCAGAACATTCCAGAATTGTTTAGTTTAGAGATACAGCGTGGAAACAGGCCCTTCAGTCCACACCTACCAGCGATCCCCACACGTTAATACTATCCGACACACACTAGGGACAATTTACGCATACACTAACCCAAATAACCTACAAACCTGTACATCTTCGGAGTGTGGGAGGAAACCGAAGATCTCTGAGAAAACTGACTTGGTCATGGGGAGAACGTACAAACTCCAAACAGACAGCACTCGTAGTCAGGATCCAACCCAGGTCTCTGGCGTTGCAAGCACTGTAAGGCAGCAACTCTACCGCTCTGGGGAAAGTTTTTTACACACAGAGAGGTGAGTGCCTGGAACATGCTGCCGGGGGTGGTGGTTGAGGCAGTTATGCTAGTGGCATTGGAAAGGCTTTTGGATTGGCATTTGGATATGCAGGTAATGGAGGGATATGGTTCATGTGCAGGTGGATAAGCAACATGTGCCACAGACATTGTCGGCCAAAATGCCTGTTCGTGTGTTGTACTGTTCCTATCTTCTATGTTAACCAGAGTGCTTAGGTTTAAGGTGAAATGAGAAAGATTTGATAGGAACCTGAGGAGCAACCTTTTCACCCAGAGGGTGGTGGATTTATGGAAGGAGCTGCCAGAGGAGATAGTTGAGTCAGGTACGATAACAACATTTAAAATACATTTGGACAGGTGCACAGATTGGAAAGATTTAGACAGATATGGGCCAAATGCAGGCTACTGGGAGTAGATGGGGCTTCTGGTTAACATGGACGAGTTGGGCCGAAGGGCCTGTTTCCATGTTGTATAACTCTCTAACAAGATCGGAGGTTGTTCAATTATTCAAAAAAGATTCCGGAAACTCAGTGAGACGTAAATAATTGTAAGTGACATGCGAGCAATAACACAAACAGCGCAGTGTAGCTTTAATATCTGCCTGGACTCCAGCGAATGATGGTGACCCTAGCGCGCTGAGGGCCAGTCCGCTTTCCCTTTCTGCATTACACAGTGCAGTTAGATTTGCTGCATTAACAGCTTTATCCTCAACTGTGCCGCAACAGATTGAATAAAGGGATTATTTAGTAATTAGGGGCTCAGAAGATGCAGTGAATAGTGCCTTTTGTGTAGTGTAGGGGCCGTGTAGACTTTCTGGGTTTATCTTTTAATGAACGACCAAATAATTAATATTGTGTCCTAGATTTGCATATTATGCAAGCAAACTAACAAGTGGCTTAGCAGTCATTTGAACAAACTGCAAATTCTGGACATTTTCCATTGCTTGAACTGACAGCTTTAGGCATTGTTTTAATGTTTATGCTGAGTGCTAATGAATTAAACTAAGGTCAGTTAATGATTGGTGCTTTTGTTCACAGGAAGATGTCATTCTAACGCAATATGCTGACGGTGCAGAATTATAGATCTATTTTCTGCCGAACTAAGTCGTTATCATGTTGCATAATATCATATCTGGACTGCAGTGCGTTCAACAACCTTGATGATTAAGACCCTAATAAGCCATAATGAGGAAATCACACTGAAAATAACATTGCTTTATTCCTCATAAAACCGAGTAGATGGGAATGTGCTTCCTGCCTCAAATGAGGATCGGCGCGTTTCAATGGCTAAAACTCAGTCCAGCTATGGGCTAGGTTGCGAGGAGTTCAGAAGGTGTCTACTACAATGCGTGCACACAAGCAGCCAGTTCAAGCTGTTTTTTCACCTGGATTCCTCCCCTCCCACTTTCCCACTTTTACAGGCTCATACAGCGTGGAAACAGGCCCCTCGGCCTAACCTGCCCACGCCAACTAACATGTCCCATCAACAGGGTACACAAAATGCTTGAGAAACTCAGCGGGTGCAGCAACATCTATGGAGCGAAGGAGATAGGGAACGTTTCGGTCCGAAACCCTTCTTCAGACTGATGTCCCATCAACACTAGTCCCACCTGCCTGCTTTTGGCCCATATCCCTCTAAACCTGGCCTATTGATATTACTGTCTGAATGTTACTTAAACATTGCGATGACACCTGCCTACACTACTACCTCCTCCAGCAACTTGTTCCATACACCCACCACCCTTTGTCTAAAAAAGTTATCCCTCAGATTCCTATTCAATCTTTCCCCCCCTCACCTTGAACCCATGTCCTCTGGCTACCGATTTCCCTACTCTGGGCAAAAGATTCCAGTCCTAGGTTAGGCAGCATCTGTGGAGAGAGAAACGGTGTTAATGTTTTAAGCCAACAGACTTTCAACAGTTTGTAAACGATAGCGGGTGGAGGAACTCAGCGGGTCAGGCAGCATCCGTGGAGGGAATGGACAGGCGACATTGCGTGTTGGGACCCTTCTTCACACTCATGGAGTAAGGGGGGAGAAAGCTGGAGAAGAGACGTAGGGGTTAGGGGTGATAGATGGACACAGGTGAGAGGAGGGGGGGAGGGTTCGCAAATGGGTGGAGTAAATGACAAGATTCCACAAGATTCCAGCATCACCATTTCTTTGCATCTCATCTTTATTATATTTCCCAAGGCTGAAGAACGGTCCCAACCCAAAACGTCGTCTGTCCATTTCCCCTATTGATGCTGCCTGACCCGCTGAGCTTGCTATTTACTCAAGGTGCTATCATCTGCAGTTTATTGTGTCTGACCTTTCACCAGAACTGGGCAAAGATAAAATTCTTTGGTATTGGTTTATAACCGTCACGTGTACCGAGATAACAGTGAAAAATGTGGGGTGGATGATTGCAACCTTCAAGTGGTCTGCCCTGTTTCGACTAATGCAATCAACTCGACGTGCATAAATGGAAGATCAAATAGAACGAGTTGTCCTCCAACTTTAGGCCACAGGAAAGAAGAAGAAGCAGTGAAAAATGTTTGTTTGTGCATTATCTAGTCAAGTCAATTCATACTGTACTTCAGTACAATCAAGCCACGCACAAGTACAACAGGTAGTGCAAAGAGAGAAAAATACCGGCGTGCAGAATATAATGCTACTGCATTGTGGTGTTATAGTTCCAGAGGAAAATGTCTAAGTTCCACAATGAGGGAGGTCGGAAGATCGGAACTACACACTAGCTAATGGAAGGATCGTTCAGTAGTCTGATAACAGCGGGGAAGAAGCTGTTCCTGAGTCTGGCGGTGCGTGCATTCAAGGTTTTGTATCTGTTGGGAGAGGGGAGAAGAGGGAATGACCGGGGTGATAAAGGTCCCTGATTATGTTGACTGCTTTCCCAAGGCATCCATATTATATCCATAAATTAGTGGGAGAGTCTAGGACCAGAGGCCATAGCCTCAGAATAAAAGGACATACTTTTAGAAAGGAGGTGAGGAATTCCTTTAGGCAGTGGGTGGTGAACCTGTGGAATTCATTGCCACAGACGGCTGTGGAGGCCGTCAATGGATATTTTTAAGACGGAGATTGACAGTTTATTGATTACTACGGGTGTACTGTAGAACTAGTGTGAACAATCAGCTGCTCGATGGTCGATGTGGCGTCAGGCCACGTTTCCATGCTGTATCTTTCAATAAATCAATTAATTGATTTTGAGATCTGGTTCCATGCAGTATTAGCAGGTGGAAGGGGTGGAAGATTGCAACCTTCACGTGGTCCGCCCTGTTTCGACTATTGCAATCAACTCGACGTGCGCAAACAGAAGATCAAATAGAACAAGTTGTCCAACAACTTTAGGCTGTGCACACCACACGAAAGAAGAAGAAGCAGGTGGAAGTGGTTACATACCCAGATCTGGGTATGGGGAACGAAAGAGAGTGTGGGAGGAAACCGAAGATTTCGGAGAAAACCCATGCGGTAACGGGGAGAACTTACAAACTCTGTACAGACAACATCTGTAGTCGGGATCGAACCCGGGTTCCTGGTGCTGTGAGGCCAGCAGTCAGCATATACATCTGCAGCCGGCCTTGAAAATGTTTATCTTCACGAAGGCGGGTCTGTGGGTCTCTCTCTCGTCTCACCTGCCTTCTTGCCTCTACCAGTGTTCGCCGTGGTGTCTCACGATAGCAGCCAGCAGACTCCCATCCTAACATCTCATCAGACACACACCTGGCAAGCCACAGTATAATCTGTCTGGGATAACCTGATATTATCTCCTCAGGTCGCCTTGTTTATGCAGAACCTCTGGGTAACTCTGTAACTGTGTGGGCAGCTGGAAGCATCTAGTAGGTGCAGATGTGCGCTGTGAGGAGACTGCATGAGAACGTACTCTCAGACATAGTCTCACGCGAGACGAACAAGAAATCTACAAAAGCTTAACAAATAAAGACACTGAACTCTATAGAAGTAATAACAAAATAATCAACAGATAGAAACAGATGAATCCAGGTGAACGAGTTCATTGTCATATGCGCGGGTACAGTGAGGTACAGGTATAATGAAAAACCTTCCTTGCAGCAGCATCACGGACACACATGCAAACACATAAATTACACACAAATTCCACACAAATTCCACAAAGGAGTGAGAAGCAAAAGACTCTGCAAAAGACAAAGCCTTGATGCTAAACACAAGTAGTAAACAAGACCGAGGTAGACACAAAATGCTGGAGTAACTCAGCGGGTGAGGCAGCATCTCCGGAGAGAAGGAATGGATGACGTCTCTGGAGAGAAGGAATGGGCAACGTTTCGGGTTGAGACCATTCTTTAGTCTGAAGAAGGGTCTCGACCCGAAACGTCGCCCATTCCTTCTCTCCAGAGATGCTGCCTCATCCGCTGAGTTACTCCAGCATTTGTGTCTACCTTCGATTTAAACCAGCATCTGCAGTTCTTACACATAGTGAACGTCCATGTTGGTGCAAGAGTTGGTCCCTTGTGTCCCATTTTCAAGGCAAGGTAAGGGTTGCACAGGTCATTTCAAGAACCTGATGGTTGCAGGAAAGTTCCTGAACTTGCTGGTGTGGAACATAGAAACATAGAAAATAGGTGCAGGAGTAGGCCATTCGGCCCTTCGAGCCTGCACCGCCATTCAATATGATCATGGCTGATCATTCAACTCAGTATCCTGTACCTGCCTTCTCTCCATACCCCCTGGTCTCTTTAGCCACAAGGGCCACATCGAACTCCCTCGTAAATATAGGCAATGAACTGGCCTCAACTACCTTCTGTGGCAGAGAATTCCAAAGACTCACCACTCTCTGTGTGAAAAATGTTTTCCTCATCTCGGTCCAAAAGGAATTCCCCCTTATCCTTAAACTGTGACCCCTTGTTCTGGACCTCCCCAACATCGGGAACAATCTTCCTGCATCTAGCCTGTCCAATCCCTTAAGAATTTTGTAAGTTTCTTTACGATCCCCCCTCAATCTTCTAAATTCTAGCGAGTACAAGCCGAGTCTATCCAGTCGTTCCTCGTATGAAAGTCCTGACATCCCAGGAATCAGTCTGGTGAACCTTCTCTCTATGGCAAGAATGTCTTTCCTCAGATTTGGAGACCAAAACTGAGGCTCCCATACCAACTGTCTGATGGTAGCTGTGGGAAGAGGGCACGGCCCAACTGGTGGGTATCCTTGATGATAGATACCATCTTCTTCTGGCAGCGCCTCATGTAGATGCTTTTGATGGTGGGGAGGGCTGTGCCCATGATGTACCGGGCTGAGTCCACCTCCCTGAAGCCTCTCGGGTTCCTGTGTGCATTGAAATTGCCGTACCAGACCGTGGTGGTGCAACCAGTCAGGATACTTTCTACAGTGCATTTGTAGAGGTATGTTATGAGAATTCTTAAATCTCTTTAAATGTCAAAGAAAGTAGAGGTGCTTGGACGCTTTCTTCATGATTACATGTTTGAGCAAGGCCCAGGAAAGGTCACCTGATACATTAACGCCCAGAAATTTGACTCTTCTAACTCTCTCCACCGCTGACCCAGTAGTGAAATCAACAAAATGTCTACAGGCAAAATGTGCAGGAAGGAACTGCAGATGCTGGCGTACACCGGAGAAAGACAAAATGCTGGAGTAACGCAGCGGGTCGGGCAGCATCTCTGAAGCAGGGTCTCGGCCCGAAACATCACCCGTTACATCTCTCCAGAGATTCTGCCTGTCCCGCTGAGTTACTCCAGCATTTTGTGTCAAGCATCTACAGGCAGTTCAGTACAATTAACATATGGAGTAGAAATACCAGTTTCACAGAAAGGCTTGAACGCACAAGCACTATCTCAGCATTAAAGCAGAGCCCAGAAAGGTTTTCAGAACTGTCCCAGGGATTGGCAATAATTTCCCAAGTCCAGCCTGAACCATCCACCTTCATCCCCAAAAGAACGATGTGGCTTGATGGGAATTTTTTAATGGAAAACAAAATATCACTCATTCAAATTACAGGGAGTAAATTGACAACACTTGGTCAAAATGAGTCAGGGTGGGACAGGGTGTGTCTTGCTAACACCTATTGTATAGCACCGGCAGGGATGCCAACTCTCACGCTTTCATTGTGAGAATCACGCCTTGGAGCTATTTCTCACGCCCTCATGCTCATGACCGAGTTCTCACGCTGAGTTCAGTCCCTGCGCCAGTTTGTCCCTTTGCACCGGCTGCCAGCGATCGGTGCGGTCTGGGGACGCGCGTCGGTTGACGGCTGGGAGTAAAGTTGCGTCTCTTCTCTTCTCTTTGGACGAATGTGCAGCTGCCGACAACAACAACCAGGTGAAGCAGTTGTCAAACATGGGGGGGAGGGGGGGGTGACGACAACCACAATGAAGCCAAACATCTAGGACAGGGTTCGGACTTCGGGCACACGGCCCGTAACCCGAAAAAACACGTACTTTTTTTCAATTCGTTTTCGTGGGGTCCCCACGTGGTACAGAAGCCACGACCACCCCCTCCCCTCAACACTAGCGGGCAACAGCAACGCTCTCACTGCAAGTTGCTTCAATTAAACCTCTCTCTCTTCCTTCTCCCCCCTCCCCCCCCCCCTCTTCTCCCTCTCAATACCTTCCCCGCCCACCACTCATTCTGTTGCAGGCGAGCCGACCTGGGAACTGCGGCCAGTCCCTGGGACGCGAACTGACCTGGGAACGGCAGCCAGTCCCTGGGCACGCAGAATGCCAACTTGATCAGTATGGACAAATTGGGCCAGCCATGTACATGTTGTATAACTGACTCTATGCAGATCTGAATGGGCTTAGAATTACCATTTAAGCAAAATTGCCCTCCCCATTTTGATTCTTGAGATTAATATCCCTCTGCTCTGTTAACAGCGTTAAAGTACTTATGAGGTAGAGTCAGGAAAGGGAACATGTTATTTTTTTTAAGTTTGCTTTAATTTGTTAGTTGATTTTTTGTTGACTGCCATAATTTCTGAAATAGTCTTAAAGTAACTTAACTGTTATAAAGCAGTAATAAGTGATTTTTGTCCAAACAATTGGAACGTGCATAAAATGTTTGAATTATTAGCAAGGCTGCCAACTCTCACGCATTGAGCGTGAGACCCGCGCATTTCACAAAATTCTCATGCTCTCACGCTGATCACAAAATTATATAATGAGAATTTGCGTTTTGCTTAACAAATAGTGTAGGAAGGAATTGCAGATGCTGGTTTACACTGAAGATAGACACTAAAAACTAGAAAAACTCAGCAGGACAGGCAGCATCTCTGGAGAGAAAGAATGGGTGATGTTTCGAGTCGAGACCTTCAGCCTGAAGAGGCTGAAAACCAGCCATAAAACACAATGACTGGACATGTGTGTTATCCAACTAAGGGCAGGAATCAGAATCATGTGTTCATCTTTATTCACGTGACACCATAATAAATATACTACAGAAAAAATAATGTAATGGGGTGGCACGGTGGTGCAGCGGTAGAGTTTCTGCCTTACTACCACATGGGTTTTCTCTGGATATTCCGGTTTCTCCCATATCCGAAAGAAGGGCAGGTTTGTAGGTTAATTGGCTTCTGTAAATTGTCCCTGGCGCGATGGATGGAATTGGTGTATGATAGATTGCTGGTCGGTGTGGACCTGGTGGGCGGAAGGGCCTGTTTCCATATATATTTTTACATATATATCTTAATTTCATTGAACCATATATGTTTGAATATGTGGCATTATTTTCGTCTTGTTTCTATATTCAAAGGGTAAGGTTGAAACCGTCTGAAGAAGGGTTTCATCCTGAAACGTTGCCTATTTCCTTTGCTCCATAAATGCTGCCACACCCACTGAGTTTCTCCAGGAATGTTGTCTACCTTCGATTCTCCAACATCTGCAGTTCCTTCTTGAACAAGGTTGATTGATTTATTTGTGCAGAACAGTGATGGAAGTCTGACTTTTGCTTTGTTTCTCTGAGTTTCTCTATATATATGCATAACAGCATGAATATAATCTGATTTCCATACATGAATGTAGTCATTCATGTGCTGCACCCGTTGAGCAGAGCTTGGCTCTATTGTGGAATGTAATTAGGAATGTAATTTAGCCTAACCTTATTCATACCTAATCCAATTTAAAGCATAAATGTTGCATCCAAGTGTAAGTTAAAGGACTCGCTACAGTATGCACCAGATTGCACAATTTCAAGCTGAAAAATGTAAATGCTCCCACAACCCCCCCCCCCCCCCCCCCCCCCCCGGTCGCTACGCTCCCTCGCAATTTCTCACTCTCAACTCTCACCCAATGTTGGCAGCCCTGCAACGGGGGGGGGGGGGGGGAGGGGGGGGTCAATTTACATAGAGAGCAGGGTGTATTTCAGTAGTGGCAGTGACAGGATTTATGATTCAAACTACAAGTTCACGCAATGAAAAATAAGTTCATTTCTTCAGAAAGGGACAGCTCTCCCAAATATCTTTTAATAGTTGTAGCTCCTGGTTCCAGAGCCTTGCCGTATTCTTGAGGCAGCGCCTCATGTAGATGCTTTTGATGGTGGGGAGGGCTGTGATGGTACTGATTGGGGATGATCAGCCATGATCACATTGAATGGCGGTGCTGGCTCGAAGGGCCAAATGGCCTCCTCCTGCACCTATTGTCTATTGTCTATTGTCTATTGTATTATCCGTTTTGCTGGACCAACAGAGCTCATAGCCTCAGAGGGCCAAGATACCGGCCGGCAACGTGGGCATCGGAAGTCGGCTTAGGGAACGGATCTGCCTACACCCTCTCTCTCCATCCCTCCCCCACCCAAGTCGCACCAACCTCTCGTTTTCACCCAACAAACAGCTAACAATGGCCTGTTTTCTTTATCATCGTTACTTTTTTGCATATCTTTCATTCGTTGTTTTTTATCTCTCTACATCAACGTGTATATCTCTCGTTTCCCTTATCCCGAACCAGTGGTCTGAAGAAGGGTCTTGCGCCAAAGATAGACACAAAATGTTGGAGTAACTCAGCCAGACAGGAAGCATCTTTGAAAGAGGGTCTCGACCCAAAACGTCACCCATTCCTTCTCTCCAGAGATGATGCCTGTGTCGCTGAGTTACTCTAGCATTTTGTGTCTATCTTCAGTTCACTAGCCAGTGTACTCTGCTGCGACTGATCACGATTATCTGGTCTGTGAGGAAACTCCCACTGAAGATCTATTTATAATTGGGTATGACCTGACTGTTGCCATCAAAGTGAACAAATAAAGGTGCCCAACTTTGCATTTATAAAATAATTTGCATGTTAATCAAATGAACGAAGAAATACATTGCTTCTATATAACACTAGTCTCCCAGTCACATGGGAGGCCTGCCCCCCCCCCAACACAACCCATTCCCCAACGCAATATTCCACCACTCACCCGTTCCCCCAACGCAAACCGTTCCCCCAATGCAATATTCCACCACTCACCCGTAACCCCCATGCGCAGACGTGGCTCGTTTCCCACCCATGTGTGGGAAGGGAGGGGGGGGGGGGGGTAGTGGGGTGTGTGGCGGGGGGGTGGGGTGGAAGGGAAGGATGTCTGTGTGTGGAAAGGGAGGTGTAGGAGGGGGGGAGAAGGTGGTGTGGGTGAAGGGGTGTGTGGGGGAGGGGGTGTGGGGCGGGAGGTGTGTGGGGGGGAGGAGGGATGTGTGGGGGACAGTGTGTGTGTGGGTAGGGGGGTGTGTGTTGGGGAGGGGGTGTGTGTGGGCAGGGGTTTGTGGGGAGGGAGGGGTGTGTGGGTGGGGGATTGTGGGGGGGAGGGGTGTGTGGATGGGAGGTTGTGGGGGGGAGGGCTGTGTGGGCGGGGCGTTGTGGGGGGGAGGGGTGTGTGGGTGGGGCGTTGTGGGGGGGAGGGATGTGTGTGTTGGGGAGGGGGTGTGTGTGGGCGGGGGTTTGTGCGGGAGGGAGGGGTATGTGGGCAGGGGGTTGTGGGGGGGAGGGGTGTGAGGGGGAGGGGTGTGTGGGCAGGGTTTTGTGGGGGGAGGGGTGGTGGGTGGGGGGTTGCTGGGGGGGAGGGGGTGTGTGTGGGCGGGGTTGTGGGGGGGAGGGGTTTGTGGGAGCGGGGTGTGGGCGGGGGTTTGTGGGGGGGGAGGGGTGTGTGGGCGGGGTTGTGGGGGGGGAGGGGTTTGTGGGAGGGGGGTGTGGGCGGGGGTTTGTGGGAGGGAGAGGGGTGTGTGGGCGGGTGTACCGAGGAACAGCGTCGCGCTTTTGTTGCGTGCTATCCGGTCAGCAGGAAGACAATACATGATTACAATCGAGCCACGTACCTGATAAGGGAATAATGTTTAGTGCAAGGTTAAGCCAGCAAAGTACGATCACGGATAGTCCGAGGGTCACCAATGAGGTAAATAGTAGTTCAGCATTGCTCTCCGGTTGTGGTCGGATGATGTCCCTGAATCTGGAGGTGTGCGTTTTCATACTTCCATCCAAGAACCATTGACCCATTGAACCTTGCCCATAAACTGTTCTTGGTACCACTTGGAATGCACTAAGGATCTCTGAAGATTAAAAGCTGAAGAATGAAATCAAGGTGTTAAATCACAGTGGTGCTGCTGGCAGAACTCTCACAGCGCCAGAAACCTGGGTTCAATCCTGTCCTTGGATGCTGTCTGTGTGGAGTTAGCATGTTCTCCCTGTGACCGCGTGGGTTTACTTCGGGTGCTTCTGATTCCTCCCGCATCACAAAGACGTGCGGGTTTGTGGGTCATTAGCCCCCTGTAGATTGCCCTGGGATGGATGAGAAAGTGAGATAACTTAGAACTGGACCGTATGGGTGATCGACGGCCGGTGTGGACTCGGGGGGTCGAAGGGCCTGCTTTCATGCTGTATCTTTCAATCAATTCAGTTCAGTACACTGTGGCAACAAGATGGTTACATCACTAACTTTTTACCTAGCACCTCTGCAGTTGTGCTTTAGTATGCAAACCACTAAGCCATCTCCTGCCCTTGCTGACTGTCTGTCTCAGCTTGCTTTTATAATGAGTACTTTTATTCTGAAGGTTTCGTTCTGCTTCATCAGCATTTAAATGAAGATCAACGGCTCCAATTCTCAACTTTGAAGCTGCTCCACAATTAAATCTTCAGCCAAATAGTTTAATTCAATGCTTTACTGTTTAGCAAAAATATGTGACCCGGCTAACTGTCTGATATTCTCATTTAATAGACAATAGACAATAGGTGCAGGAGTAGGCCATTCGGCCCTTCGAGCCAGCACCGCCATTCAATGTGATCATGGCTGATCATCCCCAATCATTACTCCGTTCCTGCCTTCTCCCTATATCTCTGACTCCGCTATTTTTAAGAGCCCTATCTAGCTCTCTCTTGAAAGCATCCAGAGAACCTGCCTCCACCGCCCTCTGAGGCAAAGAATTCCACAGACTCACCACCCTCTGTGAGAAAAAGTGTTTCCTCGTCTCAATTACTCTTTATTCTTAAACTGTGGCCCCTGGCTCTGGACTCCCCCAACATCGGGAACATGTTTCCTGCCTCTAGTGTGTCCAAGCCCTTAACAATCTTATATGTTTCAATGAGATTTCCTCTCATCCTTCTAAACTCCAGAGTGTACAAGCCCAGCTGTTCCATTCTCTCAACATATGACAGTCCCGCCATCCCGGGAATTAACCTTGTAAACCTACGCTGCACTCCTTCAATAGCAAGAATGTCCTTCCTCAAATTAGGGGCCAAAACTGCACACAATACCCCAGGTGTGGTCTCACTAGGGCTCTGTACAACTGCAGAAGGACCTCTTGTTATAAAGGCCAACATGCCATTCGCTTTCTTCACTGCCTGCTGTACCTCCAATACAATTGAAGTGAAAATTCTAAGACACAGGAACTGCAGATGCTGGACTCTTGAGCAAAACACAAAGCGCTGGAGGAACACAGTGGCTCAGGCAGTATCTGTGAAGGGAATGGACAGACGACCTTTTAGATCGGGTCCCTTCTTCAGACATGATTCATTAGCTAAGGATGGGGATGGGAGTTTGCAACCTTCACGTGGTCCACCCTGTTTCGACGAATGCAATCAACCCGGCGTACACAATCAAACAAGATCAAATAGAACAAGTTGTCCTACAACTTTAGGCTGTGCACACCATACGCAAGAAGAAGAAGCTAAGGGTGTAGTCCCGATCTCCCAACCTACCTCACGGTGGCCCTTGCACTGTTTTATCTGCACTTTCCCCATTGCTATAGCACTATATTCTGCACTCTGTTTATTTTTCTCTTTGCACCACCTGTTGTACTTGTCATGTAGTCATGTACAGTATAATCTGACCGCAGGCAATCCAAAGTTTTTCACTGCAACTCGGTACACATGACAATAGAAAACCAATACTTCCCTGCGATCATTAGTAGCAAGTTTAACAATCATCCCAGTAGTTCCTCCACCCACAGTGGCACAGCTGGTCGAGCTATTGCCTTACAGTGCCAGGGACCCAGGATCTGTGTGGAGTTTGCACGTTCTCCCTATCACTGCGTGGGTTTCTACAGGGTGCACCTGTTTCCTCCCACATCCCAAAGATATGTGGGTTTTGTTTAGTTTAGTTTGGAGATACATCATGGAAACAGGCCCTTCAGCCCATCGAGTCCACGCTGACCATTGATCACCCGTTCACACTTGTTCTACGTTATCCCACTTTCTCATCCACTCCCGGCGATTTACAGAGAGCCAATTAACTTACATAACCACAAATCTTTGGGATGTGGGAGACAACTAGAGCACCCGGACAAAACCCACGTGGTCACAGGGAGAACGTGCAAACTCCACACGGACAGCACCCGAGGTCAGGATCGAACTCGGGTCCCTGGCGCTGCTCTACCAGCTGCTCCGCTGTGCCGCCCACTCATGTTGGTTGTTGGTTTATTGGCCCTCTGTAAATTGTCCCTAGTGTGTAGGGAGTGGATGAGAAAGTATTATCACATAGTACTAGTATGAATGGGTGATCGATGTTCCGTCTGGGCTCAATGGGCTGAAGGGCCTATTTCCATGTTGTATTTCTAAACTAAACAAGTCAGGTATATGAATGGTATAAAGAGGAAGCACTGATATAGGTGGCTCACCACTCGCTATAGTTCGCCAACCAGAAAATGACTCTTTTTTTCTGCCGACTTTTTTTTGTTAGACAGCCCATCCTCTTTCTCTCCCAAAGATAGACACAAGAGTAACGGAACGGATCAGACAGCATCTCTGGAGAAAAGGAATAGGTGACGTTCTCCAGACATGCTGCCTGACCTGCTGAGTTACTCCAGTATTTTGTGTCTATCTTCGGTTTAAATCAGCATCTATAGTTCCTTCCAACACACTCTTTCTCTGGCAGCCTGCTACCTCCTGCTTGTGAGGCTTTTCTTTCCTCAATAACCTTTGCTGTGGTTCTTCATCAAATACTTTTTGTAAGTCTAGTTCTGGTAGACCCACAGGTTCTGTGTTATCCACAACACACACTACTTTAAAGGACTACTTTAAAGATGGAGGTGGAGGAGAGTGACGTTGTCAGTCGGTGGCTGTGAAGGGTCCACAGACTCACCTCCCGTGATTGCGGAACGTGCTCTTCAGTTCCATGATCGGTTCGGGTAGCGCGGCACGGCAACGTTGCTGCACGGAAGCGGAGCGGCGGCTGCGGGAGGCGGTGGACGGTGGTGGTTGCCGGCGAGCGAGCGGACCGAGCGCGGCCCGCGGCGGAGGATGGCGTGGACGGCGTCGCGCTGGGCCAGGACTACCCCTCCTTCACAGATCCAGTCCTGCCACTACACCAGGTGCATATCTCCTTGGGCCAAGATGTCTGTGTGGAGTTTCAACGTTCTCCGTATCATCAAGTGTGTTTCCACTGGGTGCTCCAGTTTCTTCCCACATCCCAAAGGTATGCGGGTTTGTTGGCTATTGCCTTCATACATTGCCCCTAGTGTGTAGGGAGTGGATGTGAAAGTGGGATCACATAGCACCAGTGTGAACCGGTGATCAATGGCATATTTCATTGGATATCTCCTTGTGGCAAGATTGGACTTTTCAGAGGATTGGAAGTTGCCAGATGGGCCTACAACGTGGCGTCTCTCTGCACGCTGTTCCACAAGAGGATCTATTGAACTCACGTAAAATATAAATTCACCGGATAACATGCAGAACAAAATCTTTACTCTCTCTTTGTGCACGTGACAAATAATAAACTGACTAGTCTAAACAAAACTGCAATAAATTGGCCACACTGGGATTTCCTCATGCAATGAATAATACATTCATTTGGTTACCAAATGAATGTAAATGCAAATTTACACTTCAATAACTTTATCACTTATTGTCCCTCTGGACTTTAGATCTTGTACTACATCGTTAAATCCATATAAACTCTGGTGTCTGCAGTAAAATGCAAACCCAAGCAGAAAGAGGCCAGTAAAATGGTGAAAGTTTCAATGTCACTAGTTGACTTGGGGTTTCAATTATGCATGAAACAAGAGAATGAAATAAAGCAAGTGAATACCTGGGTGCTTGCATTGCACACTAAAAATCATTTAAATTGTTTTTCAGAAGAATTTAATACTCTCGTTCATTCTCCTATACCCCGATCATTGATCTAATTATCACCAGATGTGATGGTCAGAGTTTAGTTTAGAGATACAGTGCGGAAACAGGCCCTTTGGCCCACCAAGTCCGCGCCGCCCAGCGATCCCCGCATATTAATACTATCCTGCACACACTATGGACAATTTATTATGTTACCAAGCCAATTAACCTACAACCGTACGTCTTTGGAGTGTGGGAGGAAGCCAGGTCAGGGGAGGAAGGTATAAACTCCGTATAGACGGCACCCGTGGTCAGGATCGAACCCGGGTATCTGGTGCCGTGAGGCAGCAGCTCTACTGCTGCGTCACTGTGCTGTCCTCTGTACTGGGCGAGTGACCTCTGTACTGTCTCTATCTCCTTCAGGAAACATCGTCTGTCCATTCCCTCCACAGATGCTGCCTGACCAATTGATCAGCAAACTTTGTGTTTAGCTGAGTGACCCCTGTACGGCCACTTGAATAATATGCAAAAGAAAGCTTTTCACTGTATCACTGAGGCACGGGTACATTGAAAATCCTGCTCCACTCAGACAATACACAGGACATAAATTAAATGTAGGTATAAATTATAGAGTAATGACCGCCTAGAGTGATAAACTAGGACACCTGACATTGAAGATGAGGAGTGATCTTACCTGCATGTTGTCCTGGCAACACGTACGTGACCTTGCAGAGGTCATGCTAACACCTCTGGTCTATTCCTGACTGGCCTGGGTCCGAACGCAAGCAGAGGAAGGGGGCACTGGCCAAGGCTCTTTGCTTGGAGGTCAACATGGATGTCTGCAGGTTGTGCCCAACAGAGACTCTCGGACAAATGCTGAAGGCAGGTGAGTGGATCATCATAGTCTTGGCCAAGAATTGGGAGGTTGGCCACCCACTGACTCACATTATTTTTTTCTGCTCATATTTCTGGAGTTAATATGAACTTGGAAACTGCTGACTCAGGAGCAAGTCACAGCTCATATTTTATAATCGGCCAAAAGCTCTCGGAAATGCACTGATGTGTTTCCATTTGAAAGGAAGAATGAACTAACTCATTCGTTCCCAAGTAAACTGCAAAACACAGCGCTGGAGAAACTCAGCCGGTCAGGCAGCATCTGGAGACGCTCTGATTTGTTCCGAACCCTTTCACACCTCTAGTTTCCCTCCCCGCTGATTCTCCGTCTGAAGAAGGGTCTCGACCCGAAACGTCACCTATTCCTTTTCCCTATAGATGCTGCCTGACCCGCTGAATTACTCCAGCATTCTGTGTCTATCTGGCGAGGGTACGGACAGACGACTATTCGGGCTGGAACAGAAGAAGCGCCA
Organism: Raja brachyura; assembly: GCA_963514005.1. Next base: position 7,287,126 of record OY740814.1, on the reverse strand, counting down.
ATCAGTCTGAAGACGGGCCCCCAACCCAAATTGCCATCTATCCATTCTCTGCACAGGTGCTATCTGAGCTGCTGAGTTACTCCAGAACTTTGTGTTTTGTTCAAGATTGCAGCACCTGCAATTTCTTATGTCTCCAGGGAATGTACTGGTTAGCTCTAAATGCCCAATACTCAAGTACATGTACAAATAATAAACAAATAATTCACAGAAAATCAGATTATATATTTCAAATGGAAATTCATACTGAGCATGTCAAGCAGTGATACGCTTACCCTTTGATTTCAAGTGGTTACATCCAAAAGATAAAATGCTATTTATGTATAATTCATGGCTGCTACTTACTTTATCCTATTAGGACGGAAAGGAATGGTGGAAGATAGCTTTGCAAATCTGTGGTGGTGATATATTGTTTAAATAAAATATGACGTTCTTGAAATTGACCTATTTACCAATAATTGCTCCGACTTTGCGTGCAGCCTTGTCATCTCAGCACCACCATTATACAGAGTGATAACGCCAAGATGTGCTGTAGTTTTTCATCTTAACTCATACCTCTGCCGCAGAGGGACAAGGAGCTACGAAAAAAGACCCAATGTGCTGGAGTAACCAGTCAGTCAGGATACGGACTACCCCCTGGCTGAAATAGTTGCCCTTCGAACCTTTTAGTCAGGATAAATGTATAAGACTGTTTATTGAGCAGCATATTCAGGAGATGAGCGACTCACCAGTATATAGATCATAGAACAGTACAGCACAGGAACAGGCCTTTTGGCCCACAATGGCTGTGCCATACTTGATCCCAAGTTAAGCTAATCTCCTCTGCCAACACGTGTTCTAAGAGATTCAAGTCAAGAGTGTTCGGTTAGCACCCCAGTCTGTGTCTTTCGTGAGAAAGACACCCAACAAAGCTACGGAAAGGCCTAATGAACCATCGTGGCCTAAACATCCATCAGGCGAGTAATGAAATGCTCGGAGAAGGAGAAAGAGGCTCAGCGCACAGGCCTTGAACCTGGTGAGACGCAGGAGGAGCCCGGCCGGGAGTCACCCCACAGAGCCCAGTCCCTCCATGCACTAGAGTCTCCCAACCCCTGCAGAGTAGTTATTAAGATGGCAGATCCGTGGGCGGTTGCTGCTGGGACGCAAGTCGGGGCCTGATCAACCCCGGCTGGGTCGCCTGGGCGAGGGTGTCTGATGTTGTGAGACCCGAAACACCCGATGACTCCAGGTCACATCACTGAGGATGCGTCCCAGCGCATCTAGAAGATGTATATTTTTCACGTTTTATTGTCATATGTCCCAAAACAGAACAATGATTATTTTACTTGCAGCATAATACTGTATAGATGTAAACATTGTACTCTGTAAACACTATAATAATCTCCATTCATTCCTTATCACTCCATTGCCTGTCTATCTAAAAAGCCTTTTAAACTCCTCTAAAGTGTGTATCTGCCTCCATCACCGCCCTGGCAGCAGGATCCAGGCATCTACTATTCACTGTCCCTACACATCACCTTTAAACTTTGCCCCTCTCACCTTAAAACGATACCTCTACTCTGACATTTCCATCCTGGGAGAGCGGTTCTGACTGTCTATATTTCCACCAGGTCTCCCCTCAACCCCACACACGCCAGCAAAAAATAGGGTGAGGCCTGAAGCTCTGTTTCTCTTTCCACTGATACTGCCTGACGTGCTGGGGGAATACAGCATTTTACATTTTTATGTTGGACTTGTCACTTTTATTTTTTTTTAAGTCTTAGTTTTGTCAATACAGCGGAGATACAGACCCTGCAGCCAACCGAGTCCACACCGACTAGCTCACACTAGTTCTATGTTATCCAACTCTGCACACTAGGGACAATTTACACAGACCCATTAATCGACAAACCCGCACGTCTTTGGGATGTGGGAGGAAACCGGAGCACCCGGAGGAAATGCGCTGGGAGAACGAGCAAACTCCACACAGACAGCGCCCGAGGTCAGGATCGAACCCAGATCTCTGGTGCCGTGAGGCAGTAGCTCTACCTGCTGCGCCACTCTGTCGCCCAAAGCATCTGCTGTTTTTGAAAATGTTATGTGCTCTTTTGACAATACATTTTGCTTTCTTAGAAACACTTGTATTGTGACTGCACTGGTTTTCAAGCATGCCGTTAAATGCATGGCCGTAAATGTGGCATTGTGTCCTGTTTGAGCATGTTAGTCAATCTTGTGGGAGAACTAGGCCAGGGAAAAGCCACAGGTGAGAAGAGCACCTGGGCACAAAGGAACATTATCCTCTGGAACTGCACAGGGCTTCCTGTCCATTCTCAGTACTCTGGGACGGTTTGTCCTGTACTGTTAAAATACCGTTCCATATGCCTTTGGATTGTAAACTCATTTCTGTGCAGTGACTGTGCAGGGTCATTTTGACTCAGTGTGGGTGTGTTCGTTCCACAGATCTCTCAAATGCAACATTAGAACGTAAAAAAAACAAAGGGGCAGAAATCACTACACAAGCCTTGAGTTTATCCCGCACTTCATAAGATCAAATTTGGAACGAGGGAGTTATGGAGTCAGCAACGAAACAAACCCGCCAATCCACCATAGCGACAGGGGCAGGAGAGATAGATCAGCCATGATTGAATAGCGGAGTAGACTTGATGGGCAGAATGTCCTCATTCTGCTCCTATCACTTATGAAGTTGTCCATGCTGCCCAAGTTGATATATTCTACGTCCCATTTGCCTGCATTTGATCCATCTCCCTCAGAACTCTTCCTATTTATATAGCAGACTTTTTTTTTGGAGCGTAGGAGGCTGAGGGGCGACCTGAGTGAGGTTTACGAGATCATGAGGGGCAAGGTGGGCCGAAGGGCCTGTTTCCGTCTCCTTTCATTCTATGACTCCGTGACCAAGAGACCAATGATCATGGAAATTGCATGGACATCATTGAAATTTGCTGGAGTAGACACGATGGGCCGAATGGCCCAATTCTACAACTATACCCAGTGAATAAGTGTCTCTGATAACTGAAACAACTAATTGAAAAAGATAATAGTTGCTGGATATCTGAAATAAGAACAAACAAGGTAAGCAATATATGCAGCACGTTATGCAGTCTATTGATTGAATAAGATGCCCAATGTTCTGTATTGGACCCTCATGCAGACCAGTGCTTTCATTGTGACCCTGGTACAGCATTGATACGGCATATCAGAATCTCTAAAAAGTTAAAAGGTAGATTTTCAATTTTTTTAGAATGCTAATTTTTATGTTCTTGACATGTGTTGATTTGCTACTTTTCAGTTAGTTATTAATTTCAAAGCTGATTCATCACAAAAACAAGACAGAAAAAGGGGGGGTACATGGAGCAGGAAAGAACTATGGATGCTGGTTTACACCGAAGATAGATAGAGTAACTCAGCGGGTCAGGCAGCATCTCTGGAGAGAAGGAATGGGTGACGTTTCGGGCCGAGACCCTTCTTCAGACTTTGATAGAAAAAAAAATGGATGGAGAATTTTTTTTTTATAAAGCTAGCTTAATTTACCACATGTACCATTTAGTCTCCAAAATAAATCACTGGTCCAGATCATCACAATACGCCTGTTTCCATTTTCAACGCCTCTCAGATGATATTCTGTGTGTCAGCCTGAAGTGGAATATTGAAAGGTAGTCAAGCTGTTAACAGTTAAATTGATCGAAGCAGATCGAAAGGTAATCATGGCTAATTTCAATTTAATCTGAAATCTGATATTTCTTAGGACAGGAGGAAAATATGATTGTATCATATTCCAGGGAATGTATCTCCCAGGAGACAGGCATAAACACCCTCTCACCTATGTTAGAATTTAATTCTAATCTATTAATCCATGGGGCATGGAGCTCTTGGAGGGATCCCTGCAAAGCCACATGAACTCTGGACGACTGTGCCACAAGCGTTTCATATTGCACTCACACAGAGACATGTAGAGGAGTGAGCTATTTTGATCTGCTTTAAACTACTTAATCACTATGTTGTGAGCTGGCTACTTTAGTAACCTAACAACAGCCTGGATCTGTTGAACTTTTTACCTTTGCAATTAAATTAAGTTTGAAGATGGTGGAAGCTAAACTTTATTTGTGTTGCAAATGGAGAGATCGAGATCTCAAGTGGTTTAGGTTAGTTTAAAGATACAGGCCCTTCTGCCCACCTAGACCGCACCGACCGGCAACTCCCACACACCAACACTGCACTACACACACCAGGGACAATTTCACATTTATATATTAGTAGCAAGCCAATTAACCTACAAACCTGTAGGTCTTTGGAGCGTGGGAGGAAACCGAAGATCTTGGAGAAAACCCACACAGCTTGAAGATAAATTTTAACAGTTAAATTGCAAAGGTTCACGTTTAGGAAATTCAATATCCACTGTCCGAGAGAATTCTCGACATTCAGGCTCTGAACCACTTGGAGAAGAGGTCGGTAGACCTCAGTTGTGATGTTCATTGTATAAACCAGGATGTGGTCCCAAGTTTCCATCCGACCTCGTTGCAGACTCTGGACTATCACGCAGTAACACAGTATTCCGCACTCTGGTATGTTTCTCCTTACATTACCCGTGGTACTTGTGTAAGATGTGATTGTACTAGCTAGTGTAAGGTGTGATTTGATTTGGCTGGATAGGAAACTAACAAAAGCTTTTCACTGCACACATGACAAAAGTGTCAAGGACAGCACGGTGGCACAGCGGTAGAGTTGCCGCCTTACAGCGCTTTCAGTGCCAGAGACCCAGGTTCAATCCTGACTATGGGTGCTTGTCTGTACAGAGTTTGCACATTCTCGGGTTTTCTCCGAGATCTTCGGTTTCCGCAGAAACTCCAAAGATGTACAGGTTTGTCGGTTAATCGGATTTCTATAAATGTAAATTGTTTCTAATGTGTGTAGGATAGTGTTAATGTGCCGGAGTGTTGCTGGTCGGTGCAGAGTCGGTGGGCCGAAGGGCCTGTTTCCGCGCTGTATCTCTAAACTAACCTAGGCTAAAAATAATAAACCACAATGAAAACCAACTAATTTGTCCCACAAAACAGCATGCTTTTTTTTAAAAAGCAAAGAAATAATTATAAATTTGAGAAAGCTTTGAAGAAGTCACCAGCTTGTTTGCCTGTGGGCCCCATAGCAGAAGTGTTCACGTTGCGGGGCTGGAAACTGGAAGTATCCCGAGCTAATTCTGCTACCACCATCATCTGTTGCGACAAGTGATGGCTCCCACTGATTGCCGCCGGAAGCTTGCGTCCTTTTCAGGACGGACGATGACAGCGATGTCAACATTTGTAGTAAGATGGACACCAAAGAAGAAGTTTGCCTGTGCATTTGGAATATTTAATGCCAGGAGTAGACTCATCATATGAGGACATTCCAGACATTCCTTACTCTCCTGTGATGATCCCATGGCTGTGTACTTTGGCACTGCACCTCCCAGCTCTGCCTAACTCCATTGGACTTATAGAACATAGAGCAGGACAGCACAGAAACAGGCTCTTTGGTGCCTGTGCCAAACAGGATGCCAACTTAAACTCTTCATTACGTGCACATGCTCCATATCCCTCCATTCCCTGCAACTCCATGAGCGTATCCAGCAGCCTCTAAAATGCCACGATCGTATATCTGCCTCCACCACCACCCCCATGGACCACCTTCCTGGGCATCCACAATTTTCAGTGCAAAATAAAACTTGCCCCGTACATCGCATCTTAAAGCTACGCTCGCTGGTTTATTTTCGTTTTTAGTTTCGTTCAGAGACGCGGTGTGGAAACTGGCCTTTGGGCCCACCGAGTCCATGCCAAGCAGCCATCTACCCATACACTAGATCTATCCCGCACACTGGGGGCAATTTGGAATGTGGACGGAAAGGAGAGCACCCAGAGGAAACCCACGCGGTCACAGGGAGAACGCATAAACTCTGTACAACAGCACCCGTCATCAGGATGGATCCCAGGTCTCTGGCGCTTGAGAGGCAGAGACTCTATCGCTGCGCCACTGTCCTGCTTGGCAAATACTCTTTGAGATTTCCAGCCTGGAAGAAAGGTCCTGACTGTCTACCCTATCTATGCCTCTCCTGGAGAGTTTCTGTGAGACACGAACCGCAGGCTTAACTCAGCGGGACAGGCTGCATCTCTGGAGCGAAGGAATGGGGGACGTTTTGGGTCGAGACTCTTCTTTCAAGGAGAATTTCCTGTGTAGTGAGATATTTAGGCTGTGGTTCGGGTGGGTGTGTTAGCTGGGGAGGGGCAAGTGTGGCTTGTGTGGAGCAAGCTGCCAGCACCAACAGGTTTATCCAGCCAGCCATTTCCATATGACGGACTTTCCCCTGCAACCATTTAGCACGAAAGGCTCGAGGTGCGTCAGCATCCATAACATCACGCGATTCACTTCACTTCGTGCTGACAACATTTCGAGGACTTCAGCCACATCAGTCAAAACGACAACCCTGACTATTTTTAGTACAAATAACAGACATTTGAATATAATTGATTTGAGTTCCTGTTGCAGTATTTAGCATTCAAATAAGGGCTGCAATCAAGACAGATGTTTTAAAGAGAAGATCCTGAGCTGAAAGTTTCGGTAATTAAAGGATTTTTTTCCTTTCACATTACAAGGCAACTTTCAGCTCAACTCGGCACTGCTCTTCCTGGATGTTCCTCTTTAATATCACATCATTGGGCAGCATGCTGGCAGTATTGCTGCCTTGCACCAAGGCCCCCCTAGATCTTGAGGCCCTAAGCGTAAGCTTGTGAAGCTTATATGTAAATCTGGCCCTGCTTACAGCACCAGAGACCCGGGTTCAATCCTGACTACGGGTGCTGTCTGTAAGGAGTTTGTATGTTCTCCCCGTGACCTGCGTGAGTTTTCTCCGGGTGCTGCGGTTTCCGCCCACACTCCAGAAACTGTAGGTTAATAGGCTTAGGTGAAATTGTAACATAATTGCCCCTAGTGTGTGCAGGATAGTGTTAGTGTGTGGGATCACCGATCGGTGCGGACTCGTTGCACGCACGCACGCACGCACACACACATGCACACAGACACACACACATGCACACAGACGCACGCACGCACACGCACATGCACACAGACACACGCACGCACACTCACATGCACACAGACACACACACGCACGCACACGCACGTGCACACAGACACACGCACGCACACTCACATGCACACAGACACACGCACATGCACACAGACACACACGTACATGCACACAGACACACGCACGCACACTGACATGCACACAGACACACACACACACGCACACGCACACACACACACGCACACAGACACACGCACGCATGCACACTCACATGCACACAGACACACGCACGCACATGCGCATGCACACACACATGCATATGCACACAGACACACACGCACATGCACACAGGCACACACAGACACGCACATGCACACAGACATAGTTGACTGATCACCCGTAAGAGGGTTGAGTTTCCAACCATGAGTCAGCAGCATGCCTGGTCTTGGCTCAGATTACAGGCAAGACCTCAGTGGTTTATAAAGGGAACAGATCGCCAGTCCTGTTATAGTTCTCCCATTTATAGCCGCCCCTCAGGAGCCAGGGTGAGGAGTGACCTGCAAGGTTGGCCATTCCAGCCCCATACATCAAGGGAAGTCCATAAAACGATGGGTTTGCACTGACATGTAGGAAATATGTTTAGGTTCCGGTTTATTTGTGTCATGTGAATCAAGGCTTTGATTTGCACGCTTTCTAATCGAATCAGATAATACTACACATAAATACAATCGTCAAACTCACGTACAATAGAGCCAAGGGAAAGATACAGATTGCAGAATATAGTTCTCACCATCGTTCCAGAGACGGTCCAAAGTTCAATATCCACATTGGGGCAAGGATGGATTGGACAGTATGTGTAGGAAGGAACTGCAGGTGCTGGTTTAAACCGAAGATGGACACAAAAAGCTGGAGTAACTCAGCGGGACAGGCAGCGTCTCTGGAGAGAAGGAAAGGGTGACGTTTCGGGTCGAGACCCTTCTTCAGACTAGTCTAGAGATATAGCACGGAAGCAGGCCCTTCGGCCCACCATGCCAACCATTGATCACCCGGTCATGTCAGGATGACCTCCCAGGATGTCCTGGGATGTCAGGACTTTCATATGAGGAAAGATTGGATAGACTCGGTTTGTACTCGATGGAATTTAGAAGATTGAGGGGGGATCTTATAGAAACCTACAAAATTCTTAAGGGGTTGGACAAGCTAGATGCTGGAAGATTGTTCCCGATGTTGGGGGAGTCCAGAACAAGGGGTCACAGTCTAAGGATAAGGGGGAATTCCTTTAGGACCGAAATGAGGAAAACATTCTTTACACAGAGAGTGGTGAGTCTCTGGAATTCTCTGCCACAGAAGGTAGTTGAGGCCAGTTCATTGGCTATATTTAAGAGGGCGTTAGATGTGGCACTTGTGGCTAAAGGGATCAGGGGGTATGGAGAGAAGGCAGGTATGGGATACTGAGTTGGATGATCAGCCATGATCACATTGAATGGCGGTGCAGGCTCGAAGGGCCGAATGGCCTACTCCTGCACCTATTTTCTATGTTTCTATGTTTCTATGTCATGGAAGGACTGGTCAGAAACCCAATAACAGACGGGAAGAAGCTGTTCCTGAGTCTGGAAACGTGTACTTTTAAGCTTCATCGTCTTCCTGACAGGAGCGGGGAGATAAAGGAATCCTTCTTTGTGTTGTCCCCACTGCCACCACCATGACACCCAATCAACACCACTGCATTTGTTGCATGTAGGTTTATGCACTGGGTGCTGGGGGGTAGGGCTGGGTAGAACTCGGTGGACAGTGCCACCCTGCCAATTCCCTCTCTTCTGAAGTAAGCGTGGGTGAAGGGAATGTGTCCGGTACTGGCTCCTGTAGGAAGCATCTAGTTCCACCTTCCTAATCCTCCAATGGATCTATGCCAAGTACTAAATGTGTACCAGTAAATATAGTTGAGACACAAAAAACTGCAGATGCTCGAATCTTGAGCAAAGCATTGGAGGAACGCAGCGGGTGAGGCAGCATCTGTGAAGGGAATGGACAGACATTTTGGGTCGGGACTCCCCCTTCAGACTGATGGATGGTGGGGGGGGGGGGGGGGGAGAAAGCTGGAAAAGGCAGGTAGGGTTGGGACAAAGCTTGGCAAGTGATAGATGGATACAGGAGGACTGGCAGATGGGTCGAGATAGTGGGAAAGGCTGGAGGTGGAACAGGAGAGAACAGGGTGTTAGATAAGGAGAAGAGGAGATGCGGAATGGAAAGTGGGAAGAGGGATATGGGTGGAAGGGGATAGGGGAGGGGAAAGAGCGGGGATATAAGGGAAATGTGGGATTAGGGGATGGGAGGGTACTGGGAGGGGAAAGTTGCAAGCTGACTGGGGCATGGGAGATGCTGGGAAAGATGGGTGCGCACCATCCCCCAACTCTTTCTCCGCTACATTGACGACTGCAAGGGGGCAGAACTCGTTGGTTTCATCAACTTTACAACCTACTTCCAGCCTGTGCTCTAAGGCAGAGATTGACATATTCGTGATTAGTACGGGTGTCAGGGGTTATGGGCCGAAGACAGGAGAATGGGGTTGAGTGGGAAAGTTAGATCAGCCATGATTGAATGGCGGAGTGGAATTGAAGGGCTGTATGTCTTAATACTGATCCTAGAACTTATGAACTTATGAAGTCACTTGGACTATCTCCACCACCTCCTGAAATATAAAGGAAATTGCTCTGGTCACAGTTAGTACTGGGGGCTGGGATGACTGTGAGGGCAGATACTGCTCATTTAACTGTTGCTGCAAAGCCCTCGGAAAGACATCCTTGCCATAGAGGGAGTACAGAGAAGATTCACCAGACTGATTCCTGGGATGTCAGGACTTTCATATGAGGAAAGACTGGATAGACTCGGCTTGTACTCGCTGGAATTTAGAAAATTCTTAAGGGGTTGGACAAGCTAGATGCTGGAAGATTGTTCCCGATGTTGGGGGAGTCCAGAACAAGGGGTCACAGTCTAAGGATAAGGGGGAATTCCTTTAGAACCGAGATGAGGAAAACATTCTTTACACAGAGAGTGGTGAGTCTCTGGAATTCTCTGCCACAGAAGGTAGTTGAGGCCAGTTCATTGGCTATATTTAAGAGGGTGTTAGATGTGGCACTTGTGGCTAAAGGGATCAGGGGGTATGGAGAGAAGGCAGGTATGGGATACTGAGTTGGAGGATCAGCCATGATCACATTGAATGGCGGTGCAGGCTCGAAGGGCCGAATGGCCTACTCCTGCACCTATTTTTCTCTGTTTCTATGTCATCAGAAGAAGCAGTTCAACTCCACAATTACATTCACACTCTAGTGCCAAAGTCCTCAGCTGAATGGTTGTAGAGCCATAGGGTGTACAGCATGGAACAGGCCCTTTGGGCCACCAAGCCCACACTGACCTTTCACTTTCCCCTTGACTACTCTTACCCTAAACACTTTGTCTCCTCATCGACCCCAGATTACCACAACCCGAGATTGTAAACCTTGCCTACAAGTGTAGTTACAATGACCTATTTGCCCATGGACCCGCACGTCTTTGGAGCACCCAGAGGAAACCCACGCAGCCATAGGACAACGTGCAAACTCCACACATATACTTCCATAGGTCAGGATCGAACCTGGGTCTCTGGAGCTGTGAGAAACTGCCGCTACTGGCTGTACCAGTGTGCTTCCTATATCTGTAATCTGCTCCGTCTAATGTTAGCTATTGAACTATGTGCTTCTGTTGGAGTATATGTGTATCACATACACTTCACAGATTCACCCACCAACAAGACTACGCTATACCCTTAAAATGTGTAGGAAGGGACACAAAATGCTGGTTTAAACCAAAGATAGACACAAAATGCTAGAGTACCTCAGCAGGACAGGCAGCATCTCTGGAGAGAAGGAATGTTGTGACGTTCCGGGTCGAGACCCTTCTTCAGACTGAGAGTCGGGTCTCAGTCTGAAGAAGGGTCTCGACCCAAAAAGGTTAACCATTCCTTCTCACCAGAGATGCTGCCTGTCCCGCTGAGATACTCCAGCATTTTGTGTCTATCCTACATTATGCCCGTGCTCTTTTTTCCATATGTTTGTCCAGCTGCTGCTGTTCTTTGCTAAGTTTATTTTTCCCACGTTCAAGAGTCAAGAGTGTTTATTTGTCATATGTACTGAACTGAATAATAACATTTTTACTTGCTGCCGTACAACAGGCCCGCAAATGCAATAACACACATTTAAATACAATAAACACTAATATAATAAATTAATAGCTGTAACACTCGGCAACCTTAATAGTGCAAAACCGAGGTCTGGAGTGCAACCAAAGACAGGGTCCGTAGAAGACCCAAGTATGCTGAGGTTGGTGTTGTGCAGTGTTCAAGAGCCTAATGTTTGCTGGGAAGAACCTGGTGGTCACGGTTTTCAGGCTCCTGCGCCTTCTTCCCAATGGTGGCAGCAAGATGAGAGCGTGGCCAGGGTGGTGTGGGTCTGTGATGTTATCAGCTACCTTTTTTGAGGCGATGTTATCCAGAAGTTTCTCCACCCATCTCCACTCTCCACAGAAGAACATGGTTCGCAACCATTACAAGCCAGGCTAATCATGGATCACTTCCTTGTTAAAGAAGGATCTGCAGATGCGGGAAAATCGAAGGTAGACAAAAGTGCTGGAGAAACTCAGCGGGTGCAGCAGCATCTATGGAGCCAAGGAAATAGGCAACGTTTTGGGCCGAAACCCTTCAAGGGTGTCGAAGGAAATAGGCAACGTTTCAGGCCGAAACCCTTCAAGGGTTTCAGCCCGAAACGTTGCCTATTTCCCTCGCTCCATAGATGCTGCTGTACCCGCTGAGTTTCTCCAGCACTTTTGTCGACCTTCACTTCCTTGTTAAGTCTTATTAACTCCACATGCAGAGGGATCGTGGTAGTTTGTGGCTTTGGTACATCAAGGTGTTTATTCTGTGCAATCTTTCTAACGTCCTGCTGCCAAAGCTAAAGACGAGAATGCTGGAAAAGCGGAAGTCCAAATGAAAATTCCTGGAAGTGGGCAGCTGAGCAAGTATCAGCTGTGGCCGGGTAAACAAATCAACTTGATGATCCCCTTCTCCCAGCTCCACCAGTCCCCCTCCTCTTGAACTCCCCCAGATGGCCTTCTACCCCCTTTCGACTTTTAAGGATTTATTCTGAACCGTTTTGCTACCTCTAGTTTCCTTCTCTCCTGACTTTCAGACTGAAGAAGGGTCTCGACCCAAAACGTCACCCATTCCTTCTCCTCGGAGATGCTGCCTGACCCGCTGAGTTACTCCGGCTTTTTGTGTCTATCTTCGGTTTACACCAGCGTCTGCAGTTCCTTCCTACTCAGCGAGAGGTGAGTGTTGGAATTGTTGCATTCCTTGCGTCGCTGCTCGTACCACATGTTGACCTCATAAACTGGTACTTCTTAAACAACATCAACATTGCAAGTCAAGCGTCGCCAAGTCCAGTGTGTTTTATTGTCATGTGTCCCAGATAGAACAAGGACATTCTTACTTGCAGCAGCACAACAGAATATGTAAACATAGTACACTGTAAACAATATAAACACAAAAAAAAGTTCATTGTGTGTATACTGTAAATACATACACTCACATATACACATATATATATGTATACACAACACCCTGATGTTTGGAATCTCCTTAGACCTTTAAGCTTCCACCTCCATGCCATTTCTTATGGGCAAAGGTCCTCAAGAGTTGGGCGGTATCGTGACACAAATGATGCAGCCCGTCCTGCTAACACCATACAGCATTTGCAGCTAATATCAAAGTCAAGTCAAAGTCAAAAGAGTTTATTGTCATGTGTCCCTGACAGGACAATGGAAATCTTTCTTTGCATAGCACAACAGAACATAGAAGGCATTGACTACAATTCTATACATAAATACACCCATGAATTAATAAATTAATAAAGTGCAAATAACAGATGGAGGGATATTAATGTTCTGAGTTCCGAGCCAAGTTTAGGTTTTTGTAGGGATCCAGTCCTCCACACATTTCTTTATGAAGTCTGTAACGACTGTGGCGTATTCATTCAAGTCCGTTGCCGAGTCCTTGAACATAGCCCAGTCTACAGACTCCAAACAGTCTTGTAGTTGTTCTTCTGCCCCCACCGACCAGCTCTGTACTGTCCTCACCTCTGGTGATTATTTCCAGAATTCCAATGTTCTGGAAATCCTACGTAACACTGCAATGGCACAGGCAAGCCACTTGTTAAGATCATGAGTCAAGAGCGTATAATTGCCCCGTGTACTGGTCTCACATGAATCAAGAGCCCGAGGGACAGACGTTAAGGGACAGAAGTTTAGGGGTAACATGAGGGGGAACTTCTTTACTCAGAGAGTGGTGGCTGTGTGGAATGATCTTCCAGAAGAAGTGGTGGAGGCAGGATCGATTTTAACATTTAAAAGTAAAGTGGGTAGGTATATGGACGGGAAGGGAATGGAGGGGTATGGTCTGAGTGCAGGTAGATGGGACTAGGGGAAAATAAATGGTTGGCACGGACTGGAAGGGCCGAGAAGGCCTGTTTCCGTGCTGTAATTGTTATATGGTTATATGGTTATAGGGCATAGGGCAAGTTGAGAGGGGAAAGATTTAATAGGAACCGGAGGGGAAACCTTTTCATGCCGACCAGGATGGTAGGTATATGGAACGAGTTGCCAGAGGCAGGCTCAATAACAATAGACATTTGGACTGGTATGTGGATAGGACAGGTTCAGAGAGATATGGGCCAAATGCAGGCAAATGGGACTAGTTTAAATGGGGCATTTTGGTCAGCATGGACAAGTTGGGCCGAAAGGCCTGTTTCCGTGCTGTATGACTCAAATCTTGGCTCAAATCTGAATTTAATCTTAGAGAACGTAATCTTTAAAACCAAAGTCTAGGGTTGCCAGCTTAGTTTAAAAGCGGTTAGGTATATGGGAATTCTGTATTCCCATAGCCCAGGGTAGATTTTTTTAGTCTATGGTTATATTTTTAAATACTGAGCGTAATTGCTGGAATTAAGATACAATCATCTTCATGATCAAATTTCCCTTGGTGGAGTCACAAGTCCAACTTAGTATTTCTCATGCACGTCCCCTTTAAATCTGCTTCCTCACCGTAAAATATTTCACAGGGATACTTCACAAGAAGGCTTAGAGACATGTGAAAAAGATGACCATGTGATGTTAAAATCAGCATTCCAAACTCAAATAATCTCCTCAGTGGACTTTGGATCTGGCACCATTCCGCATTGCTGTGTCAAATAAAATTCTCGAGTTTTAACCTATTCCTTAGAGTCCAAGCGCACAACAAATACAACATGATGCACAAAGTTCACAGAAATCATGACGGCAGTTAATCCATTCGTTACATTTAGCCTTTGAAGGCGAATTGAACCCTTTCTGACTAAATCAGATGCCAAGGACTAGTTTAGTGTGCTGATGTTATGAGTGTGACCCTTTGATAAAGTATTTAAACTATGATCAGACAAACGTCAAATATCGACCTGGTTTTCCATAACACGAAGCTCGTCAAATTGTGATATGACTTTGCACCACTTTTGGGTTTTGGTGCCGAAGATGAACAGGCTTGCTTTTAATCACAGCCTTGAATTGGTGACAATCCCATGCAGTTTAGTTTAGTTGAGAGGTACAGCTTGGAATCAGGCCCTTTGGCCCACCGAGTCCGCACAGACCAGCAATCCCCACACACTAACACTATCCTACACACACTAGGGACAATTTACAATTTTATCAAAGCCAATTAACCTACAACTCTGTGTTAAAGAAGGAACTGTAGATGCTGGAGAATCGAGGGTACACAAAAGGCTGGAGAAACTCAGCGGGTGCAGCAGCATCTAAGGAGCGAAGGAGATAGGCGACGTTTTGGGTCGAGAACCTTCTTCAGACAACCTACAACTCTGTACGTCCTTGGAGTGTGGGAGGAAAGCGGAGCTCCCGGAGAAAACCCACGCAGTCACAGGGAGAACGTACAAACTCCGTACATACAGCACCCGTAGGCAGTGTCGAACCCGGGACCCTGGTGCTGTGTGGCACCGATTTTACCCTTGCACCAGGGTGCCGGGACAGGAGGCTGCACAGGACAGGAGGCTGTGTTTCAAAAATGGATTCATTCACAGGCCACTGGCATTTCTGTCAAAGAAAACCCTGATTTATTAAAGCCAGGATTTATGGCATCTTCTTGGCATCTGCTGTGAGAACGGAGAGGACAATCAGACTGTAAACTCCTATCTCACCAGGGACTAACTCTACTAACTTACTGTACCACAATACCACCCACAATATTTAATATGAAAAAGAACATGTGATTCTGTTTGTAGTTTGTTGGTTGTTTGTTTGTTTGTTTGTTTGTTTTTTGCACAAAGTCCGCAGGCACGGCCACTTTTCATTTCACTGCACATCCCGTATGTGTATGTGACGAATAAACTTGACTTGACTTGACATGAAGCAGCCAGTGCATCTCATGATTACTATCCGATCTTTGCAAGTGGAGAGAAGCTGGGATAGCAGGACCTTTGCACTGAACAGTAGAGCCCTGGTGTGCAGAGATTTATGAAGATGTTGCTGGGCCTGAGCTATAGGGAGAGGTTGGGCAAGCTGGGAGCACAGACATCGAGGAGTGAGTACAAGCAGACCAGCGGGATCTAGGAGTAAAAGTACATAGTTGCCTGAAAATGGGATCGCAGGTAGACAGAGTGGTGAAGAAGGCGTTTGGCATTTAAGTGTCGATGTTGGCACGTTATGTTTCAGTTGTTCATTACATTGGCGAGGCTGCCTTGAAGAACTGTGTTCAGTTTTGGTCACTTCTCTGTAGGATAGATGCCATTAAAGTGTTTTTGCTCTGTATTCCAGCATCTGCAGTATCTTGTGTTAGATGTTCCTCCATGCAAAGTCTTGAACCCCAGAGTCCCTGACATCAATTGTCTAAAGTCCCAACTTCTCATGTTCATTCCTCAATCTGCCCACTTCCAACCTCTCCTCTCTGAAGGTGGTCCTCACGTGTGTCTCTTTGGAGCAAATGTTCGGACATCTGCTCGAATGCCTGCGTGTGGCTCAGCTCCAGACCTCTCCGAAGCTCCTGGGGACGTTTTGCTTTGTTGGAAATGCCGGCATAATTACAAGTTGTTGATGCTGGTGGCGATGAACACTCCCCAAGTGCCCTGGCACCTCACACGTCACTGGGCCCCATTAAGGAGAGTGCAGTGGCCTCATCCCACATAAACATTCAGGCATTTTGGCAGAACTCACTTTGGTGAAGGTCAAAGAATAGAAAGGCTGATCATATCCATGTCAGCCTAAACTGGATGTCAGTGCAGTCCCATTTCTTAGCTCTTGGTCAACAGTCCCTCAGGCTGAGGGATCATTGTAACCAGGATTTCTATCTCCTCTACCCTGCCAGGAAGTGACTACCATTAGGTTTAGGGTTATTATTGCCAAGTGTAGCGAGGTGCAGTGACAAGATTTGGTCTACATGGTATCTGAATGGACCAGGTAATACTATACATAAATACAAGCATTAAACTGAAGTACAAAGACAAACTAAACTGTTTCCTCACTATTTGGAGTGGGAGGATCAGTGGTCGCTACCTTCTTTAGTTTAGTCTCGTTTAGTTTAGAGATTCAGCGCGGAAACAGGCTCTTCGGCTCGCTGAGTCCGCCCCGACCACTGTTCACTGCACGTTAACACTGCTGAACACACTAGGGACAATTTACAATTATACCAAGCCTGTTTACCTACAGACCTGTACGTCTTTGGAGTGTGGGAGGAAACCAGATATCTCGGAGAACACCCACGCGGTCACGGGGAGAACGTACAAACTCCGTACAGACAGCACCCGTGGTGGGGATCGAACCCGGGTCTCTGGTGCAGCAAGCGCTGTAAGGCAGCAACTCTGCCGCTGCGCCACCGTGCCGCCCATACATCAACACACACACACATTGGGTCAACGGTGTGTCGATGAACACAGAGAATGCAACGATTCCAGCACTCTCACCTCTTGATGTGCAGGAAGGAGCTGCAGATGCTGGCTTATACCAAAGATAGACACAAAATGCTGGAGTAACTCAGCGGGTCAGGCAGCATCTCTGGAGAGAAGGAATAGGCGACATTTTGGGTCAAAACCCTTCTTCAGACTGAAAGATAGAGAAAGCCAGGACAAATCAGGCTATATGACTGGTCGCAGAAGTTAAGGCAGAAGCAAGCCCCAGCTTTTATTTCTCTCTTCACTTAAACCACATAAATAAAGATGTCCTTGATGGAACTATTAGATTTTGTCGTGTTTGAGCAGCTATGATCTCATTGAATGGCGGTGCTGGCTCAAAGGGCCGAATGGCCTACTCCTGCACCTATTGTCTAATGTTTGCTCGGGAACCGTCACATCTGGGCAGCTGCTATTGTAACAGTCAAAGTGATTCAGCCAGCATTTTGAGGGCAAGATTTGTTAGTAAACAGCACGAGCGATTATTGTGCCTTAATTTGTGCTGGAGAAATCCTTTTGGTGCAATTTTCATCCATGGTTGGATACAGACAACACTAGAATCCAATAACTGCAGCTCTGTTAATTGTGGTGTGAACATTGGTAGCAATGCTTTGAAGCTGTGTCTGGGGTACAGTCTCGCGTGCTCGATGGCTTGACTCTCAGAGATGAATATTCGTGCAACAATCAGGAAGATGTATGTGGCTCAGAATTGTCTCTGGGATTGTTGGTGAAGCAATTTGTTGGAGAGTCATTCTAATCCTCAGAGATTAATTATATACCATCATTAATTGGTATATAATATTGGTATAAAGTCTACTCTAGTCTTGTCTAGTCTAGTTTAGTTTTGGAATACAGCATGGAAATAGGCCCTTCGCCTCACAAACACGACAGACCATCGATCACCTGTGCACACAGTATTCTACTCCCCCTACACACTAGGGGCAACTTTACAGGTCATTTAACCAACAAACCCACACACCTTTGGGATGTGGGAGGAAACCGGAGCACCCGGAGGAAACCCACGCAGTCACGGGGAGAACATGCAAACTGCATACAGTCAGCACCCGAGGTCAGGATCGATGCAGGGCCTCTGGCGCTGCAAGGCAGTGACCCTACCAGCTGGACACTGAGATAGAACCATACAATTGGCCCATGTTCCATTCCCCAATTCCAGTTGCACCAGGTAGAAGTGGCCGATGAAAGCGTCCAGGTTCTAAACATCTCCAAATCCAGGTCAGTTTACTGGCATAAATGCAAAGAAACCTCCCCGTTAACATGAAGCTCGCAGAGTAAACAGTACACTTACAGTACCGATAAATAAAACGATGGGTGCAAAGCAACAGAATAGTGCAAGTTTGGAGCACAGTTCAAAGTAGTGCAAAAGTTAATTACCACAGCTGGCAATAGGGTTATTACTGAGCTGCTGTTTGTGAGCAAATTATCTGATTCATTTCCTGCATTATAACAGTGGCTGAGCTGCAAAAATACTTAAAAACACTCAATCGGATGCAGAGCGCTCTGGGACGTCCTTAGGCCCTGGAGGGGACGTTAGACGTGCTAACTTTTCGTTCTCCTTTTAATTAATATAAAGTCTTCACTTTTCCAAATCCCAGTGAGCACTGAGATAATACATACCTCCATGTGGAGGTTAGGTAATAAGGGTGAAAATTACATTTCATGCTTGGTTGCAAATGTCAGATCAAAGCAGCCATTATTTACTCATGTGGCCATAAGATCGCTGAACAGTTCAGGCCTCCCTTTGTTCTCAATTTGCCCTTCGTGACTGACTTTCATAACGTCAGACAAAATAATGTTTCCTGTTCTATAAAAAAGAGTAAATGGTTAGTCTTTTTTGTCTCTCTCTTTTCCCTTACCCATTTCTCTTCCTCTCTAGGGACACTGATATCCTGCTACAATTTTGCACCATGCACCTCAAACTGTTCTGGCACCTCCCTCAAGTGCATCTGGTTGGATGGTGCAAGGAGAACAAGCTTGCTCTCAATGTTGACTTCAGGAGGGGAAAGACAGGGATCCATGAACCTTGTCTTCACCATTGGGTTGGTAGTGGAGAGAGTCGACAGCTTCAAGCTCATGGAAGATACGCACACAAAATTCTGGAGTAACTCAGCGGGACAGGCAGTATCTCTGTATAGAAGGAATGGGTGACATTTCACGTTGAAACCATTCTTCAGACTGAGTATCAGGGGAGATTGAGCAACAGAGATATGGAAGGGTGAGGTGTGAAAACGAGACAGCAAAGAGGGCGAAGTCCAAGGAAAATGTGGAATAGATGATGGTTAACGAGGGGAAGGTGACAACGAAGCAAACAAATATAAAGTTTCATATAGGAACACAGTCGGACCAGTTGGAGAACTAGGATGGGAGAAGGATGGATATAGAGAGAATGTGCATGGACATGCAGATCTCTGAAGATCTGTCCTGGACCCATCACATCGATGTCCCAACCCAAAATGTCACTTATCCATGTTCACCTGACCTCCAGAACAGACCTAGTTATTGGGCTCCCTCGCCTTAAACCTCAATCAACACAGCTGGAGATTATCTGGCCTGTGTCCCTTTACTCCTTTCCTACCCTGGTACTTGTTCAAGTGGGAAGGCAGTGGCTCGAGGCTTGCAGCAGCCTGGGGTTCACCTGAACCGGCAACTGAAACGATATACAAGAGTTTTCAAAGTCCAAGTTGGTTTAAGTGCAGCTGGCCATAAATGCCCATGGTCCTCGTGGAGTTGCCTGGCCAAGCAAAGATCTAGGTGTCCTCCACCGCTGCTCCACCGCCGCTGCCCCTGCAGGCCACGTCCAGTCATTGGCATCGTTACTGTTCTTTGCTTAATTTGTTCCTAAAGAATTTCTCCTCTTCTTTCTTCCCAGGAAATCTTTTCTCGAGAATTAGAGCGGCACACTGGCGCAGGGATATAGTTGCTGCCTTATACTGCCAGAGACCCGGGTTCGATCCTGACTAAGGGTGCTTGTCTGTACGGAGTTTGTACGTTCTCCCCGTTACCTGCATGGGTTTACTCTGAGATCTTCGGTTTCCTCCCACACACCAAAGACGTACAGGTTTGTAGGTTAATTGCCTTGATGTAATTGTAAAATTGTCCCTAGAGTGTGTAGGGTAGTGTTAAAGTGCGGGGATCACTGGTCAGTGTAGACTCGGTGGGCCAAAGGGCCTAATTCCACACTGTATCTCTAAACTAAACTCAGCAAAAATGGAAATCTCAAATACTAGAGGACAGAGAGTGGTTGGTCTCTGGAATTCTCTTGAGGCCAGTTCATTGGCTATATTTAAGAGGGAGTTACATGTGGCCCTTGTGGCTAAGGGGATCAGAGGGTATGGAGAGAAGGCAGGTACGGGATACTGAGTTGGATGATCAACCATGATCATATTGAATGGCGGTGCAGGTTCGAAGGGCCGAATGGCCTACTCCTGCACCTAATTTCTATGTTTCTATAGCTTTAAGACGAGAGGGCCAAAGTTTAAAGGAGATGTGTGGGACAAGTTTTTTTACACAGAGGGTGGTGAGTGCCTGGAACGCGCTGCCGAGGATGGTGATGATGATGGAGGCAGGTCGGATGGTGGCATTTAAGAGGCTTTGAGATAGGTACATGGATATGCAGGCATGGAGGGATATGGATCACCTGCAGGCAGGGGAGATTAGTTTAACTTGGCTTCATGTTCAGCACAGACATTGTGGGCTGAAGGGCCTCTCCCTGTGCTGTACTGTTCTTTGCTCCATGTTCTATGTGCATGACATGAATAATACGATTAATTTTTAATATGCATTGATTTTCTACTTTTTGGATACTAGTTTATTAAATAAGAAGTTGATTGATCACAAAACCAAAACAGAAAAGGGGCGGGTGGGGGGGTATTGATGGGGAAAAAAATTGATAAATGCAGCTTAATTTTAAATTGATATGCGTCGCGACACCTTTTTCTCCTCAAAAAAGACACTGATTAAATGTGATGATTAGTTGTATGCATGAATACCTAAAAACAATCTATGAGCTTTCTGAACTGATATTAATCAAGATTGTCCTTGATTAAAGTTGTTGCATGCATCCCAATCATGTTACTTCTTTCTGGTTTTGTATTTACAGCAGGTTACTGCATCATCCTGAACTGAAGTCCCAAAGTAATTTATCTTCTCTGCATTGTTATCATTTCCTTATTTCTCATTTGTCACTTTGGCAGATAATTTCAGCCTGATCGTTTATATTTCTTGATGAACCTTTGCACCTCCTTTCTAGTCGATCCCTGTCTCAATCACCACAATTATGGATCTTGGATTCCACCCGTCCAGTGGTCATCTGTTGCCGACACTGATTCATTCTGGCTTTTGGTTTTCCCCCTCTCCCCTATCTCTACCTTTCAGTCTGAAGAAGAATTCCAACTCGAAACGTCACCTATTCTTTGTCTCCAGAGATGCTGCCTGACCCGCAGAGTTACTGCAGCATTTTGTGTCTATCTTATGGATCGGGTTATTGGAGGTGGTTTTGAGGATCAGGACTACACCCTAGTTTATGGGAGAACGATTCAGTAGTCTGAGAACAGCAGGGAAGAACTTGCCCTGAAGTGTTTTGCTTCACACAGCAAGATATAGCAACATTCCATATTGAGATAAACTTAGTCAGTCACAAATGTAGTCAGTTTAGGGACAACACAGTGGCGCAGTGTAGAATCGCTGCCTTACAGGGCCAGAGACCCGGGTTCGATGCTGACTACTGGTGCTGTCTGCACAGAGTTTGCACGTTCTCCCCGTAACCGGCGTGGCTTTTCTCTGGGAAGCTCCGGTTTCCTCCCACACTCCAAAGACGTACGATTCATTGGCTTGGTATAATTGTAAATTGAAACCTCGTGTGTGCAGGATAGTGTTAGTGTGCGGGGATCGCTGGTTGGCGCGAACACGGCTGGGCCGAAGGGCCTGTTTCCGCGCTGTATCTCTAAATTAAACTAAACACAAGTCTGTCCCTAATGGCAATGCATCAGGAGTACAAAACTATTCTGACTTTTAATCAAGGGCAATGCAAATGCCCGTGACAAATGGGAAATTGGCACTAGGAAAGTATGAGGTCATGTTCTGAGGTTAAATTGCAAGCATTCTCATGTGGCAGTATATAGTGACCTAACTGCTCCACATATCTTTCTACAGCTGACCTAATGACATCGGCAGGTGAAACGTACTGTATGTTGAGACTGAAGACGGATCCCAACCCGAAACGTCGCCTGTCCGTTTCCCTCCATAGATACTGCCTGACCCACTGAGTTCCACCAGCACTTCGCTTTTTCTCCTCAGTGAAATGTATTGTTCCTTAGTTCTGACATACTTCATCTTGATGAGCAAAGACAAACAAATAAAAAGGCACAATCTACTCTGCTGCTGCGAGAAGATATCACCAAAATGATGAAACTCCTAATGTGAAGCAACCTTTCAGTATTATTATGCTGCAACTAAAGAGATTTTGCAAGTAAAGAGTTCTTTCTGAAGTGCTAACAGTTTGTTCTCATTCAAATGTTGACTGGCTTGATGTTAGTTTCGACAATGTTCTGCTTTTGTTCACAACCTTCAATCAATGTAAGATTCACTGAAGCAAAGAAACAGCAGGACATAATGCGGCTAAGCTATTTAGACTATGTCATACAGCACGGAAGCAGGCCCTTCAGCCCAACTCAGCCATGCCAACCCAGATGCCCCCATCTAAGCTAGTTCCATTTGCCCAGGTTTGGTCCATAGCCCCCTAAACCCTTCCCATCCAAATGCCTTATAGAGAGCCCAGATGTACGAGAGAACCAGCGCAGGACGACAAGCACAGGAGAAGTGAGATAGGTGAGATCAAGGTCAAGATAATGAGCTGTAGAATTTTAGATGTTATCAAGTTGACTGATGGTATAACTTGTGACTTTGGCCAAGACTGCCTCCCTTCACTTAGTTTAACCAGATAAATTGATACAGCAGGGAAGGTGATCATTCTACAGTGGAAATAAATGGTCTGAGCAAATCTGTAAGTACATGCTTAGCAGCTCACCTTGAATTCAAGGAAGACACACATCGTGCAAACAATCTGGATCAAACACAGACAATGGTCAGGAGAGCGATGGGATGATTTATGGCACTGTTTGAAAACACTCATTTATGTTTTCTCCCTGGAAAAGATAATCTCACGTACATCTCATGTGTTTACATTTCGACGGGTACATGGATAGAGGGGTTTAGCGGGATATGGACCAAAGGCGGATAAAGGGGATCCACTTAGAACGGGGCAGCTTGCTCAGCATGCGCACGTTGGGCCGAAGGGCCTGTTCCATGTTGTATGACACGAAGCATGTCGGTTAGAAGGATCCAAAGTGAACTTAATAGTATTTGCGAAATTCCTTAAAATACTTTCTTCACAATGTTCAAGATGCAGGGCATGACGAACTCGGGTAGAAAGTAAGGGTACAAAGTGTATTTTATTGTCACATTTATCAATGAAGGAACTGTGAAACTAGATAAGAACATGTGAAGATTTCTTAGCCAAACATTAGTATTGGCTTTCCAAATGTTACAAGACTAATATTTAGCCAAGATTATTATAGCTGAAGGTGTTTAACAAGCACACTGCACCCCTTGTAAAGGCAAAACATTTAACTATGTAGTGCTAACAGGCACAATGCCCAGGCTGATAAGAATCATATGCAGATGCTGAGGATGTGCCAAGCCACATCCAAATGCTTGGTGGCAGTGTTTGATTTCCTGGAGAGTTTATAAAAGTACACAATAGCACAAAATGCTAAAATACCAATTACTCGAATAACACTGTCTTTCAAGCTTGTACTAGCTTATAAATCATAATAATTGCCTCAGCTAGGTTAAGTCCTGCTTTAAACATGTATGCGACGCCACTGGGTAGCAATGCAATCATCTGCCACATGCAAAAAAATAGGACAATAAACAGCTTTAAATGATTTAGGGTGGACTTCTATTGGTTAGAAGCATTGCAGGCAAGAGAACAAAACCTCTTGTAAATCTGTATTGAAGGCATTAAAATTATGATTAGTTCCACGAAAAAGGAGGCAAGGGAAAAGCAATGGTCAGGATGTCCCTTCCATTAATTCCAAAAAGAAAATGTGGCTCTTTCCAGTTAGTTGTTTTTCTTTTACTTGGCATCTTCATCGCACAGAAAGTTAGATCTTTATTTAAGTATACACCGGTTTCCTCCCACACTCCAAAGATGTACAGGTTTGTAGGCTAATTGGTTTGGGTAAAATGGTAAATTGCCCCTAGTGTGTGTGTGTGTGTGTGTGTGTGTGTGTAGGGTTGTGTTAGTGTGTGGGGATCACTGGTCAGCACGGACTCGGTGGGCCAAAGGGCCTGTTTCCGTGCTGTACCTCTAAACTAAACTAAACTAACCTATGCTGAGTTTCTCCAGCATTTTTGTCTGCCTTCGATTTTTCCAGCATCTGCAGTTCTTTCCTAAACTAAGCTTAACGTTTGTTTTTGGGAGGACATTAAAATTGGGAGGTAATGCAGTTGATCCTAATCCTTGTGTTGACAGCTGGAAAATAAATCTGAATCAACAAGGAGACAGTGAAAATGGAATGGTTTCTCCTGAATATCAATCAAACTCTGCCTTATGCAAGTCTATTAATTAGATTGTATTCCCCGGCTACCTGCCGAGTGATTCAAAAGAGTTTTCCTTTCCGCGTACATGAAGTTCAAATAAAGTGCCCTTAATATTTCAATCAAAATGTTTTAAATCAGATTCCTTTCAGGACACATGGAATCCTTCATAGGTGTTTTAATTCTAGTGCAGGTGAGAGCCATTGACTAATGCCACCTTTGACAACATTGGCAGACATCTAACTGGTGCAACCTCTTCTGCTTCTTCTTCTTGCGTATGACGTGCACAACCTAAAGTTGTAGGACAACTTGTTCTATTTGATCTTACTTGATTGTGCACGCCGGGTTGATTGCAATCGTCGAAACAGGGCGTACCAGGTGAAGGTTGCAATCTCCCACCCCGTGCAACCTCTGACACATATTCACACATATGATACACAATGTTTACCGAAGAACCTACAAACCTTTGGAGTGTGGCAGGAAACTGGAGCACCCGGAGAAAACCCACGCGGTCACGGGGAGAACGTACAAACTCCGTACCGACAGCACCCATAGTCAGGATCAAACCTGGGTCCCTGTCGCTGTGAGGCAGCAACTCTACTGCTGCACCAAAGTGCCGCCCTTTGGTTTTGCGCCATTATGCTCATCTAGTATTACGGTTATTTATTTATTGTGTTATTGATTATTACATTTTTTGTTTGTTGTGTTGTTACATTTTCAGGCTGCAGCAAGCAAGAATGTAATTGTTCCACTGTCAGTACATATGACAATGAAACACTCCTGATTCTTGAAGGTAGACAAAAATGCTGGAAAAACTCAGCGTGTGAGGCAGCATCTATGGAGAGCAGGAATTGGCGACGTTTCGGGTCGGGAACGAAGGGTATCGACCCGAAACGTCGCCTATTCCTTCTTTCCACAGACGCTGCCTCACCCGCTGAGTTTCTCCAGCATTTTTGTCTGCCTTCAATTTTTCCAGCATCTGCAGTTCTGTCTTAAACACTCCTGACCCTTGATATCAGTTCTCAGAGATCCGAGCCCAGTTGGAAGTATGATATCACGAAGAACTGGTTATTCATGTCCTGTAGATAACAGCCATAACTTACTGCTGGAATTTGCAGAAGAAGGTCACATTCCCTTTAGTCCCATCTCAGCTGAGCAGTCAGATTGCAGATAAAGTCAAAGAATCATAGAATCATACAGTGTGGAAACAGGAGCTTTGGACCAACTTGCCCACACCGACCAACATGTCCCACCTGCCTTCGTTTGACCCATTTCCCTCCAAACCTGTCCCTATAGCTCAAGGCCCTCAAGTCCTGGCAACATCCTCGTAAATCTGCTCTGCACCCTTTCCAGCTTGACAACACCTTTGCTGTAACAGTGCCCAGAACTGAACACAATACTCTAAATACGTAAGAAGGAACTGAAGATGCTGGTTTAAACCGAAAATAGACACAAAAAGTTGGAGTAACTCAGCGGGACAGGCAGCATCTCTGGAGAGAAGGAATGGGTGATGTTTTGGTTCTGAAGAAAGGCCTCGATCCGAAACATCACCCATTCCTCTCCAGTGGATGCTGCCTGTTCCGCTGAGTTACTACATTTTCTTGTGTCTATCTTCACTCCAAATGCAGCCTCATCAACGTCTTATACAACTGCAACATGACCTTCCAACTTCTTTACTCAGGAATCTCAAGTTTCTGAGTTGCTCTGTCAAATGCATTCAGAATCCACTGTAACATCAACCTAGATTCCCCACTTTAGCTGGGGAAAGACATAGCGCTGCATTTACCAGCACCCAACATTGAGTAATGGGGCTGAACACAAGTGGAGAAGTATCTAGACAAGTGCTTATAATGTCGAGGCATGGATGAGGATGGGCCAAGTACTGGTAAATGGGATTAATGTAGATGGTTTGCATGGACCTGATGGGCCAAAAGCCCTGTTTACATGCCTGCGACAGAGACACATTTTTCCAGTTGTGGTACTAACGCTAGCATTTACCCAAAATAGATAATAAACAAATATTAATCAGAAAAAAACATGGAATGGAATTCCTTCGAATATTTAGGAGATTTGGTATGTTGCCGAACACTCAATCAAACTTCTGCATGCAGACTGGTTGCATCACGGCCTGGTTCGGTAATTCCTACCCCCAGGATTACAGAGAGTGGTGAACACTGCCCGGTCCATCACAAGTACTGACCTTCCCACCATTGAAGGGATCTGCAGGAGTTGCTGCCTCAAAGAAGCAGCCAGCATCGTCAAAGATACACACCACCCTGGCCACGCTCTCATCTTGTTATTATCATCGGGAGAATAGTACAGGAGCCTGAAAACCGTGACAACCAGCTTCAAGAACACCTTCTGCACAACAACCATCAAGCTCTTGAACACTGCACAACACTAACCTCCGCAAATATGATCTTCTACGGACTTTGGTTCTGCATTATAGTGATCTGGTTACCTAGTATTACTGCTACTAATTTATTGTATTATTGATTGATATGTATATATCTATATTTTAAGGTGTTAAGTTTTTCGTGGATATAACAGTTTTTATTCTTTATGGAGTAGAGTTGCTCTACTCAACAGCCAAACACCAGATCAGCCTCCCTTTGATCTGGTATTTTGTTGGTTCACATGCTTAATCAATGGTGTTTTATCATTAATGTTTTATTATTATTAATGTTTAATGTTTTCGGAGACATTCGTAACTGTCACTGTGTGTCATGTTGTTACTTGTGGGCGGAGCACCAAGGCAAATTCCTTGTATGTGAATACTTGGCCAATAAACTTACTTACTCATTTACAGCAGCAGCAGGTAAAACCTTTCTAGGGTTACATAGAATCATAAGAGGAATAAACAGGGTGAATGCACTGTGTCTTTTACCCAGCATAGGGGAATCTAGAACCAGAGAACATCGGTCAAAAGAAGGACCTCGACCCGAAATATCACTTATCAATATTCTCCAGGAATGCTGCCGGACTTGTTGAGTTACTCCAGCATTTTAGCTCTTTCCTTGGTAAACCAGCATCTGCAGTTTATTGTTTCTACCTTTCAGACAGACATCAGTTTAAGGTGAGGGGCAGAAAGATTTAAAAGGAACCTGAGGGTCAACTTTTTCGCACAGAGGGTAGGGGGTATATGGGACGAGCTGCCTGGAGAGGTAGATGAGGCAGGTACAATGACAGCATTTAAAAGACATTTGGACAGGTGCATGGACAGGAACGCTTTGGAGGGATGGGACAAACGCAACTAGCGTTGATAGGACACCTTGGTTGGCATGGTAAATGGTACTGGCATGGGGGATGGGGCATCTTGGTTGGCATGGACGAATTTGGCCGAAGGGCCTGTTTCCGTGCTGTTTGACTTTAATCATCGTTCCGTTGCCGCCGGTACATCTGACAATCACACACTCTTGGCTCTGCCAACAGTAATCTGCGAAGGGAACGGACTGACCTACTGTCAATCCCCGCACAACTCTGGGAGAGAGAGAGACAGAAACAGCGGATAACCCTCGCTGCTTGTGCAGGTGCTGGTTTAAACCGATGATAAGACGCAAAATTGCTGGAGTAACTCGACGGGACAGGCATCATCTCCGGAGAGAATGGGATGGGTGACGTTTCGGTTCTGTAAGAAGGGTCTGGAATGAAAACATCACCCATTCCTTCTCCCCACAGATCATGCTGCCTGTCCCGCGGAGTTACTCCAACATTTCTGTGTCTTTCCTCGCTGCTTGACATACAGACTGCCCCGGCGATTGAAGTGGATTCCGGGTCTCGGGGCTGTGCAACGGACCAAGCTGCAGAATGCACGGTTCTGAGCAAAGATACTGGAGCAGTTGGTTCTTACTCAGCTGCGCCACAGACACAGCGCAAGATTGAGCAGCATCTCAGCACAGTCGCCTCTGCGCCAAACCCTCACTGTGTGTTACTCACCGTATTCAATGATCTAAATCTATAGGCTGCGTTTTTTTTTTAAGTGGAACTGAATTTACGAAATCTAGATAACTAGATGATTTATATCCGGCGAAGGGGGATATATATCTCGCACAGTTTGTCTAGAAAGTACCCCCGCATGAAACCTGATCGCTCTAGGGTAATTCCAGACATAGGGTCGCGGGTTTACGAGAGGTGACCTATAAAACAAGAAATAAATAACTGCAGTGGGTCCCTGAGAAGAGGTCGGGGAGGTGAAACGTTATCGCTCCCACCCCCTTCCCCCTTCCCCCTTCCCTCAACGTTCATTTACAAAACAAACTCTCCGTGTTTCGTCTTTTATCCCGGCGCTGGTCGTTGTGCAAGACTAGAAAGTGCGGGCCCTGTCTCTGTTTACGAGCTCGATGCGTCATTGCAAGTTGACACGAGGGATGACATTGACACTGAAACCGATACAAGCGCCGCCTCCGAGGCTCCAACCAAACCAGCAGAACCGCATGCAAGCGCAATTTAAATTCGACCGGCACTGAATGGATCTGACGTATGCTAGATAAGTGCAGGAGAGGAAAGAAAAAGTACCCAGATTATACAATCAGCGATTGGAAACGTTCTCTGATTAGTAAATAGAAGCCAGCACTTGCCGCACGCTGTCAAACGCCAAACATGGTAAGATCTTTCATTAAAATAACTTGCCGTTTTTTTAGATATTTGACTGGGGAACACGTAGACTTTTGGCTCCCGTGGGCTAGGTGTTGGATAACAATCTTGTAGGTGCTGTACAATTGTTCTTGCCTGCGTCTGTCTAACTGAGACTAATGCGCCGAGCTTATTTTCTCTTCTCTGCACTTATCGCCGCTTGGAAATCAATTAGAGTTACAATTTGATGTCTGGCCAGGTGGACAATTAGAATATCGACAATCGACAGACTGTTTCATTTTGCAGTCCTGTTTGATTTTGTTCTTCTCAACTCTACTACCCCTATTGGAAATATTCAAGGTGAAAATTTGACACGGAATCGTCCTTTCAACTTTAAATCGGCAGTGAATTTACCTGAACCACAAATATTTACTTAGTAATGGTCTGACAGTTGCCCATTTTCCAGACTTTGACAAGATAATTCAATGTATATTTGAGATGGGGATTTTTTTAATGTTCCCCTCTTCATTGAGTCCAAAAATACCTATGTTACAGTATTGAGCCGATCGATTAATATTAATCGATAATGCTACTTCGCAGAAAGCATGTTGCAATTAATTATTTTTGGTAGCAAAATCAGACCTCTTGTGGTACATCTTCAACGCGGTGGCATTTACGCCTAACGTAAATGATGATGAATTGCAAAAGCAAGATCTCATTCAGAGAAGGCACACTAGACTGCATTCATGTATGTTGGAATCTTGCACAAAAGTGCCGGAGGAACTCAGCGGGCCAGGCAGCATCTGTGGAGGGAATGGGCAGATGACGTTTTGGGTCGGGACCTTTCTTCAGACTGATTGTAGTCTGAGGGAGAAAGTTAGAAAAGCGAGGTGGGAGTGGGTGAAAGCCAGACAAATGACAGGTGAGGGGGTTTGGTTGGCATATGGGCAGGTAGAGTAAGTGACAAAGGCTGGAGGTGAAAATGGGACAAAAGGCGATTAGATAAGAGGAGAGAAGAGGAGGAATGACATGTGAAACAAGGTGGACCAGGCATGGGGGGGGGGGGATATAGGTAGAAGGAGCCAGGGGAAGTGGAAAGACCGGGTTTAAAGGGAAATGGGGGACATGAGTTTAGTTTATAGTCACGTGTACCGAGGTACAGTGAAAAGCTTGTTGTTGCGTGCTAACCAGTCAGTGGAAGGACAATACATGATTACAATCGAGCCGTCCACAGTGTAAAGGGAATAACGTGATTATTGTTTAGTGCAAGATAAAGCCAGTAAAGTCTGATCAAAGACAGAGATAGTCCAAGGGTCTCCAATGAGGTAGATTGTAGTTCAGGACCGCTCCCCAGTTGTTGGTAGGATGGTTCAGTTGCCGGATAACAGGTGGGAAGAAACTGACCCTGAATTTGGAGGTGTGCGTTTTCACGCTTCTATACCTTTTGCCCGATGGGAGAGGGGAGAAGAGGGAGTGGGGATGGAGATGAGCATACAGAGGAGGGGGAAGGTGCAGGGTGACTGGGGTAGTGGGAGACTGTGGGAGGAATTCGCATGCACCAGGGTAGAAGGGGTGAGGTAGGGAAAGGGGTTGGGGGCAAGTGTACGGGATGGGGTGGGACTGGGAGGCTACCACATCAGACTCTTCAGACCGATGGAGTGGAGGGGAGAGCTGGGAGAAAGAGAGGAGGGTGGGGCAAGAGTTGGCAAGTGACCAGAAGATTGATAGACAGATGAGTCAGTTGGGGGGGGGGGGGGGGTTGAGATGAGTGGAGATAGTAACCAAGGGTGGCGGTGATACATGGAGAGGTCAAAAGGGATGCATATGGGGTTATCTGGTATGACAGGAAGGTGGGAAGTGAAACGTAGAACCCGAGGGAGGCTTGATGGGGGATTGGAGAAGGGAATTTGGTGATGAATGGATGGAGGATGTGGTGGAGGGGAAAGCAACTAGGTGGGTGGGCAGGGGGAGTGGATGAAGGTGTGTGTGGGGAGCATGATTGTGGGTACATAAGAAGGAAGGAAGAGGACAGTTTACCTGAAATTGGAGAATTCAATGTTCATACCAATGAGATGTAAGCTACCCACGTGGAATATCAGGTGTTGTTCCTCAAGCTTGTGTGTGTGGCCTCTCTCTGGCAATGGAGGAGGCCCAGGACAGAAAGGTCATAAGGGATAGGAGTAGAATCAGGTCATTTGGCCCATCAAGTCTACTCCGCCATTCAATCACGGCTGATCTATCTCTTTCTCCGAACCCCGTTCTCCTGCCTTCACCCCATACTTCCATCGCCTGTACTAATCAAATGTCAGTATGGGAATGGAGCCTCAACAGACTACGTGCATGTTCGGTGAAGGTTACCAAATCTAGGCTTGCCCTCACTGATGTTGGGGCGGCCACATTAGGAGCACCAAACGCAAAAGATGAGGTAGGAGGAGGTGAATGTACAGCTCGTCTAGAATGGCTGTTTGGGGCCCTAAATGGAGGTGGAGGGGAGGAGGTCATGGAGTCCATGCATCACAGAAAAAGACCTTTCAGCCAACTTGTCCATGCCACCCAAGATACTCCACCTAAACTAGTCTCATTTGCCTGAGTTAGTCCCATATTCCCCTAACCATTTCCTATCCATGTACCTGTCCAAATGTCTTTTAAATGCTGCTGTGGTACCTGCCTTAACTACTTTCTCTGGCAGCTCGTTCCATACACTGTCCACCATCTGAGTGAAAACGCTGCCCCTCTGTCACAGAATCATACAGGATGGAAACAGGCCTTCGGCCCAACTTGCTCATGCCAACCAAGATGCCCCATCTATACTAGTCCCACTTACCTGTGATTGGCCCATATCCTTCGACACATTCCTCATCCATTAAGTTCCTAATCAATCATTCCCCCTCTCGCCTTAAATCTATGTCCCTTTTCCTTGGTTCCATTACCCTGGGTAAAAGACTCTGAGCTTTCACCCTATCTATTCCCCTCAGGATTTTATACATGATGTTGCACCTCCTGAGGTTGTGGGGGGAAGTGCCTGGGAGAGGGGGGGGGGGGGTGGGGGTGTTGGGGAATGGGAAGGGACAAGCAAACCAAGGAGTGATGGAGTGAGTCTCTGGGTAAAGGACAAGGGACAAAGGTTGGGTATGGTGGAATCTGAGAAGATGGGGAGTGAAATGTAAAAACAGAAAGGGAGGGGGGTGGGGTGGTGAATAGGTGGGAAGGCGGGAGGGGGTTGAGAGAGAAATGTGGGACCCGGAATAGAGAGGTATGTGATGAGCGGATGGAGAGGGGGAAGGAACAAGGTGACGAGGAAGGGAGGGGAGGATTGGATCTGCTCTTTGCTTCCCTTTCATTACATTGCAAGAACCGAAGAACGGTAGCGCGGATGGTACTATATAATTAATTAATTTCTGAAATGGTTGAAACAGGGTGCACTTCTTTCGTTCAAGAATGTGATTTGATGTCCATTGTTTTTAGAGCAGCAATTCTAGATACAATTCCGTGATAGCCATGACTAAATTAAATGCCACACTCTGCCGCGGGTACCATGACGTGAACCGTGTCAAATTACCACGCGACTTTAAAAACAATACCTTGCAATGCATTGTTTGGTCACTTTATTGTACCCGGAGTTACTATGGTAATGTGTTACTTTCTCATTTTTTGTCGTGCGATAGGAAGTAACACCGGGCACGTAATTAAAAGAGTTCCAACTGGATCTATTACTGTAACTGTATAGAATGTACGAAGAGTCTCTGGTGAGCATAAGACCGGGTCAGGGCAGAAACGATTTTGCAGTCTGGTCAGAAGGTGAGAGGCAGCCACACCTCCGATTACACAAAAGGAGGTTAAAGGCCATTGTTTAGATCAATCCCCATTTAACAGCAACGCCTCGGGATCCAAGCAGAACAAATTTGCTCTCTATTGGAACTTTTAAGCTGTATATTTTCCATCGGATGTTCACAGAAGCGCATTGAAGCCCCGACAGATGCTGAAAACCTATTTAAACCTTTGCTATATCCCTTTGCGGTATAGCTATTTGATCTTTGCTATATACCGGTTTGATCCTGCTCGCTACCTATTTCATTTGTATACTATATATTTAATCTTTACTATGTGCCTACTTAATACTTGCCATATACCCACTGAATCTTTGGCGTATACCTGCTTAAACTTTGGTCTTTCCCTATTTACTATGCACTGGTTCTCTCGGGAGCTCTAAAAATATGCAAGTGATTGGATTGTGCTTGGCCTGGTGTGATCGGCATGTTTAGATGCAGCTGCATCGAACACGTTAACACGGAGCTGCAGTGGGCAAGTTCGGATACAGCTGCAGTGGGCACGTTTCGATGCAGCTACAACGGACACGTTTAGATATAGTTTGCAATGGGCAGGTGGAGGAAGTAGAGAAGGAATTGGTGACGTTTGGGGTCGGGAATCTTCTTCATACCCGAAACGTCACTCATTTTTTCTCCCCAGAGATGCTGCCTTCCCGCAGAGTTGCTCCAGCATTTTGTTGCAATAGGCATGTTAGATATTGCTGAAACGGCATGTTTAGATAAAGTTGGAATGGCCAGGTTTATATAGTTGCAATGATCATATTTAGATTTATCTGCGATGGGCAATTCAGATATAGCAGCAGATAGACCCTAAAAGCTGGAGTAACTCCGCGGGACAGGCAGGCAGAGAAGGAAGGGGTGACGTTTCGGGTCGAGACCCTTCTTCAGAAAGGTTGGGAATAAGGGAAACGATGCGATGATGTAGAGAGATAAAGTACAACGAGGGAAAGATATGCAAAAAAGTAACGATGATAAAGGCAACAGGCCATTGTTAGCTCGCTGTAATATAGCTGCAATGGGCACGGTTAGATACAGCTGCAACGACCGTGTTAAGATATATAGTGGCATCGACCACGTTAAGATATAGTTTGCCATGATGGTGTTTACGTTGTAGCTGCAGTGAGCTGGCCGGGGTTTGAAGCAAAGATACTAGAGGAACTGGGGGTTACACAAAAGGCTGGAGAAATTCAGCAGGTGCAGCAGCATCTAAGGAGCGAAGGAGATAGGCAACGTTTCGGGTCGAG
The DNA here is from genome assembly GCA_963514005.1 of Raja brachyura. The sequence continues at coordinate 7,252,805 of OY740814.1, read as the reverse complement.
ACCCTTCTTCAGACTGGTCAGGGATCAGGGAAACGAGAGATATAGACGGTGATGTGGAGAGATAAAGAACAATGAATGAAAGATATGCAAAAAAGTATTGATGATAAAGGAAACCGGCCATTGTTAGCTGTTTATAGTGGGAAAATGAGAAGCTAGTGTGACTTGGGTGGGGGAGAGATAGAGAGAGAGGGAATGCCAGGGCCCGAGGTCTTTAGTTTGAAGTTCCCGCCGACCGGCTGGGCGGGCGGGGCGCGGTGACGCGCGGGGCGGGGTGTGGCTGGACGCGGTGACGCGCGGGGCGGGGCGTGACTGGACGCGGTGACGCGCGGGGCGGGGTGTGGCTGGACGCGGTGACGCGCGGGGCGGGGCGTGGTTGGACGCGGTGACGCGCGGGGCGGGGCGTGACTGGACACGGTGACGCGCGGGGCGGGGCGTGGCTGGACGCGGTGACGCGCGGGGCGGGGCGTGACTGGACGCGGTGACGCGCGGGGCGGGGCGTGGTTGGACGCGGTGACGCGCGGGGCGGGGCGTGGCTGGACGCGGTGACGCGCGGGAGGCGGGCGCTGCGGCTCTTCATCCGAGCGCTGCCATCGAGCGGAGCTGCCGCCGCCGCCGCCTCGCACTCTGCCGTCTCCCCTCCTCATGCTGCCGGGACGTGGGGTGAGTGTAGGCCGGAGAGGGGGTGGTCATGGCCGGTGAGGGATGGGGGAAAGTGAGGGCGCCGGGAGAGCGGCGGTGGAGGCGCTCCGGGAGTCTAGGCCGCGCTTTCCTTTGTCTGACGGCGCTCCCCGGCCGGCCCCATGGCCGCGCTCCTTCACCCTCCCGTCCCCCATGGCCCCGCTCCCTCACCCCCACCACCCCGGGAGAGGGGAAGAGCGTTATACGGGGGTTGTACCGCCGTCCCCGCTCGGCAGGGAGAGGGGGTGGGTGGGGAGAGCGCTGTGCCGCCGGCTCGGCTCGGCTCGGCTCGACGCACCTGGGCCGGCGAGACGGACGAGCCCGCTTTTGTTTTCCGCCGCCTCTGTGTGTGGCGCTGGAGAGGGGCGTGATTGACGGGACCACGTGATTGACGGGTCAAGTGGCCAGTGAGAGGCGCTGCCGGGGTGGTGGGCGGGGCTGCGATGCCCGCTCTGGCCAATGGGCGTGCGCGGGAGGCGGGACCTGGGGCTGTACATTCACCTGCGGGCGTTTGCAGCAAAGCTGCCTTCACCTTTGGATGGCTGCAGTGTCACAAAGTGCAACCACCTCTCCGTACAGTTAGACGGGCAGAAAACGCAACCACAACGCCGCGCCATTGGCGTGAGTGTTGTGTGTTTCGCCGGCCGGCGGCTCTCCCATTATTCCGCCACAAGTGCTGCAGAAATGTACATCTGCTCTTAGAACCCTCTTCTGAACCATCCTGTTCATTTAACATTTTTTCAAATACCCGTTTTTAAGCTCATTTAAACATGTGCAGCGATCTTTATTAAATTATAGTTAACAGTTATCATAAAATTAAAGTTAATGTTTTTGCAATAATTAACCGCTTTGAGTTTCCTCTTTAGAGATGGCATTAGCCAGGAATTACTGTAACTTTCCGGTAGCGATTACTCAGTAACATTGAGTTTATCGATTCATTTTTAGTTTTACACCCCCCGCCCACGCTGCCAATTTGTCATGTGAAAGCTAAACTTTAAGATCTCTCAGATCAGTGAGTAACATTTCCCAGATATCTCAGTGTAAAATAGTCTTGTTCACAAACTGCGACGTGGCTCCATTTCATGTGACGTGCATGTTTTTTTTCTCGAGCAAGTTGCGGTTTCCTGTCATACTAACGCCGGGTTTAAATGGTAATTCCTTTGCTTAATGGGATTCCTCGCGTTACGTGTTTTGAAGTGAACTATTTTAAGTTCTCTAATTCAATCCCAGAATTTATCAGACGTACCAATATACTTTTTTGCGGGCATATTTGTGTAGTTATCTTTAGAAAGAATTATCCGAACTGTAATTGAGTTTGGATTATCAGTGTCTCGATTTTTTTTAATTAAAGTGTTCGGAAACCTTTGCGTCACTTAGTCAATTTCCAGTTGGAGGGGGGGGGGATTTTTGTTGTTAGATGTTCCTTTAGTGAAAACGAGGTACCTGCTTGCCATTTTCCCCTTTATTGAGCTTTAAAAAAATGAGTAAATATTTGGTTTAACAATTTAGACAAAACATTGTCAGCGTGAGTTATTCAGATATTAAGTGAATGGAAAGCTAAATTAAGTTTGGAATTTACTGATGAAATCTGAACCAAGAGTAGTTACTATTTTTATTACATGGGAAAGTTTTTGTATGTAAATTCCCCGACCAATATCTCATTGGTTTTGTTTAGAGTTTCATTGTTTTACTTTCGAACTCGTGTAGATCTATTTCATTCTGGTGGAATTTCCTTTTGGTGGTAGTTGTCATGGTAGATGTATTGGGATTCCCAGTGCTTGACTTTGTGTCTAATTTTGGTTTAAGGTTGCATTGTTATTTAATGTGAAGTTTGTAGTTAAAGCAACGATGTGCACAATTGTGTTGGTGATGTCATCAGAGGCTAAAGTTTGGGCTGAGGTGTAGAACATGTGCACAATTGTAGTTGCATCCCCAGAGGTTGATATTGGATCGCTATTATATTAAATAGTATTGATCTGCAATAAGTTAACCCATCCAGTGATTGTTTTTATTTGTTCTGTATGTCATAGTGAGTACTTCAACAGAGGATAGTCTGAAACTTCCTTAGTTGATTGCAACAATTAATGGCAAAACTTTGAAAGTAATTGAATTTTAAATTGAAGTTTGACACTTTGAACATTCTGTGTGGGTTAATTTGGTGTATAATTTAGAATAATCATGCGGCACCACAATCACCTGATTTTCATTTATGTAAAATAAACCACGTAATCCTAGAACAAGGTTGATTTATGAGGATCTTATAACAATGGAATTAAACCCGGAGTGATGTTTACCAGACGTCCCTGGAAAAAAGTATTTTATTCTTGTTATATTTGCAAAATATTTGCATTGCTATCCAATGTTTGCAAGTATGTGCAAAAGCATTTACAGCCTTTTTTGCCACCATTTTTAGTGTGTTTTTTCCAAAGAATGTAAATGAATGTTTTTTAAACATTAAGACCTTGAGTGCAGGCGCTGTTCCTTTTCAGTACTTGCTTACCTTTTCGATAAGCAAATTGAAACAGGAAGCTGTTGTCTTAATTTCTAAATCATTCTTTAACTGAATGAGCATTTTACCTAGCTCTGAAACATTGTTCATACTCTTTAGAATAATGCTGATTATTTTTTGTGGGAAGTATATTTCGGAGACCATCACTTTGGCTCATCTGAATAAATTGACATTCATCCCATTCAAGCATGTGTTTAAATGTGTAGGAAGGAACTGCAGGTGCTGGTTTAACAGGCGGCATCTCTGGATAGAAGGGATGGGTGACGTTTCGGGTCACCCATCCCTCCAGAGATGCTGCCTGTCCCACTGAGTTACACCAGCTTTTTGTGTCCTATCTTCCAAGCATGTGTTTACTTGACCTTTTTTATTCCTTTGACTTTCCCTCTTACTAACCCTGATCCACTATCACCATCCTTCACCACTTCACACTCTCAATGTCAGCGTGGCATTTAAACAGAAAGGTATCTGCAAATTATCTAGAATACTATCTTAATTTAAGGATCAAAATCACCACTTCTCAGTGGTGGCTGGGAATTTTGAGGGTATCAGAATTTTAAATTCAACTTCTCCCTATTTGAGATTAAAGCCCCAACTATCGAACTGACTTAAAGTTGGATATCTAAGTGACATTTAAGGCATTTAGGTCAGAAGGCAACTTGAGGGGGGGTTAACATATTCTGCACTCTTTGAGAAACTTTTATTGTACGGTGCTTTGTGAAATGTTATAAGCCAAAAGTTTTTATAAAGTTTGAATTCCCTCAGGTCTGTTTATTTTTTTTAAAAAGCCAAGTTTATAGATCATTGTTCTAAAAACTATGTTCTGCCAATTATTAAATCTACAACAAAATGTTGAATTGGAATATTTACTATTCTTAACATATAACATAAACAACAAACAATTTATTTTGGGCACAATGTTAATGTTAATTCCATTGATGTAATATACCTGATCATTGATAATATCAATTGATAAATTCCTTGTATGTATATATACTTGGCTAATAAAATTTATTCAATTCAATGTATGGTCAGTTTTGCAGGTAAGCTTAAATTTTTCTTTTTTGCTTTATCTTTATTTCTTTATTTGCTGCCTAAATCTCAAATCTTCAGTTAAACGAGCATATCAATTTTATTTTGGTTTGCTACAACGGAACTGATACTGTCAGCACCTTGCTGCTACTGCTTCATGCAGTGGTTGTTAAACCCAAAAAAGCATAGGAGAGCCACACCTTGCACAAGAAAATTATTGGCTTATTGATGCACGTATCTTGTATAAGGTGTGAATGCATCTATCCACTATCTCCAATATGCTACATGATTGCTTTGGAACTATCAAGCCCACGGAACTATCAGCTTATTGTTTTTCTCTTTTCTGAATAGTACACTGAAAAGTTGAAGGAGGGAGAAACAATGATTAAATTAAGTGTGTATAAATGTTTAATGTAAAGAAACGTTAGATCTATCACTTAACAACTTTTCTCTCTCTTTGTTCACAGGTTGTCCAAATATAAAATGGATGATAGCTTTGATTGTGACTGCGGTGAGCTGGAGCCACCTGATCATTGACGAGAGTCATCTTTAGAGATAGAAAGCTGCCACAAGTTCTTTGCTTGACCACGTTATAACTATAAAGGAAAGAAACAGTGCTTATCAGCACTCTAGAATGTCGCTGCTCAGGACCAGTCTTACACTGAATGTATCTGCACTATGAGGAGGATATCAATAGAGGTTTATAACACATATATGTATTCTCACACGCCCTGTTAAATGTTAATCTGTTTACAACAGTAGTTTGGATGCATCTGTCTGTCGAAGTTCATTCCGTTGCAATCAAACTTTAGTTTAATTTTTAATGTCTGCGGGGATGCCCTTATTTGAATTAGAAGCATAACCTTTACTGACATAGGTCAGGTCTGAGTTTCTATTCTGCAATCTGTTCATTCTTAAAGGAGGGATTCGTATGGGAACAGAGCTGACCTTGTTCAGCTAGGGTGGATGGCGCACACATTTCAAAGAGAAAATACCTTTAAACTAAGAAACGGTTAGGGTTGGCTTGCTCTCTAAGGAAGCTTTTTTATTGTGAAAGTTGGTTTCTTTTTTTGTTTTTAATAGCCTAGTTTTGACATAGGATTGGCCATCTGATAGGAGAGGAAAGCTTGAGGGTTATCAACATGGCAGAAAAGTTTGGAAGTTTGATGAACATTCATGGGTTTGATTTGGGTTCTCGGTATATGGACTTGAAGCCACTAGGGTATGGTGGAAATGGCCTGGTTTTCTCAGCTGTGGACAATGACTGTGACAAGCGAGTGGCTGTCAAAAAAATTGTCCTGAGTGACCCACAGAGTGTCAAACATGCCTTGCGAGAGATCAAAATCATCCGACGACTTGACCATGATAACATAGTGAAAGTGTTTGAGATCTTGGGCCCAAGTGGGATACCGATGTCTGATGATGTGGGTGCCATCACAGAACTGAATTCTGTATACATTGTTCAAGAGTACATGGAGACCGACCTAGCGAAGCTGTTGGAACAGAGTCCATTCTCAGAAGAGCATGCTAGGCTCTTCATGTACCAGCTGCTTCGTGGGCTAAAATACATCCATTCGGCTAATGTGCTGCACAGAGATCTCAAACCGGCTAATCTCTTCATTAACACTGAGGATCTGGTGCTGAAAATAGGGGATTTTGGTCTGGCACGCATCATGGACCCTCATTACTCTCACAAAGTAAGTTTTGATTTATTACCCATGAACGAATAAGATAGTGTGTTGTTAGTAGTGCTGGCTGTCCTTGTTTGGATGTTTTGCAAATGATGTTCAGCGAGTGCATAATGTAGCTTAAGAGGTTGAGTAGTCTGTCATTTGTCTTGTGAGGAGCGCGTATGCTAACATTTTGTAAGGATCGTTTATGTAAAGCACATTTTAGCTGTGCAAACTTCCTAATATCAACATTTATTCACTGCTCTTACTTTTGTGCATCAAACACGTTGTTTCAACGTAGCGAGGTGCTGAATGTAGAATGTCATTAGGATGGAAGACTGATTCCATTCACAAATGTAGGGAGTTGTATTGTAATTCGGCATTTTGTCCACTTTTCTGTTGTAGCTGTAATATAATTCATTGATAAATTACCGTGGTTTAGTCTTAAGAGGGCTAGTAGACACTTTATTTGACATTGACATAATGGCAATGTAGAATAAGGTATTTCTACTTTCAATGACCACGCAGTTTGTACATTCTGTAGTGTTAACTTCATTTAGTAAGTTGTGACAGACCTTTGATTTAAAAATTAGTGCCTTTTTGGCGCACTTACTTTTATTGTAATTGGAGCGAAATTGATAAAACCAAAAAATTTGCTTTTGCATAATTCACCAAGCCCAATTGGTTTCATTGTCATTGGGAATGTGAAAGTGTAGTTCTGCGTTTTACTTGGAACTAGCAACTTACACAAAAGTGTAGTTAATGAGAAATTTATACCAAGAATTGTTTTGAGAATTTTGGCTTTGGTTTACATACTGTATTTTGGAAGAACATATTGATGGCGCACTTCTTCCAATTAGTTCTTTCACAATTACCAATCCTAAATGTTTGCCTGCATTATTTAAATCTGGAAAGAATTTAATTGTATCATTCATTAGTTAATGTGAAATATTTCAATTTTGATCCTGCACGTTAAAAAATAATCAGATTTTTCAGAAATGGCAGAGCCAGTCCTATTAATATTTGAACAAATCCTGTGTTCTTCCAAAGCCCAAGTCCAGGGTTTCACTGGTCATGGAATCTCAAAATTTGTCACTTCACGTATAGTTTGGATGTGCTAAATATTCTGTGGCTAATTTTTTTCCTGGGATGTAACTAATGGATTGGATTCTAGCAGCAGCATTTTATAAGCAGGATGTAAAATTATATGGACGCTGGATGCTTTGTTGATATTCTGCTTTGTGGTATCTTGGAAAGTGTTGACATCTAATCCAAAATTGGCAGCAGTTCCAAATGTACAGATTAACTCTCTGGATGCCTCAGTTGGCTTTATATTTTATGCCGCAGTGCACATCCTGGTAATGTTCCTGTTAGCGATAGATCTGTTAGCTCGGTCAAATGGCTAGATTTCTTCCAACTACTAAGAATAGAATTGGACAATCGTAGAATGAAATAGCACAAGAAGAGGTCAATTCTGCCCATAACATGGATACCACCTGTTGGATAGAGCTATCTGATTTATCAATTCTTTGACTTTGTCATATGTCATGTCAAACTTTCCCTACTTATGGATATCCAATTCATTATTTAATGAAACTGTTTTAACGTGAATCAATTGATATCTTCAAGGATTCCAGATCCAACAACTGCTCAATTTAACATGTGGGATGGAGGGGAATCTTCTTCCTGCTGACTCTTTTGCCAATCACCTTACAACTGAAACTTCTGCTTCTGGGGTAGTTACTCTGTCAAAATTGCTCAAAGAAGTTGAAATGGCCATCAAACCTCTAAATCTTCTGTAAAATCATGACATATTTCCTACAACATGGTGCCTAAAATTGAATGTTTCTGATTGTTATACTTAATTTCCTCGTCACCTTCACAACTTGGAATTCAATCCTGTCCCTGATCAAATCGGATCTACTAATTGAAAATGGGGGGGGGGGGACGCAACCCCCTGTGGAGCAGTACTAACCACTCCTTTACCTTGTCATATACACTCACACTCACACTCACACTCTCTCTCTCTCTCTCACTAGTTTATCAATTGACTTTTGGAAGTTCCCATGATCGCCCTGTCTGTAAGCTGGCCTCTGGAATTTTCTTTAGATTCGAGCAAGATATTATAATGTAGGTCCTGTTTTACTAAATTCTTACTAACTGCCATTTGTAGAACTAAGATTTAATAAATAATTTTGTCCCTGGCCATTCTGTCAAAGTTTTCTCTTCATTGACTTTTGAAAGATTGACCTAATTGTCAGGTTTATTTTCTCTCAAATGTCAATGTAACATGAGCAATCTTCTCATTCTTGGCATTAAATGCTCTTCCAAGGCGATTGGAAGATTGTTCAGAGCTTCAACAACTCTTTCAATAAACTAGGGCACATGAAAAGGACAGATTGACCATTTTACTTTAAGGATTGCTGACCTTATTAAATATCATATCCAATATCACTTCTGCCTTGGCTGTTATCATTTCAAGAATGTTTGCAGGTCCAATAGTGCAGTTCAAGAGGATTTTAGATAGGCAGGTGGATATGCAGAGACAAAGGGATATGGAAGTGGAGGTTAGTTTAACTTGGCATCTTGTTCGGAATGGACATTATGGGCTGAAGGGCCTGTTTCTATGCTGTTCTAGGTTTGTATTATTTTTCTTTTAGTTGGTACGAGTCATTGGTTTCTAGCTGATATAGATTTTCTGTACCCAAGTAAATAGGGGGTTTTAAAAAGCAACATAGTTTATTCCTGGAAAAAGCAGTTGAGCCAAATGGTTTAGTAGTATGTTTGCATGTTAGGACAATTAATAATTCCAAACTTTTATGCTAGTTTTGTAGGCTCCTTCACAAAGACATGGTATTTATGTGCGTTTGGGTAGCTACGTGAAGATAACAGCTCTGACTGGGATTCAAGCTAAAAGGAGGGTTAAAGTTAGGAAAAGGCTGCGAGAAGGTCTATATTTCAAATTCTGCGTTGGCTGTAGCAGCAAAGGAGCAAGTGAGAGGTGTAGGAAGGAACTGCACATGCTGGTTTAAACTGAAGATAGATTTTTTTTTTAATGGAGCAATTAAGGGGTCAGATAGGATCTCCAAAGAAAAAGAAAGAGGACCTATTTTCTCCAGAGGTGCTGTCTGACCTGTTGAGTTACTCTAGCTGTTTGTGTCTATCAGCAAGTCGGTGGTATTTGAAGTGCTCTCCTCGCATTGGGTGAACTTGAAGATAATAAATGGGGTATACTGATCACAATATACTAATTAATTGGGAAACTTATCAAGTGAGGTTTTAACAATTGAATAAAGGATCTAGAAAGTATCTTTGTTTTTCAAGATGCTGCGGAGAGGAATGTAGCTCTTGAAATAAAGTACCTGCAAAATTTGTAATTAATTGGAAAGTAAATTAGATGCATCACTGTTTGAGATCAAATAGCAAATTAAACTTTCTTTATCCAGAAAGAAATGTAATAATTTGGAACTTGCTACAATGCTGAATGATTGGAGAAAACTAAATGATATAAAGGAAAAAAACTAGTTAGGCACATGAAGAGTAAGGCAAGAAGAATTTTGCTGATGGAACCAGATATGGAAAGACCTGAGGATCAAGTGGAGCATAAAACTGTGCATGGACTAATTGGGCTAAATGGCCATTTTCTGTGAAGTATATTCCATGTAATTGGTGATTAAAATATTACTTTCCACTGCACATTATGTCATTTGTTTTTAAATTTGAGGAAAGGAAAATCTTGAGTGATGTTAAGTGGTGATAACTGGATAGTCCTGCTAAGACTAATTCTGTCTAAATGACCACAGATTAAAAGGTTGAGTGATGTGAATTGCGTGCTTGGTTGTCAGTTAACCATTTGGGTCAGTTTTAGGTTATGCTGAGTAGCCTGAATTGTAACCTGTTTTGAGTTAGATGCAATGTAGATTCAAGTTCAGCATCTTTCTTTAGTGAGGGTTCAAATGCCTAACCCTTTTACCTGGTATGGCATTAAGACAGATGCGAAAGACAGATAGCACCTGTTTTGTGTAGAGTCTCCGAATCTGCTGTGCTCTTCGAACTTCCATTTATTTTCCTTACCCAAGTATTACTTGGATCAGTTTCCAGAACTTTAACTTCGGATATTCATTGACGTTCAGACAGCATTCATGCAGATGAGCTTTTTTTTTTTAACTGGTTGTTTTTTTTAAACTTGATTTTATTTTCCTTCATTTATATTTTAAAGGATAATCTTTATCTTTTTGTTTTTGTGATTATCAGCCCAGATTTGGTTTTATGGCTTAACTCGTAAAAAGCAAGGGAATTTGTTCATGCAATGGTTGCCTGAGTAATGTTAGATGAGTTTAATCTTATCTGTGCTTGTGGATTATTCTTAAACATCTTTTTAAGCCCTTTGCCCCATGAGCAATGGTGAATTGGGTTGTGAACAACTATTTCTGAGAATGATATTTTCACAAAACACAATTTTCTCAACGCTGTACGCTAATTAACACCAACGCATCATTCCTTTTACGTAAAATAAACTATACTTTAGGGTTGGGGTCCTGTGTATGGGGTGGGACTGGGGTAGGGGTAGGAAGCATGAGGTGACGACGTTAATACAGTTTCTATTAAAGTCGTGTTTTGTCTTTTACTTAGCTACCTGACAAATTATTTCTGTAATATATTGAGCATTAATGCCCACCTGATTTTAAATCTTATGTTGCCAACACTTTATATGTTATTTACCAAAAGGTTTCATTTATTTGATTTAAACTAAAGGCATAAAATTAACTGGAGCATGAAGGAAGCACTGGAATAAGCAGCAAGTATAGCAATAAAAAGGTTAATTTTTCAGGCTCTCTTAGACCAATTTAAATGCATGAAAGGCTTGTCATAACGTAGCTGATTCTGGACGTGTATGAGCCTCAGCGCTGTGAGTTGCCAGACTCGAGATGGAGTGAGTGGGCCAGGCTCGGGGACAGACGATGAGAGCATCAACTCGGTCTTTATACAACAGCCGAGCTCGATTTGCTGTGCGCTTTTACTTTAAGGTGAGCGCAGGTGGCTACTCTTGTGTCTCCCGTCTTCTCCCTTCTGCATTAATCAACATGTCAAGCATGAGCAACAAACTGCATAATTTTTTGTTATGAATTATTATGATCTGGCAAAACGGATAATGCGGCAAAACTCTGGAACCAAGGACGATGGAAAATTAGTGCTGTACTCGTACTTGCATTTTGCTGACCAATCAAATTCTGCAGTTTAAAAAAATAATCTGCTTGCGTATCTACTTCAGCCCTTAAAAACAATGAAAAATGTATTTGGAACTGGAAATAAATTTAAGAATAAAAATGTAAGCATTGAAGATTAAGTGTAGGAATTCATGCCAAAACTAACATTCCAACTTCCCATTAATCCTTGCAATTGTTAAATGGTAAATATCTGCAGGTTTTAAGAAACGTCGTAGGATGGTAATATTTAAGAACCACAGTACCCTCCATAATGTTCGGGACAAAGACCCATTATTTATTTATTTGCCTTTGTACTCCACAATTTGAGATTTGCAATAGAAAAAAATCAGATGTGGTTAAAGTGGACATTGTCAGATTTTAATAAAGGCCAATTGTATACATTTTGGTTTCACCATGTAGAAATTACAGCAGTGTTTATATACAAGTCCCAAACTTTGAGTTCTCAGTTACATTCTAAACTGGGCCCTGAGTGTGTGTGTGTGTGTTTTAAGTTTAAAAAAATAAAATTGGCTCTGATAACTGTGATTTGCTATATTTATTTAATATCAAACACACATCATGGAAGTATTTTTGACATTAATCTGCTAAATGAGCCTACTGCAATAATCTAGGTTGCCTGTTCACATTCACCTAATTTGCTCTGAGTAGCTTTCACATTTTCTGCAATTTAGGTATTGTCTCCTATTGTTAAATAGTTGTCTTTCCATTTAATCTTTTGTGGTACTTTGATTATCTGCCATCAGACAATTAGGAAATCCCCAATCGTTTGGCATCTGGCTCACCGGGTACTTATTTCGCCCTCTCCCTCGTACTCAGGAAGGCCCCTGCTCCCTTTAAACGTAATAAATCTTCCAATTAATTTGTAATTCTACTGTCAAACATATTTAAAAAAGAAATTAAACAGGATTTGGAGGGTTAACAGACTAACATCCAATAGCCTGGATTATTTGCCAGTTGTGCACCACTAAAATCTTGAGTTTTTACGATTAACAATGAGTGAAAAGAACACAGCCGAACCTGATTTCAGTCCTTGCTTGAAGAGCAATTGAACACTGTTTGTTCCAGATTAGGCAGGTTAAATTTTAGTATTTTTGTTTGCAATCCCTAATCAGAGTATTATACAGCTAGGAGGAAGGCTATTCTGCAACTTCCTCAGCAACCTTATCAGATCATTGGTTGAATGCACTTTAATTTTATAACCAAGTTTGTTTTAATTGACTTCCCTGACAGTTTCTTTACTGGTCAATCCGTTTTATAATGATCTGAAAACACCACCATCATCATGGCAGCAAAACGAGCTGTATAAATGCACTTAGTTAAATCTTCTGATTACGTACTGTGACTATGTAAATATATACCTGAATGTAAAGTTTTCATTAAATGTTGGTAATGCGCAATTTTTCCATGTAGCTAACGTCTTTCCTAAACATTCCACGTACAAGGGTCCCTTTGTTTTCTCCAGACCTTTCCCTTCCTCTCCTGAAGGCAGCAATTTGTGCCAGGATATGGTTCCACAAGCAGTGGCCCTCCAGTACTTCTGAAATGGCCATTCTTCATGTGTGAACCTGGATGGTGAGTGCTAATTCTGCTATTCACAGCCAAGCCCTGCCCTTTCTCATTTGACATTCATTTGAAGCAGGACCTGCTGATTTGATAAGATGAGTGTTTCCCAGAATTTTTTTTTGTTTGTTTTATTTCTGGCATAAGCAAAATTTTAAAACCTTAAACCGTTTTATGTTTTGACTGATTCGCCAACTTACTAAATAAAGGCGCTCAGCTGCAATTGAGCCAAGAATAAATTGCTGACTATTTGGGCAATGTAGTTTGGGGGCATAGTTTGGGATTAGTGTTGGAATGTTCATAACCAAAACCTGTAAGTCTTGATTTGAGCTTCTACAGTTGCTCCTTCTGCATTCCATGAATGGGGAAATTTGAGAATCTCCTAGTAGGTATTCCTTCTGCAGTGCTTTGCATTTTAATTGAAACTATGAAGGAATTTGGAACTGGGACGAAGAAGTGATCCACATGGCTAACATATAAGCAGGTTTGGAGGGGGGGGGGGAATATCTACGGGTTTTTTATTTACTGGTTGATCTTTGTGCAGGGAGGATTTGATTGATTAATAGTAATTTTAGTTTAGAGATACAGTGCGGAAACAGGCCCTTTGGTGCACCGAGTCCGCACTGACCGAAGATCCCTGTAGAATAACACTACCCTACACACATAAGGGACAATTTATACTTGTACCAAGCCAATTAACCTACAGACCTGTACATCTTTGGAGTGTGGGAGTAAACCAAAGATCTCGGAGAACCCCCACTCGGTCACGGGGAGAACGTACAAACTCCGTACGTACAGCACCCGTAGACTGGATCTAACCCATGTCTCTGGCGCTACATGCGCTGTAAGGCAGCAACTCTGCCACTGCTCCCTGAAATACAATATCAAACTCCTGCAAATTCACCTCTTCTATCTTAATTGAGCCAGCAAGTATTGTAAAAAAGATGTAAAAATAATGTATTTAGTTATTACGTTGAATTAATTTTAGGTGTTCCTCTCCATTTTTTCCTCCCAACCTAACCTCTCATTGGACATTTGTATGATTTTCTCATTCGTAATACCTTGATCGAAATGACAACTCTTCAGTTGACATTTTGATCAAGGAAAAGAAATGCAGGCATAATTGGAAAGAAAAATTACTCTGTCCGAAGACCATAGCAAAAGTGGTTTTCATGCTTGCCACACGACTCCCTGAGACAGGAGGGATATTATTAACCTTTTTGTAGGTTTGTATTTTGAATGGAAGGAGTGTTGGATTGATAAGTATTAACTAATCAACTGATGCGGCAGCATATAAGTACAGCCTGAAGTGAATTTGAAAAGTGTGAAAATGCTTTGTATGAATTTATCTTATGGGGTATTATGTATGAGATGGAGTAATGCTGGAGTTGCATGGCAAAGCACATTTTGATGGCTTGAATTGAATTGCATGAAAATTGTAATTAGCATGAGCAATATAGTCTTAAAGTTCTTAAATCTGATTCAAAATATTTCTTTCAAAAAGTTGATTTTATATTTTCTCTTAGAAAATAGAAATATTAAAAAAAAAAAATAGCTGTGCCGCAATATTTCTTCTTTTAAATGTGGACTGTTGAAGTTTTAGAAACTGTTTCTGAACTGAATTGTAAGCATTGAATCATTGAAAGATGTAACATGGAAAGCAGCCCACCGAACCCACACCGACCGTCGGCGCTAGACCATTCACACTAATTCTGTGTTATCCTGCTTTCTCATCCTCTCCCGACGCACTGGGGGCAATTTAGAGCGGCCAATTATTTTACAATCCCATATCTTTAGGATATGGTCTTAAAGTTGTAAGGATAATGCAAATTCCACACAGCATCTGCAGTCAGGATCATACCCAGGTCCCGGGCGCTGTGAGCCAGCAGCTCCACCAGCTGCGGAGCTGTGCCACCCTAGGTTTTAGTTTACGTGAGAAAGGTTGACAGAATTTCTTTGCCAAACCACAGAAGCCTTTCAACTTGCATACAAGATGGGCAGGAAAATGAGTTTCTTTAGCATGAGCAAACATTATGACCATATTTTTAACATTACCAGGCACAGTTTATGATTATCGGGGTGATTTTAGGACAAAGGTTTGGATTCAAAAATGTGATGTGAAAATAACTTGCTTGCTAGCAATTGGCATTTATTTGTGTGATACACCATTAAATTACGTGCTGGTGAATCAGTGATACACAGCTCCTGAACACATTCCGTTAACTGTAAATGGCACCCAAACATATGGAAGTGGCAGTTTTAGATTTCTGCGCAGAATGTTTATTATATTTTATAGGAAAGGATACACGGTGCTTTTCTGTAGACAAAAGAGTGCTAGTTCGCATATGACAGTTCACGTCGTGCTATTGGCAGGAACACATCAATCTAGTTTTAGAGGTTCAGATATACCGTTGGGTATTGTCTCGAAAAAAGCACTGACTATACATATCTGTAAATTGGCCAATTTTAGTGCTGTGCAGATGGATTCTTGTATTCCATTTTGGGTGCAAGTGACAAAGACTACAAAAAATTGTACATCTTATTTTCCTAGGGCCACCTGTCTGAGGGACTGGTCACTAAATGGTACAGATCTCCACGCCTCCTACTCTCTCCCAACAATTATACCAAAGCCATCGACATGTGGGCTGCTGGCTGCATCTTTGCAGAAATGCTGACCGGGAAAACACTTTTTGCAGGTCAGTGTTTCCAGAAGATAACAAAGCAAAAGTACAAGCTCATTACAGTTTTATACATAGTACGTTAGTCTGCATTAAACTGCTATTTGTTTTGAACTCGCGCAGTTAATCTGTTTATAAAACATGTTTCACTGAAACACTGGTACTTATGAATAAGCAAACAGTGCAGCACTTCACTTGCAGAGCCGGGCATTTTGTGCTGTTAATGGAAGGATTAATGGAACAATTGAGCGGTCACTTCATTCTTAGCTGCGCACATTTCTGCAAGGTTGATTGTTTTGGATTTTAACCATTCAGATATTCAAAGCTTTTTGTTTTGAATGTTTGTTTAGGCGCTCATGAATTGGAGCAAATGCAACTGATTCTGAATTCCATCCCTGTAATCCATGAAGAGGACCATCAGGAGCTGCTGGGCGTCATCCCAGTGTATTTACAGAAAGATATGACAGAACCACATAACCCCTTACCGCAGTTGCTCCCTGGCACCTGTCCTGAAGGTATGTGCTCCACAAGCTCGCATTCTGAATTGATGTAGAATTTTGATGTTTTAGTCTTCATTTGTAAAGATCAAAATATAACTTAATGTGACCTTTACTTTAACTCTTTTAACCTAGCACTTAAATCCTCACTGCTAATTTAATTTTGGCCGGGCTATCAGGAAGAAATTAAAGAGTACAAATTCATGCTTGTGCATTGCAGTTTGTTTAAAATTAGTGATGTGAGTTTAGGGATAGACTAAATTCCTTTTCCTTGCATTGGGAATTAATATTGAAGCTATGTTTAGTTTATAGCATGGA
Organism: Raja brachyura; assembly: GCA_963514005.1. The sequence continues at coordinate 7,236,638 of OY740814.1, read as the reverse complement.
AACGGGCCCTTTGGCCCACCGAGTCTGTGCCGACCATTGGTTGGCGCAGACTCAGTGCGCATGCACATTAGTTCCATGTTATCTCGCTTTTGCATCCTACCTACTGGGGCAATTTACAGAAGTTAATTAACCTACAGACCTGCATGTCTTTGGAATGTGGGTGGAACCCACAGCACCCGGACACAACTTGCGCAGTCACGGAGAGCGTGCAAACTCTCCATAGACAGCACACTTGGTCAGGATCAACCCCTGGCCTAGGGCGCTGTGAGGCAGCAGCTCTATCATGTGCCGCCTCAGAAAATGTACACTAATGCAGTTATCTCTACAATATTGCAAGCTGTCTGATTGTGCACTTGGAAAAGTTAATACTATATACTATTCATACTATATATTTTTGTTTTTCAAACAGCATTAGATTTTCTGGAACAAATTTTGACCTTCAATCCGATGGACAGACTGACGGCAGCTGAAGCCCTGGCACATCCATACATGAGTATTTATTCTTTCCCATTGGACGAACCAAACTCTAACCACCCTTTTCACATCGAGGATGAAGTTGATGATATTTTGTTAATGGATGAGAGTCACAGCCATATCTATAATTGGGACAGGTATTTGTTTTTATTTTATTGGTAAAATACTAGGTCTTTTTTTAAATAAACTAATTAATAATTAAACCAGAAGAAATGCTTTCAGGTGACTAATGCATGATGGCAGAATCCTGTTCTTTTATTACAAAGAGTTGACCTTCACAGAAGACTGGTTTATTATGTGAACTGAGGTACAATGAGAAACTTTTGAAGCATGCTTGATCTTTATGACATGCATATTCCCTTTCTGACGGGATCCTGGTTGGTACAGTTTCTCTAATTAATTGAAGTTTTATTTCCTCTGCTAATAATGATCACCAGTCATTAATACTGCGGCATAATGGTGGACACATCCAAGGAAAATGTTGATAGAAAATCATCACTTTGATTAAGAAAACCAGTGAGAGGGTAAAGCCAGGTGATTTGAATAGTTTCATGTACATTTAACTTTGAACATTGGTAAATCAGACCAAAGTATATGATTGCAATGTAACTTAGATTTCTGGCATCTGTACAAGTTCAGATGACAAGGTGAAGCAATTAGTTTAATATAGGCTTTTACCTGACTTTTTGGCAGCATTGGTTATGCGCGCTGTGATTAATTATTTAAAAATTCTGTGAAGATCTTCATTCAGTGAGATAATTTTATTTCCCCAATATGTCATTCTATATTGAGAAAAATGTTTAGAATATGAGGCCTTAACATTGAACTATTGTTAATTCTTGGGGCAGCAACAACCAATTTAAACTGCTGGATCAATCCCAATTCCTCCATCTACTCTAGAGATCATTTACAGGAGCTAATCAGCATGCCTTTGGATAGGTAAGCAAGTGCAGATGCTGGCTTTCAAAAGACGAAGTGCTGGAGTAACTCAGCGGGTCAGGCAGAATCTTTGGAGAACATTGGAAAGGCGATGCTTTGGGTTGAGACCCTATTTGGGGGGGGGGGGGGCGGAGAGCTCTGGAAGAGCGAAGGGGCAGGACAAACGCTGGCAAGAGATATGTGGAAACAGATGAGGGAAACTTTGATAGGCAGATGTTTGGACAAAGACCAGAGTAGAAAAGACGAATGGTGTAAGAGGTGCGAATTGTGAAGCCAGTGGAAGGGGGGGGGGGGGTGAGACCAGGTGGGAACAGCATGCTTTTGGGTTGTATGTGCTCAATAAAACTTGCATTTCTAATTTTAAATTTACCTAATATGGACACTTTTCCTCATGCAGATAGATGAAACCAAAGAATAAATTTTCAATTTGCGTATCCCACCTTGTGTTTGAATTGATTTCACAAACTGAAATACTCGTTCCACCTGTTGGGACTACTGCTACGATTGCAAAATGACCTTTTAAATTTCACCAAGATAATATTTCAGTCTTCGTATCAGTGGCACAGCTAGTGGAGCTGCTGCCCCTCAGCATCAGAGCTGGGTGCTGTCTGTGTGGAGTTTGCATGTTCTCCCTGTGAGTGCATGGATATCCCCAGGTGCTCCATTTTCACCCCGTGACCCAGGTTAATTGGTCAATTGCACCTGGTGAGGGATAGAACCTGGAGTGGAATAAAATGGGATTAATGTTGGATTTCTATAAAAGGAAGTTGATGGGCTTGTTTCTCTGCTGTATCTCGCTCTTTCAAGATTGCTCATCCCTCCTTTATCTAAGACATTGCTTGAATTGTTCCTTTCAGATACCAGGAAAGTGAATTGTCAGACCACGATTGGCCTTTGCACAGTAACTTTGAGTCGGATGATGTTCAGCGAGATCCACGAGCATTGTCTGACATGACTGAAGAGGAGGAGGTACAAGTGGACCCTCGCAAATATTTAGATGGAGACCGTGAAAAGTATTTAGAGGATCCTGCATTTGACTTGAACTTTTCCACTGAGCATTCTTGGTCACATTCAGATCATCATGAAAATAAGTATTGTGATCTGCAGTGTGGCCACACTTGTAACTATAAAATGGGGTCGCCCTCCTACTTGGATAACCTGGTGTGGAGGGAGAGTGAAGTGAACCATTACTATGAGCCCAAACTTATTATGGACCTATCTAACTGGAAAGAGCAGAGCAGAGAGAAGCCAGATAAGAAAGGAAAGTCAAAGTGTGAAAAGAATGGACTTGTGAAAGCGCAGCTAGCCCTGGTGGAGGCAACCCAGCAGATTGTTGAGAAGGACAAGGAGAAGATTCGGGAGTTTGACTTTGATTCTTTCATGGCCAGTCCCATCAAACTGAGTTTGCCGCCCGAGTCTCCTGACGTAGACAAACTGAATGACTTGAACAATTCAGTGTCCCAGTTGGATCTAAAGAGTTCAATGTCAAATTGCAAATCTGTCAGTCAGGAGAAGGAGGAGAAGGGGATGGCAAATTTGGCCCAGCTGGGTTGCCTGAGCCAGAATCCGTGGGAGTGCCAGTTTGCCATTGATGGAAGTGGTGGGTGGGATGAAAGCTTCCTGATTCCAGACGAAGAAGCTTGTTGGGATAGAAGGAAGGACGAACAGCTGGAAAAAACTACATTCACTAGTTACCTAGACAAATTATTCAACAGGAAGGACGACGTAGAAATAGCAGAACCTGAGCCAGCAAGTGACAGGAAACTGGAGGAGAGGGTTGGTGAAGAGGCGAGCAGAAATGGCGAGGTCCCATTTAGCAAGCAGTTGGAGTCCATTGGTATTCCCCAGTTTGACAACCCTGTCAGTTCACCGCTGAAGGCAAGAGCAATTCAGACCACTTTAGCACCTGCGGCTGCAAAACCATCTCCTCAGATTCCTCATAAGACCTATAGTAGCATCCTGAAACATTTGAACTGAATAGAACACTCGCAGACATTTGTTTTGTATACTTCACTATGTGCATTTGTCTTGTTTTCTGACGTCTGGAATCATTTTATTTTTGTAATTTCAAATTGTGCTTTTTGGTTTGAACAGTTCATTTTTACAAGTCAAATTATTTTGACATTGCATTTTAATTTTTTTTTTGTAAGCCTGTATGTCATTTGCACACAGTTTAAAATAATGTACATCGCAAAAAAAAAGACTAACATGGATAATAGTGAGTGAAACACTTGGTGAGAAAATGCACTAAGCCAAGCGGGTACATTTTATTAGTGAATCAGAAACGCCACCAAGCACTGTCTCCATGTTTTAAGAATGGAATGTCTTTCATTTTGGCAAACACACGGTTAATATATACGTGCATGAGATTTAAAAATAATAATTTGAAAATTTAAAGTAAGCCCAACGCAGTAAATCGCAAATTTGTTTTCCCCTGCAATATATTAAAGACAGTTTTTGTTTTCTGATAGCTTAAATGTTTCTTAAACATGTGATGCCAGGAAAACCAGCAATGAATGCAGATCATGGTACGCATGTGTTATCTACCTCGAGGTAACGGCAATGAGTGGCTTACCTTGAGTCACAACCAATGCTTCATAGCATGCACCTGAACTCAGCCAGCAATTACTCTTGAAAAGCTGTCAGTACTTGTAACTTTCTGGTATGCATTTTCCATAGTAAAGTGTTCAGATACTTTATTTATTTTAGCAGATGTAAGATTTCTTCTGTATTTATTTTAATTTTATAAGTTTCATTGTGACTTTAAAAATGAATTTGAGGCATTTTGAAGCTAATTTTATGTTTAGCACTATGGTTAATTGTGTAACATTCTTCCTAACCCGATGACGCCTCAGTTTTCCTATCGATAGAATTGGCTTATTTTGGAAAGAGCATTCACTACATATATAGGAATTGGAACATTTTAGTGGTGCTTGATGATAATTAATAATTTAGAAACCATTTGAAAACAGATTTTGGAATTACACCATTGAGTCTTAAATCCTGTATTTAATTTGTCAAAACCTAAAAGACTAGAATTCTCTGCATGGAAATAACTGAGTTGCAACCATTACTGCAAAAGTTGAAACTAGAAACTGCAGTCAGATGAATGTTGAATTTTCATCTTTATTTTAAATTGTACATTTTTATTAAATTTGTAACTTCAAGCCAGCATGGTTTCCATAGATTCAGAATATAGCATGTAGAATTATTTCTGAAAATTTATTTGCATTTACCAATTTAGATACCAAGTTTCTGTATTACTGGTTCTTGCCCCTTACCTTCCCCCTTCCACAAAATCCAAAAATGGAACAAATAAAAATAACCAGAATCTGAGTACTCATGGCTTGCTGTGTTACCTGAACTTCATCAAGGTTTCTGCCAAAAACACTAAGTCCAAGGAAAATGAGTGGAGTTGAAATCCTAATTTCTCATCTATGGAATCATTTGTGGAATTCATCGTCACAGACGCCGGTGGAGGCCAAGGCTTTGGGTATTTTAAAACGGGGCTTGACAGGTTTTTGATTAGTACGGGTGTCAAAGATGTCGGGCAGGGGAATAGGGTTGAGAGGAAAAAATTGATCAGCCATGATTGAATGGCGGAGCAGTCTCGATGGGTGGAATGGCCTAATTCTGTTCCTGTCATGATCTTACGAGCTTATAACTGGAAGTTCATGGGCAGGGAGATTACTCTGAAGGTGGAACATGAGCATAATTAGCAAAACTAGCCTGATGGATGTGCCATGACATTCAGTGAGTAGCTACCATTTAAGTTCCATTTGCACTTTCAACGACTCAATTTATTTGACAAGGGCATGCTTCGTAAAACAAACCTTGACTAAATTTATCATTAATTATACAGTGATATTGGTGCAATGGCCTGCTGCAAAGTGTGCGTGGGTTTTTCTCCTTTTGATGCATTTCCCCTTTCACTGTCAGACACTGCCTTACACAATTTAAAGTTGTTCAGATATGTTGGCCCCATTTTAACAGTACATTTCATGACACTTTATTTCTGGATATTTTAACATAAATACGTCCTAAACACAAAATTGCAAGATTAAATTCCGTATGGAGTAACCCACTTTTGACACTGGGTGCATTGAACGTTGTGGCCGAGATATTGAGATGGGACATCAGGCTGACAATGTATTACACTGCACCACGGTTTAACATTGCATTGCACTGCAAACATGTCGCCTGCATCCATACTTCATCCTGATTGAAAAGTGCAGTACAGTTCTACAGAAACAAAGCTGTCGAAAGGTGAGATGCGTGGGCTTTTGTTCACTCGTCCAAAGAGAATGACTTCAAGTGAGTGGCAGTGTATCAACACCAGGTTTTTGTACACTGTCTCAGTGAAGAAGAGGTTTAGTTTAAAGATTAAGTATAGAACGGGGCCATGTGGTCTTCCGAGCCCACCCTGACCATCGATCACCCGTTCACACTAGCTCTATGTTAACTCACTTTCTCTCCAACTCCCTCCGCACTCAGGGCAATTTAGAGGCCAGTTTACCTACAAATCCACATGTCTTTGGGATGTGGGAGGAAACCAATGCGGTCAAGAGAGAACATACAAACTTCATACAGACAACACCCGAGGTGGGGATTGAACCCAGATCTCTGGTGCTATACCAGCAGAAATCCAACTGGTGTCATGACATCAGCCAGCTAAAAGATTGGAAGCTGATGTGTTTATTGTTCTTACACCCAAGAAAGTTCAATTGTCATGTACAGGCAACAGAACAATTACTTTCTCACCTGCTGCAGGTTTACAAGCTCACCAACACAAGGACACACAGATAAATATATATATTAATACAATAATTTAATCTAATACTAGGTAACCATAATTATGCAAAACTGAAATCCATTGTGCAAGCAAAGGCAAAGACTGGGAATTACAATAGCCCTTCTACATATCATGAACACCCTTAGACAGACTGGTTAATGATGGTATCGGAGATGCAATGTCAGGATATTGGGAAAGTTACTGCGGTTTTATTCACCTGGATAAGGGCAGTAGCCCATTTTAAACGTGTAGGAAGGAACTGCAGATGTTGGTTTACACCAAAGACACAATAAGCTGGAGTAACTCAGTGGGTCAGGCAGCTTCTCTGGAGAAAAGGAATAGGTGACGTTTTGGGTCTGGTCTGAAGGACCTGAAATGTCACTGAGTTACTCCAGCTCTTTGTGTGTAGCCAATTTTAAACAGGTGTCTATTATTGACTTAAGTAAAAACAAATAGCGATCCTGTTGAAGAGGGAGGCCAAGTGTGTGAAGCAACTGTGACCTCGTGTAGCCAGCATCATATTAGCAGCAGAACACAATTTCACTGAGTTCCTGGCCGAGACTGGTCTGGGAGCCCTGGAAACCGAGTGGGAGCCAACAAGGAAGAAGGGTCCTGATCTGAAACGCCGTCTGTCCATTCCCTCCACAGAGGCTGCTTGACACGCTGAGATCCTCCGGCACTTTGTGTTTTGCATCACAAAACCATGTCATCACAGTCAACAAAGCCTTCAGGGAAATCTGCTTTTGGGGTCCCCTTGGCAATGTTGGCTTTCAGGAGAATGTGTTTTTTAACACTTGAACCTTTCTCAATGAGACCCAACTGAGGAGGATTGCAGTTGGTGATTCACAGAAGCTCTGTGAATTCACAATGACACTCTGCTAAGCTCTCCAATGTTAACCTCCTTAGCAAAACTGGCAGGTTAGATACTTGCTGGCACCAAATCTGCCTGAGGACTTGGAGCACTCTGTGCAGTTCTGGTTGACCAGCCACAGGAAGGATGTCATTAAGTTCGAAAGGGTGCAGAAGATATTCAAGTAAGTACTCTGTTACTTGAACTCGAGGGCTTGTTGTAAGGAGAGGTTGGATAGGCTGGAACTTCTTTTATTTGGAGCAAAGGAAACGGGGGTGACCTTATTGAGATGTCCAAGATCATGAGAGGCATGAATAAAGTGAATGCTCAGTTGTCTTTTTTCCCCAGGGAAGTGGATTCTTAAACTAGTGGGGATAGACTTCTAATGAGAGGGGAGAGATTTAAGAGGTGCTTCAGGGGCAACCTTTTGGTGATGGGTGTATGGAATGAGCTGCCGGAGGCAGGTGTATTAACAATGTTTGGAAGCTATTTGGACAGGAGCGTGGATGGGAAACATGTACGGGGATACAGTATGTGCCAGATGGGCCAGCTAGATGTGGCACGGGCAAGTTAGCCACAAGGGCCTGTTTCTGTGCTGCATGACTTTGTGACTCCCAATTGTGCCCAAACGTCACAGATTCTGTTCTTTCCTTCCCCTTTTCTTGTTATTGATCTTCTGATGAAAGGTTATTGACAATCTTTCTCTATCCACGGATGCTGCCTGAACTGCTGAAAATTACCAGCTTTCATATTGCACTGCCGGAGGTTAAGCTATGGAATTTACAACTGAAAAGTTTGGACAGGAGTCACAAATTCTGAGTAAAGGTAAATGGTTAATTTCTTGTTAAAGAGAAAATGGAACTTGAAGAACAAATTTGCATTACATCTGTTACACAATGAAACCATTGGCACAGACATGTGCCAAATATGCACATTTCTGTGAAGTAATATTTCGTTCCGTGAATTTCTTATAAGGGAATTGCTTCTTAACAAGTATGAAAGCTGCAATACAAATCAAGATGTTGTTTTAACTGGGAATACTTTAGCTATAGCAGTCCCGTTTCCTCCCTTAGCTCCTAGATAAAAACATTGTGCTATTCTGGTTTGGTTTCCTGATACAATTGATTATTGATTTATTGTATTATCGATTAGAGTCATAGAGTGATACAGTGTGGAAACAGGCCCTTCGGCCCAACTTCCAACACCAGCCAACATGTCCCAGCTACACTATTCCCACCTGCCTGCAGACGCTCCCTATCCCTTCAAACCTATCCTATCCATTGTACCTGTCTAACCTTTTCTTAAATGCTGGGATAGTCCCAGCCTCAACTACCTCCTGTGGCAGCTTGTTCCATACCCCCGCCACCCTTTGTGTGAAAAAATTACCCCTCAGATTCTTATCACCTTAAACCTGTGTCCTCTAATCCTCGATTCACCTACTCTGGGCAAGAGACTCTGTGCATCTACCTGATCTGTTCCTCTCATGATTTTATACACCTTTTTATTCTATTACTAGACTAAGTGGGACCTGTTGGGTCCCTGTCAGACTGGAGGCCTGGGCTCCCAACGCAACCCATTCCCCAACGCAATATTCCACCACTCACCCGTTCCCCCATTTTCCAGCACTCACCCATAGGGTGTGTGTGCGTGTGTTTATGCATATATATATATATATATATATATATATGTGTTTATGTATATATATTTATGTATTTTATTGCATCAATGAGATTATTAGGCCACAGCAAGTAAGAATGTCATTGTTCTGTTGCCAGTACATATGATAATTAAACGACTCTTGTATTAAAATTAAAAAATTGTCCCAATTAAAGATATTTCCGATGAAACGCAGGTTCACTATGGTGGTCAGTCTGCATCACGCTAAGTTGTGTGCCGGTTTTCAGCTGAATAATATACCAGCCTGACCTTGAATCAATACTTTATTTTTCATTTGTACTGGTTAGGAACCGGAGCAATGAAATGCTTTCTCGCTGCAGTTTTACAGGCACATTTGATGCAATCACTTTTAAGTTTAGGTTTATTATTGTCGCATGTACTGAGGTACAATAAAAGGTTTTGTTTTGCACGCTATCCAAACAGATTAGACGTACCATACATCTATACAGTCAGGCACAAAGTGCTGCAGTAACTCAGCCGATCGGGCAGCATCTCTAAAGAATGCACAGAAATGATGTTTCGGTTTGGAACCCTTCTTCAGACTCGACCAGAAAAGTCACCTATCCATGCTCTCCAGAGATGCTGCCTGACCTGCCGAGTTACTCCAGCACTTTGTGAACTTGTATGCAAACAAGCATCTGCAGTTCCTTGTTTCGAGATATAATCAGTTCAAACTCAAGTACAACAGATGGGGCAAAGGGGAAGTTACAGAGTGTAGAATGTAGATTCCAATGTCCTTCATGGGCTCGAGGTTATAAGTTAACTACACCACGAGACTGCAACAACCAAAGTACGCAAAACAACCATAATAGTGTGAATTTTGTGGAATGCAGTGTGGAAATTCTTCTCCTTTCACATCACCCATTCAGATAACTGACATGAAAGACTGTGTCTTGACTTATTTTATGGGATGTGTAGGAAGGAATTGCAGATGCTGGGTAAAATCGAAGATAGACAAAATGCTGGAGTAACTCAGCGGGACAGGCAGCATCTCTGGAGAGAAGGATTGGGTGACGTTTTGGGTCGAGACCCTTCTTCAGATCCTTCTGAAGACAGGAGTCTGACGAAGGGTCTCGACCCGAAATGTCCCCCTTTCATTCTCTCCAGAGATGCTGCCTGTCCCGCTGAGTTACTCCAGCATTTTGTGTTTATTTTATGGGATAATATACTTAATCAAGCTTCATACAAGGGTCGCAGAATGAATGATTTGGTATAATTCAGTATGTTAGAAATATAGAAAATAGGTGCAGGAGTAGGCCATTCGGCCCTTTGAGCCAGATGGAATACTTTATTGTCACATGTGACAAGACACAGTGAAATTCTTTGCTTGTTTACCCGATGTATACAAATAGTGGACATCTAAGGCGTTGACAAAGTTACAAAGCACTCCGGCTCCTCCTTTTGTTCTCCCACCTTACGGCGGTCGACCCACTCACATGTCCGTCGGTCTGCGCCATGGACTCGCCTTCATAGTTTTAGCTTGTTTTGTTCAATGGAACTGAATTTCTGTCATTTTTTGTTCACTGTCTTTTTGGCTGACTAGCAGTCTGACAGCCTGCTGGTTATGCATTCACATACGCACACTAACGTTTTTGTTCTGTCTTATTCGAGAACCAAAATATAATTGAATCAAGGCACCCAATGACTCACAGGCAGATGGTTTTCATTTACAGATGCATCATTTGCACTTGAATTTGCCATTGGTGAATGAGATATCCAGTAAACAAAACACGACAGCTTGCTCATAGTTAATTGCATGACCTTTAAATTCACAGTTAAGCTCCTCAGAGCGACTGCCTTAACATGTGCAGGAAGGAACTGCAGGTGCTGAAGATGGAGACAAAATGCTGGTGGCAACTGCACGGGTCAGGCAGCATCTCAGACGCAAAGAGAAAAGAACTACAGATGCCGGAATCTTGAGCAATTCAAGTCTCTATATTTATTTTCTTTGGTTGAATAGCATGCAAAGAAAAGCTTTTCACTATACCTCGGAACACGTGATGATAACAGGCTAAACTATCAGCGCCAGCCCCTTGATATGTCACTCACTATACCTGAACACTGAGTGGTTTGAGTATAATAGACTTGGGGTAAAGTTGAGTGGGGGTGGTGCGTACAGTGCGCAGCTGGTGGATCTGCTGTCTCACCGTGCGCGAGACCTGGAGTCCATTTATGCAATTCATGGTGCACCTGCCACTCAATCGAATAGTGATATTTGGGTTAAAGGCACAAGTTTATTCCCGCATTTTTTTTAATCTCCTGTTCTCGGGTGCTGTCTGTGTGGAGTTTACACGTTCTCCCTGTGACTGTGTGTGGGTTTCCTTTGGGTGCGCAGGTTTCCTCCGACAAAGTCGTGCGGGTTTGTAGGCTAATTGGCCTCTCGTGTGCAGGGAGTGGATGGAAAAAGTGGGATTACATAGAGCTAGTAAAAACTGGTGACCAATGGTCGGCGTGGACTTGATGGGCTGAAGGGCCTGTTTCTGTGCTGTATCACCCTCATTCAATTCAATTCACCGATTAAAAGTCACAAAGAATTCAGATGACCTGACTTTTTAATGGGAGCCAACTCGAGATTTCTCCAGTCACATAATTCCGATAATCGGGACATTCAGGTATTTTTAGGATTAATATCCCAATTGAAATTACTAGATGTTTCAATTCGTTTTGGGTTGACAATAGTTGATTGTAATTATCTGTCGCAGGAGAACAGTGTTCCTTTTGTAATCTTTTAAGCATTAGCAAAGTGGGAATGTAATCATCATAATAATAAGAAGATCGTTTATTGTCATTACACATAAGTGCAACGAGATTTGGTTTGCAACTTCCATCCGATGTCAGAACTTAATCGACAAATAAAATTTAGGTTTAGATGCCCCGAGAACAAGGTTTGTTAAAACAAACATTAGACCAGTAAACCAGGTTTCTGACGGTACGTGAAGGGTCCCTGACAGAACTCTGCCTGCCTCTTGCCTTTTGACAAATATTACACTCTGGCGCTCCATATTAGGGGAAAATTGCAAGATGATTTTTGGGAAGCACGAGAGGTTCCCCTTTAGAGTTTGCAAGTGAGACATTTTGTCTAAAGAATTCAAACGTTTTTTTTAACAGGAGAAATTCGACTTTGAGCAATAAATTGCCCAACAGTGTCGAGAACTCACTGTACAACTGTAAAGAACTGCAGTGTTCTCATAGATTGTACCATTCCTCCAGCACTTTGTGTGTTGCTCAATGTGTGCGCTGAGATAAGTGGGTCTGATAGTGGGGCATCTCAGCTGGCTGAAGGGATTTAGATAAGGACTGGGCTGGGGGGGGGAGGTAGTTACGTCTCAATCATTTGTCAGGCTTGTGTTGTTTACTTCCAAAGATATCTTTGTTCATTCATAAGAACGCTCGTCATTTGAAGTGGTTTATCGTGAGCTGTGCAAATAGTAAATGTTCCCTTCATTATTACCGTGAAACCCACATTGACGCAAGTCGGAAATGTGGCGGTGAACATGGGCCGCCCCAAGTTTTATATTCCCTTTTTTTAAAGTCGACTTCCCAAAATTGTTGAACACTTAATTGTCAAGAGTTAACAATGTTTAGATATAATGTGTACCGAAAATGGAACAGTTAGAGTCTTACTTGCAGCAGTTTAACAGGCCCATAAACGCCATAACACAGAGATAAACGTATAATAATTAATAATACACAATCACAATACTTTATTAGCCAAGTATGTTTTGCAACATACGAGGAATTTCATTTGCCCAGTCAGTCATAGTAATAAAAAGCAACAGAACGCACAGAACACATTTTAACATGAACATCCGCCACAGTGACTCCTCCACACTCCTCACTGTGATGGCCGGCGAAAAAAAGTTCAAATCTCTTCCCTTGGCTGTCCTGCGGTCGGGGGCTTCAAGCCTTCCGTTGATGGGATGATCTTGGCTCCCATAGCCGGCGGCATTTGGGCCCACCGCATCGGGACAATCAGCTCCTGCATCGGGGGGGATGCCGGCTCCTCCACGCCGGGCGATCGGACCCCGGGTCGGGGCTGATCGAGCCTTCTGCAACGTTGGAGCTCCCGACATCCACGGCCTCTCCCAAGACTGCGAGCTCGTGATGGTAAGCTCTGCATGCCGCGGATTGGAGCGATCCCAGGCAATGGATGAGCTCCGATGTTAAGTCCACGCCCGCGGTGTGGCTCAAGGTCAGTTCGAGGAGGCCCCCAGCTCCATCGATGGCAGGCTGCAGAGTGACCGGGGATGCGATCCGGAAAATAATCACATCTCTGGCAGGGTAAGAAAGAGAAAAAAAGTTTCCCCAGACCCCACCCGCAGGTAATACAAACTGGAGAACACTTACACAAACTTTTAACATGCACTAACAAATTTTTAAAAGACGAGAAAAAACAGACAGGCTGTTGGCGCGGTCGCCAATCATGCCATAACAATACTGGGTAGTCATAACAGTGCAAGGACCAAAGACACAGGCCATAGAAGGTCATAGCTGCCGAGGTTAGTGTCATACAATGTTCAAGGTGGTTGTTAGCTAATTCGTAATCACCAGAGGACTGACACGCTTACAGACAGATCCTAGATCTGATACAGCAGCGGCAATCACAGGCCCCTTTATGCGCATCAGTTGTACGCTATATTTTGGCCGTCTCTGTAACCCCTTCCCCTCCAGTCCAGTCCCCCTCCCATCCCCCTCAATGTCCCCTCCCCCTCAATATCCCTTATTGTCCCCCCGCCAGTCTCTTATTGTCCCTTACAAGCCCCGTCTACACCCACCTTCTTGTCCCTTATTTGGGAGTGAGAAAGTTGGCAACCCTAGTCCCGACCCAAAACGAGATCTGTCCATTCCCCTACAGATGCTGCCTGAGCCGCTGAGTTCCTCCAGCACTTTCTGTGTTGCTGAATGTTCCAGCACCTGCGGTTTCTTGCGTCGACATGAGCGGGCGGTCAGAGCGAGGACAATAGACAAAGGTGCAGGAGCAGACCATTCGGCCCTACGAGCCAGCACCGCCATTCAATGTGATCATGGCTGATCATCCTCAATCAGTACCCCGTTCCTGCCTTCTCCCCATATCCCCTGACTCCGCTATTTTTGAACCCTCTCTGTTGAACGCATCCAGAGAACCGGCCTCCACCGGACTTTGAAGTCACCGCAAGATCCATCACTTGCGTTCATGACGTGGCTGAAATTGTACAAAGAAACCTTGGTCCCCTGCGTTACCCACCGGTGAAGCAACAGGACAAAGAACAATAATTTCCAAATCTCCAGGCCACAAAAATCAGACAGACAAATCAACAAATAACTAACGTGAACACGAGTTGGTGTAAGTTACAGTTTGAATGATTGCGTTGTTGAAACTCAGGGGTACATGGGCCCCTGGCTAAACACACAGCCAAGTCATATTACAGCTACAGTATTAGTCATTGTGGACATATCTATTGTGCAAAGCTGCAAAGGATTTTCAGTCTGCAGTTTAGCCATTCAGAATTTGTGCTGCATCTATCTGCAACCCCAGTTATATTTAGAGGACCTTATTTTTAAATCAGGACTGCAGGGTACATAGTGAGCTCGAACTATGTTTTCTTTCGACTGGGAAAGAGAACTCAATGTTTCTGTAAATTATCTGGTGCCGACCTTATACTTGGTAAAATCTCGGTGGTAGCTTATCTCAAATGTCTCGCGTAGAGACTTACGCTGTGACCCTGTAGTTTCAGCGATCAGTAAGCCCTCAGCACAGAAGCGTAATACAGCAGGGACGTCAGGCAGATGGAAACAAGGACGCATCATAATCTGGAGCCATCTCATCTCTAAGCTTTAGACATTCGAGGTACAGCGCGGAAACAGGCCCTTCGGCCCACCGAGGCCACGCTGACCAGCAATCACCCCGTACACTAATGTTGTTCTACACACTAGGGAAAATTTACAATTCCTTACTGAAGCCAATTATCCTGCCAACCTGTGTGTCGTTGTAGTGTGGGGGGAAACCGGAGCACCCGGAGAAAACCCACGTGGTCACAGGGAGAACGTACAAACTCCGTACAGACAGCACCTGTAGTTAGGATTGAAGCCGGGTCTCTGGCGCTGTAAGGCAGCAACTCTACCGCTGCACCACCGTTAGAGATACCACAATGGAACAGACTCTTCAGCCCAAGTCCATGCTGACCATCGATCACCCGTTCACACTAGTTCTATTTAATCCTGATTTCTCATCCACTCCCTACAAGGCCGATTAACCTACAAACCCACACATTATGTCGTGGGAGGAAACCGGAGCACCTGGAGGAAACCCACACGGTCACAGGGAGAACGTTCAAACTCCACACAGACAGCGACCGAGGTCAGGATCAAACCTGGATCTCTGGCGCTGTGAGGCAGTGGCTCTATCAGCTGCTCCACTACCCAACCCTTATGTGAAACACATCCGGAGCTGAATCTGAAGTTACGCCCTTTGGCAGAATGAATGACTAACACTAAGAACAGGATGTCTGTAATAGTATTCATCTTCATGGCGTAAAATCTTGCCCTGCTCCACTTTTTCTATCGTCAGTGGAGATTGAAGATGTACTACAAATTGTACTAAGAATGAGGTCAGAAGAGAACAGTCATAGCCCAAACTTGAACATGATGTTCTAATTATTTGTGACCTTCCTGACTCAGTCTGCTCCAGATTTGAGATGATTTGCGTTTATCCAAATTGTATGACGATTGATATCAGAAGTGAACAGTCATAGCCCAACCTTTGCACTAGATGTTCTGACTATTTGTGAGCTTATTTAATCTGTTTGCTCCAAGGATATTTAAAAAAAATCTGGTGGCCTTGACGTGCAAGGAGATTTTGTCCATTAGCATCATTCTTCCACCCACCTTGAAGAAGCCGCAGCCTCCTCGGAAGTTCTGCATCTCAAGACTGTTCCACTTCTGACCAAAGCATGTGAATGGTTGTGAATCCCGATCCTTGCCTGTCCTTCCCACGTTCCGTGTTTTTGTTGTCACTGAGTGGCATGGTTTATAAGAATGTAATATCCTTCTCCCACGAGAAACCAATTACCCAGAGAACGGCGGGCGGCCTCCATATAAAGCGGGCAGTTGTCATTCACGTTGTGTAGAAAGGCTCGGCCCAACCGCGGTGTAAAGCTCTCCTTCACTACTAATTGTGAACAGAAGACAAAAGGTTGCCTTTACTGAATTGCTATGTGTTTTACAGGACTGTCTTGAAAACATGGAATTCTTGATGGGATTTCTGAGTGAGATCCAGTCTTACATTGGGTACACAAAAGGCTGGAGAAACTCAGCGGGTGCAGCAGCATCTAAGGAGCGAAGGAGATAGGCGACGTTTCGGGTCGAGACCCTTCTTCAGACCTTTAACACTCCAGTCTTACAGTGTTCCTCTGAGTTTAGCAACACACAAGGACAAAGCTTTTCACTGTACCTCAGTACATGTGACAATAATCAACTGAATTTGGGAGTGGTCTTGGAGGGGAGGACGCTCCTCAAACTGCAGAGCATCACGAACAATACAGCTCACCCCTTCCATGACACACTTGGTCAACCTGAGGAGCACCTTCAGCAACTGACTGGTTCCACCAAGATGCAGCACAGAACGCCACAGGAGATCCTTCTTCCCTGTGGCTATCAAACTGTACAACTCCTCCCCCTTCTGTTGTGGGATAGACTGAGACCGACTTCCCTCCCCCTCCCCCCCCTTCCCAATCTTTGTACATCCTCAAACCTTTCCACTCGTCACTTTAATTTCATGTTTCTTGTGTTTTGTGTATTTATGACTGTTGGCAGATCAATTTCCCTCCTGGGTTAAATAAAGTTCTATCATATCGTAGCGAATGGTAACTAACAAACGGAACTATCTATCACCAGTAGTGCTGGCACCTTCTACACGCATCGCACCATTGCCACTCTTGTGGGCTGCCCCTGGCTGATGTTTTACAGAGCGTGGAGTTGCTAAGAGGGTCTAGAGAGAGATGTAAAAGGCTCTCTTCCACTTCTGTCCACCAAGGTTGCAGTATCCCTCTTCCCAAGCCGATCGTGGAACTTTAGGGAGCTTCCCGAGGGAGTGGGGGATGAATTCAAGGACCGCTCACAGCAGCTGAACCTTTCTCCTGTAGGTGTGAAGAAGGGTCACCGATCCATGGTTGACCTGCTGAGTTGCTCCAGCGCTTTATTTTTTGCTTAAGTTTAATAGTACGTGTAGTTAGTTTAAAGAGAGCTGTGAAGTCAACATTAGTCGAGAGTCAAAATCGGTTTGTCACATGTACCAATGACAGAACGATGAGCCAGTCTTCAGAACCAGTCAGAACACGAGTAACAACCTGAAACGTCACCAATCCATGCTCTCCAGAGATGTTGCCTGACCCGCTGTTACTCCAGCGTTTTGTGTCCTTTTTCCCAGCCTCCATCTCGGAAGAAGTTCATTAAGTAAATAAAGTGGAAAGTAAAGGCGATCAAGGCTAACATTTTTTTAAAAGTTGTTCACCAGTTGAGTTTGCTTATGCTCTCCCATGAAAGATTAGTGTCTGGGTGGGGCAGGAACCCGTGGGCACAGTTAGCGATCTCTGACTTACGTCACTCAGTTATCTAGAAAAAACAGCTTTCTATCTCTCTGTTTAACCATGTAACTGCACGCATGTACTTTTACACAAGGCGTAAGCTACATGAATGAATGAATGAATGAATAGCCTTTATTGTCATTCAGACCTTTCGGTCTGAACGAAATTTCGTGCCTGCAGTCATACATATATAAAAATAACAAACCCCACAATAACACAAAATTAACATCCTCATATGGGGACATCGTCATAGAGTCAGTATTGAAACTAATGGGCTTGTCCCACTTAGGCTATCTTTAGACGACTGCCGGCGACTGTCATGGTCGTAGCAGGTCACTGAGAAACCGGCGACTGGACCCCCCCTACGACATAGAATTTGAAATAGAATCATTACTTTAACAACAAAAATAACTGAAGTCAGCACGGGCAACAACCTACAATAACCTGGCGCCAACTACGACAGCACCTACGTCAGGAGAAGTCAAGCTACGCTCATTGGCGTCAAACCCACTGTTGCCGACTGTCTCAGAAAAATTTTCAACATGTTGAAAATCGGGCGGCGACAAAGAAAGACGCTACGACTCTTTGGGCGACTGAGCAGATACTCACGACACCCCGGCAACCATGTGGTGACAGCCTAGTCGCCTGTAGTTATCTACAAAATAGGCCCTTTACTGGGATGATCCCAACTGGAGGCTAGGAAGAGGCAAAGTGCTGGAGGAACTCCAGTGGTGCAGCGGTAGAGTTGCTGCCTTGCCCTTTAGCCCAAATATTCCATGCCGAGCAAGATGAGGTCCCAACTCCCTCAAAAACTCTTTACAGTGACTTCCGCTTTCCAGGCAACCCATTCCCTCAAAACAAAGCCAAAATCCATAAACAGAACTGCCCTGGCAGACCCATTGTTTCTGCTTGCTCCTGTCCCATTGAATTAATATCCACATACCTCGACTCCATTCTATCCCCCATGATCCAATCTCCGCTTTCCAGGTCCCCACTCCCTAAAAAAAAAAGCTTCTCTCCAGAGATGCTGATCTGGAGCATTTTGTCACACCAGCAATTTATGTCTATCTTGCCCCATCTGCACGAGTCACTAGTCCCACCTGCCCACCCTGCTTTCCCTGATCTTTGTCCAGTCATCTTCAACAAACCCCCACCCCCCCCCCCCCCCAACAACACATTCCCTCTGCGATCGCCACATCACTGCAATGGCACCAACTTGTAGAGCAAGATCTTTGTACAAGATCCCTCGCTCTCTTTCCACTTCCTAACTTGGGCCTGATTAAGAAAGAGAATCAAAGATAGGCCATTTGAAAAAAACACATCGCCCCTCCCCCCACATGGTCACAGAGAGAACGTACAAACTCCGTACAGACAGCACCCGTAGTCAGGCTCGAACCCAGGTGCCTGGCGCTGTAAGGCAGCAACTCTACCGCTACGCCACCGTGCCACCCCTATGATCAGAGGTTTCTGAAACAAAAAGTCATCCGTCCATTCCCTCCACAGATGCTCCCCGACCCGCTGAGTTCCTCCATCACTTTGTGCCTTGCTCAAGGTTCCAGCATCTACAGTTCCTTGTGTCTCGGAGTTGATTGCTGGTTGCTATCAGATATCAACAGTAGTTACTATGCACCGGATATTGTGAGCTTTGTGAACATTGGGACATGCTCCAACATTATACATCTACAACACCATGTTGCTGTTCTATAACAGGGTTGTATTACCTTCATGGCCAAGGGCACATTGACCACACTCACGTCACTCTGGTTTCACATTAGTTGTCATGCAGTTGACTATCACAGAAAGCAATCTCCTGAGCTCTCTGTGCCAGAGTTGGGCCCTCGTTTGGGCCTCCCACATCCAGAAGTTAAATTCTCCAGCTGCCGCCTCTAACCTGCATGGAAATTTGAAACAAGCATTTTGTGTCCATCTTTGGTTTAAACCGGCTTCTGCAGTTCCTTCCTACACAATGTTTTAGGAAAGAACTGCAGATGCTGGTTTACATCGAAGATCGTCACAAAATGTCAAGTTTGTGCATTATCCCCGTGACCTGCGTTGGTTTTCCCCACGAGTTCCCGTTTCCTCCCACACTCCAAAGACGTAAAGGTTTATAGGTTAATCAGCTTGGTAAAACTGTAAATTGTCCCTAGTGTGTGTAGGATAGTGTTAATGTGCGGGGATCGCTGGTATCTCTGAACTAAACTAAAGAACAGCTGGTGGAAACGGGTAGGAAAGGTTTAGAGGAAAACAGGGCAAACGTGGGCAAAACGGACTACCTTTAGATGGGGCACCTTGGTCAGCATGGACCATTTGGGCCGAAGGGCCTGTTGACTTCATAATGCCTTCTAATCTTTGAGGTACAATAAAGAAATTTAAGGAAAATACTTCCTTTGCAATTAATGAACGGAAAGAACACACAAAACACAATGGAGTTAGTTTGTAAATGTTAGTTAATGTCAGGCCCATTTAGGCTATGACTTCACTCGTCTTATTCATTCATCTAACAGCTGCACATAACTCCAAGCCTCAGCCTGACTCCGTAAGTCACAGGTCTTTTTGTGGCTACGCCTTATGCTGGAGCACTTTCTCCGACCACTACTGCTTATCGGCCCTGTCCTCACAGGTTCACAGGTTGCAGGAGTGGAATTAGGCCATTCGGCCCCATCGAGTCTACCCCTCCATTCAATCATGGCTGATTCAATCGTGGCCTCCTAATCCCATTTTCCTGCCTTCTCCCCATAACCCGTGTCTACTATGTTTACATATTCTGTTGCGCTGCAGCAGGTGAGAATTTAATTGTTCTATCTGGGACATATGACAAGAATACCCTCTTGATCCTTGACACCCGTTCTAATCGAGAATTTGTCTATCTCTGCCTTAGGGACAGGAGGGGCTGAATTCAGAGCCTTCTTCCGAGCACAATTCAGAGCAGTCACCTTCTCCCTTGTTGTGTCTGCAGGTTTGTTCGAATGAATCGTATTGTCCAGAGTGGTGGTGAGTGCTTTGTCTGACCAAAGTTCCCTTCAGCTTATGCACATTTGATCCCAAGGTCCACACTCCTTGATTGACGGCAGACAGTTTCCTCCAGGGTTGAGACTCAAGACCGTCTGGTTTTCGAGTCATTGCTTCAACAGTTTCCAAGATGCAAACCAGACCTCTTTGTCTTTTTAAGTTCAAGATGGGTCGGGTTTTGTGGATGTGGAAAGGACGTTTCCACTGGCGGGAGAGTCTGGCGTCAGTCATAGGCTCAGAATTAAACGGCGCCCTTTTAGAAAGGAGGTGAAGAGGAACTTCTTTAGTCAGAGGGTGGTGAATCTGTGGAACTCATTGCCACAGAGGGCTGTGGAGGCTATTGCAGCAGATATTTTTAAGGTAGAGATAGATACATTCTTGATTAAAACGGGTGTCAACGGTTATGAGGTGAAGGCAGGAGAATGGAATTAGTCAAGTCAAGAGGGTTTATGGTCATGTGTCCCAGATAGGACAATGAGATTCTTGCTTGCAGCACAACAGAATATTTTAGGCATAAATACAGAACAGATCAGATCAGATCAGTGTGACCATATACCATAGAATATATATATATACACACATAAATACACAGATAATACACAGAATTAGGAGGCAGAGATCAGCCATGATTGAATGGCCGAATAGACTCGATCGGCTGAATGGCCTAATTCTACCACATTATAGAACGTGTTTCAGCACTCAACCAAAACTGGCTTAAGCAGCATCTTTGGGGTGGTATTGTGGGAGAGACTCAGTATTGTACTATAATGATTACTTAGAGTGTTACTGTTATTACTTTATTGTGTTATTGATTAGTATATATTTATTTGTGTGTTATCGCGTTAATGGACCTGTTAAGATGCAGCAAGTAAGAATTTCATCGATTTGTTGTCGGAGCACATGACATTTAAACAGTTTTTCTGATTGATTGAAGCATGCAGCTTGAAAACAGGCTCTTTGGCCCACCGAGACCATGCTGACCATCGATCACCCACGGGGCTGCACGGTGACACAGCAGGAGAGTAGCTGCCCTACAGCGCCAGAGACACGGTTAGATCCTGACTACGGGCGCTGTCTGTACGGAGTTTGTTACGTTCTCCCCCCGACCTGTGTGGGTTTTCTCCGGGTGCTCTGATTTCCCCCAAAGACATGCAGGTCTATAGGTTAATTGGTTTCTGTTACTTGTCCCTAGAGTGTAGGATGGTGCTAGTGTATGGGTGGTCATTGGTCAGTGTGTATTCGGAGGGCTGAAGGGACTGTTTCCATGCTGTAGCGCTAAACTAAACTAAATTAAACTGACCGGAGCTCAGGTAGGCAACTGGGTCGGCCATATGAGTTTATGATGCTATTGTACACTTTGTGTGTGTGACCCTTCAAATAGACCTTGAAGCGGAGTCACAGGCTGGAAACATGGCTATTTCTCTCTCCACAGACGCTGCCTGACCTGTTGACCAGCATATTCTGTTTTTATTTCAGATTTCCAGCAACTGCGGTTTTTTATGACAATCCTTAACTTTTGTGCGGCAACTGGCACAACTGGTAGAGCTGCTGCCCAGTGCTGGACTTACCTATAAGTTAAATAAGCTATAGCTTAGGGCCACACACCCTCGGGGGCCTCATTTTTTGAAATATATATTTATTTTATCATTTTTTAACCAAATTATTATCGAGAAGGGCCTCAAATTTCATACAGCTTAGGGCCTCAGCAGGTGAAAGTCCGGCCCTGCTGCTGCCTCACTGCGCCAGAGACCCGGGTTCAATCCTGACCTCGGGTGCTGTGTGGTGTTTGCACATTCTCCCGGTGACCGTGTGGGTTTCCTCCGGGTGTTCCGGTTTCCTCCCACATCCCTAAGACGAGTGGGTTTGTAGGTTCATTGGCTTTTGCAAATTGCACCTAGAGTGTAGGGAGTGAATGAGAGTGGGATAGCATAGAACTTGTGTGACCGGGTGATCAAAGGTTGGCATGGTGGGCCGAAGGGCCTGCTTCCATGCTTCATCTCTAGACTAGTCTGAAGAAGGGTCTCGACCCGAAACACCACCAATTCCTTTTCTCCAGGGATGCTGCCTGTCCCTCTGAGTTACTCCAGCTTTTTGTGTCTATCTTTGGTTTAAACCAGCACCTGCAGTTCCTTCCTAAACTAAATAGACTGATCAGTTCTTTTTCTTTCGTGTCCATCTTGTTACAAATGTTGACCTCACTGTCATCGTCCGTCCTGAAATTGACGCAAGCTTCCGGCGACAATCAGTGGGAGCCACCACTTGTTGCAGCAGAATTAGCTCGGGATACTTCCAGTTCCCAGCCCCGCGATGTGGTCGCTTCTGTTATGGGGCCGACTGATCAGTCAACCCCAAGGTTCAGACAGTGCCCGCACTTACAAGCAACAGCCAACAGGTGGCATTCGCAGTCGCCCAGTGCCACGTCTGATAAACCTGATTTCCCACTGAATCCACTTTGATTTCAGTGGGAATAATTTTCTTATCAGTACGTCTTTGATTAGTAACGGTGTCAGGAGTTCTGGGGAGAAGCCAGGAGGTTGCGGTACAGAAGGAGAGATAGATCAGCCATGGTTGAATACGGAGTAGACTCGATTGGCCGAAGGGCCTCATTCTGCTCCTGTAACTTATGCACTTATAAGAAACAAAATAATGTTAAATTAAATTATAAAGAGGAATTAATAAGATATATTTCAATGTTTTTGACTGTATCTTGGTACAGATGACATTAATAATCTAAAAGCAAACAGCTTGGTGGCATAGAGGGAGAGTTTCTGCTCTACAGCGCCAGAGACCCGGGTTCGATCCTGACTACAGGTGCTGTCTGTGCGGAGTTTGCACGTTCTCCCTGTGACCCGCGTGGGTTTTCGCCAGGTTTCCTCCCACACTCCATGGACGTGCAGGTTTGTAGGTTAATTGGTTTCTGTAAATCGGCCCTCGTGTGTGTGGGGTGGTGCTGGTGAGGGGGGGGGGGGGGTTCCCCTTGTGTGTGTGGGGTGGTGCTGGTGAGGGGGGGGGTTCCTCTCGTGTGTGTGGGGGGTGCTGGTGAGGGGGTGGTGCTGGTGAGGGGGGTTCCCCTTGGAGGCAAGCAACCGTTGTATCCCTGCCAGCTGGGAGGTTCGGGAAGTCAGCGCCCTGGTGCTTCCCACCGCCCCTTGTCCAGCGCCCGCTGCCGTTGCCGATGGCAACCCGAGGATGGGCACAGAGTCACACAGCCTGAGATGTTCAGAGGAACCAAAGTACTGCGTGGGTCTGTGCAGAAACCTAATGCCTGCAAGGCCTACATTTTAATGCAAATGCTCCTGGCCGGCACCACGGTGTTTTTGATTTCCTTTCCTGGAATAATAAACATTTTCTGAGAGTCTATAAATGGAGCAGCAGGTGCGGTAGGTGCTGGGCACGGCAGGGCAGATGGTGCTGGTGGGCCCCACATCGTGTCACTCCCCGCCACATCGACATCCCAACCTGGCAAATCCACAACAATCCACAACTCCCTCTCCTCAGGAATTCACCCCCCCCCCCCCCCCTTGGCCTCACGCAACAGTCTAGTTTAGTTTAGAGATACAGTGTGGAAACAGGCCCTGTGGCCCACCGAGTCCGCGCCGACCAGCGATCCCCGCGCACTAACACTATCCCACACGCTCTAGGCACTGTTTACAATTATACAGAAACCAATTAACCCACAGAACTGCACGTCTTTGGAGTGTGGAAGAAAAAGGCTTTAAAAAAGGCTTCATCGTGACAACTCTCCTCGGGATCCTGTTGTAGTCAAAACTCTTTATCACGAGTGCCTGGCTCATTTGCCTAATGTTTTAATTCTTTCCTCTCAATCCAACAACGTAGAACATAGAACAGCACAGAATATTAACAGGCCCTTCGGCCCACAATGTCCATGCTAAACATGATCAACAAATCTCCTCAGCCTGCATTTGATGCATATCCCTCCATTCCTGGTATAGCCATGTGTTATCCAAAATCCTCTTAAACGTCCCTATCATATCTGCCTCCACCACCACCCCTGGCAGCGCGTTCCTGCTCCAAACACTCTCTATTTAAAAAACATACTCGCACGTCTCCTTTAAACTTTGCCCCTCTCACTGTGCCCTCTTGTCTTTGAAACTCTGTCCAGATCAGCAGGTGACGAACAGCAGATATTTGGGGGATGGACACAAGGTGCTGGAGTAACTCAGCGGGTGAGGCAGCATCTATGGAGTGAAGGAATAGGCAACGTTTCGAGTCGAGACACTTCTGATGTCGGAAGGGGGTAAAGGGGGCGGGAAAAAGAAAGGAAGAGGTGGAGACAGTAGGCTTCGTGGGAGAGCTGGGAAGGGGGAGGGGATGGAGGGAGAAAGCAGGGACTGTCTAAAATTGGAGAAGTCAACGTTCATACCGCTGGGGTGTAAACTGCCCAAGCGAAATATGAGGTGCTGTTCCTCAAATTTACGGTGGTCCTCACTCTGGCAACGGAGGAGGCCCAGGACAGAAAGGTCAGATTGGGAATGGGAGGGGGAGTTGAAATACTGAGCAACTGGGAGATCAGGTTGGTTATTGCGAACTGAGCGGAGGTGTTGGGTGAAGTGATCTCCGAGCCTGTGCTTGGTCTCGCCGATGTAGAGAGGTTGACACTTGGAACAGCAGATGCAGTAGATGAGGCTGGAGGAGGTGCAGGTGAACCTCTGCCTCACCTGGAAGGACTCAGCGGGTCAGGCAGCATCTCTGGAGAAAACGGATAGGTGACGTTTCGGGTCAGGACCTTCTACAGACTGATTGCAGTGTGGGTGGGGGGAGAGAACTGGAAGAAAGAAATCCATTCAGAAAATCCACTCAAAGATGGCATTCAGGAGCCCGGCGCGGGGCTGCTGGACTCGTGTATCACTGAATCGTGGGCTGATGCAGCTGCCACTACTGCTGGTGATGCTGTCGCGTGTGCTGAGCCCAGCCCAGCTGCTAGAGTCATACAGCTTGTGTTTGGCCTAAGATAGACACAAAATGCTGGAGTAACACAGCGGGACAGGCAGGGCCGGATTAAGGCCCATAGAGGCCTTAAGCACTTAAAAGATTTTGTATATGTAATTCAAAAT
This sequence comes from Raja brachyura, assembly GCA_963514005.1. Next base: position 7,211,261 of record OY740814.1, on the reverse strand, counting down.
ATAAACAATAATAAACCATAAAATACATTTTTCAAAATGAAACAAAACTAACAGTAAGATGGAAAATAATGTTTATTTTTGTATACTTCCACTTTATTTATATTTGAAGAGTTTTCTCCCACCATTTCTGTGGTTGTCCCCCTTCCCTTGATGCCCTAAGCACGTGTTTATTTTGCTTAATGGTTGATCCAGCCCTGGGGACAGGCAACATCTCTGGATGGGTCGAGACCCTCGTTCAGACATTCCTTCTCCCCAGAGATGCTGCCTGTCCCGCTGAGTTACGCCAGCATTTTGTGTCTATCTTCGGCATAAACCAGCATCTGCAGTTCCTTCCTACACATTGTGTTTCGCCTATATCCCATTCCTCTCCTGACACAAAGGCTGGATTCAGTTTAATGCATGAACAGGGATGACAGTGGAGAACAGCACCACCCCATGGACTGGCACGATATTTCAGTCTTTTGTTTCCTAGAATTGTACAAACAGCCAATTTGGGCAAATCAATGGTGGCACGGTGGCGAAGGGGTAGAGTTGCTGCCTCACAGCGTCAGAGACCCCTGGTTCCAACCTGACTGTGGGTGCTGTCTGCGGGGAGTTTGCACGCTTTCCCTGTGACCGCGTGGGTTTTTCTGTTCCAGCTTTATTCCCTCCCCCCCTCCCCCACCGCAATCAGTGTGAAGGAGGGTCCCGACCTGAAACGTCACCTATCCAAATCCTCCAGAGATGCTGCCTGAATGAATGAATTAATGAATGAATAGTTTATTGTCACATGCGACAAGTCACAGTGAAATTCTTTGCTTGCGTACCCAAGGTATGCAAATAGCCGCCACATAAAGGGCGCTGCCAAAGTTACAAGTAACCCCGTGCCAGGTCCCCCTTTGTTCCCCACCCCCCACATCCTCCCCCCCCCTCCTCCTCCTCCTCCCCCCCTCCTTCCCCCTCCTCCTCCTCCCTCCTCCCCCCTGCTCCTCCCCCCTCCTCCCCCTCCTCCTCCCTCCTCCCCCTGCTCCTCCCCCCTCCTCCCCCTCCTCCTCCTCCTCCCTCCTCCTTCTCCCCCTGCTCCTCCCTCCTCCTCCCCCTCCTCCCCCCTCCTCCTCCTCTTCCCCCCTCCTTCCCCCTCCTCCTCCTCCTCCCTCCTCCTCCCTCCTCCCCCCTCCTCCTCCTCCCTCCTCCCCCCTGCTGCTCCTCCCTCCTCCTCCTCCCTCCTCCTCCCTCCTCCCCCCTCCTCCTCCTCCCTCCTCCCCCCTGCTGCTCCTCCCTCCTCCTCCTCCCTCCTCCCCCCTCCTCCTGCTCCTCCTCCCCCCTCCTCCCCCCTGCTCCTCCCCCCTCCTCCCCCTCCTCCTCCTCCCCCCTCCTCCTCCCCCCTGCTCGTCCCTCCTCCTCCCCCTGCTCCTCCCCCTCCTCCTCCCCCCCTCCTCCTCCCTCCTCCTCCTTCCCCCTCCTCCCCCCTCCTCCTCCCCATCCTCCCCCTCCCCCTCCTTCCCCCTCCTCCCCCCTACTCCTCCTCCCTTCTCTCCTCCCCCCTCCTCCTCCCCCTCCTCCCCCTCCTTCACGCCCCCCCCCCCCCCCCTCCACGCCAGATCCTCTATTATTCCTTGGACAGACACAAAAAGCTGGAGTAACTCAGCGGGACGGGCAGCATCTCTGGAGAAAAGGAACGGGTGATGTTTTGGGCCAAGACCCTTCTCCATTATTCCTTCCCAGCTGAGATGCTCCAGCACTGTGTGTCATTTTTGTTGTTGTAAGCCAGCATCTGCAGTTGCTTGTATCAGCAATGCAGGGGCCACAGCTACAATGATACTTTGTGTAGGAAGGAACTGCAGGTGCTGGTTTCAACCGCAGACAGACACATAAAGCTGGAGTAACTCAGCGGGACAGGCAGCATCTCTGGAGAGAAGGAATGGGTGACGTTTCTTCAGATTATATTTGGCGTCGTTTCGAGGAAGCGTGGAGGAACAGCTCGGGAACAGGCCCAGGTCTCTCCCCTCTGCAACTCTCCCCAGAGCTCCACCATTTACAGTGTTGACGGACGTGGACAGGTCATATACGGACTGTCGATAGATGTGTTAAGCTGATCCTTGTGGCTTCACTGGAACTGGGTCAGCGCAGGCAACGCACTAAAACACATGTAGTGAGACTCCGAGGTTTAGTGGCTAAATATAAGATTAATACCTAGATGGTCAAATGAAATGACCTTGCTGAGCCGGGGTTATTAATAGCATCAGATCATTTGCACACATACATGCACTCCACCAGATCATCTGTTTGTGGATGGTGATATTCCCTTGAACGCACACACACAGAGGGAGACTGCGATCAGATGTTTCCTGCTGTCTTTTTCACAGGTTGCGATGATCCTGTGAATTGAACCTCATTTCATTTTTTTAATCTCAGCTTTGCTCGGATGTTTAATTTAGCGATACAGCGTGGAAAACAGGCCCTTCGGCCCACCGAGACTGTGCCGGCCATCACCAGTCCTGTCCAGCACACCAGGCACAATTTACAGAAGCCAATTAAATGATAGACACAAAATGCTGGAGTAACTCAGTGGGTCAGGCAGCATCTCTGGAGAAAAGCATTAGGTGAGGTTTCGGGTCGAGACCCTTCTTTGCGCTGGGAGTCAGGGGAGAGGTAAACTGGAAATGTACAGAGCTACTTGGTCGGCATGGACAGGGTGGGCCGAAGGGCCTGTTGCCCACAGGCACAGACACACACACACAGAGACACACACACAGACACAGGCACACTCATAGACACAGACACAGTCACGCACACAGACATAGACACACACACAGACACACACACACACACAGGCACAGTCACACACACAGACACAGACATAGTCACACACACAGACACACACACACAGACACAGACATAGTCACACACACAGCCACACACACATAGACACAGACACAGACACAGACACACACACACATCCACAGGCACACACACATCCACAGACACACACATAGACACAGACACAGTCACACACACAAACAGACACACCCAGACATAGACACACACACAGACACACACACACACAGGCACAGTCACACACACAGACACAGACATAGTCACACACACAGACACACACACACAGACACAGACATAGTCACACACACAGCCACACACACATAGACACAGACACAGACACAGACACACACACATCCACAGGCACACACACATCCACAGACACACACATAGACACAGACACAGTCACACACACAAACAGACACACCCAGACATAGACACACACACAGGCACACACACATCCACAGACACACACATAGACACAGACACAGTCACACACACAGACACAGACACACACACAGACACAGACACACACACACACACACACACAGACACACACACACACACACACAGACACACACACAGGCACACACACAGACACAGACACGCACACAGGCACACACACAGAACCCATGCACACCACCAGAGTTAAGGATGGATCCTGGATAGACACAAGATGCTGGAGTAACTCAGCGGGTCAGGCAACATCTCTGGAGAACAAGAAGAGGTGGCGTTTCGGGTCTGAGCCGAGCTTCAGTCTGAAAGTGGAGGGGGGTGGAAAATAAACTGGAGAAAAGAACAAATCAGGGCGGGCACCAGACGGCCTCAGGATGGGTGGAGCCCATAATGGTTCATTGTTGGCTGGGCAAGGTGTGATAATAAGAGGGATCCAGGGCTGGGAGCAGTGGGGCTGGGTTGCTGGAATGGTGAGTTGGCAGCACCGGCTAGTGCACCAACGTGCTGAAGGAGACAGAGAGGTAATGTGGTCATATACTGGGCATTGGAGCTGAGGAGTTCAGACCAGGCGTTGGGGAAAGACCCAAAATTCTTCACAGGGCACAAGGCTCTCCATAAAAATCATCTCATTATAAATCAGCACAGCAATCAGTGTCAAATTAAATGCACGCCAAATTAAATCTCAAACTCCGGGGCAGCACGGTGGCGCAGCGGTAGAGTTGTTGCATTACATGGCCAGAGACCCGGGTTTAATCCTGACTGCGGGTGCTGCCTGTACATGGTTTGTACGTTCTCCCCGCGACTGTGTGGGCTTTCTCCAAGTGCTCCACTTTCCTCCCGCACCACAAAGGCGTTCACGTTTGTAGGTTCATTGGCTTGTGTGAAGGGCGGTAGGTACATGGAACGAGCTGCCAGGGGAGGTCATTAAGACAGGTCCCATCACAATGTTTTTAAAAAAACTGTTGGGCAGGTACATGGATAGGATAGGTTTAGCAGGATTATGGGTCAAATGCAGGCAGGTGGGACTAGTGTAAATGGGGCATGTTGGTCGGCATGGTCAAGTTGGGCTGAAGGGCCTGCCTCCATGCTGTACCTATGACGTTACCTTTGTATATATGCATTTACAACTCTGTTAAGCCGCTGCAAGAAAGAATTTCCCTGTTCTGTTGTTGGTATAAATGACGATGAAACAAACCCTCTTGACTGTTTTTGACCCGTGTTCTGTGGGAAGATGTCTTTGGCCTGAGTCTCGAGGTCTTGTATATTCCACTTCAATGGAGCAACAACATCTCACCAGGCGTTCCAGCTGTTGCTAAGGGGGCACTCCCTTGCTGAGGAGACGAGAGGAATAGTCGCCATGGCCTGTCCACAACTCTATCCACCCAAACCAGCATCATGGGAGGTTATTTGATCACAATGACACAAGAGGCTGCAAGGTGCTAACTACCGAGTCTCCCAAGTTACACCAGCCACTGACTATTAATTGTTTTCCTGCTTGCAAAATGCTCAGCGGTGTCCTCAAGCAGATGTGAGATGTTCCAGAGAATCCCAGATTTTTATTTCATAGAAACATAGAAATAAAGGTGCAGGAGGAGGCCATTCGGCCCTTCGAGCCAGCACCGCCATTCATTGTGATCATGGCTGATTGTCCCCTATCAATAACCCATGCCTGCTTTCTCCCCATATCCCTTGACTCCACTAGCCCCTAGAGCTCTATCTAACTCTCTCTTAAATCCATCCGGTGACTTGGCCTCCACTGCCCTCTGTGGCAGGGAATTCCATAAATTCACAACTCTCTGGGTGAAAACGTTTTTTCTCACATCAGTTTTAAATGACCTCCCCTTTATTCAAAGACTGTGTGGCCCCTGGTTCTGGACTCGCCCAACGTTGGGAACATTTTTCCTGCATCTAGCTTGGCCATTGAGCAGGAAACACACGCGGTCACAGGAAGTACATGCGAGCTCCACACAGACAGGACCCAAGGTCAGGATCGAACCCAGGTCTCTGGCGCTGTCTGATTCTCCACCCCTTCCATCTTTCACTTTCCTGAGATTCGCTCCATACAGCGGCTGAACATCTGTGCCATGTTTCCGACCAGCATCTTGTGTCTGCAACAAATCACCTTAGCTCCATGACATAAGAGTAGAGCGGTTCTACTGCAAGTCTCCAGAACCTTGCTCAACTTTCTCACTGCATCCCTGTGCATTTTACAAAATGACAAAAATATTTTATTGTCACTGCTGTTTCGACGGGAAACTCAGCAGTTAGGACCTTGCCACCTCCTCTACCCCTCCTCCCCGCCTCTCTCCCTCTCCCCCGCACCTTTCCAGTCCGCTCGGACGCAACCCAAATCTCTTCCGCAGATGCTGCTTGACCCACTGAGTTCTTCCAGTTTACTGCCTTTTGACGCTCATTTATAGACTCTACATTCAGATTCCCTTATGACGTATAAAATCCTTACCTTAATGTGCATGTAATCGAGAACTAAAAGCAACTGTGCTATTTATACTCAAGAAATATTCAATACCCTGATGGATCTCGAACAGGTTCAGGTCTGAGTTGTGATTAGCCCTGGATGCTGATTCACAGACCACGAATACTTTTGCTTGCCTCAGTTTGTTAATGATAATATTCTTCTGTTTTCAATCCCCTTTGTTCAGTTTGAGCCGATCTTTCACCACTTTGTCATTAGTACTGGTACTTGGCTTGTGTCTAATCCTGCCGTTCTTGGCAATGTTGGCCTCGTTCTTCAGAGATGGATTAACATCTACGTTTGTGGACCACAGCGGCTCAACTTAATGCTGGTCGGTGAAGAGGAACTTGTGCAAGCCTGCAGGTGGCATTTTACTCAGCTGGCATTGATGTTAATCTGTTTGGTAGAGAGCTGCTGCCAGCATCAGTGTATTTTTAAAGGGGCGGCACGATGGCGCAGCGGCAGAGTTGCTGCCTTACAGCGCCAGAGACCCAGGTTCAATCCTGACTGCGAGCGCTGTCTGTATGGAGTTTGTATGTTCTCTCTGTGACCTGCATGGCTTTTCTCCGGGAGCTCCGGTTTCCTCCCACGCTCCAAAGACGTACAGGTTTGTAGGTTAATTGGCTTCGGTAAAATTGTAAATTGTCCCCAGTGTGTGTAGGGCAGTGTTAGTGTTCCGTGACCGCTGGTCGGCGCGGACTTGGTGGGCCGAAGGGCCTGTTTCCGCGCTGTATCACAAAAAATGAAAACGCAACAAATGCCATCCCTGTGACTCACCGATCCCAACCTGGACTAAACCACGAAACATGATCGGCTTTTGGGAATGTGCCTGCCTCACCGTAGTCAGTGGTGGATGATGGATGTGAGCAAACACAAGCCAGTGGTCTGTGTGATTTATGAGGATGTTGCCAGCACTCGAGAGCCTGAGCTATAGTTAGAGATTGAGCAGGCTAGGACTTCATTCCTTGGAGCGCAGGGTGCTGAGGGATGATCTGACAGAGGTGTATAAATCCAATGCCCACTTTGCCCTAACATACCTGTCCCCTCCATTTACCTGTCTGATTTACCTGCCACCCAACTAAACCCGGGTTCATTTACATTAGTCTATTAATATACCAACCAGATAATAAACCCTTCAGCCCATCGAGCCCATGCCGACCTTCGATCACCCGTTCACACCAATCCCATGTTATTCCACTTTCTCATCCACTCCCTACACTTGCAGTTACAAACTGCAGATCTTTGGGATGCGGGAGGAAACCGGAGCACCCGGAGGAATCCCCAGGCGGTCCCAGGGAAAACGGGCAAACTCCACACAGAGAGCAGCCGAGGCCAGGATCGAACCCGGGTCACTGGAGCCCTGTGGCAACTGTACAACTAATGCACCACTCCTAAAAACCCTAATTAAATCATCCCTGAGTCTTTTCCATTGAGGAAAATACAAGCCCGTGAAACCTACTCTCATGACTGATCACTATTGCATCGTTCTGGAGTTAGATAGTGAAGCCGTGCGGATGTCAGGAATGCACTTGGATAAAGCATCAAACTGCTACATATCCCACTACATGTTATCTTTGTATCGCCCACACTTCAAGTAGCCCACTTCCTTTCCCTCTCTCTCCATCTCCATCCCCTTCCCAGTTCTCCCACCAGTCCTACTGTCTCCGAATACATTCTATCTCTGTACCGCCCACTCCCCCGATATCAGTCAGACCCGCACCGTCACCCATTCCTTCTCTCCAGAGATGCTGCCTGTCCCGCTGAGTTACTCCAGCATTTTGTGTCTATCTTCATGTTTAATGACATGTTGGGTCGTGTTGCAATTATTCCTTTTTCTGTATACTTTTATAATTGTGATTCACTGTGCAAAGTTCATCATTGTGGTCAAGCTGTGTTCTTTCTCCCATTTGGCCTGGGCAGCATCAGCTGGTCTCAGACATTATGTCACTTCAGATAACAGACATGTTGACTGATTGGCTTCCAGACACTTGACACTCGCTGGCTTTCAGACACACTCCACGCACTTTGGTGCTAATTCATTTTAAAGATGAAGGCAGGCAAGGGAACACATCATTGTGAAACTGGGAACTCTGAAACTGAACTAGAAAGCTTCTCTCACAGGAACAAGGAACTGCAGATGCTGGTTACAACAAAAAAAGACACACATTGCTGGAGTAACTCAGCGGCTCAGGCAGCATCTCTGGAGAACCTGGATAGATGAGGTTTTCGGGTCGAGACCCTTCTTCAGACCTGAATTGTCACCTATCCACGTTCTTCAATTATTCAATGATACTTTAATATTTGGATTGGAGGCTGTTAGCCTCTGTAAATTCCCTAAAATGTGAAGAGAGTGGATGAGAAAGTGGAATAATGTAGAAATGGTGAATGGCTGATCGATGGACAGTGTGGACTCATTGGGCCGAATGAGACTTTAAACTTCAGAGATATGGTGTGGAAACAGGCCCTTCGGCCCACCAAGTCTGTGCTGACCCCATACACTAACACTACCCCACACTCTAGGGACAATTTACAATTTTACCAAAGTCAATCAACCTACAAACCAGCCTGTCTTTGGAGAGTGAGCACCTGGGGAAGACACACGCGGTCACAGTCTCAACCCGAAAATTTCCCTGTTCCCTCTCTCCAGAGATGTTGCCTGACCCAGCCGAGTTACAGCAGTGTTTAATGCCTATCTTCGGTGCAAACCAGCATCTGCAGTTCCTTCACACCCACATTAGTAAGAACTGCCGTGCGCTCCTGTACAGACTAGGTTGCATCTATCTGGGGGTGGCAGGGAAAGCACCAGCCAATTTTAACCTCTGTGTTTCCGTCATTACCCCGTCATGGGCCAACTTCCTGAGATAAGCAGCCCCCAAGATGTTGCCAGGAAACAGCTGGCTGGTTGGTGCAGGTGCCAGGGCCGGTGGGGAGAGGGGGGGGAGGGGGGGTGCGTGGGGTTGGGGGTTATGTGGTGGCGTGACACATGCCGCATTCACACTGAGTTTGGCATTGCTTTAGATTCTTTGTTTAGTTGAGAAATACAGCACGGAAACAGGCCCTTCGGCCCACTGAGTCCGTACCAACCAGCGATTCCCGCGCGTTAACACTATCCCACACACACTAGGGACAAGTTTACAAACCTCCAAACCTGGGAGGAAACCGGGGCGCCCGGAGAAAACCCACATGGGTCACGGGGAGAACGTACAGACAGCGGCCGTAGTCAGGATCGAACCCGGATCCCCCGGCGCTGTGAGGCAGCAACTCTGCCGCTGCGCCACTGTGCCACCCATCTCTCCTTACCAACAACCTTTGGTCTCCATTGTTGCCGGGTAGAATTCAAGCCTGTTAGAGAGAGAGAGACAGAGAGGTGGAGGAACAAGAGGATCATGGAGAGACATGTTGGGGAGAAGTGAATTAATTTGCGACTATGATTTGCGACTATCATTAGACAACAATGAACTTTATTCCGACTCTGCAGCTGACAGCATGACTTTGCATCAATTGCTTCCACATCTCTATGGGTTAGCGCTGACTATTTAAATTCCTACCGACATGGATAGGGAAAGTTTAGTTGTAGTCACACAGCATGGAAACTGGCTCTTTGGCCCAATTAGCCCATGCTGACCAAGATGCCCCCTCCACACTTGTCTGCACTTGACCCATATGCCTCTAAACATATCCCTTTGTCCATATATCTGTCCAAATGTGGGAAAATAACGACACGATACGATAATACTTTATGGTCAGAGCAAGTCTGAAATTTGTTTTGCACCACAGAAGCTTCATTCTCAGCATCACAAAATACCCACATTCCACAAGACTTTATAATAACAGAGACCACATTTATGGCCCGTCAGCATATGTTTGATCTGGGATTAAGCGCCGTGTTTAGTTCAAGGATGGACTGGTGCACAAAAGAGCCCCTCATTCTAACCGTATTTGTGACTACTTGGGCGAGGCATCCTGGTCGGCGTGGAGGAGTTGGGCCTGTTTCCATGCTGGTAGACTTTGGTCAATATTTCTCCCTCAAAAATGAATGAACCAGACCAACATGATGATTGTGACTGCCTCTTCAGTGCTCTGCAACTCGATTACTCCATGGACTCCAAGTATCTCCTTCAATGGATCAGTTTTTAAACCCAAGGATTCCCCTTAAGTCGCAGCGAGGAGTTGCTGCCTCACAGCACCAGAGATCCCCGTTCAATGGAACGTTATTGTCACATGTATCTTTTAAGGTACAGTGAAATTTGATTTGCCATGCAACCATACCAGACAAAAGCACCAAGACACACAACTACATAAAATGTAACATAAACATCCACCACAGTGGATTCCCCACATTCCTCACTGTGATGGAAGGCAATAAAGTCTAATCTTCGTTCCTCCTTATTCTCCATCAGTTGGGGGAGTCGGGGCGATCAAGCTCCCAGAGCCGGTGATCGAAGGTCCCGTGTCGGGGAGATCGAAGCTCCCGCGATCGGGACGGTCGAAGCTCCTGCGGCTTGGAGCTCCCGAAGTCGGTCCCTAACCATGGACCGCGGGCTCCACGATGTTAACGTCCGCAGGCTCCTGCCGTTGGAGCTCCCGAGTTCAATCCCTGACACAGGGAGCGCCATCTCCTCCATGTTAGGCCGCAGCGTGGACGGAGATACAATACGGAAAAAATTTGGTACCAGTGCTGTCTGTACAGAGTTTTGTCCATTCTCCCCGTGACTTGCGTGGGTTTTCCCTGGGTCTCTGGTTTCCTCCCACACTCCAAAGACGTACAGGTTTGTAGGTTAATTGGCTTAATTGTCCCTAGTGTGCGTGCGGGATAGCGTAAGGGTGCGGGGATCGCTGGTGGGCCGAGGGGGCCTGTTTTTGCGCTGTATCTTTAAACTAAACTAAACTGTCTGGGATTCACACTTTGCCCCACTGTTCATCCACTGTGGAACATTATCCTCGTGTTCATTGGGTCAGCAGCCTTAGTGATGAGATGACAGCAGGAGGGAAGGAGACCACATGGTCTCCTTGTGACCAGCAGGTCAAAAGGGGAAGTCATGGAAAATGGAAGTGACAAGATATGGTAGAATGACGTAAGGCATCTCGCGCCTTTGTTCCATGTATTTCTAGAAAAACAGAAGCCGGGAAAGAATTCTCTAACTGCTGTCAATGGGGAGGTTTTCTGTGGTTGAAGTCAAGTGGTCCTGAGCCATGTGATGATCAGGGTTGTTGTGTGTTGCACAGTGACATAGAACCGGCCAGGAAACCACTCCACCTCGTGTGGAGACACAAGGAACTGCAGATGCTGAAATCCTGGAGCAGAACACCGAGCACTGGAGGGACTCAGCCGGTCAGGCAACATCTGTGGAGGAAATGGACAGACTGGGGTCAGGACCCTTCGACAGACTGATAGAGTAGGTGGGAGAAAGCTGGATGAGAGAGGTGTGGGGTAAGCTTATTGGCCAAGTATTCACATACAAGGAATTTGCCTTGGCGCTCCGCCCACAAGTAACAACATGACATACAGTGACAGTTACGACACCTTAGACACAAAGGTGTCAGGTAAGGAGAGAAGAGGAGGAATGAATTGTAAAGCCGGTGGGGGGATACGATTGGACGGGAATGGGGTGGGGGTTAGGGGAAAGGGAGGCCAATAAATGCGGGCCTCGGGGATGGGAGATGAGTGCATGGATGAGGGGAAAGGAGCAGGGTGACTGGGGTGGTGGGAGGAATGTGCGCGCACATTTCTGAGGACAGAGAGAAACCACTTCCTTCCACCCATGGAAGAGCGCCATCACTCAAATTTAGTTTAGTCTAGCGATACTGTGCGGACGCAGGCCCTTCGGCCCATAGAGTCTGTGCTGACCAATGATCACCCGTACTCTAGTTCCAATGTTAGAAAAGTTTTGCAACCTATGCACTCGGGGCAATTTACAGAAGCCCATTAACCTACAAGACCCGCGCATCTTCGGAACGTGGGAGGAAACCCACGCAGGTCACGGGGAGAACGTACAAACTCCGTACAGGCAGCACCCGTAGTCAGGATCGAATCTGGGTGTCTGGCGCTGTGAGGTAGCAACTCTGCCACTGCGCCACCATGCCACCCGTGATTTCTCGGGATGTTTCATTAATCTCACTTGAGCGTGAGTCTTGGTATTTAACTGTTGATTATTCTCGAAATGCCTGTATAAACCGAATAAATGTCCCCTGATAGAATCCATCAAGCAGGGACTTGCTTATTCAGTAACTGAGTAAAACATTGCCACTGTAAGTCCATTAGAGTCTGGGATCGTAACTTTGATGTAAAATATATTTAACACTGATATTTATGCCCCCTGAGGTGATGCTCTAATCATACGAGAATAAGCGGGATATTATCCCTCAAACTTATGTTCTTTTGTTCCTGCCTAGCAGTGCACTGGAACCAAACTTTCCCAAATATTCTTGACCTGATGTAATCTTTGAGATCTCTTCAAATACAAGAGACACAAGAACCAGAACCTGGTGTCTTTGTATTTCAAGCAGGGAACAAAGACACATTCTGTTGCATTGAAAAAGATATTGAACAGCATCAACAAGGATGTAACAATGGGGCTCTTCTCTTCTTCTTCTTGCGTGTGGCGTGCGCAGCCTAAAGTTGTAGGACAACTTGTTCTATTTGATCTTGCTTGATTGTGCACGCCAGGTTGATTGCATTCGTCGAAACAGGGCGGACCACGTGAAGGTTGCAATCTCCCACCCAACAATGGGGCTCTTACAGAGGTGTATAGATTCATGAGAGGAATAGATTGGGTAGATGCACAGAGTCTCTTCTGGGAGTCGAGGACCAGAGGACATAGGTTCAAGGTGAAGGGGAAAAGATTTAATAGGAATCTGAGGGGTACCTTTTTCACACAGAGGGTGGTGGGTGCATGCAACAAGCTGCCAGAGGAGGTATCCCAACGTTTAAGAAACAGTTAGACAGCTACATGGATAGGACAAGGCACAAAATGCTGGAGTAACTCATCGGGACAGGCAGCATCTCTGGAGAGAAGGAAATGGTGATGTTTCGGGTCGAGTCCCTTCTTCAGACATAGGAAAGATTATAGGTGTTTAGCTGGAATCTAGCACCTTTAAAACACATAAAACATAAAACATAGACCATTTTGATTAGTACGGGTATCAGAGGTTATGGGGACAAGGCAGGAGAATGGGGTTAGGGGGAGAGATAGATCAGCCATGATTGAATGACAGATTGGCTTGATGGGCCGAATGGTCTAATTCTGCTATCACATGAACTTATGTGCTTCTTTTTAATTTTCTATTTTTTTCCGTTACAATAAACCATCTCGTATTTTCCCAGGGTACACAAAAGGCTGGAGAAACTCAGCGGGTGCAGCAGCATCTAAGGAGCGAAGGAGATAGGTGATGTTTCGGGTCGAGACCCTTCTTCAGACTATTTCCCACATCATTTCCCACTTTCCAGTAATTCTTCCCATTCATCTAACTTACCCATTTTCCTATCGTCACACTACAGCTTACTTTCTCACTTAAATCAGTAGTAAATTTGACCTTTGATGTCTTCAGTCAAGTTATGAGACTCAAGATAAGGCCAAACAGTTGATGCCCCAGCACTGATCCGCATGAGATTCCCAATGCTCCAAACTGCCAACTGGCAGAAGATGCATCTAGGACCAGAGGACATAGGTTCAAGGTGAAGGGGAAAAGATTTAATAGGAATCTGACGGGTAACTTTTTCACACAGAGGGTGGTGGGTGCATGCAACAAGCTGCCAGAGGAGGTATCCCAACGTTTAAGAAACAGTTAGACAGCTACATGGATAGGACAAGGCTCAAAACGCTGGAGTAACTCAGCGGGACAGGCAGCATCTCTGGAGAGAAGGAAAGGGTGACGTTTCGGGTCGAGACCCTTTTTCAGACCCTTCTTTATAGCTTCTATCAATTAGTTCAGTGTGTGAGCTTCTAATCTTTTCACAATAACTTTGGATGAGGCAATTTATTAACTGCCCAATGGATAAACGAGGAATTGCAGATGCTGGTTTACTAAAAAAAGGTACAAAATGCTGGAGTAACTCAGCGGATCAGGCAGCATCTGAACAAAGGTCATTGTTAATGAACAGTGGTGCTTCCTCATCTTTTCATAGCTTCCTGATCTTCCTAGCCATCACGGGCCCTTCAATATTCCGATCCCACTCCATGTTTTGCTGTTGCCAAGACCCCCGCACCACCCCCTCCCCCCACCCACCCACCCACCGAATCCCTGCCGGCCAGTGTTCCCCATACACCAGCACTATACTACACACTGGGGACAATTTATAAATTTTTTACCAAAGCTAATTAACCTACAAACCCGCACGCCTTTGGAGTGCGGGAGAAAACCCACGCAGTCACGGGGAGAACGTACAAACTATGAACAGACAGCACCCGTAGTCAGGATCGAACCCAGGTCTCTGGCGCTGTGAGGCAGCAACTCCACCGCTATGCCACCCACTTATGCTCCACGCTCCCATTTCCTCGCACATCCTAAAGACGTGTGGGTTTGAAGGTTGAAAAAAATGCTGGAGAAACTCAGCGGGTGAGGCAGCATCTATGGAGCGAAGGAAATAGGCAACGTTTCGGGACGAAACGTTGCCTATTTCCTTCGCTCCATAGATGCTGCCTCACCCGCTGAGTTTCTCCAGCATTTTTGTCTACCTTCGATTTTCCAGCATCTGCAGTTCCTTCTTGAACATATGGGTTTGAAGGTTAATTGGCCCTCTGTAAATTGCCCCTGGGGTGTCGGGGGTGAATGGGAAAGTGGGATAACATAGAACTAGGGTTACACAAAAAGCTGGAGAAACTCAGCGGGTGCAGCAGCATCTAAGGAGTGAAGGAGATAGGCGACGTTTCGGGTCGAGACCCTTCTTCCTGTAACATAGAACTAGTGTGAACGGCCGGTGTGGGATTCAGTGGACCGGAGGGCCTGTTTCCACGCTGCATTTCTAAACTAAGCCAAATTGAAACGTATTTATTCACGCAGGTGGAGGTTAATGATCTCCTGGGACAAACCTGGTGTATGTTTTCCCACGGTGCCCTGGCCAACATTCCATGCAGGCCCAGTACAGACAAACACAGAGTAACTGTGATTTATTCTGCAAAACCTTCCTGGGACCTGGCTATTCTGAAAGGATCTGTTCTCTTTTGCCAACAACAACACCAGTTGAAAAAGAAACCCACCTGTTGTCGAATGCCATGGGACCTACGAAGGCGTTGGAATGTGGTTGTTAATCACAGGTTAGATCTTTCTGGCTTTCAGTGTTGAGGCGTGGTACCCACACATTGCACTGAGTCACTGGCTTTGCCTCTGTTTCCAAGGCTGCTCGTGTTTGAACCATAACACATCTTGATTGCAAGGGTTGACAAAGGTCATAGGGGAGAAAGCAGGAGAATGGACAATAGACAATAGGTGCAGGAGTAGGCCATTCGGCCCTTCGAGGCAGCACCGCCATTCAATGTGATCATGGCTGATCATCCCCAATCAGTACCCCGTTCCTGCCTTCTCCCCATATCCCCTGACTCCGCTATTTTTAAGAGCCCTATCTAGCTCTCTCTTGAAAGCATCCAGAGAACCTGCCTCCACTGCCCTCTGAGGCAGAGAATTCCACAGACTCACCACTCTCTGTGAGAAATGTGTTTCCTCGTCCCCGTTCTAAATGGCTTACTCCTTATTCTTAACTGAGAGGGAGATTGAGAGGGAGAGATAGATCAGCCAGTCTGATGAAGGGCCTCGATCGAAAACGTCACCCATTCCTTCTCTCCAGTGATGCTGCCTGTCCCGCTGAGTTGCTCCAGCATTTTGTGTCTACCTTCGATAGATCAGCCATGATTGAATGGCAGAGTAGACTTGATTGGCTGAATGGCCTAAATCTGCTCCTATGCTTTCTAAACATGACTTATAATATAACACAGACTATTATCTAAATGGTGGCTGATTTGGAAAAGGGGAGATGCAGCGAGACCTGGGTGTCATGGTACACCAGTCATTGAAAGTAGGCATGCAGGTGCAGCAGGCAGTGAAGAAAGCAAATGGTATGTTAGCATTCATAGCAAAAGGATTTGAGTACAAGAGCAGGGAGGTTCTACTGCAGTTGTACAGGGTCTTGGTGAGACAACACCTGGAGTATTGCGTACAGTTTTGGTCTCCAAATCTGAGGAAGGACATTATTGCCATAGAGGGAGTGCAGAGAAGGTTCACCAGACTGATTCCTGGGATGTCAGGACTGTCTTATGAAGAAAGATTAGATAGACTTGGTTTATACTCTCTAGAATTTAGGAGATTGAGAGGGGATCTTATAGAAACTTACACAATTCTTAAGGGTTTGGACAGGCTAGATGCAGGAAGATTGTTCCCGATGTTGGGGAAGTCAAGGACAAGGGGTCACAGCTTAAGGATAAGGGGGAAATCCTTTAAGACCGAGATGAGAAAGACTTTCTTCACACAGAGAGTGGTGAGTCTCTGGAACTCTCTGCCACAGAGGGTAGTTGAGGCCAGTTCATTGGCTATATTTAAGAGGGAGTTAGATGTGGCCCTTGTGGCTAAGGGGATCAGAGAGTATGAAGGCAGGTACGGGATACTGAGTTGGATGATCAGCCAGGATCATATTGAATGGCGGTGCAGGCTCGAAGGGCCGATTGGCCTACTCCTGTGCCTAATTTCTATGTTTCTATGTTTTAATTAAAGACCTTATTATTAAAATAAATATTTAGTTATTATTTATATTTAAATAAATACAATAAAATCATGGCAATCCAGTGACCTCATGACTAATGGCGACAGCAAGCCCATATTGGTGAGTTAACCTATCGTGTTCCGAATGTCCCTGCAATGTTTAACATTAACACAATGTTTATTACTCAATCGAGCATGATGTTGCATCTTTTAGAGAAAATGTCCGTGGATGTCAAAGGACCCAAGAACCGTGAACTCCATCAACTTAGTTTAATTTAGGTTAGAGATACAGCACGGAAACAGGCCCTTCGGCCCACCGAGTCCGCACCGACCAACGATCCCCGCACGCTACACACACAACATTATCCTACACACATTAGAGACAATTTTTACATTTATACCGAGCCAATTAATGCACAAACCCGTACATCTTTGCAGTGTGGGAAGAAACGGAAGATCTCGGAAAAGCCCCACGCAGGTCACAGGGAGAACGTACAAACTCCGTACAGACAGCACCCGTAGTCAGGATCGAACCCAGGTCTCTGAGTTAAGGGCCTGTCCCACTTTCACGACCTGATTCAGAACCTTTTTTACTCGTGGACATTTTTCATCATGCTAGAAAAACACCCCGACCAACTTGATGCCACGAGTACTTACGACTAGCATCACGGCCTGCTACGCCCTACCTACGACCTTGTGCCGACCATGCTGCGAGTATGAGTCAAGGGCAAACTCGGCAGAGGTCGTGAAAGTGGGACAGGCCCCTTACTCCAGCATTTTGTGTCTACCTTCGATTTAAACCAGCATCAGCAGTCCTTTCCTACACGATACAGCAAATGATCTGTGTGTTGTAATAATGGCCTCGATAGATGCAGTTCTCAGTGTCGCTCCTGGTGCATGTGATAATTAAGGAGCCTTGACTCTTGGAAGGTTTAGAAGACAGAAATACATTCGCCCAGCTTTTTTATCACCATTGTCGCCATGGTGACCATCGGTGCACACAAGCTGAACATACGGAGCACTTCACATGGATATGAAGGTCATCAGTGCACCCAACACCGTGTGTGTGTGTGTGTGTGATGCTTTACACTGTCTTGTGGCTACTTTGATCTACATTAACGTTCACACCTTGCTGTTCACACAGAAGCAGTGGAGCTTGTCGGCACCATTTACGGACACAAACTGCTGGAGTAACTCAGCGGGACGGGCAGCAGGAATGGGTGACGTTTCCGGTCGAGACCCTTCTTCAGGTTTTCTTCCTTCCCACACATTTTGTCTGCACCATTTGTTGATCAGGGTACATTATGCTGACTAAGCACCCACCACTATGTGTGTCAGAAACATCGGGCCTCAGACATTTCCTTTACGCTTTGCCCATCTCACCTTAAAGCAAAGCCCTCTCGTCTTTGACATTTCCACCCTTGGGAAAGATATTCTGACTCTCTACCCTATCTATGCCTCTCACAATTGTATAATCTAAGCAGCATTGCTGCACATGTACCCCTGCAATAGCAATTTGCCAGGGAAACATCAGGATGTTTTCCAATAATACAAGATTGTGGCTTTTGATAATATTTATCACATGTATATCAGAGGAAATGCAACCGTTAATTTGCATACCACAAGGATTTGCAAACAATAACAACCATATTTTCTATGTTTTGGTTGAGGAATATCTATTGGAGTCATAGTCATTGAGTGATACAGTGTGGAAACAGGCCCTTTGGCCCAACATGCCCACACTGGCCAACATGTCCCAGCTACACTAGTCCCACCTGCCAGCATTTGGTCCATATCCCTCTAAACCTGTCCTATCCATGTACCTGTCTAACTGCTTCTTAAATGTTGGGATAGTCCCTGCCTCAACTACCTCCTCTGGCAGCTTGTTCCATACAGGTATATTGCCCAGGTGTTTGTTGGTGTTGTATTAATGAAGCGTGAGGTCAACTTGGGAGAAGGGGCTTCATTCGAAGGCTGCGACCTTGATGAGTGGGGTCACCACCTTGTTCCTAGACGGCTGATATTCTGGTCCTGTTCTGAAAGTGAAGCCCTGCGCTACAGCCGGCCCGAGGCAACATAATCAGTCATTGTGGGTCGGACGCACAAGATGGAACAGTACAGTACAAGAACAGGCCCTTCAGCCTGCACTGTCTGTGCCGAACACAGTGCCAAGTTAAACCAGTTTTGTATGACTGGACCTGATCTATATCCCTCCATATCCCACATATCCAAAGGCCACATAAACGCCACTGTCGTATCTGCCCCCACCACCACCACCTGATTTGGACAGTTACATGGATGGGAAAGGTTTAGAGGGACATGGGCCAAACGTGGGTTGTAGGACTAACAGATGATGCATTTTCCTTTTGCATTTGAATTTGTGGAATTCCCTGCCACAGAGGGCAGTGGAGGCCAAATCACTGGATGGATTTAAGAGAGAGTTAGATAGAGCTCTAGGGGCTAGTGGAATCAAGGGATATGGGGAGAAGGCAGGCATGAGTTATTGATTGGGGACGATCAGCCATGATCGCAATGAATGGAGGTGCTGGCTCAAAGGGCCGAATGGCCTCCTCCTGCACCTATTTTCGATGTTTCTATTATATGTCTCTATATATGATTTCTTGACAAGGACATGGGTTCCCATGAATCAGCGAGTTTGCTGTCTTTGTTCAAGGAGGTCTGAGGAAACCACATAATCAGACACTGAGGGCAAACCATAGCAGAGCCCATCGATAAAACCATTTGGAAAACTCTTGCCAAGCCCCAAGCTCCCCATGTCACCGTCAAAGTCATGGAGAATTGAGAACCAGAGGACAAAGGTTTAAGGTAGGGTGGGGGGGGGGGGGTGGGTGGGGGGGGGGGGTGGGGGGGGGTGGGGGGGGTGGGGCGGGGGGGAGATTTAATGGGAATCTGAGAGGTAACTTTTTCACACAAAGAGCAATAGGTGTATGGAACAAGTTGCCATAGGAGGTAGTTGGGGCAGGGACTATTGCAACGAATAAGAAACCAGTAGACAGGTACTTGGATGGGACAGATATAGAGGGGTATGGACCAAATGCAGGCAAGTGGGACTAGCGTAGATGGGGCATGTTGGTCGGTGTGGGCAAGTTGGGCCGATGGGCCTGTTTCCACAATGTATCACTCTATGACTCTATAACAAGGAACTGCTGATATTAGTTTGCAAAAAAAGGCACAAAGTGCTGGATTAACTCAACAGATCTGGGAAGCATCTCTGGAGAACATGGATAGGTGATGTTTTGGGTTGGGACCATCCTTCAGACTCTTGGTAAGCCAGTCTGAAGAAGGGCCCTGACATGAAACGTCACCTATCTATGTCCTCTAGAGATGCTGCCTGACCTGCTGAGATGCTCCAGCTCTCTGTCTCTGTTAAAACTCTTAATTGGCTTTAGAAAATCTTCAGACAAAACCCAGCAAACACCTGTCATGGAAATACAGGTGAATAGACTGCTGGTGGGCATGTCTTTTTCCCCACATGTGCAGTGATGCAGAAACACACACACACACACACACACACACACACACACACACACACACACACACACACACACACACACACACACACACACACACACACACACACACACACACACACACACACACACACCGCGATGAACAGGAAGGTTAAGACAGCTTACACTACGGTAAGTCCTTTAAAAGAGGGGGGAGGGGAGAAGGGGGGCGAAGGCGGCAGAAGGGGGCAGAAGGGGGGAGAAGGAGTGGAGACACTTTTAAGAAGCTAGACAACTTTTAATAAGCCAGAGATACACAGGAGAGCATCCCAACTCCCTACAGACAGCACCCGTAGTCAGGATTGAACCCCGGGTCTCTGGCGCTGTAAGGCAGCAACTCTACCGCTGCACCACCGTGCTGACTCATCACCCTCTGGGTCTTGGGTTTGAGTTGGATTTCCAGATCGTCAAGCTGCATTTAACATTACCGGTCGGTTATCCTTGGTTCTGAAAACTCGTGCTTACGTTTTTTTCCCCCCAATGAGCCAGTGAAAATGTCCGGTCAGCAAAGGCGATTAACTAAAACGACCTACAACCACCTCGACTACCCATAACTACATGGCGACCCACTACAACTGCACCTACGACTACAGGATTATCGATTTTCTCCATGGCGACCAGTTTTTGGTCGCATAAAATGTCTCAACATGTTGAGAAATCTGCGGCGACCATACTGAGGCCGCGACTAGTTCCCAGAATGCGGGAACTCCTCGCGACCAT
Organism: Raja brachyura; assembly: GCA_963514005.1. The sequence continues at coordinate 7,190,579 of OY740814.1, read as the reverse complement.
GAAGGAGACCACCAGAGACCACCGGCGAACATGTGGCGACCATGTGGCGAGCGCTGAGTCTCCTGCACTCGCCTAAAAAGTTGCCTAAGTGGGACAGGCCCTTGAGGAATTGCTATTAGCAGCCTCTGTGTTCTGCTACCACACTCATGATTTTATAGGCACTTGTTCTGTTAGTCGACAAACTTCAAAGGAGGTTCCCACACAGAGCTCACCACTAGGTGGCAAAATACTGCTCAGAAGGGAAGGTGGTGGAGTGAGAAACAGAAAGGACGTCACAGTGTGAACAGCTGAGCTGCATTTGGCTTCTCGCTGATAGACAAACTGCGTCTGGGCATGTGGGCATTGGGGAATTGTTCAATGCCAAATGCAGCTTGACGATCTGGAAATCCAACTCAAACCCAAGACCCAGAGGGTGATGAGTCAGCACGGCGGCGCAGCGGTAGAGTTGCTGCCTTACAGCGCCAGAGACCCCGGGTTCAATCCTGACTACCGGTGCTGTCTGTAGGGAGTTGGTACGTTCTCTCCGTGACCTGTGTGGGTTTTCTCCGGGTGCTCTGGTTTCCTCCCATGCCCCAAAGAGGTCCAGGTTTGTGGGTTAATTGGCTTGGTATAAATTGCCTACTGTGTGTAGGATAACGTTAGCGTGCAGGGATCGCTGGTCGGCGCGGACTCGGGCCTGTTTCCGTGATGTATCTCTAAACTAAACGAAACGTGGAGCGACGTTACTGAATCTCACAGACTCCGTGCAATCTCAGGGGGGGAAACAGAACGAAACTATGCGCATGTGGCTGAGGAGTGATCACACGGTGGCGGACATAAAACTGCGAGCAGGAGAGAGGGGGCGATGCACAGAGTCTGCTTCCCAGAGTAGGGGAATCAAGAACCAGAGGTTTAAGGTGAAAAGGGAAAGATTTAGTAGAAAACTGACAGTGTATGGAATGGGGGGTTACACAAAAAGCTGGAGAAACTCAGCGGGTGCAGCAGCATCTAAGGGGCGAAGGAGATAGGCGAGGTCGAGACCCTTCTTCAGATGGAATGTGCTACCGGAGGAGGTAGTTGGGGCAAGTACATTTAAAAGACATTTAAATGGAGTTTACGTTAGAGATAAAGCAGGGAAACAGGGTCTTTGGCCCACCGAGTCTACGCTGGCCATTGATCACGTGCCCATACTATCTCTATGTTATTCCACTTACTCACCACCCACGCCCTACCCACTTAAGGCAATTTACAGAACCCAATTAACCCACAAGCCCACGTCTTTGGGATGTGTGGAGGAAACACATGCAAGGAGGTCACACAAGGAGAACGTGCAAACTCCGCAGCAACTGTACCCTTGGTCAGGATCGAACCTGGGTTCCTGGCGCTGTGAGGCAGCAGTTCTACCAGCTGCACCACTTTGTCAGCCTTCGGTATTGTGTGCTCGAGCATTAGTGTCTGTGCGGTGTTCAAGAGACGGCTGGTAGCTGTGAAGGAGCTGCTCCTCAACCCTGTTGGTCACTGTTTCCAAGCTCCTGTACCCTCTTCTTGATAGTAGGAAGAAGGGTCTCAACCTGAAACGTCACCCATTCCTTCTCTCCAGAGACGCTGCCTGTGCCGCTGAGTTACTCCAGAATTTTGTGTCAACCCTGATAGTAGGAGCAGGATGAGGGAGTGGCCAGGATGGTGTGGGTCGTTGATGATATTGGGTGTGAGACACACTCCAGCTTTTAGACCTTGGACTTTAGAGACACAAGCGTGGAAACAGGCCCTTCGGCCCACCGAGTCCACGCCGACCAGCGATCCCCGAACACTAACACTATCCTACACACTGCGGACAATTTACAATTTTACTTTGGCCAATTAACCTACAAACCTGTAAGGGGCCTGTCTCACTTGGGTGTCATTTGCGCGTCACGCAGACGGTGTGCGAAGATTTTGTACGTCCCAAAATCCTGGGGCGCCGCGCGTGACCGCGCGTCACTGCCTACATCACCACGCACCATGCGCGCCTCACGTGTGCGTCATAACGCGCGCTTCGTGACGTATAAATTAGGTTGCGTAAATGACGCGCTAATGACGCGCTTGTGGGACAGGCCCTTAAGTCTTCTGGAGTGTGGGACGAAATCGAAGCACCCAGAGAAAACCCACGCGGTCACAGGGAAAACGTGCAAACTCCATACAGAAAGCACCGGTCGTCAGGATCGAAGCCGGGTCTCTGGCGTTGTAAGGCAGTAAGGCATCACCGTGCCACCCTGCGTGTGTAAGCCTGACTCATGCTGGGCTGTTCGCAGTTGAACCTCAGGAGTGTCATGTCAATGTGACGTTCCTCGCTGTGGTAAGTGTATTTTCAGTTCAGGACGTGTGCAATAAACTGCACCGCGGTATTTATTTTATAGGCATTATTTCCTTCGGTAACAGCCTTCGGCAAACAATGGTTGTTTTACAAACAGTTTCACTATTTCCAAGAATAACTAGGGAGGAACAATAAATCTGGGCTGGCCTTTGATGTCAGCATTCTCAGGGTGCTTACGTTAAGAATTAATATGAAGAACGATTTTTCTAATTTCAAGTAACACTTGCATTTCCTCTCTCTACTCCCCTCCCCACCTGAGTCATCCTGCTAGTTTCACTGTTTGTATTCATTCGTCATCACCTCTTCCACAGCCAACAATGGACCATTGTGGACTCCACCTCGTTGGGCATAGCTTTCCTTCCCCCCTGACTCTCAGTCTGAAAGAAGGGCCTCGACCGGAAACGTCACCCATTCCTTCTCTCCAGAGATGCTGCCTGACCTGCTGACTTACTCCAGCATGTTGTGTCTAAACCAGCGTCTGCAGTTCCTCCCTGCACATGAGTTTGCACGAGGCGTGGCTCGGGGTGGGGTGTGAAACGGTGAGGCGAGAACCCTTCACACTTAGCTGCATGAGTGTTGCATGAGTCACAATGCGAGTTATAGAACACCGGCAACGCAGCCATTGTGTTGCACATTGTATTATTGTGACACATTCCTCTCGAGACGCTTTTGTAATGTGTTAAAGGTCTTCCATTACTTGTAGTTATAAATAAAGTCTATCATTCCTTCAACACATTGAAACGTTTGACAAACACGAGACATGATTCCTGGGGCGGTGATGAAGCCGTCTGCAGCAAAGTTTAGATATAGACCTGGTTTATAATGTTCTATTCAACAAATACAGTGACTGCAGCCCTTATATTTGAATCACGTTGTCTTCAGTTGCTGAGTTATTAACCTAATGATTCCTCTGCAGTAATTCAATTGGAAACTCCAACGCACCTGCAAGTTAGCTGATGCTTTCAAAACATCAGAGACTCAGGAGAAGATTTTGCCATATTTCCTTTTTTTAAATTGAAAGATACATCATGGAAACGGGCCCTTCGGCCCACACCGAGCATCGATCATCCGTTGATACTAGCTCTATGTTATCACACGTTTGCATCCACTTCCTACACACTACCACAATTACCAGGGAAGGTCCGAGCTACAGGGAGAGGTTGAGCAGGCTAGGATTTTATTCCTTGGAGCGCAGGAGGATGAGGGGATGATCTGAGAGGTGTACACAGTCATGAGAGTAATAGATCGGGTAAACGTACAGGGTCTATTGCCCAGAGCAGGGGAATCGAGAACCTGATGACTTAGGTTTCATGTGAGGAGAGAAAGATTTAACAGAAGCCTGAGGGGTAACGTTTTTACTCAAAGGGTGGTGGGTATTTGGAACGAACGAGCTGCCGGAGGAGGTGGTTGAGGCAGGTACAATTGCAACTTTTAAGAAACAGTTAGACAGAAACATGGATAGGGTAGTTTAAAGGAATATGGGCCAAAAGCAGGCAGGTGGGACTAGTGTAGATGGGACATGTTGGCTGGCATGGGCAATTTGGGTCGAAGGGCCTGCTTCCACGCTTTATGACTCTCTGACTAAGACACTTGGGGCAACTTTACAGAGGTCAATTATAACCAACAAACCTGCATGTGGGAGGAAACTGGAGCACTCAGAGGAAACCCATGCGGTCACAGGGAGAACCCGAGGTCAGGAACGAACCCATGTCTCTGGGGCCGTGAGGCAGCGGTTCTACCCGCTGCGCCACCATGCCGCCCTTTCCTCCTGAAACAGGATGAAGCAGTAAACATGGAGCAGCTTTCCATTGGCCTATCACACGCGCTGCTGGGGGTGGTGGTGGCAACAGATACTACAGCGGTGTTTCAGAGACTTCTTAGACAGGCTCATGGATATGTCGGTCAAGGAGGGATATGGATCACGTGCGGACAGAGGAGACTTGTTTAAGCTGGCATCATGTTCGGCAAGGACATTGTAAGCTGAAGGGCTTATTCCTGTGTAAGAAAGAACTGCAGATGCTGGGTCTCGACCCGAAACATCACCCATTCCTTCTTTCCATAGATGCTGCCTCACCCGCTGAGTTACTCCAGCATTTTGAGTCTACCTTCGGGCTTATTCCTGTGCTGTACTGTTCTATGGTCAAAGGCTAGATATAATTTTGGGGTACGCAGTATTTGCCCCTCTTCTGTGAATGAAGATTGAGTCAAATCCAGTGCATCAGACGTGCGGGATAATGGTGGGGTGAAGAACACGTCCCTTCCACGCGATAAACCTTAGCTTCTTCTCCTCTGTATCAGGCTTATCGGGTTTGTTAGGCAAGACAAAAAGCTTTTCACTGGAACTAGGTCCATGTGACAATAAACGAAACTAAAGTCAAGTCAAGTCAAGTCTATTCGTCACATACACATACGAGATGTGCAGTGAAATGAAAAGTGGCACTGCTCGACGAATCTGCAAAACAACTACAAAACAGAATGGAACAGACTCACATATTCACATATTACATATTTTTGGGAGGAAAAAAAAGAAAACACAGCTATTTAAAAAAGACACCACACAACAGTAAAATGGTCCAATAAAGTTAGTCCCTGGTATAGTATAGTATATAGTATAGTTTCTTTATTGTCATTGTAACATGAACCATGTACAACAAAATGTAAAAATGTCAACCAGTCAGTGCACCATTCAAACCGTAAAAGCTAACGACACATACAAAGTAAAATAAATATGAAATATGGTGAGATAAAGTTTACAGTCCTAATGGCCTCTGGGAAGAAACTCATTCTCATCCTCTCCGTTTTCACAGCATGGCAACGGAGGCAGCTGGAACAGTCTGTTACTGGGGTGGAAGGGGTCCCCCATGATATTGTTGGCTCTGGAGTTGCACCTTCTGATGTATAGTTCCTGCAGGGGGGGCGAGTGTAGTTCCCATAGTGTGTTCGGCTGAACGCACCACTCTCTGCAGAGCCTTCTTGGGGCTCACGTTGTCGACCTCCCCGTGGTGAGCCCTGTCAACTGACCTCAGTCAGGCGAGCGACAACAAACAGAGATGGCAGTAGCGCCGCAGCTTGGCGCCAACCTGGAGCGTGCGCCCGTTTTAGAGCTGGCACCCACGGATGTCGACCCGGATGGCATCACCCTGCTGCTGACTTCTGCCGCCACAAATAAATGTTTTTTTTTGCATAAGCTAGGATACTGATCGATTCACCCCTACCCCATGCTGCCTTGCGAAGCAGCTGAGAAAATCAAAGACTTGTCCTACCTCAGTCATCCATTCTTCTCCCTGCTCCCGTCTGGCAGAAGATACATAAGCTCATAAGCGTGCACCACCAGACACAGGGATCGCTTCTTCCTCTCCAGGATCAGGCTTCTCTGTCCTTCCCCCAGCTGCTTCATGGTACTGTCCGCTTCACCCTCTACCTCCATTAAGGATATTGGACTTTGTCTCTGGATCTGATGCGCTACAATGCTGAGAACAATATTCGGCACCCTGTATATAATCCTTTCTCTCTATCTCGTAGAGTCATAGTCACACAGGGTGCAAACAGGCCCTTGGGCTCAACTTGCCCACACCGACCACCATGTCCCATCCAACCTAGTCCCACCTGCCGATATTTGGCCCTTGTCCCTCCAAGCTTATCGTATCCTTGCACTTGTCTAAATGTTTCTTTTTTTAAAAATTTAATTTAATTTATTTTATTTTATTATTTTTTTTAAAGTTAAATGTTATTAGAGGCATGTACATATCATAGTCCGAGCCACTACAAACTTTGTTAAACGGTTACACAGGATTCCAGGGACTCCGCTACCAATGTAGCTGTTTCTTAAACGTTGCGATCGGACCTTCTTCTTCTTCTTTCGTGTGGCGTGCGCAGCCTAAAGTTGTTGCACAACTCGTTCTATTTGATCCTCCGTTTGTGCACGTCGAGTTGATTGCATTAGTCGAAACAGGGCGGACCACGTGAAGGTTGCAATCTCCCACCCCACGTTGCGCTAGCACCTGCTATTTTACTCGTTTGAATTGCTTGTCTCTATGCATGGTATATCTGATCTACTTGGACAGCTTGTCTTCCATTGTGTCCTGGTACAACTGAGGATAATAAACCTAACTCTGCAGAGTTAGGACACTCAGTGTGAAGGTTGGAACACAGAGAATTCCACACACAGTACCATGCATGTCAGCAACTCTGGCAAATGAACACCAGTCATTTCCATGTCACCTGCTCCAGTCTCCACTGAACATGATCGAGCTACAAATAGCATGACTCAGTAAGGGTAGGAAAATTTTGCTATGGTGCTGTGACATAATGGGCCAAAGGGGACCAGTGACGTTACCTCCACCACGGATCAGGAGGTCAAAGGGCATGAGGGGCTTGTTGGAACCGATATCTTCCCCAGCTCTTTGAGAAGGGGAAGGAGTATTGTTCGTACTGAACTGGCTTTGTCGAGTGCTGCTGCAAGGTCATCAACTCGGTGAAAGACTCTCTTTGGTCGGCCCGAACCTTGTTGACCTCCCAGCAGAGCGAGATGTCCGTCGGGGAATGTTGCCGACTGGCCCACTGCAGACTGCAGGAGTACGTGCTGAGGGACGCACTGAAGCTCGGTGCAGCCAACGCCAAGGCTCTGTGTGGGAGGACCACAGTCTAGGGTCCTTCCGCTGCTGGGCATTGAGGGGGGGGGGGGGGGGAACCCATTTGCCTGCATTTGGCCCATATCCCTCTGAACACCTTTCTATCCAAATCCCTGTCCAAATATCTTGTAAAGCCATAATTGAATCCATCTAGATGACTTCCTCTGCCAGCTCATTCTAAATATGAACTACCCTCCAAAATCTGCCCGTGAGGTCCCTCTTAAATCTCTCCCCTCTCACCTTAAGTCTATGCCCTCTAGCTTTAGAATCAATGACCTTAGGGTTAAAAGACTAAAAGACAGCCACTTCATCCATGCCCTCATGATGCTGTCCCTGTCAGTCAGGTCACCCCTCAGCCTCCAAGGGAAACATTCCCAGCCAAGGGCGGCACTGTGGCACAGTGGTAGAGTTGCTGCCTTACAGTGCCAGAGACCCGTCCGATCCTGACTACGGGTGCTGTCTGTACGGAGTTTGTATATTCTCTCCGTGACCTGCGTGGGTTTTCTCCGAGATCCTCGGTTTTATCCCACAAGCCAAAGACATACAGGTCTGTGGAACTCATTGCCACAGAAGGCTGTGAAGGCCAACTCAATGGATAACTTTAAGGCAGAGATGGATAGATTCTTGATTAGTACGTGTGCCAGTGTTTATGGGGAGAAGGCAGGAGAATGGGGTTGGGAGGGAAAGATACAGTAGATCACGCATGATTGAATAGCAGTGTAGGCTTGAATGGCCTAATTCTGCTCCGATCACCTATGAACTTAGTGATGACTTTGGGAAAATTCTTCTCATTTACTGGTAGACAAGCTCAGCAAGATGAACACTGGCGAGGGATCTAACACGAGGTAAATTCTTCCCCTTTGATACAAACATAGAAACATAGAAAATAGGCCATTCGGCCCTTCGAGCCTGCACCGCCATTCAACATGATCATGGCTGATCATCCAACTCAGTATCCTGTACCTGCCTTCTCTCCATACCCCCTGATCCCTTTAGCCACAAGGGCCACATCCAACTCCCTCTTAAATATAGCCAATGAACTGGCCTCAACTACCTTCTGTGGCAGAAAATTCCACAGATTCACCACTCTCTGTATGAAAAATGTTTTTCTCATCTCGGTCCTAAAAGACTTCCCCCTTATCCTTAAACTGTGACCTGTTGTTCTGGAGTTCCCCAACATCGGGAACAATCTTCCTGCATCAAGCCTGTCCAACCCCTTAAGAATTTTGTAAGATGATACAAGCACTATCATCGCATGGTAACCACAAAGTAAGGCGATATTTCCCTTTGAAGGAACAGATATAATTTTATTTTTTAAAAGTAACAAAGTTATGGCCAGCAGTTGAAGATTAAACACATTTGGCAGTTCATCAATTTAACAATAAACTCTTTGAAGGTAAAAAAGACAGTTCATTCTTGCACTTGGAAAATGTCCAATTTAATCTATTTTTTTAATCTCCATTGTAATCGATCACTAAATAGAAGGATGGAAACCAATGCATTGCAAGGCAACGTTAATCCCCGGTAGTTTATTTTAATTTAATTTAGTTTAGAGATACAGTGCAGAAACAGGCCCTTCAGCCCACTGAGGCCGTGCTCCTACACACACCCGGGACAATTTATAATTTTACCGAAGCCAATTCACCTAACAACTTGTACGTCTTTGGAGTGTAGTAGAACACACGACCACCCGGAGAAAACCCTCGCAGGTCACGGGGAGAACGTACAAATTACGTACAGACAGCAACCGTAGTCAGGATGGAACCCGGGTCTCTCGCGCTGTGAGGTAGCAACTCTACCGCTGCGCCACTGTGTTAGTTCTCTACCCCAGATAGGAAGCAAGGCCAAATTAGATGGTTTAGGTTTAGGTTTAGGTTTATTATTGTCACAGAGACTGTTCCCAGAGGATTTGATAAATGGAATATGGTTTAAATCATGAACAAAGCACCAATTGAGGAAGGCCTCAATGGGCCAGGCAGCATCTCCAGAGGGGTTGAATTGATAATGATATGGATCGGAATGCTCTTCAGACTGATTGCAGAGGAGTGCGAATCGCAGAGGGGGAGCAGTGAGAGAGGGTCTCACAGAATTCTCGCTGGGGTGAGGAGGAGAAGTTCTTCAAAGTGGTGATACATTGAGGGGATTTCGCAATGGAACAGTAAAATGGAGACACAATAGACCGCAGATGCTGGAATCTTGAGATAAACACAAAATACTGCATGGACTCAACGGGTCAGGCAACATCTGTGGATGGAATGGACAGACACCATTTCTTCGTACTTGCATAGGAAGGAACTGCAGATGCTGGTTTAAACCAAAGATAGACACAAAAAGCTGGAGACGTGCAGGTAGGGCAGGTTTATTTACACAGAGAGTGGCGGGTGCCTGGAATGTGCAGCCAGAGGTGGTGGTGGAGGTCGTGATGATAGTGGCATTTGGATCAGCATATCCTGCAGGGGGTGGAGAGGTGGATTATGTGCAGCAGATAAGAGTTGGCATCATGTTTGCCACAGTCATTGTGGGCCGAAGGACTGGTTAACTGTGCCACAGTAAGCACTTTATTCCAGCTTCTGCAGTTTAGAGTTTACAGATACAGCATGGAAGCAGGCCCTTTGGCCCACTAAGTCCACGCCAACGCGTGATAGCCTGTACGCTAGTTCTCTCTGACACAATGGGGGCAATTTACAGAAGCCATTTAACCTACAAACCTGCACGTCTTTGGAATGTGAGAGGAAAACGGAGCACCCGGAGAAAACCCACGCAGTCACAGGATCGAGCCCTGGTTTCTGGCGCCGTGAGGCAGCGTCTCTACTGCTGCGCCACCATGCCACCCGTCTCCTGTGTCAGTTTACGGAGATGCAGCGTTAGAAATGTAACTTTCACAACGTTCAGGTTTTATGGAGAGTGTGGTGATACTGGAGGTCGTCATGAAACTGAGAAGAGACAGAGACAAGAGCCTAGGTCCAGTAACGCTCATTGCTGGCAAGGACCTGCACGGTGACACAATGAAGCTTAAACAGATTAGAAAAGCAGCTGGGTGCCTGGATGAGCAGAAATCCTCAACAATAGGCACGGAACAGCAAAATAGATATTTAAACTGTCACATGTAGGCCTGGAAATACACTGATAACTGTGACACAGACGTGTTTGTTCCTGTTGACTTCAAAGGCACCTTTCAATGTGTTATTATTTCTTGTACTGTGGTATGCAAAAATTTGTGGCTTTGTTACAAATGCATGATATTCATGACTCACATTATTTAGTTTAACTCCGTTTAGTCCGTTGTCCTTTTGTGACACCGTGTGGAAAACGGCCCCCGTGTCCCACCGAGTCCACGCCGACCATCGATCACCTGCACACTAGTTCCACGTTCTCCCAATTTCACACCCTACACACGAGGGATAATTTAGTCTAACAGTCATAAATCATGTATAAATATGGACCAGATTTGAGGCTCTCTCAGAAATAGGAGTTTAAATAATTTTCTTATTAGGTTAAACATAGAACATAGAAAAGCACAGCACAGGGACAGGCCCTTTGCCCCATAATATCTGTGCTGAACATGATGCCAAGCTAAGCTAATCTCATCAGCCTGCACATGATCACTGTCCCTCCATTCCCTGCATCTCCATGTGCCTATCTAGAAGCCTCTTACACACCACTATCTGCATCCAACCCTACCCCCAGGAACGCGTTCCAGGCACTCACCACCACTCTCTGTGTAGAAAAGGCTGCTCTGGCCATCTCCTTTCAACTTTGCCCCGCTCACCTTAAAGTAATTTAAGAAAGAACTGCAGATGCTGGAAAATCGAAGGTAGACAAAAGTGCTGGAGAAACTCAGCGGCTGCAGCAGCATCTATGGAGTGAAGGAAATAGGCAACGTTTCGGGCCAAAACCCTTCTTCAGACTGAGAGTAATGCTCTCCTTAAAGTAATGCTCTCTTATCTTTGACATTTCCACCCTGGGGAAAAAGGTTCTGCCTGTCTATCCTATCTATGCCTCTCATAATTTGATAAACTTCTATCAGGTCTCCCCTCAGCATCCAACACAATCGAGATAACAATCCAAGTTTGACCAATCCAAGTTTGGTAACTAGTACCCTCTAATTCAGACAGTATTCTGGGAAACCTCTTTAGTTTAGCTAAGATTTAGTTTAGTTTCGAGACACAGCGCGGAAACAGTCCCTTCGGCCCACCGAGTCCGCTTCCAACCAGCGATCCTCGCGCACTGACACGAGGGACGATTTACATTTATACCACGGCAGATCCATGCGTCTTTGGAGTGTGGGAGGAAACCGAAGATCACTGAGAAAACCCTACGCAGGTCACAGGAGGAAGGTACAAACTCTGTACAGACAGAAACCATGGTCAGGATGGAACCTGGGTCTCTGGCGCTGTGAGGCAGCAACTCTACCGCTGCGCCATCGTGCCTCTCTTTTGCATCCTTTATGCCAACTCAGTCGAGGCATAATTTCAGGATGACTGAAGGCATGAAGCATGTTGGTGTCTGAAGCAAATATTTTTAATCAAAGGAACAGCCTGAGGTATTTTTTCTGTAATTAATGATCCAATAATGGTGGTGTGGGAACATGCAGCACTGTCACAGAGTTTCACAAGGAGCTATCAATTTACACAGTGATACTCTCCCACATTCTCTTCACAAGAGGAATTCTAGCCGCTGAGTTATATTTTCCAGTCCCAGTGTGTGTGGTTTTGGTGTCATGTTGCTGCGACTATATTTATCTCTTCGAAATTAAACTTGTGGAGACAGTGATACTGTTGTAGGCACAATTAAGACTACTGCGAGTGTTAGATCTAAAGCAGGCCCAACCGAGAGGCTGCGGAGCCCAGGTGATGAACAAAACCTGGAGCAGGGTAAGGACGTGGAGGAATGGGAGCAATAGTAGGGTTCATGGTCTGAAGAAGGAATTCGACCAGAATTCCTTCGATCCAAAGACACTGCCTGACCCCGGCATCATCCAGTTATACATTGTTTATTGTTAGTTGAACCTCCAATGAGGTTCAAACGAAATTTGGTTTCTGCAGCCATACAACAAGAAGATACAATTTTACAAGACATATAACCAACTCAATTCACACAAACATCCATCACAGTGAATCTCCTCCTCACTGTGATGGAAGGCAAAATCTTGTCTCTCCCCTGCTCTCCATCCTCTCCTGATGTTAAAGCCCCCGTCGGGCGATGGCCAGTCCCGCGGCCGTTAACGTCGTGCCGGACGATGTAAGGCCCTGCTCCGGGTCTTAATATTGGAGCCCCTGGCGGGCGATAGCCAGTCCCGCCGGGCGATGTAAGGATTTCCCTTTAAGGATAAGGGAAAGTCTTTTAGGACCGAGATGAGAAAATCATTTTTCACACAAAGAGTGGTGAATCTGTGGAATTCTTTGCCGCAGAAGGTAGTTGAGGCCAGTTCATTGGCTATATTTAAGAGGGAGTTAGATGTGGCCCTTGTGGCTAAAGGGATCAGGGGGTATGGAGAAAAGGCAGGTACAGGATACTGAGTTGGATGATCAGCCATGATCATATTGAATGGCGGTGCAGGCTCGAAGGGCCGAATGGCCTACTCCTGCACCTATTTTCTATGTTTCTATGTAAGGCCCTGCTCTGGGTCTTAATATTGGAGCCCCCGGCGGGCGATGGGAAGTCCTGCGGCCGTTAAAGCCACACCGGGCGATGTAAGGCCTCGCTCCGGGTCGTTTTCAACCCCGCAACTCGGGTGGGAGAAGTTGCTGTTGCGGGACCTCAGAAGAGCGGTCTCCCACAAGGGACCAGTGAGCTCCCGATGTCACCGTCCACCGGACGTGCGGCAGGAGGCTCCGAGCTCCGAGTCGGGTCGCAGCCGCGCGCCATCACAGCTCTCCACGCTCAGAAGCGTGCCAGCTCCACGATGGTGAGTCCACAGGCTCCGCGACAGGAGACCCCAGGTCGTTCCGGCTGGAGGCCGCTCCACGGTGCTAGGCCCCAACGACAACGGAAACCGGACAGGGAAAAGTCGGTACAGGGAAGAGACCCAAAAGTTTCCCCACTCCCCACATATACACAGCTAAAAACAATATAAAAACCACAACAAACTACACATTCACGGGACAAAAATGTTAAAAAGACAGACGGACAGCAGGCACCACCCACTTGTGTCTATATTTGGTGTAAACCAGCATCTTCCTTCAAACACACGTGACTATCATGTTCATGTACTAGGAACAGAATTAGGCCATTCAGCCCATCAGGTCTACTCCGCCATTCAATCATGGCTGATCTATCTTTCCCTCACAACACCATTCTCCTGCCTTCTTCCCAGAATCCCTGGCACCCGTAGTAATCAAGAACCTTAAAAATATCCATTGGCCTCCACAGCCGTCTGTGGCAATTAATTCCACAGATTCACCACCCTCTGACTAAAGAAATTCCTCCTCATCTTCTTTCTGTATGTAAATACTGTACATCCTTTTATTCTGAGGCTCTGGCCTCTGGTCCTAGATTCTCCTAGTTCACATGTATTAAATCACATTGGGGGGCATTGTCTGTTTAATGCTCAGTAATGATCTGGAAAGTCAATGCAAGTTGGTTATGGTAGCAGAATATACTAAGCTGTGTGGAATTAACTCTCACAGACTCCAACAACTCTTATCAACTTCTGAAGATGCATTGTGTCGAAAGGATAATGTACATCACACCTTGTTTGGGAGCAGTTCATCATCCCTGTTCCTAATCCCCGACACCCTTACTAACCAGTAAAGATCTGCACAATGTTCTTTATCTCTCTACACATTGTCTATATCTCGTTTCCCGTATCCCTAACCAGTCTGAAGAAGGGTCTCGACCCGAAACGTCACCCGTTCCTTCTCTCCAGAGATGCTGCTTGTCCCGCTGAGCTACTCCAGCTTTTTGTGTCCATCTTCGGTTTAAACCAGCATCTGTAGTTCCTTCCTACACATTCTTACTGCTGGAACATGACATATATTGGTTGCCAGCCAAGCTCTGATGATCAGCAAAAAGTCGAGATGCCAAGTAAACAATAGAATGAGCTATCATTGTCCTATCTGTTACATACTCAGGTGAACACACCTTGAATACCGCATGACGTGATGGGCCCTGAAGCAAGTTGTGTGGCAAGGTTGTAAAAGATCTCACGCTAGGATCAGAGGACTGCAGTCAAAATTGAAAACGGGAATACTCTGATTCATTTTCCTTGAAAAGGCAGGTGATGAATCTGTGGAATTCATTGTCACAGACGGATGTGGAGGCCAAGTCATTGGGTATTTTTAAAGCAGAGTTTGACAGGTTCTTAATTAGTAAAAAAATAAGTTTTAAACTTATTGATTCATGGCACATTTGTGCTGGCTGATAATTAGTGCTGCACAGTATGGAAAGAGGCCCTTCAGCCCACTTTGCCCACGCCAACCATTTGCATGCATTTGGCCGATAGCCCCCTTATGCATGCTGTCCAAATGTCGTTTAAAATTGTATCTGCTGCTATAGCTTCCACTGGCAGCTCATTCCAGATGCGGACTACTCCTGCACCTATTGTCTACCCTCTGAGGTCCCTCGTAAATCTCTTCCCCTCACCTCAAGTCTACACTCTGTAGTTTTAGAATCCCTTGCCCAGGGAAAGACTGTGAGCTTTCACTGTATCCATGCCCATCATTGTCTTGTACATCTCAATAATGTCACCTCTCTAACACCAACACGCTGAAGGAAAATGTCCCAGCCTAACAAACCTCTCTCAAAAACTCAACCCCACAAGCCCAGGTAACACCCCGATGATTTTCTTCTGCACCCTTCCTAACCTTATGATATTCTTGATCTTAGATGGTGCAGAATGTTAGGTTTTTATTCTTCATCAGATGTGTATGCAAGCTGTTTTCTCTGGTGGTTTATGGATTCCAACAATGCATTTTTAAGTGTTGAAGTCCATACAAATCATAGTCTCATTACACGCATATAATTAAGGGCGCAGCGGTAGAGCTACTGCCTCACAGTGCCAGTGACCCGGGTTCAATCCTGACTACGGGTGCTGTCTGCACGGAGTTTGCATGTTCTCCCCGTGACCTGCGTGGGTTTTCACCGAGATCTTCGGTTTCCTCCCACACTCCAAAGACGTGCAGGTTTGTAGGTTAATTGGCTTGTTATAAATGTAAATTGTCGCTAGTGTGCACAGGATAGTGTGCGGGTATCGCTGGTCGGCGCCGACTTTGGTGCAGACCGAAGGGCCTGTTTCTACGCTCTATCTCTAAACTAAATAAACTAAAATTCAAATACAATGCGTTAATACTGAGAAACAAGATTGTCATGAACCAGGTTTAATCATTGCAGTGGTGCAGGTACAACAAAAGCGTCTGTTCATTTTGTACTGCAATTTTAGAGTTAATAATAATGGGTTCTGAGCTATTGTGAGCCTGTGTGTTCGATAACATTTCCACAACTGCACACAATGGGGTCTCTGTGCTTTGCTGACCAAACTCCATTTACCTTGTCTGAATCTGACATCAGAACTGCTTTGATTCAGTGAAACAAGAACACAAAGAAATATTATTCATGTTCCAAAGCAAAACCTTGATAAATTGTTGTTTCATCAGACTTCGGATCATGTTTGTGAAGTACGGGAGACGTGAGTGTTTTATTTTAGAGAGAAGGCCATTGTGGATGACATAGGCGCTGCTTCTTTGAAGTCCAGTCAGCTGTTTTCAATAACATTGTGTTTGCTGAAAACGGAAAGATTCTATCTGGAAAAAAATACACTGGAAAGAACGAGTTCCTTAATTTTCAAACTAAGAGTCTATAGAGTCATACAGTGTGGAAACAGGCCATTGCCCATGCTGACCAACATGCCCCACCTATACGAGTCCCATCTGCCTGTGTTTGGCCCTTATCGCACTAAACCTATCCTATCCATATACTTGTCCAAATGGTTTTAAATGTTGTGATAGCCTTTGTCTGGCAACTTATTCCATATAACTACCACCCTTTGTGTAAAAAGAAAAATGCCCCCCAGAACCCGATTAAATCATTCCCTCCTTATATGGTAACCTGAGACCCAAGTCCTCTGGTTCTTGATTCCCCAATTCTGGGTAAAGGACTGTGCATTTACCCGAGTGCACTTCTTGATTAGTACAGGTGTCAGACGTTATGGGAAGAAGGCAGAAGAATGGGGTTCGAAGGGAGAGATAGATCAACCATGATTAAATGGTGGGGTAGACTTGATGGGCCGAATGGTCTAAATCTACTCCTCTCACTTATGACCTTATGACCATTTATGAAAAACTTAAATAAAGATCAAAGATTATATCCTGTTGGTTAATTTTTGTTGAGGGGCAACAAGTGTAAAAACAGTGTCTTAATAATTGGATTTTACAGTAATTTTAATCAGCTGTGATTCACCTTGGCAAAAGATTATAAACACGTTAGAATGCTTTGAAGTTCTAATGGAAGCTAGTGCTGATAATTTAAATTGGCCAATTGATTTTTGACCCTGAAAATCTTTAAAAAATTGTAGTAAATCATCCTTTGCTGTGAAGGTAATAATCATTGTGCAGAGAATGAAGCTTTGTTATTCCAGGAATCTCACTTCCCTGATCACTGGTGGGAGTTGGAGCTTGCACGTGCTATATTCAAACAACCTGGTACAGTTTTCTCCTTCTTCTTTTGTGTGGCGTGCACAGCCTAAAGGTGTAGGACAACTTGTTCTATTTGATCTTCTGTTTGTGCACGTCGAGTTGATTGCATTAGTCAAACAGGGCGGACCACGTGAAGGTTGCAATCTTCCACCCCAGTACTGTTTTGAAGATTGGAGAAGTGCAAGAGCATTGAGCGCGGGACTCACGCATTTCGCCCAATTCTCACGCTCTCACGCTGATCAACGAGAATTTCTCACGCTCTGTCATGAGAAGTTCTGTGATCAACGAGAATTTCAAAACTAATATCACTAGTTGCCACTCAATAGTTGCCACTCAACTATTATGTTTGTTTTCCTCGCTGACTATTTCTAAACCCCCCCCTCCCAAGTTCCGTTGACAGGTTGAATGGAAATGTCCCCAATGTCGTCGTTTTATTAATTGAACACGTAGATGAACATCCTCAAGGAGTGTAATCAGATGGAAACTGATTCAGATGTGATGTTTAAGAACTTGTTCAAAGAAGGGCCATATTTTAAAGGGGTGACAGGGATACTTGCAGGGGAATGTTATTATTTGTCTTTAGTTTTAGCTCGAACCAGGCCAACTGAAGATTCAAAGTTTAATATAGTAATTGTGCTGATACTAACTCCAACCAACCACGTAATGAATATCATCCATTCCAGAGGTTTTATTTTTCTGATGCCATTTAAACTTCACTTGGATTTCAATCACTTCAATGTAAAAGTAATTGGGAATGGTGAACATTGGAACAAAAATTTGCCCTCGGTACATATTAACTGTAATATAATAATGTATGCATGTTGGTAGGTGCAATCAAAACAAAGATCTTTTTTATCATTGTTGTGTTGTGAATACCACAGAAAATATTATGTACTCTCAAGATCACATTAAATAGAACATTATTGCTTAAATATATAGTTATTGGACTTTGCACTTCGGAAAAGTCCCAGCTGAGAGGAAGACAGCAAAATACTGAAAATATTGGGGGTGAAAATGACTTTAGGACAGTTGTTGAGAAAATAAAGGAAATGGTTACAGAATACTTATACAGCTGAGTGAGTATAATTTTATGGATGAGAAACTTTGTTCAACCAATTGATGACTTCTTTGACAAAGTAACTAGCATGTTAGATAACAAGGATATAGCAAATTATGTTATACAAAGTGCCCCATAAAAGATTACCGCATTAGATAAGCACCTGTGGACTTGAACATAATCGGTTAAGTCCAGGGGGTCAGATATGGGGCTTTATGTGTGGGCCAGATATATTGTCAGTGCAGAGGGGCTACGAGCAAGGCCAAGTGTGCATCCAGAGTCATGACCTGGAATAGTACTAGGTATGCAGGCAAAACTGGGACAATGGGAGTGTTCAGCACTGGGATCCTAGGCAGGGAAGCAGCTATGATCAGGGTAGAATAGGGGGCCAGGTGTAGGGCTGGACTCAGGGTCAGGAATGAGAGAAGGTATGCAACTGCAGTCAGGGTCAGGAGTAGTACCAGGTGTGCAGTGAGACCCAGGTTGGCCAACATGGGCCAAGTGCTTGATTATAATCTGATTTCCATACATGAATACATTAAGATCATTCATGTGCTGCACCTGTTGATCAGAGCCTGGTTCTACTGTGGAAGATAATTAGGAATGCAATTAAGCCTAACCTTATTCATAGCTAAACCAATTTAAAGCATAAATATTGCAATCAGGTGTATGTTAAAAGACTCGCTACAGTATGCACCAGATTGCACAATTTCAAGCTGAAAAATGCAAAAGCTCCGTACCAATGTGAGAGGGGACACCCCCACCCTCCCCCCCCTTCTCGGTCGCTATGCTCCCTTGGGCTTGGTCTCTCACAATTTCTCACTTCCAACTCTCACCCAATGTTGGCAGCCCTGTGTGTAGAGATCCATAAATTGTTGGAGTCATACAGCATGAAAACAGACCCTTGGGCCCAACTTGCTAAATGCCCTATCTACACTAATCGCACCTGCTCGCATTTGGTCCACACTCCTCTAAACCTGTCCTATCTATGTACCTTCCCAAATGTCTCTTAATCAGTGTAGTAGTACATCTGTTGGCAGCTTGTTCCACATACCTACCATCCATTGCGTGAAAACGTTACCCCTCAGGTTCCTATTAAATCTTTCCCCCCTCACCTTAAGCCTACGTCCTCTGGTTCTCGATTCCCCTACTCTGGGTTAAAGACTTTATGCATTTACCCGATCTATTCCTCTCAGGGTTTTGTGCACCTCTATAAGATCACCCATCATCCTCCTGCGCTCCAAGGAATAAAGTCCTAGCCTGTTCATTGAATTGACTACAAAGAGAATTTGGACAATTAGTCTATATATTGCCTGTACTTAGCTTACTGAACTACAGAATTATCAACGGACCTTGGAAAAATACCAAGAATCCATTTAATAATATCCATTACTGGAGTGATCTCACCAAAAATGTATTGGAAGGTTCAGAGATTATTTAGGGCCTCAAGCTAGATGATCTTCTGATCTGTCACCATAACTACCAATTTATTGAAACACCTGGGATGTATTCTCATGATTAAAAAGGTGCGTGTTTATGTTCTGCTTAAGGAAGCTGACCTATTAAAAGCTTGGGGGCATTAAAGTAGAGGGTTTGTTTTCATCCTTGTTTTAAAACAGACATTTTCAGTCATTTGCAAGGAGGTTAATTCACACGGGGTCAGCCATGAAATTTTATTTTGATCTGTTTTCATCAAAATAACCGGTGCTTTTACCCAAGGACAATAAGATGCAGGTACTCACATCGATTAAAAATCAAGCTACATTTATCAACTATTTTTTTCCATCAATATCCTCCCATCTTCTGTTTTGGTTTTGTGACCAGTCGACTTCTGTTTTAATAAACCAATAACTAAAAAAGTATAAAATCACACGTTAAAAAATTTGTTATATTAAAATAACGTACAATTTAACAAACATATGTGTCATGTTGCCAGTAAACAAAATAATGATGTTAATATTCGCAGCCTTTGATATGTTCAGGTGACTTTCTTGCTGCTTAACGCCAAATAAATACATCCCAGTTACTGCTATGTCCATCTATAAACTGCTTAAGCTGTTTCAGATGAAATGTGTAGGAAGGAACTGCAGATGCTGGTTTACACTGAAGATAGACACAAAGTGCAGAGTGGACGATTGTTTCGCTGAACACCTTAGCTCAGTGCCGAGGTAGAGTAAAATATATTGTTTGCATATCAGTGAGGTTGCCATACACACAGACAATCCCCGATTAAGTACCTCATGCACGGAAATACCTCACTAAGTTCATATGAAATGGTCGCCAGATGTTGGCACCGTTTTTCACTGATGAAGCTGCAGCTGGCCATTAAGGCTCATTCTAAAGTTTAGTTTAGAGATACAGTGCAGAAACAAGGCCTTCGGCCCACTGAGTCCGCACCAACCAGCGACCCCCGCACACTAACACTATCCTGCACACACGAGGGACAATTTACATTTATAGGAAATCAATTAACCTACACACCTGTTCGTCTTTGGAGTGTGGGAGGAAACCGAAGATCTCGGAGAAAACCCACGCGGTCACAGGGAGAACGTACAAACAAACTCCGTGCAGACAGCACCCATAATCGGGATCGAACCCGGGTCTCAACTCTACCGCTACGCTGCCCAGAAACAAAAATCTTTCTAAACTACAAAAAAAAGTTATTGATAATAAACTTATCTCATGGCAGGGAGAAGGGAGTGCCTGCCTGAGTAAAACCTATCTTGACATTTTCTTATTATCATTACAATTCTTGTGATCCCCGCCCCTCACACCACTCCTCTCACACCGTGTTTATTCCTGTAATTATACAAATCGCTGTTATTAATCAGAAATGCTGAATTTCAAAGTAACATTATTGTGTGGCTGAATTTCCAAAGTGCCTGGGGGACTCACACCTGAGTGCTTGGAGTTCTGTTGTTTCTCGTTTAGAATGGGGAAAAACCAAGGGGTTTGCATGGTCATGTTTTAAGATGTAAACAGATAAAAGTGCTTTCATCTCGTCCTTGCCTGTTGTCTATTAGCACAACCAGTTTAAAAAAAGGTCTTAATGCCTTCAATAAAGCACTCCCATCAGGTACATGATAACAGGTTTGTTTCACCATCAACATTCTGTTTGATCCCAGCTGTGTTGTTGGATCAATTAAAAAGACATTTATGACTTTAATTATTTGGAAAACTAAAATTCAGGATATTCCTAATGTCCATAAAACAAATCAGTAAAAAAACATATCTCAACTCATCATAATTAAAATGGTAGCCATTCTGCCCATTAGGATGTTAAGAACGAAACAGATTTACAGTCTGAAGAAGGGTCTCGATCTGAAACGTCACCCGTTCCTTCTCTCCAGAGATGCTGCCTGTTTCCTCTGATTTACTCCAGCATTTTGTGTCTATCTTCGAAACAGATTTACATAAAGGATGGAAAATATTAACAGCTTTCTCTAGTAAAGTTTGTACCTGAGATAGGTTTACACTGGTCTCTTTAGATTGTTTTCTCTGGAACACCAGAGGTTGAGGGGAGACCTGGTAGAGACAGATCAAATTATGAGAGGCATAGATAGGTAGAGAATCGGATTTTTTTTTCCCGGGATGGGTATATCAAAGACTGGAGGACATAGCTTTAAGGGGCGGTTGAACTTTGAAGGAGATGTGCGGGGCAAGATTTTTTACGTGCCGGGTGGTGGGTGCCTGGAACTTGTTGCCAGGAGTAGTGGTGGAGGCATTGTCACGATATATTCCAAACAGCTCCATCACAGAGGACTCTGTGACTTACGGACAGTTCCCAGGGACGCATTCAGAGTGCTGCTGGAAGATCATCAACTCTTTGGTCTGTTCGAACTTTGTTAACCTCCCAGCAGAACAAGATGTCCATCGGGGAATGTTGCCGACTAGCCTGCTCCAGACTGCAGGAGTATGTGCTGAGGGACGCACTGAAGCTCGGTGCATCAAACGTCAAGGTTCTGTGGGTGTGGGGGAGGAACGCAGTCTAGGGTTTTTCATGATTCAAGAGAGTTTATTGTCATGTGTCCCAGATAGGACAATGAAATTCTTGCTTTGCTTCAACACAACAGAATATAGTTGGCATGAATACAGAACAGATCAGTGTGTCAATGCTGCTTTGGGGGTAGGGTGTGGTGGAGACGCCCCTCAAAATAAGGGAAGGGATTTCACGCCAATGGGCCACATGAGTGGCACGGGTGGGAGGTAAAATTGTGATTTGGGTAAACAGTATTGAATGTATGTATAACCTCCGAGAATGTTGGATGCATTTTTTGCACGGTTCCTGTATTGTATATATTTATTTACTTGAATAAAGTCTATTTTGAAATCTATAAAAAGGAGTGGTGGTGGAGGCAGATACAAACGTGGCATTTTAAAGGATGTTTTGATAGGCACATGGATATGCAGGGACTGGAAGGATATGGATCACATGCAGGCAGAAGAGTTTAATTCATTCTGGCATCGTGTTCGGCATGGACGTTGTGGGCTGAAGGGCCTGTTCCTGTGCTGTACTGTTCTAAGTTCTAAACGTTACAGAGTTATGATCAGGTCTGGCAGGGTAGACATGGAATTGATGTGTCTCGGTAAAGCACACAGTATTGGGGGTTCAGTATTGATGTGGATAGAGAACTGGCTGGCAGACAGGAGGCAAAGGGTAGGAGTAAACGGGTCCTTTTCAGAATGGCAGGCAGTGACTAGTGGGGTACCGCAAGGCTCAGTGCTGGGACCCCAGCTATTTACAATATATATTAATGATTTGGACGAGGGAATTCAATGCAACATCTCCAAATTTGCAGATGACACCAAGCTGGGGGGTATAGTTAGGTGTGAGGAGGATGCTTGGAGGCTGAAGGGTGATTTGGATAGGCTGAGTGAATGGGCAGATGCATGGCAGATGCAGTATAATGTGGATAAATGTGAGGTTTTTGTCACTTTGGTGACAAAAACATGAGGGTAGACTATTATCTGAATGGTGGCAGATTAGGAAAAGGGGAGATGCAACGAGACCTGGGTGTCATGGTACACCAGTCATTGAAAGTAGGCAGGGGGGTTACACAAAAAGCTGGAGAAACTCAGCGGGTGCAGCAGCATCTAAGGGGCGAAGGAGATAGGCAACGTTTCGGGTCGAGACCCTTCTTCAGACTGGTCAGGGATCAGGGAAACGAGAGATATAAACAGTGATGTGGAGAGATAAAGAACAATGAATGAAAGCTATGCAAAAAAGTATTGATGATAAGGGAAACAGGCCATTGTAAGCTGTTTGTGGTGTGAAAATGAGAAGCTAGTGCGACTGGGGAGGGGGGGGGGGGAGATGGAGAAGGAATGTCAGGGCCCGAGGGCTGAGGGAGAGGTGGGGAGGGGGCAATCTGGGTTAACAGAATTGAGAAAATTCAATGTTTAAGCCCAGAGGATGCAGACTCCCCAAGTGGAATATGAGGTGCTGTTCCTCCAACTTGCGGTGTTGCTCACTCTGGCCGTGGAGGAGGCCCAGGACCGAGAGGTCGGATCCGGAATGGGAGGGGGAGTTGAAGTGCTGAGCCACCGGGAGGTCGGGTTGGTTATTGCGGACCGAGCGGAGGTGTTCGGCGAAACGATCGCCCAGCCTCCGCTTGGTCTCACCGATGTAGATCTGGAGCAACGGATGCAGTAGATGAGGTTGGAGGAGGTGCAGGTGAACCTCTGTCGGACTTGGAAGGACTGCTTGGGTCCCTGAAAGGAGTGGATGGGGGAGGTGAAGGGACAAGTGTAGCATCTCTTGCGGTTGCAAGGGAAAGTGCCCGGGGAAGGAGTGGAGCGGGAGGGAAGGGAAGAATTGACAAGGGAGTTGCGGAGGGAGCGGTCTTTGCGGAAGGCAGACAGGGGGGGGGAGATGGGAAGATGTGGCGAGTGGAGGGGTCACGTTGGAGGTGGCGAAACTGGCGGAGGACTATCTGTTGTATGCGCTGGCTGGTGGGGTGAAAGGTGAGGACCAGGGGGACTCGGCCCTTGTTGTGAGTTGGGGAATGGGGAGAGAGGGCAGTGTTGCGGGGTATGGAGGAGACCCTGGTGCGAGCCTCATTTATAGTGGGGGAGGGGAAACCCCATTCTCTGAAGAACGACGACATTTGTGATGACCTGGTGTGGAACACGTCCTCCTGGGAGCAGATGCGGCGTAGACGGAGGAATTGGGAATAGGGGATGGAGTCCTTACAGGAAGCAGGGTGGGAGGAAGAGTAGTCCAGGTAGCTGTGGGAGTCAGTTGGTTTGTAGTGGATGTCAGTCAGGAGTGTATCACCTGCAATAGAGATGGTGAGGTCAAGGAATGGTAGGGAAATGTCGGAAATGGCCCAAGTATATTTGATTGCCGGATGGAAGTTGGTGGTGAAATGGATGAAGTCAGTCAGTTGTGCGTGGGTGCAGGAGGTGACACCAAAGCAGTCGTCAATGTAACGGAGGTAAAGGTCGGGGGTGGGGCCCTGGTACGCCGAGAACAAAGATGGTTTGACGTGCCCGACAAAGAGGCAGGCGTAGCTAGGGCCCATGCTGTGTAGCATGCAGGTGCAGCAGGCAGTGAAGAAAGCAAATGGTATGTTAGCATTCATAGCAAAAGGATTTGAGTATAGGAGCAGGGAGGTTCTACTGCAGTTGTACAGGGTTTTGGTGAGGCCACACCTGGAGTATTGCGTACAGTTTTGGTCTCCAAATCTGAGGAAAGACATCCTTGCCATAGAGGGGGTACAGAGAAGATTCACCAGACTGATTCCTGGGATGTCAGGACATTCATATGAGGAAAGATTGGATAGACTCGGCTTGTACTCGCTGGAATTTAGAAGATTGAGGGGGGATCTTATAGAAACTTACAAAATTCTTAAGGGGTTGGACAAGCTAGATGCTGGAAGATTGTTCCCGATGTTGGGGGAGTCCAGAACAAGGGGTCACAGTCTAAGGATAAGGGTGAATTCCTTTAGGACCAAGATGAGGAAAACATTCTTTACACAGAGAGTGGTGAGTCTCTGGAATTCTCTGCCACAGACGGTAGTTGAGGCCAGTTCATTGGCAATATTTAAGAGGGCGTTAGATGTGGCACTTGTGGCTAAAGGGATCAGGGGGTATGGAGAGAAGGCAGGTACGGGATACTGAGTTGGATGATCAGGCATGATCACATTGAATGGCGGTGCAGGCTCGAAGGGCCGAATGGCCTACTCCTGCACCTATTTTTCTACGTCTCCTGGGTAGTGTCTGGAACTAGGAGTGACATTCAGAGCTGAGGGGATATGGGGTTGGTGCAGGGATGATGCTGGAGATGGTGATGAAGAACATCCTTCTTCTTCATGAATGGCAGAGCAAGCTGACAGGGCCCAATGCCCTCTTCCTATTCAACAGAGAAGAGAATTTCATTGGTGTATGTCAATAGATAAATTTATGCTGAATTTATTTATATATATATATATATACACACACACATATACAGTATATATATGTGTGTGTATGTGTACATATATACATTTATATATATATATATATGTATATGATCAGGTATATGATCAGGCTCAGACAAAACTCTGAACATTAATACCCCTTTATCTGTTATTTGCAGTTTATCAATTTATTTATTCACGTGTGTATTTAAGTATATAATGGTATATTACACACTGATCTGTTTTGTAGTCAATGCCTATAATGTTCTGTTGTGCTGAAGCAAAGCAAGAATTTCATTGTCCTGTCTGGGACACATGACAATAAAATCTTTTGACTTGACTTTTGACTTTTTTAATAAACAAACAATAATAGTCCAAAGACAAAAATAATGCCCCCCCCCCCCCCCCCCCAAAAAAAAGTCTATGTAGTTTGGAGCTTATTTGGAGGTTGCAAATGTTTAATAGCCTTTGTTTTGTCGGGAAGAAGCTGCTCGTGAACCTGGACGTTAGTTTTCAGGCTCGGATCCCTTCTTCCCGATGCTCGGGTCAAGTGGAGAAGCTGCAGGAGAAGCCCACCCCGCGGGCAGTCAGGGCCGGGCCAGGCCGGGGTCGGTGCAGGGGCAGGGGCAGGGGCAGGGGCAGGGGCAGGGGCAGGGGCAGGCTGAGAAAACCCTGGGTGCACAACATGCTGGAGACACTCAGCGGCAGCGGCGGCGGCGGCAGCAGCATCTATGGAGGCGACGCTTCCCGCCGCGCCTCCGCGTCTGTGTCTGACACAGAGAAGCCCCGAGAAACCAAAGATACTAGAGGCGCGGAGAGGCGGCACTAATCTCGCCAACCCCGCCCCCCGGCGCCGGCCCCCGCACCTCAGGAGCCGCTCCCGCTCCCGCTCCCGGCCCCGCGCCGTGAAGCCGCAGACACAGACACAGACACATCCATCGCCGACTCTCCGTCTCCGTCTCCGACTCGCCGCAACATGGCCGCCATCCACTTCCGGCTCCGGCCGCGGCCCCGGAAGCTGCCGGAGTCGCATGACGTCACACTTGCCCACAACAGGTCAACCCAGTGGATCCTCTCCCCAAAGGTACTGGGGGAGGGGGATTATTGCTCCCCCCCTCCCCCTCCCTCTCCCCCTCCTCCCTCCCTCCCTCCTCCTCCCTCTCTCTCCCCCTCCCTCCCCCCCTCTCTCTCCCCCCCCCTCCCCCCCTCCCCCCCTCTCTCTCTCTCTCCCCCCCTCTCTCCCCCCTCCCCCCCTCTCTCCCCCCTCCCTCTCTCTCCCCCCTCCCTCTCTCCCCCCCTCCCTCTCTCCCCCCCCTCCCTCTCTCCCCCCCCCCTCTCTCCCCCCCTCCCTCTCTCTCTCCCCCCTCCCTCTCTCCCCCCCTCCCTCTCTCCCCCCCCTCCCCTCTCTCTCCCCCCCCTCCCTCTCTCTCCCCTCCCTCTCTCTCTCTCCCCCCCCTCCCTCTCTCTCCCCCCCCCTCCCTCTCTCTCCCCCCTCCCTCTCTCTCTCTCTCTCCCCCCCCCTCCCTCTCTCTCCCCCCCTCCCTCTCTCTCCCCCCCCTCTCTCTCTCTCCCCCCCC
This sequence comes from Raja brachyura, assembly GCA_963514005.1. The sequence continues at coordinate 7,163,950 of OY740814.1, read as the reverse complement.
CTCTCTCTCCCCCCTCTCTCTCTCCCCCCCCTCTCTCTCTCCCCTCTCTAACTCCCCTCACTCCCTCCCATTTCTCCTTCTTCCTCCCCCTCCCTATCTCTGTCTCTCTCTCTCTCCCCCCCCCCTCTCTCTCCCCCCCCCCCTCACCCATTTGCCTCACCAATGCTGCTGCCGCCGACCCATATCTCTACTCCAGCCCCCCGCGGGCCTCCACCAGTGACTCCGCCGACCCTCGCCTCTCCACCGGCCACCAGCGGGCCAGAGCCATCACCCCATCAGATTTCCAGGCTCAGCACTGGGGCCCACAGCCTCCACGATGCAGACAGTGTTCCTCTCCCCCCCCCCCCCCCCCCTCCAACAGGGAACCTCAGTAGTGATGGGTCTTTCACTTCCCCCTCTTTTAACCAGGACACCCCGACCACACACCCGCTAGTTAAAATTCCCCGCTGTTTATTGTGGCTTTTTCTTTACATAGGTGCCTGAACGGTGCTCCGGTGAGCTCCAGCTCAGATGGACAGAGGGAAAGGAACAGGCATGGGCTACTAGTGTGGTGGGGGATTGTAGACTCAAACCAACTATTTGGCTTGGAAGTCACTCCAATTGCGTTCAGTACACTAACGTAACACCAGTACAACACTAGGTCACCAGGTAAAAGGGCTTGAAATCCTGGATGGAGTGGAGGAGGCAGGCAAGTGCTGCATCTGGTTTGTTAGTTCAAGTGCTGCATCTGGTTTGTTAGTTCAGTTTCGAGTTGCAGCAGGGAGACAGGCCTTTCAGCCCACTGAGTCCACACTGACCAGCGATCACCCGTTCACACTGGTTCTATGTTATCCCACATCCACTCTCTATACTCTGGGGCCAATTAACCTACAAACCCATTTTGGGAGATATGACAATACAACACTCTTGACTTGACCTGACTCTTAACTTTCCTCGAATTCTACTGACACATCCTTGATGTCGACACTGTTTCCTCTCCACAGACACTGCCTGACCTGCTGAGTGTTACCATCAGTTTCTATTCTGCAGAGTTTAGCAACAGAGGGCAAGCAGCAACACAGGATGTTGGTCAGTAGCCTCCGCTGACATTAATTAACAAGTAACATTAATTCTCAGAAATTAGCTGTGGGCTAGAAGCTGGAACCATAACATGACTGGCTTTAGGCCAATGTCGCTCTGGAATGGCAGAGGTTGCGGGGAGACTGGATAGAAGAATATAAAATTGTGAGAGGCATAGATAAGATAGACAGTCAGAACGTTTTTCCCAGGGTAGAAATGTAGGCAGGTACATGGTTGGGACAGGTTTGGAGGGATATGGACCAAACGCAGGCTGGTGGGACTAGTGTGGCCGATGTGGGCAAGTTGGGCCGAAGGGCCTGTTTCCACACTGAATCACTCTATGACTATCAAGAACTACAAAGCATTGCTTCAAGGTGAGAGGGGCAAAGTTTAAAGGAGATGAACGGGGCTAGTTTTTTAGACAGAGAATGGTGAGTGCCTGGACGATGTAAATTCTGCATTCAGCTCAACTTTGATCTAACCCAAAAGACTAAATGAGCCTGCGCTGCTGCCTCACAACACCACAGACCTTTGTTTCGATCTGTGAGGAGTTTGCACGTTCTCCCTGTGACTGCGAAGATTTCCTCCAGGTGCTCCAGTTTCCTTCCACATCCCAAAGGCATGTGGATTTGTAGGTTAATTGGTCTCTGCTAATTGTGTCTTATGTGGCAGGGAATGGATGGGAAAGTGGGATGACATCGAACTAGTGTGAAAGGATGATCAGTCGTCAGCACAGGCTCGATGGGCCGAAGGGCTTGTTTCCATGCTGTATATCAAAATTAAACTAAAGACACCAAATCAATCTCCTATGCATTGAGATAATAGGTCTTATTGTTGGAAATTAATTAAAAATGTACCTATTCATTTCATAGAATATGAATATCACTCTAATCCTAGCTCAAGTATATACTTCTCTGTGTTGGAGGCAGATACAATAGTGGCATTTTAGAGACTTTTGGATAGGAGAGAATGGAGCGATATGGCCCAGGAAGATAAAGGTTCAACTTGGCATCATGTTTGGCACAGACATTGCGAGCCGAATGGCCCATTCCTCTGCTGCACTATGTCCTGGCCCTTGTTGAATAACACAGAGGTCACCATTCCAAGGCAGACATAAATGCTGGAGAAACCCAGCGGCTGAGGCAGCATCTATGGAGCGAAAGAAATAGGCAACGTTTCGGGTCGAGAACCTTCATCATTCCAATGCTTCCAGTGGAAGAAGATGGTATTTTTACTCATTAGACATTACGGCAATGGAAAATTCAGTGAATGTTTTCATAGAATCGTAGCAAAGAAGCAGATTTTCCAGCCTGTTAGTTCCGCTGAAAGAATGATCTAATCTTCCACTTCCCCGTTCTCTCTTTGGGGCATTGTAATGCAGCTGTACAAGTCGTTGGTGAGACCACACTCGGAGCACTGTGTGCAGTTCCAGTTGCCCAGTTATCTGAAGGATGTCATTAAGTTGGAAAGGGTGCAGAAGAGATTCACCAGAATTTTAGCTGGGCTTGTTTTTGGGAGAGGTTGGGACTTTTTTCTTTAGAGTGCAGGAGCCTTGTAGCCAGGATCGAACCCTGGTCTCTGGCGCTGTACGCGCTGTAAGGCAGCAACTCTACCGCTGCGCCACGGTGCTGCCCTGAGTTGGGCCTGAGGGACTGTTTCCATGCTGTGTAACTCTATAACTCTTTGAATCAATGACCGTAATCTCAGGATTAAGTGAAACATACATACTTCATGCAGTTGCAGCAGTTGATGGCAGGCAGCTGGTAAATCTAGTGCGATCGGCAATAAAATGATCTTCAGAATATGCGAGGGGTTTCCCCATTTGAAGCATAGTCATTTTGCGTAGGCCCACTCTCAACTGTTCTGCGCTGGTTGCTGAGAATTTGGGAGTTTCCCCTCCTCTCCTTCCAGTACATGCAAACGGAATCATGTACACTTTCATATCCGAACATTGCTGACAAAGCCAGCATTTGTGGGCCAATCGCCTTTAAACTGACTACAATTGGCAATCTTTCAGTCTGAAGAGTTCAGAGGATGTTTTCAAGAGAGAGTTAGGTTCAGCTCTTAGGGCTAAAGGAATCAAGGGATATGGGGGGAAATGCAGGAACTGGGGTACTGATTTTAGATGATCAGCCATGATCATATTGAATGGCGTTGCTGGCTCGAAGGGCCAAATGGCCCACTCCTGCACCTATTTTTTTCTATGTTCTATGTTTTTAAGTATCTTGACCCGAAACGTCGTCTGTCCACAGATGCTGCCTGACCTGTGGAGCTCCTCTAGCAATTTGAGTTTTGATCAAGGTTCCAGCATCTGCAGTTTTTTTGTGTCTGCATGATTTTCATGGCTATTTGAGATGGCATTTAAAAGTGAACCATGTTGATAGACCTAAAGTCACATTGTTAGGGAAGTCAGTTTTCCTTCTCTGAAGGGCCTTAATAAGGCAGCAGACTTTTAATGACATTTGATTTTTTTTAAATGTACCCTTCATTGCTCGTGTCTACTTTTTATTGAAATTGGAGAAATTCTAATTGGAATTGGACGATCATACCATGGGCTTGTAAGCTGACCAAGTGGAATTTGAGGTGCTGTTCCTCCAGTATGCCCAAGGCCTCACTCTGGCAGTGGAGGAGACCCAGGACAGTAAGGCTGATATGGGAAGGGGAGCTAAAAGAAAGGGGATTGGCAATCAGGAGATTCAGCAGTCTTTGGTAAATAGACTGCAAGTGTTCAGCAAAATGGTCATCTGATCTACGCTTGGTCTCCATATTCAAAACATACTTTGGCTCCAGCATTGCCAGCTAGCCTCTCTCTCTCTCTCTCTCAGTGTATGCTTCATAAGTGTAGGTGACTTAAATCGCGGTACCTCAGCACAAATTTTAAGGCGGTAATCTTTGCACACTGATGCAATCATCAGCGCCTCTACTTCCTGAGAAGATTACGGAGATTCGGTATGTCAAAGAGGATTTGCTTGAACTTCTACAGGTGCACAGTAGAGAGCATACTGACAGGCATCGTGGCCTGGTTCGGCAACTTGAACGTCCAAGAGTGGAAAAGACTTCAAAAGGTTGTGACCACCGCCCAGTCCATCTCCGGCTCTGACCTCCCCATCATCAAAGGGATTTATCGAAGTCGCTGCCCCAAAAGGGCAGCCAACATCATCACAGACCCACACCATCCTGGCCACACACTCATTTCACCATTGCCATCGGGAAGAAGGTACAGGAGCCTGAAAACTGTAACGTCCAGGTTCAGGAACAGCTTTTTCCCTACAGCCATCAGGCTATTAAACACAACAACAAATAAGCTATGAACTACAACCGACTTATTATTATTGCACTGTATTTGTTTATTTATTGAGTATGTGTGCGTGTGTATATACACACACACACTGAACTTTTCTTCTCCCGCTATGTACAATGTTTACATATTCTGTTGTGCTGCAACAAGTAAGAATTTCATTGTCCTATCTGGGACATATGACAATCAAACACCCTTGACTTGACTCTTGAGTTCATCGTAGCCTGTCAGGGAAACTGGTTGTACTGTAATCCAATTTGAAATGAGCATCCTGTGGGGATTTATACTGAACATCTGACAGGGCTGGGTCCCTGGCTCCGTAAGGCGACAAGTATACTGGTGCGCCACTGTGCCACCCAACTGTGATGCAGCAGAGCTTTGATCTGATGTGTTGTTTGTGAGGTTGCCGAAACTCTTGCACATGTAAACCTCACATATGTGCACCACTGATCACAAACCCTGCCGAATCCATCGCTTCCACTCCAGGTCTGCCAAATGAACTGGTGTTTTGAACATAATTTAAAAACATACTTGAATTCTTGCTCTTTGAATTTCCACCCAGTTACTGGGAAAGTGAAAGAGACAATTGCTCAGTCACACCTATTCAACATGCAGCGGGGAATCTGCCAGACCACAGTTTCGGAATTCATCACAGCTTCGTGCCATCGAAAAACAGAAGGGCAGAAGAAAGATAAGGGCATTAACATTCAAGCAGCTATATGACCTGTTTTCACACCTTGCTCTTCCATATCTCTATGTCTCTTTCTCCCCTGACTCAGTCTGAAGAAGGGTCTAGATCCAAAACGTCACCCATTCCTTCTCTTCAAAAATGTCTGTCCTGCTGAGTTACTCCAGCATTTTAAGCAGTAAGCCGAATTTAGCAGTGTGGCATCAAGAAGGTTCTGTCGATCCCTCTTTAATTAAAAGCTATTAAGAGAAGCAAACTCATTTTATTTTAATAACAAAACTTTTTATTAAAGTTTTTTGTTGCCCAACGTGTTGGAAGAACGTGTTGCAACAGTGGATTAGATGGACAGACGATATTTTGGGTGGGAACCCTTCTTCAGACTGATTCACCCATCAGTCAGAAATGTCACACTCTGCAATATTGCCAACCCATTCCCTCTCCAGATGCTGCCTAACCCACTGAGTTCCTCTAGCACTGTTTTGCTCAACATTCCAGCATCAGCAGTTTCTTATGTCTCCATTCAACAGTCTGGTTCACTATCTGCTCAGGAGATACACGCAATAACTCTCTGGAACGATATCAATCAGCACACTGTTTCTATTAGCACACAGTTAGAGATAGCCCTTAGGGTTAACAGAATCAAGGGATGGGGGGGAAAAAGCAGGAACAAGGTACTGATTCTGGAAGATCAGCCATGATCATATTGAATGGCGGGGTGCTGGCTTGAAGGGCCGAGTGTCCTACTCTTGCGCCTACTTTCTATGTTTCTACTTCAGATCAATGTATTAGATTGTGGATCTCATTATGATGGGGCAGAATGGGTGCAAGGATCAATGGTTGGATCCATAACCAACCTAAAAAGGAAGCCAATTGTGGTCACCGGCCAACCACTGCTGCCACAGGGCATCACCAAGGGACGTCAGCAACTTCAATAGCCTTGGGTTTTATCGCCAGATCAGGAAAGACAAGCCCAAAGTCATGACCAGAGCCAATAGTGACACCCCCAAATATTTCCTACACAAATGTTTCTCTCTTTTTTTCTTTTCTAGGGTCTATCTCTTAATCTCCTTTCTCTAACTCTTTGACTAAGGGTTCTTTTTTCTTTTCCTTTGGCCCACTTTTTCACTTTCACAACTCTTTTCACTTTCTCTGTTTCTATAAAAACCTTAATATTAAGGGGTACAATGATTGTAACAATATATATGGGATATACACCAATGTATTTACCTCTAATAAATAAAAATATTTTTTTTTTAATAAAAAAATGTTCCCTACACCAAACCAGGGTGTTGAAGGTGGTGAAGGGGAGTGGGGAGAGAGCTGGCAATAGGTATGGTCATTGAATGTCACAGGGAGAGAATGGCACCTGTTACTCATCACAACACACCTTGCCCGAGTCAAGAGTGTTTAATTCTGTTATAGGAGCAGAATTAGGCCATTCGGCCCAACAAGTCTACTCTGCCATTCGAGCAGGGCTGATCTTTCTCTCTCAACCCCATTCTCCGGCCTTCTCCCCATAACCCCTGACACCCATACCAATCTACCAATCTCTGCCTTAAAAATATCAATTGACTTGGCCTCCACAACTGTCAGTGGCAATGATTTACACAGATTCGCCTCCCTTAATTATCATATGTACTGACAATGGGACAATTAAGTTCCTACTTCTTCAGTGTTACAGGCCCATGTTTCTAGGGGAACACAAATATATTTGAATATTTAGCATTTAAGCATAGATCCTTCATTGACATCAGAGCCATGGCCTTGAAACGAGTGCTTCGTGCACTCATTGACACTGATCCTACCATTACTGGGACCAGCGTAAATGATATTCTTTCCACATTCAGACAGAGTTTATAGGATGGCTTCATTTTTCCAACTATCATCTCCATGTTTTGTTGTGAAGACTCCAGTCTTTGCATTTTTGCAGCTCTGCGGGTTAGAGCAGTGGGTCCAAACAAAACTCTCATCAATTCAATGGAGAAACACAGACCTGGATTCCTTCAGGTTGAGACAAGAGATGCTGGAGTCTTGAGCAAAACACAAAGTGCTGGAGAAACTCAGCAGGTTCGGCAGCATCTGGGGAGGTTAAAGACGGGCAACGTTTTGGTCGTGACACTCCTTCAGACTCACGTTGGTTGATTCCTACAAGTTGGTTTCGATATGGACTTCAATGACTGTGGGGGTTAAATGAGTTTTCAGGTAAATAACCCACACTATCGTTTTATGTTTTTGCAAATTCCCCCTGCCTACAGATTACTCACAACAGGTTGGGTTTTGAGAGGGTGGGGAAAGTCGACATTTAAAAAAAGCAAAAAGATTACAAACCTCAGTTGTCAGAGATTATTTTCTTTAAAGAAAACATCCATAACTTGGGGCAAACAGCAATTTCCCCTTGCCAGAATCATATGGTATAGTTGTCTTCAACACATCAGAGTTGAGTACAAGAGTCAGGCAGACATGATGCTGCTTGATAGGACTTTGCTTAGGCTGCATTTGGAGTATCGTGTGCGGTTCTGTTCACCTCATTACAAGAAGAGTGTGGAGTGGGTGCAGAAGGGGTTTACTAGAATCCTGTTTGGATGAAGTCTCAGTCTGAAGGGTCTCAACCCAAAAAGGCAGCTATTCCTTTTCTCCACAAATGCTGCATGACCTGTCGAGTTACTCCAGCATTTCATGTTTATCTTCGGTGTAAACCAGCATCTGCAGTTCCTTCCTACACATGCTGTTTGGATTAGAGACCATTCGCTACTAGGAGAGGTTGGACAAACTTGGATTGCTTTCTCTGGAGATTCAGAACCTGATATGTATATACAATTATGAGATGTATAGATGCCGTAGACCATCAGAACTTTATCACAGGGTAGAAATGTCAAAGGCTAGAGCTTTACAGCGAGAGGCAAAATGTTTAAAGGAGTTGCGAGGCACAAAATATATATATTTTTTTTAATATTGGGTGCCTGCAACACACTGCCAGGTGGTGGAGGAAGCAAATACAATAGTGATATTTAAGAGGATTTCAGATCAGCAAATAGATATGCAGGGAATGGAGGTATATAGTTCATGTTGAGGTAAAGGAGATTAGTTTAACTTGGCATCATGTTGGGCATGGACATTCTCGTCCCATCATGTTCTGTGCTCCAGGTAGCTACAAGCCTTCTCCTTTGTGTTCTAATCAGTCTGGTAGTTTGAATTTGGTTGAGGCTTGGAATGCAATTAAGCCAAGATTCTGAACTGATTTAATCAAATGTGCCAAACAATGCAGGAATGGGTGGATCTGCTTTTTGTTCTTCCATTGTCAAAATAGATCCAAGTAACAGCTGTAATAATTGTATCAAGTGCAAAGACTGTGTCCAATGGAATTGTATGGGCAGTGTTTTCTTTGATCACTATCAGTAGAATCCCTGGCCAGCCCACCTGAAGCATTTAGGAATGGACAAAGGATAATCCAATTTCCTCACTGTATCTCGAGAGTCTAAAGTCAATCAACAGAATCTGCTCAGGCTTAGTAGTTTCAAAGGTAATAGATTGATAGCCAATCATTTCTGCAATCTTGCCAAACTAACTATTCGTTGCGCAGGCTGTAGAAGATTGTAAACCACACAAGGCTGAAGTTACACAAGGACTTTTTGTAACAATGCCACATGCAAGCAACAAACAAGTTTTTTAAAAAAAATGCGTCATTGCTGACCAATAGGCAAGATAGCACATGGGTTGCACGAGAAAGGTTACCGGGTTGTTGAAGAGTTTAGTTTTATTTAGCAAAACTGCATGTCTACAGGGCCTCAGCCCACACCCTCTCACACTAGTTCTATGTTATCCCACTTTCTCATTCACTCCCTACAAACTTGTACTCCCTACAACATGTTTACAGTGACCAATTAACCTACAAACCCACGTGTCTTTGGGGTGTTGGAGGAAACCGGAGAACCCAGAAGAAAACCAGGGAGAACGTGCAAACTCTACACAGCCAGCACCCAAGGTCAGGATTGAACACGGGGTCTCTGGTGCAGTGAGGCAGCAGCTCTACCAACTGTGTGACTCTGCTACCACTGTGTTGGGAGTGGGATTGTAAGGAACATGTGGCAATTTTGGGCAAGACACTGACCAGCAAAATTCTTCCAGCACAGTGTGCCAGGTCTGACGGGACAATGTTTGCGCATCTTGGTCCTGCCAGCTGCACCGTTGTGCCACCCAGATGCAGGGTGTTGTGTCTGCAAACAAACTAAGAGAGTTCTCACATTTCACATGGTGAATGGAAGGTCTCATTGTTTAGCAAACATTACACTAAAATCATAAAGGGGCGAGTATTTTGCTTCAGTGCAAAGCAAATCTAATGCTTGAAAGCATTCCATAATATGTACAGGCTAATTGATAGTCCTATCACCTGTACATACAAGTCAAAATGAAAGAGATTTCAGATGTTGTGAATAATGGGTCCAAATCGTTCCCCACACCGCATCATACTCAATGGCCTATTTTCTGGAACAAAGCACAAAGAGCTTAGAGACACAGCTGGGAAATAGGCCCTTTGGCCCACTGAGTCCACGTCAATAATTGATCAGCCATACACTAGTTCTATGCTATCCCATCGTACACACTAGGGGCAATGTACAGAAACCAATTATCTATAAACCTGTAGTAACTCAACGAGTCAGGCAGCATTTTTGGGGAAAATGAAACGTTTTGAGCCGAGACCCTTCTTTTTGTGCGTCTTAAACCAGCACCTGCAGCTCCTTCCTACACATTATTTCTACAAACCTATACGTCTTTGGAATATTGGAGGAAACTGGAGCACCCAGAGGAAACCCACGCTGTCACGGGAGAACATGCAAAACATTTTGCATCGATGGAAAAGATTAAGAGGGATCTGAGGTAAATATCTGTGCTTCCTTCCATGAAGCAGATTCTCTATCCAGTCGGCTAGTTCTCCATGGATCCCATGCGATCCAAGCTTCCAGAGCAGCCTGCAATGTGGTACCTTATCAAATGTCTTCCTGAAGTCCATGTAGACAATGTCTACAGCTTTGCACTCAACAATTTTGGTTACATCTTCAAAAAACTCTGCATACAAAACTGCCCCTAATCACCCAGTCTATCCAAATGCTTATATATCCCATCCCTCAAAATCCTCTCCAGTAATTTGTCAACCACTGTTAGGCTCACTGGCCTACTATGGTTCCCTGTTCCCTGGCACCCGACTTGTATCAAATGATGGATTATGTTGGATTAACTCAGCGGGGCAGGCAGCATCTCTGGATCTCGACCCAAAACTATATCCATTCCTTCGATCCAGAGATGCTGCCTGTCCCGCTGAGTTACTCCAGCATCTTTGGAGTAAACCAGTATCTGCAGTTCCTTCTTGCACACCGTGTCAAAAAGATGTTTTTTTAATCTCTTAGCCAGGGTGCCTGCAATTTCTTCTTGATTACATTTCTAATTTAAAAACTGCCATTACTCAAGGATGCAGGGTCATTTGCAGAAGCAAATGGCAGTTGCGGTGTAATTAGGAATCTTTCATGATTCTCTACTCACATTTCTCTGGCCTTTTATCTCCACTCCCGAGCTCCCCCATATCTGAGAGTTTCCAAACTCCATTTATATCAATAGGAGAAATTTGGTAAAGACCCTTCAAACAGCACAAGATAGTTGCCACGGCAATTTTTAATGCTGTCAGTGGATGTTTGAAAAACCTCAAACTCCAGATAAATCTCCCCAGGCATTTTTTTGGACATTCCATGGGATTTTTATGTCTACCCATCGAGGTCAAAGAAACTCAGTTTAACTCTTGGTAAACGTTCAAGTTTAACTCCTGTATGGTAAAAAAAGCAGCTTCTGAAAAAGAAACGTAGTGAGATCCACAATTAGAGCTCATCTCCCTCTTGCAGCTTTCAAAATTACTTGCATGTTAGACTGGTTTTACTGCATATACATTGGCACACATTACAAATTACATGTTTTTAACACAAGAAAGTAAAATGACTAATTGTGCAGCACAGCATGAATGCCATGGCTGCATTGTTGAGCAAAGACATGTCGAGAAGTTTGTCACCACTTACTCAGGCACTGATAAATGAAAGTGCATTTCGATAGTCGAGACACATTTTATTTGGATTTTAGTCTTTGGAGATACAGCCAAGGAAACAGGTCCTTCAACCCACCGAGTCCGCACCAACCAGAGAGTGGTGAATCTGTGGAATTCTCTGCCGCAGAAGGTAGTTGAGGCCAGTTCATTGGCTTTATTTAAGAAGGAGTTAGATGTGGCCCTTGTGGCTAAAGAGATCAGGGGTGTGGAGAGAAGGCAGGTACGGAATACAGAGTTGAATGATCAGCCATGATCATATTGAATGGCGCTGCAGGCTCGAAGGGCCGAATGGCCTACTCCTGCATCTATGTTTCTACGACCAGCAATCACCCCTTACACTAGCACCATTCTACACACTGGGGACAATTAACAGAAGCAAATTAACCAACAAACCTGTATGAATTTGAGTGTGGGAGAAAACCGGAACACCTGGAAAAAACCCACGCTGTGACAGAGGGAACATACAAACAGCACCTGTAGTCAGGATCTAACCCACGTCTCTGGCGCTGCAAGGCAGCATCTCTACCGCGATGCATAAACTGGGCATTGGACATGAATGACAATAAGCGGTATGGATTTCTACAGTTTAAAATAAGTTCATTTTGCAAGGCTGATTAAGAGATGAAAAACCCATGTAAAAAAAAATTGAAATACTTAGTTCAGACTTCCTGCCAGTTTGAACAGGTGAACTTCATGACTCAAGGCAAAATAATTCCATGCATGAGATGGGTAGTGAGATTCCAAGAAACAGGCTGCATTCAAGCATTTTATTATCCATGCAGACCTAAATTTGCTCTTTGGTTATTTGTTCAAATTACGAGAAGCAGCTATATACGCTTGAACAGTTACAGAATATTTCCGTGTGTAGGAAGGAACTGCAGGTGTTGGTTTAAATTGATAAGACACAAAATGCTGGAGTAATTCAGCGGGACAGGCAGCAACTCTGGAGAGACGAGTCTCAACCCGAAACGTCACCCATTCCTTCTCTCCAGAGATGCTGCAATTCCCACTGAGTCACTCTGGCATGTCGAGTCTATCTGCAATACTCTCTACAGGTGTACGGTAGAGAGCCTGGTTCAGCAACTTGAACGCCTAGGATTACAAAAAGTGACGGATTATCGGTACCGACCTCCCCACCATCGAAGGGATTTATAGGAGGCGCTGCCTCAAAAAGGCACCCAGCAACATCGAGGGAGTGCAGCGTAGGTTTACAAGGTTAAACCCCGGGATGGCGGGACTGTTATATGCTGAGAGAATGGAGCGGTTGGACTTGTACACACTGGAGTTTAGAAGGAGAGGGAATCTCATTGAAACATATAAGAATGTTAAGGGCTTGGACACACTAGAGGCAGGAAACATGTTCCCGATGTTGGGAGAGTCCAGAACCAGGGGCCACAGTTTAAGAATAAGGAGCAAGCCATTTAGAACGGAGACGAGGAAACACTTTTTCTCACAGAGAGTGGCGAGTCTGGAATTCTCTGCCTCAGAGGGCGGTGGAGGCAGGTTCTCTGGATGCTTTCAAGAGAGAGCTAGATAGGGCTCTTAAAAATAGCAGAGTCAGGGGATATGGGGAGAAGGCAGGAACGGGGTAATGATTGGGGATGATCAGCCATAATCACATTGAATGGCAGTGCTGGCTCGAAGGGCCAAATGGCCTACACCTATTGTCTATTGTCACCTTGGCCACACTCTAATTTCACTCTTGCCATTGGGAAGATATAAGCCTATGAAAACCAGGACTTCCAGATTTTGTTACAGCTTCTTCCCAGTAACTATCAGGCTATTGAACACTACAAAACCACCTACTAGACTACAAACTGTCTTGGTTGCAACCAGGAATTTTGGGTGCTGTTTTGTACACTAATATTGGGTTTTTCTTTATTTATTGATTTTTTGTATTATGTTATCTATTGAGTATTGTGTATGCAGACGTGTTATGCTGCTGCAAGTAAGAATTGCGTTGTTTCGTTTCAGTACATACAACAATTAAACTCTCTTGACAGCTGGAATCCTACCAAACTTCTAGTACACACTAGAACTGTAAACAGAGCAAGCAGCAAGTTCTAACACATCATTAATTCAACAGCTGCTACAGAAAAAGACAATTTTGGATGGATGACCAATGGATAGATTTAAAAAGTATGTTTCAAGGAACAGGATAGAAATGGGGGGGGGGGGGGGGGGTGAGGGAATAAACCGTTGATTTTGGGTGAAGGCAAAGACAAGGCTACCATAAAGCAAGTAGGAATTAAGTTAAGCAAGGGATCATAAGGGAAAGAAGGGGTCATGAAATGCAAGTCAGATTAAAGAGAATCCCAAGAACTTTCATACATAAATTAAAAAACAAGAGGATATACTAGTCATAAGAAAGAAATAAGAGGAAGCAAGCGCCCATTACAAACCATAAACACAATATGACAATCATTAGCAAGGAAAAGTAACTCATAATTTAGTCAATGAAACTGTCATTTATTCCCTCCAGTAGAATGCCATCTTGGGGAGAACTTCTGAGAGTTGATGCTGAGGGTCACCAACAATACAATAAAACATATAAAGACATTATCACACCAACATCAGAACGTTAGTGCCCAACTGAAGTCATTTTTATTTAAAAGATGGCAGCCCTGCTTTGGGTGCTTATATATTATGTACTTTAAGGCTTTCATTCCAGTCACACAAATGATAGCTTTAACTTGGAATGCTTTCCAATTGGAATTTAATGGTTTTGTAGAAGAGCTGAGCTTATTGCTTGAACAATATAACAACTGTAGTGCTGCTAATCCCATATTTTGGTCCTTATACCCAATTGGCATCTTGGCTCAACACAAACAGCAATTCCATCTGGAGCTTCAGCCACAATACAGAATCACTTGAGTTGATGGTAAAATGCTAGTTGAAAACAAAGGATGATTCCAGTCTTCAAAAAAAGTCTCATTTATTTATTTACAATGCACACCACTCTCACCCGACGCAGGCTGAGAAGTTATTCTATTAAAACAACTGGTTCAACTGGGCAGTCATGGTGGCACAGCGGTAGTTGCTGCCTTGCAGCAAAATGCAGCACCAGAGACCCGGGTTCGATCCAGACAATGGGTACTGTCTGTATGGAGTTTGTGCGTTCTCCCCGTGATCTGCGTGGGTTTTCTCCGAGGTCTTCGGTTTCCTCCCACACTCCAAAGACGTACAGGTTTTTATGTTAATTGGCTTGATTTAAAAAAATGTTAAATGGTCCAAGATGGCGATATGCAGAGTACTGCCCTGCTGACTACAAAATTCAGAAGGTTCAAAAATTACAGGAAGGATGTGGAGGCTTTGGAGAGAGTGCAGAGGTGGTTTACCAGAATGCTGCTTGCTGGGGTATGAGCTGCAAGGAGAGGTTGGACAAACTTAAGATTGTTTTCTCTGGAACGTTCGACCCAGAATGGATGCCCGACAGAGGTATACAGAATTATGAGACACAGACAGTCAAAACAGTTTTCCAAGGTTGGAAATGTCAAAGAGGGCATAGCTTTAAGATGAGAGGGACGCTTAAAAAGAGATGCACACGGCAAGTTTTTTTTAACTTAGTGGTGACAGTGGCTGGTATGCGGCGGAGGAGGCAGATTAGATAGTGGCATTTAAGAAGCTTTTAGATTGGCACATGGACATTCAGGGAATAGAGGAATATGAATCACAAGCAGGCAAATGGGACTAGCTTAGATGGGGCATCTTGGTCAGCATTGGTGAGACTGCATTGAAGGGCCAGTTTCCATGCTTGTGTGACTACAGTCAATACTTCTCTGACTATGATAAATGAAACAGAGCTACATGACAATTGCAACTGCCACTTTGCACAAATTCACTGCTATAACTGTACAACAATGTGATCAAATTTGTTTTAACCCGATTTCAATCTTTGAAAAAGACATTCTTCCCAAGTAATTTGTTCCCAAATTAAGCAATAAAAAGTGACACTGCTTTGAAACCTAAATGACTCTCTCCAACTGGACATAGTCTGCACATTTGTCCAAAAGGGTCTCAGCTGAGGGAATAGCTGCAAACCCAACCAGCATGTCAACCAGTGGAATTTACATTTTGTATTTGCATCTGTGATACACAACCTGCCGGCCACATTGACCAATCTAGGTTCCCTAAAAACTGCCCTTCCAAATTGACACCGACTTTACCTTGCATTAAACGTTATTCCCTTATCATGTACCTGTACACCGTGATGGCTCGATTGTAATCACGTATTGTCTTTCCACTGCCTGGTTAGCACGCAACAAAAGCTTTTCACTGTACTTTGGTACATGTGACAATAAACTAAACTAACCAACAGGACTTGTTGCGTAATTGTTCCAATTTGTATAGTGTTCTTCACAGACATCACCAGGAAATATGGCCCAAGGTCTCGTTGGCCATTCAGCATAACCTATTCATTCTGGCTCTGGATAGGGCAGGGTTTCTCTTTACATCTTAAAAATAATACGTCAATAATGTTAAGTTGTCTCAAGGGAATTACAACCCCTTGTGCATATCATTTCAACCACAAGTTTTTGTAAATACCCAATTCCAAAGCTCTCCTGCCCAAATATCAAACCATTAAGCATCTTGCATGAACCATCATCTAGTGAAATTAATTGCCAAATTTTTATCACTCGCCATAGAAGATTGTAGATCCCCATACCCGAACGAAAAGTTGACCTGGCCATCATTTGCTGGTAAAAATCCTTATTTTCTACTTTAACTTAAACATACCAAATCCCCTGGCAGGTGCTTCCAGGTTTAGAATTGATAAAGCCACAAAGAAAAGGTTTATTATAGTACTCTGCAATAGAAGAAATAAAATCCCACCTTCTGCAGACTTCATCCCAGCCCTGAGAACAATTCACGGACCTGATCCCAAAAATAACATCTCACGTCACCCAAGCAACCAAAGGATCTGATCAGCATTGTTAATTTCCAATTCTCGGTATCAAAGTCTTATATTTTTCGACATAATAAAAAAGCCATTTTCCTAATAATTCTCTAGTTAAAAAAATAAAATCTCTTAATATTGTCACACCCATGTAGAACAATTCAAGGGCCACATCAGCCATTGCTAAGGCAGCACAACTTTAGTTGATTGTCATGTGAACCACGGTAGTGAGAACACCTTTGTTGCGTTCTAACCAGTCAACTGGCACCGTATGTGGATCCACACTGTACCTTGCCCTCTCCCCTGCCTCCGCCATCACCAGTAGGAATGGGCTCAATTTTCATGTTGTTACCTTCAATCGTCATGGCCAAGTTTGAACATGTCCATGAAGAAATTGATAAAATCCATACCAAACTCATTCAACCCAAAATTCATTACTAGCGTGCATATTTGACAAGGTCACCAAAACAACGACTGGATTTTTGTGATTCTTCATGGTTAACTTTTATTGTTGGGAGGTGGGGCAAGAAGAATTTCAAAAATCCCATGTATTGATTACCACCTGCGATCGTTGCAGGAAGTTATTCTGACATTCAGGGTCACAGCCTCCATTAATCTCTTGGTTAAAATCTTGGAAATAGAGTTAGCAAGTGCTCATATGTCATTGCATTGTAACCTGTTATATTATTTAGCACTTTGCCACAGTTAATGCAAAAAATAAAAAGATTGTGCTCTCTATATTCTTAACCTTGTTTGAACTCGAGTCATCCAGACAGGCATCTGTGTCCATATAAATTCCTCTTATCTCGCCAATTTTCCAGAGTAATAAATGACTATGAACCTTTCAGGCAGATAGTTTTAGATCTCTGGTACATTCTGTGCTACCAATAAGTTCTTGTTCTTGTTGGGAGTTCTTGTTAATCTCCCTTATCTAGTCCTCAGTGTTACATACCTTCACTACATTTCTTCAGCCTTCCCGATCTTCTTTCACATCTAACCTTCTCCAGTCATCATCATATTCTTCCTAGGCAGACAAAAATGCTGGAGAAACTCAGCGGGTGAGGCAGCATCTATGGAGCGAAGGAAATAGGCGCGTTTTGGGTCGAGACCCTTCTTCAGACTGAAGTGAGGGTGGGGTGGGAAGTGGGCTAGGGAGATCTGGGAAGGGGAGGAGAAAGCATGGACTACCTGAAATTGGAGAAGACAATGTTCATACCGTTGAGGTGTAAACTGTCCAAGTGAAATATGAGGTGCTGTTCCTCCAATTTACAGCGGGCCTCACTCTTGCCATGGAGGCGGCCCAGGACAGAAAGGTCGGATTCGGAATGGGAGGGGGAGTTGAAGTCCTGAGCCACCAGGAGATCAGGTTGGTTACTACGAACCGAGGGGAGGTATTGGGCGAAACGACCGCCAATCCTACACATGGTCTCAACAATGTAGAGCAGCTGTGGTGTGGTGAGAACTATGGGCAGCACCCATATTGGGATAGTAGTTATTACAGGTGAGGCAAGGCCTCCCTGCTCTTAGCTGATGTACATAATCACTGGATTCCAAGGTTTCACAAGACTTCCTTGCTGCAAACTTAGGAAAGCAGATTAAAGTTCAAAAGAACAAGTCTCTGACAAAAATGTTGTTTTACACTGTCTGGCTGGTTTCTATCAGACAAGTATGACTCACTGTAAATAGTCATAGGATCTCTCATAACCATCTTAAAACCCAAGCAAGATTGTTAATTTCTCATCAAAATACTGATCACGTCAATGATGTGGGAAAGCACCTAAGGAAAACATGCAAACTCCACACAGTTAACTCCAGAGATTAGAACCAAATCTGGAGTTGCCAGAGGTGTAAGAACAGCAGTTTTGTTGGCCTCGCCTCTGCTGAGGATTTGTACTGTTTTTTTTTACTGTGAAATGCACACTCAAGCAGCAGAAATTGTCTATATAACTAAAAGTCTCATCTTGACCATTTCCTGTCTGCGCTGTATATTGATTAAAAAAAACCGCTACCCCATATCACTGATTTTTGGCCATCTTACTAACAAAGCCCTCCTCCGCTGAGGCAACCCCAAGGATTTTTCCAATCGATGAAAACAAAAAAGTTATGAGTGTTTAAAAAAATCTCGAGATCAGCTGATTGGTCCTCTCGCCTGTCAATCGCGATGATGGAGGTAACACCCCTTCCGGTGGGGAGAGGAGGACTATAAAACCCCAGATGCCTGGACACGAGTCAGTCACTCTGGAAGATCGCGAGGGAGAGGCCACAATTGCGATTCTAAGCTGTGAATCAACTGAACTGTGGGTCTGCAATGTACTTGCAATAAATGATTTGTTAGCCCTTAATGAAAATGCAATGAGTTGTTTGGCCCGGCCTGTGCTTGAAATTGCAATGGAAATGAAAATGCAATGAGTTGTTTGGCCTGCCCTGTGCTTGAAACTGCAATGGAAATGGAAATGAAATGAGTTGTTTGGCCTGCCCCGTACTTGAAACTGCAATGGAAATGGAAATGAATTGAAAATGCAATTAGTTGTTTGGCCTGTCCTCTGCTTGAAACTGCAATGGAAATAGAAATGAATAGGTCATGCTGCTACCTCCAAACTAAAATTTGCCTGACCTGATGTCTCAAAGGTGATCCTTTTAACTGTGGAATACCACAAAAAAAAGATATAAAGTTAGGCCTTGTAGGGACATGACAATGCTTTGGAAAGTACAACTTTGCTTGATCTTGGTATACCAGTATTATACCATGCATAATTGCACACCGACCAACTATCTGTGGAATTAAGACGTTAAGACTTTGATTTAGCAATTAACCTTTTGAAGATATGTGTGCTAATTTGTTACTGTAATGTGCAAATATTACTTGTACATTCCAGGAAATAGAAAAGTCTTTGAAGATACAAATCTGACCATGTTAACTACACTGAAAGTTTCCCATTAACATGGGAAAATATTGATTAATTGGTTATTCTAAACTCAATAGTTACATTTGAACCCATAATGCTGAACTTTTAAATATTCTGCCGGATATGGCACCATTCTTCACATTATCCTGAAAACCAGTTTGTTAATGGAAATAGGAATGGCTTTTATGAATAACATGGCATTAATGGTGGTATTCTCTGCATATTTTTTTTTAAAACGTCCAACGCTACAGGCTCAAGGGAGCCAAAGTATAAAATTATCCATTCCCCAATATACACCATACAGCAACGGTTTAATCATAGAATCATAATGTTTTCTTGATGAGCTAATGCAAAATTCATTCAAATTAAATGAACAAGGAGAAAATATAAGCCAATTTGAACACAAGGTACCATTATGGCAAGATTAGTTATGTTGACATAGAAAAATTATTCAGTAGGACATCCTGGAGAGCACCTTCCTGAATATTTTATGTCAAAAGGACAACATTGGCACCAAAAACAACACATTTCCTAAATGCAACATTAGGAAATTTGGATTAGTACTTCATTATTTTTTTTCTAGAAGGGTTACAACAATAGCTGCAGGAAAGCAAGCTAGCTGTGATGCCAAATGTTTTCCAAAAGCAGTTTAACATTCAAGAACAAGGCAACAGCATGCACTGACATCTATAATCCAGTGGGCAATCACTGAGGAAAGAAGTTCCAAATATAATCAAGACTGTCGCAAACAAGAGCAACCTTGTTACGATTATTTGTTAGCCTCAAGAATTTTATGCTTTAAATCTTCTCTTCTTCCTCAATCTCTTCTATTCCCCAATTTCAGTTCTGAAGAAAGCGAGCCAACATTTTAAATCTTCAGATAGATGCAAGAGATTGCAGATACTGGAATTGGGATGGAAAGAAGTGGTCAACATTTCAGGTCGAGATCCTGCACAGATTGAGGGATGCAATGCGATCATTCCTTCCCATCCAGAGTTGCTGCTCAACCCGCTGAGTTCCTCCAGCAGATTGGTTCATAAGTGATAGCAGCAGAATTAGACCATTCGACCCATCAAGTTTACTCCACAATTCAATCATGGCTGATCTAGCTTTCCCTCATAACCCGTGACACCCAAGAATCTATATCTGCCGTAAAAATATCCATTGACGGGCTCCACAGCCGTCTGCGGCAAAGAATTCCACAGATTCACCACCCTCTGCCTAAAGAAATTCCCCCCCATCTCCTTCCTATAGGAACTTATTTTTATTCTGAGGCTATGACCTCTAGTCTTATATTCTTCCACTCTCCACATCCACTCTTATCCAGTCCCTTCACTATTCGGTAATTTTCAATAAGGCCCTCCTCATCTTTCTAAACTCCAGCAGGTAGAAGCACAGCACCGTCAAACGGTTGTTGCTGTAATTTCCTAAACTCCTCAACCACTGAAGGTAATGGGAACTCCACTACTGATCAATCTCCCCACTTGGAGATAGCAGGTAGTGGTTCCCAGTACCTTTTCCAGTTGAGTTTGAAGTAAAATTAAGTGCACCCCGTGAAATCTCCTCAAAGCAAAAGCAAGCCACAACAAACATTTTTAAATAAATTAGTCACAACTGTAGATTTACTTACTACAATTCATAACTAAGGTTGACATTAGACATAATAAAACAAGTAGAAAAATACAAAGTATTAAAGATTAAAGTAAAACAGTCATACTATAATACACAGGAAACTGCTGATCTTGGGCATCTTCAATTAATCGTACAGAAATAATTGTTGATCCTTTCAACATCCCATTTCAAAGAATTGAAAATAACATGCTTCACCCATTTAAATAGCAAGAGCATAGAGTATATATTATGATTTATGTACTACAAGGGTAAACAGTAACGGCTGCCAAAAGTTAAACAGAATGCAAAATGCCCATTTTAAATCATGGCTTGTTTCTAAATGCTTATTGTTATATTTATAATGTGACATTAATACAAATTGTACAAAAACTAACATGTCATTCAATCGCCTTTTCTTGCTTTAGTTTAAATAATGAACGAGCAATGCCAATTACTGACTTGGTACACTTAGGAGCCATCTCTGCCACATTGGTATACGAGGCACCTTCATCGCTTGAAATGTACAGTAGAACGTTTAATATTTATGTTGGTTGGAAACATGGGTTGGTTAACAAGTTTCCAGACGACACCAAGATTGCTGGAGCTGCAGACAGTGAAGGAGGCCGTCACAGAATACAATGGGCTATAGATCAGCTAGAGAAATGGCAGATGGACTTTAATTTGAACAAGTCTGAGGTTGAGAGATTGAATGTATGGGGAAATATACAGTTAACAGCCAGATTCTTATCATCATTGGTGTCTATAGCTCCCTGAAAGTAGCAAAAAGGGGCATGGTATCCTTGCTTTTATCGGGGCATTGAATCCAAGAATGCAGCTTTACAGGACTTTGGTTGTACCGTATTTGGAGAATTGTGTGCAGTTCTGGTTGCTCCATTTCAGGAAGGGTGTGGAGGCTTTGGAGAGGGCGCACAGGTGGTTTACCAAAATGCTGCCTGGATAGAATGCACCAACTACAATAAGAGGTTGGACATATCCAGACTGTTTTCTCTGGAACACCAGAGGTTGAGGGGAGGCCTGTTAGAAGTATCTGGAATTATGAGAGACAAAGACAGAGAAGACAGTCAGAACCTCTTCTCCCCCTCCCCACCCACCCAAGATAGAAGTCTAAGTCTAGAGGCTATAGCTTTAAGGCGAGAGGGGCAAAGCTCTAGAGGTGTCTGGAAGGCGCTGCCAGACATGATGCTGGAGGCAGGTGTGATAGAGGCATTTAAGAGGCTTTTAAATAGGCACATGGATATGCAGAGAATGTTCCCGTTCAGCACACATATCATGGGCTAATGGGCCCGTCCCTGTGCTTTACTTTTCTATGTGTTTGCACTCTGATGCAGTCTTTTTTTCTTTTGATACAAGTTTGCAGGATGGGCGCACCATTTTCCAACACTAGTTTGAAAACGGTACACGTGGAAATATCAGTTTACATAGGGTACGAGACGATTTACAGTTCACACCAAATGACCAGTGCCATTACAATGGCGTTTCATTATCAATTCCAATGGAACGCGAGTCTTTCTGGTAAAGCTGTTTCTTTTAACTCGTCTGAAAAACACCGATAACACTCATTGCCATAAATGGACAAACTGTAGATTGTTAAGTTTAATTTCGACCAGGGCACAAAAGATGGTTTCTGACTATAAACAGACACATACACACTGCCATAAACAAAAGCATCCAAATGGATTTGGTTATGCAATACTTCAGCCAATTTACTCCAACAATTAGTGCAATTCTTTTGCGATACTCAGTGGGACTAGAAGAAAGGATTCATAATTCTGCAGATACTTCCCCTCATTTTCCACACCTTCCCACAATAAATCAGACCTCCAATTATTCAAGCACAATGCCTTCTGAAAACATTAAAGGATACTTCATTGTACTGTAGACCGTATACCTTTTAAAAAGTTTGTGTACATTAAACAAACTTAACACTAGCAAACTGCAGACAAAAGTTTGAGAATCTCCATACTGTTTTGCTGCTCTGTTCCATATGATGGCAACATCCAGATATATTATAAAAATGGAGATATAAAATTGGAAAACATTGTGCGTGAGAAATTTATATCTTCTAGGATGTTAGCAGCTGTTCCAATTAGTTTCTTGCAGTCTATCGGACGGCAAGAAGGCACGCTAATCCAGCTATACCAAAGCCAGCAACCGTTATCAGCATGTTTCGTACTGTTGACTCTTGCCAATGGTCATCGCTTCCAAAGAATCGGAGAAATCCTTCCTATCAAGGCAATAGAGAAATGGTTCAAGAAATCATTCATTTTTCAAAAGGCTAAATTAATGTTCAGGGGCAACTTCCAAGGTTTCAAAAGATTAGGTTTGCCGATGCATAAAATGATAATTCCCTTGTGTAGATGCCCCAAGACAGGATGTTGTCCTTCCAATGAAAAATGATGAAGTCCAATTATAAATATTAATCCTAGTACATCCTGACCTAGCTTCTATAATTAAACCCCTAGGTGCAGGATCGATTGCAACCAATAAAGATTCTTCAAATTTTAGTATCAGTTAAATCAATTCCAAACCTGTCTCAATCATAAGTAGGAAGGAACTGCAGATGCTGGTTTATACTGAAGATAGACACAAAACACTGGAGGAACTCAGCAGCTCAAAAAGCATGTCTGGAGAAAAGGATTCGGTGTCTATCTTCAATCATAAAATATATTCAATTCCAATTGAATAAAATATCCGTGGCAGATTGCAGAACTACAGGGTCCATTCACAGCAGAAATAATTCTTTCACTGAATATTTCAACCACATTTAGTAAAAAAAATATTGCTCAATGCTATTTTCAATTCCTGATCTTAAAAAAAGTGGGAACAAAAACTCAGTACAATACTGTAGCCGGATCATTTGCATGCTCGGAGATCAGTTTCAAAGCTTATGCATATCACTGCTCAATGCAGAAATCAACTTCATTCAAAAAAAGGGGAAAGGCTGAGCAGCTGTGTTTGCTTCAAGAACCACACTCAATATCATGCATTGTGTATGAATAAGCCCACCTGGTGCATTGATGCATCATCTGCCAGATGCCCATGTAAATTTGCCCAGCCCTTATTTCTTCAGGCACTTTATTCATTAATACTTCCCAATACCATGGACATTGCTAAATCTATTTAAATATGTTACTCAGATTCAGGTCCTTCAAAGGTGATCATTAAAATACACACATTAACAATTAATTTTGATCATTATTACGTTAAAAATTTCCATTCTTTGTGCTGAATGAGGTTCATAGTTACACTTAAATTATTTTTAGTCCCAAAATCCCGATTAAATTTGAATCTAGTCCACAATTTGGCAACGTGCTTTACCAGATTTTCCACACTACCCTTATGACCCTGACTGAAGAAAAATGCAAAACATTTCCTGGCAGCATTTTACTGATGCCAAATTAACATTCTTCGCACACAGAACTTTTTATTCATGCCTAAACTCACAATAGCATTACAAAATAGGAGAAATGCAGCATGAATGTGTCAGTGTTTATACCTCCACGAACATTACAAGCAGGTTAAAGCCTACATTCATAAAGGGCAAGGCTATAAATATCAGGTAACAGGGGGCAAACATTCAAAATAATTGCCTCAGCCTGGTTATTAATGCCTTAGTTGTGACAGACTAGTGTCATAGTCATGCTTAATAGCCAGCAGGGACTTGAATGTTGAAATGCTGAGAGGGTGATGTGGCATTTCTGTACAAAGATCAGCGACAAGCAACGAGAACATTCTTTTATCTCGCCTTTCGGAACATTTGTATTGACAAATCTTCACTTACAAAGGGCCAGACTGCAGCCACCGAAGGCTCTAAGAGGGAGGACCACAGTACAGGGTCCTTCTGGTGTTGGGGGGGTGGGGGGTGGGGGGGGAGAGAGAGAAGGAAGAGGGAGGACTGATACCAGTGGAGACAGCCATCAAGCAAGGGAAGGGGACATCACCCCAGGGGGCCACACAAGTAGCATTGATGCTGTACAAGAAAGATAGGGACATGCTAACACTAGTGGGGATAGCAATGGCAAGATAGAATATAGACCCGTATACTAAGAATGTATTAAAGGTTTTTGTACAGTAGTTTTACATTAAGGATAGGTTTGATATTAACTTAGGGGCAGAAGCAACACACAACCCACACTCAGAACAACCCACGTGGAGAAGTAACATAGCATTTTCTCTTCACAACCCAGTTGAGCAAGTGAATGGGGATGCATCAACGGTGTGATTGGAAAGGACAGAGGGGGTAAGAGACAGCCATGGTAGAAGGGGGTAGGGTGTAAGGATGGGGAGAGACAGACAGAATGGAGGGGGGGGCAGCTAGGGTAGGAGAGGATAAAGAAGGGAAAGAAACAACTGGGAAGGGGGACTGATGGGGTGAAAGAGGTGGAGACAGCTGGGGTGTGGAAGGGAAGGTGGGACAGCTGAGGAGGGAGGGGGAGAGGGCTGATGGGGGAGGAAGAAAGGAGAAAGAAAGGATGCGGAAGATAAGGACAGCTAAGTCTGGAAGGTGGGGGGAAGACAGCTGGGGTGGGACGAGAGGCAACTGCGGGGGAGGGGAGAAGGAGAAAGGAAGAAGAAATGAAGGTGGGAAGACAGCTGGGGTGTGTAAGGAAAGGGGAGACAGCTGGGGTGGAAGGGGAAGAGGAAAGAGGGGGAGGAGGCAAAGTGTTTAAGAAGGAACTGCAGATGCTGGAAAATCGAAGGTAGACAAAAGTGCTGGAGAAACTCAGCGGGTGCCGCAGCATCTATGGAGCGAGGGAAATAGGCAACGTTACCTATTTCCTTCTCCAGCACTTTTGTCTACCAGGGGGAGGAGGCAGCCTGGCTAGAAGGGGGGTGTATAAACATGGAACTGCTGATGCTGGTTAACAAAGGAAGACACAAAGCGCTGGAGTCATTCTCAGCGGGTCAGGCAGCATCTGTGCAGAGTTTGTGTGTGGGTGGGTGGGGTGTGGAGGGAAGGGAAGCCCCAGCCCAGCCCCGCTCCTTCTCACCCAGCCTCCGTTCTGCTCCATCCAGTCGCGCCGCTCCTTGCCCAGGTAGTTGGCCACACTCTCGGCCAGCATGTCCAGCGGGCCGGGCCCGGCCTCGGGCCACATGGCGACGCCCGAGTCGCGGAGATGGCGGCCCAGCACGCCGGCGAAGGCGAATATGCTCACCACCCGGCCCCAGTTCATCTTCTCGTCGGCCGACATCTCCTCCACCACCCGCCGCAGGAAGTCTGCCGCCGCCTGGGCCTGGGCTTCTGCCGCCTCCTGCTTGTCAGCTCCTGCTCCGGCTCCGGGCCCGCTCCTCGGCCTGGCGTAGACCTGCAGGCCGTTGTCCAGGCGGCTCTTCATGCTGCTGAAGGCGGCCTGGTGCTGCTCCACCATCTGGTCGGCCACCTTGCGCAGGGTGCAGGCCGTCTTGTCGGGCGGCCGCTGTTGCTGCTGCTGCTGCTGGCGACCCGACGAGCCCGAGCCTGAGCCCGGGCCCAGGGAGTGGTGCAGGTAGTCCTGGGCCAGTGCCAGCGTCTGTCCCCTCAGCGTGGGCTCCGGCATTGCCGCCTGTCCGTCCGTTCGTCCGCCCCGGCCCCGGTTACCCCGGCGACGGCCGCACGATGACTCCGAACCCGAGCCCGGCCGCGGTTGCCTCGGCGACGGCCGCTCGTTGCCCCTGAGATCGCTCGCGCTCGCGCCCTGTGCCCGTTCTCGCGCCGCGACAGTTGCCCAGCGACGCCTCCCTGCAGTTCCCTCCGCCCGCAAACTGCCTGTCGCTCGCTGCCGTCCCTTTAACCCGGGTGGCGCCGCCCCCTTTGTGACGCCAGCTCGCGTCACCGTATTTAAAGGGCCCCCGCTGGCCGCTGACCCCCCAGTCCCACGGCGACGGCGCCGTGGGCAGCAGCGGGGCGGAGCCCTGCGTGAGTGAGTCAGTCCGTCTGACAACTACTCATTATCCTGTCATCTCCTCCATTTGATCCACCTCAGACCCCGTTATCCTCTCCATCTTAACCACCCAGATTCCATCTCCCATCTATTTGAATCACATCAGACCCCATCCTCTGAACTATCCAGATCCCACCATTCGACACCAAGACCCCACCATCCCCTCCATTATACTATTTATTCATGTGTGTGTATATATATATATATATATTTATTCATGTGCGTATATATTTATATATGGTATACGGACACACTGATCTGTTTTGTAGTAAATGCCTTCTATGTTCTGTTGTGCTGAAGCAAAGCAAGAATTTCATTGTCCTATCAGGGACACATGACAATAACTCACTTGAACTTGAACATTAGACAGGGACCCCATCATCCCCACCGATCGCCCCTCCATCGTAACCCACCCAGACCCCATCATCCCATCCACCTCACCTGCACCTCCTCCGACCCCATCTCTATCAGACACCATCATCATCATCATCATCATCATCAGTGGTCACTCTTTTGGGAGGACACCTGTGTGTTACTTTGTTTAACGTGGGGAGACTGGTGCACAGATAGCCACCACACGCTTCTTGACAGATCTGGGTCAGGATCCAGTGGCATGGACACCAAGACCCCATTATCCCCACTGTCTGAACCACCCAGATCTCATCTCCTCTCCATCTGAACCTCCTCAGCCCCTATCAGTCACTGAACCACTCACCATCCCAGTCCCATCCCAACCGAATCACCTGTCCTCACCAGACAATGTGTGCCCCTGCCAACCAATTCTCAGCACCCACCTCACTAATCATCCCCGCATCTGAACCACTCCAGCCCCCACCCCGCTCAGTCTGAACCCGCAAGTGGTTCAGATGCGGGGATGATTACTGAGGTGGGAGGCACGGAACTCGCTATCAAAATATGGAGGGGACAGGGGGGACACAATTTCTTGGTGGCCGCGCGCGCATGTGCACACACATGCGCGAGGCTCAATCCAGCACTAAATGCAGCTCAACTCTGCCTGTCTTGCCAGGTTAACCTACACAGCCCTGCCTGGACTGGCGGGATACCAGCGCTGCTTCTCCGCACTGGCCATATTTCCCGCAAGCCCAGGCAGGTTAACCTGGCAGGACAGGCAGAGTTGTGCTGGGTTTAGCGCTGCTTCTCTGCGCTGGCTGTGGGCCTGGGGGTACAGCTCCCGTCTGACTGCCGACCTCTCTGGCCACCCGGCCGGGATCGATCCTGGCTGCGGATGAGGCGCAGGTCTGTGCCACGTCCCCCTCCTCCAATCATTGCGCTGAATCATCATGTCCCGCCCCCATTGCCTGCTGACCAACGTCCCTCTCGTCCAATCGGCGCCTTCGATCAGCAGTTCCACGTCCACTGTCTCGCGGAAAGCGGAGATTTTAAAATCCGGATGACAAAAACTTGGGGGGGGGGGGGATGTCCCCCACCTCTCAAAACATGGGGGGGACGTATCCCCTCTGCCCCCCCCGGGATTTCCGCCCCTGTCCCCCGCTAAGTACCCAGATAGTGTGTGCACTCCCACTCACCAATTTCTACAACCCCTTCCAAAGAATCCACACAATGCCACACTTTTCCTCCTTCACTGCCCAAATTCTCACCAACACACAGGTCCATACAGTGCCATGCACCACCTTCACTACCCCAGTCCTCATCACCAAAGAACATGCATACTGCCGTGCATTCACACCTCCACGAGTCAATCATCCCCTGCCCCTCTCAGAGCCACTCCTGTGCCATTCATCTTGCCCCAATCCAGAGACGAAAGTGTTTAATCATCATAAGTAATGACAATGGAACAATAACATTCTTACTAGCTACCTACAGTGCCATATCAATGCAGTTTACACGCCCATAATTGCAATATGTAACATCCGATTCACTATTACATTGCAGACATTGGACTCTGTCTCGCAAACTGACACTTTGCAATGCTGAGAACTAACTTCTGCATCCTGTTTCTTCCCCTTTGCTCTACCTATTGCACTTGAATTTGACTTATTTCTATTTATGTACAGGAAGGAACTGCAGATGCTCGTTTATACCAAACATAGACACAAAATGCTGGAGTAATTCAGCATGTCAGGCAGCATCTCTGGAGAAAAGGAATAGGTGACATTTCAGGTCGGAGCCCTTCTTGAGACTTTATTATTTGATCTTGGAGGGCAGCAAACTAGACAAATCTTTTCACTGTGCCTTGGCATATGCAACCTAAACCATAATAACCTAAATGTAATGAGGACAAATTTCTTTAGTCAGAGGGGGTGAATCAGTGGAATTCATTGCCACACGCGGCTGTGGAGGACGTCAATGATATTTTTATGGTGGAGAGTGACACATTCTTGATTAGTACGGTGTCTGGGGTTATGGGGAGAAGGCAGGAGAATGGGTTGAGAGGGAAAGATAGATCAGCCAGGATTGAATGGTGGAGTAGAATTGATGGGCCGAATGGCTTAATTCTGCTATTAGAATTTATTGTTTTGTTGATTAGTTCATAAGTTCACAACCGTAGTACTCGGTAACCATAATAGTGTGAAAAGCAACCACTGTAGTGCAACTGGGGACACATTCCGTAGTAGATCATAGTTGCTGACATTAATGTTGTGTAGAGTTCCACAGACTTATGGTTCCTCCCCTTTCCTGCAAATGTCTGCACTGTACTTTGTACAAGAGTCAAGAGTGTTGTCATATGCACCAATAAAGGAACAATTACATTCTTGCACCAATGTAACAGCCTGCAATTGCAATAAGCATAGGTAACATATACTAAACAAAAATTCAATAAATTAGTAATCTAGCCCTAGTTACTAGTGCAAAAAAAACCCCCAAAACCCAAAGGCCTTAATGGAAACCAAAGACAGTACATAGAACTTTAGAGTTCAGGTTAGTGTTGCATAGTGTCCATGAGCCAGCATTGGGCGGCAGTGGTAGAGTTGCAGCGCCAGAGACCTGGGTTCGATCCTGACCACGGGTGCTGCATGTACAGAGTTTGTACATTCTCCCCCGTGACCACGTGGGTTTTCTCCAGGTTCCAGTTTCCACCCACACTACAGAGACGTGCAGGTTTGTAGGTTAATTGTCTTCTGTAAATTGTCCCTAGGGTGCAGGATATTGCTAGTGTACAGGATGGTCAGCGTGGACTCTGTGGTCTGAAAGGTCTGTTTCCATGCTGTATCTCTAAAGTCTAAAGCCTGATAGTTGTCGTGAAACCTGTACTTGAATCTGGTGATTGGTCACAGTTTTATGACTCCTGTACCTTCTTCCCTATGGTAGGAGAGATGACAGCATATCCAGAGTAGCATGTGCCATCATGATATTGACTGCCGTTTGGAGGCAGTGCCTCCTGTAGATTAAGGGGGAAATCCTTTAGGACCGAGATGAGAAGGACTTTTTTCACACAGAGAGTTATGGGTCTCTGGAACTCTCTGCCACAGAGGGTAGTTGCGGCCAGTTCATTGGCTATATTTGAGGGAGTTAGATGTGGCCCTTGTGGCTAAGGGGATCAGAGGGTATGGAGAGAAGGCAGGTACAGGATACTGAGTTGGATGATCAGTCATGATCATATTGAATGGCGGTGCAGGCTCGAAGGGCCGAATGGCCTGCTCCTGCACCTAATTTCTATGTTTCTATGTTTCACCTCGTCTCAAACCTAACAACATACATATCTACCTAATGCCAAGCAAAGTCCTATACCAATTCTCACTGCTCTAAAGGTCCACTTGGCCATGCACATCCAACATATTACCAAACCTTAAACTTCGCCAATCCCACCCCTCCTTTATTCCTCATCTCCCCACCCAGCCTGATGCCTTGGCACCATCCACGTACGTTACAAAAGTGACTGCACATTAATGAACAAAAGGCTTCAACGGCTGGTTGGCACAATTTGGGCCTTGAACAGTGCTATATAAACGCATCTTAAGAGTCATGGTGTCAAGAGAGCTGTACAACACTGAAACAGGCCCTTCAGCCCACCTTGTCCATGCAAAACAAGTGGGCCTATTGGGCTAGTCACATTTTCCTGCATCTGCCTTAAACCTCTCCTATCCATATATCTACCAAATGTCTTTTCAAATGTTGTTTCCACCTCTGAATCTTCCTCTAGCAGCTCCTTCCAGGAACAGACCACCCTCTGAGTTGCCACTGAAGTCCATCTTAAACCTCTCCCCTCTTAACTTAATCCTCTGCCTTCTAATTTTAGAATCATTTACCCTGGGAGAAAAGACGTGGCTGTTACTTTATATGAATCGGATGAATTCATAGAGATAGCACTTTATTTCATTGAGACATGATCATGAGTGCACACAATTATGAAAGGAATAGATCGGGCAAATGCAGAGTCTTTTGCACAGAGTAGTGGAACTGAGAACCAGAGGACATGGGCTTAAGGTGAGGAGGGAATTATTTAATAGAAATCAATGGGGTAACCTTTTTTACACAAGGGGTGGTGGGTGTGTGGAATGTGCTGCCGGAGGAGGTACTTGAGGCGGGTACAGGTAGTTGAGGCAGGCAGATCACAACATTTAAAAGATATTTGGACAGGAACATGGATCGGATAGGTTTAGATGGTTATGGACCAAGCACAGGCTGGTGGGACTCGTGTAGATGGGGCATGTTGGTTGGCGTAGGGAAGGTGGGCCAAAGGAATGGCTTCCTTCTGTGTCCAAAGAACATATGAGGAAATAAATGTGAGGAATATTCTATGTATCAAACACCGTCCTGGTGAATCTTCGGCGTATAATAAGAGCTGGTGTTAAACACAAAATGCTTGAGTTAGTCAGCGGGTCAGGCAGCATCTCTGTGGTAGATGATCGGAAACATCACCTATTCCTTTTCTCCAGAGATGCTGCCTGACCCCTTGAGTTACTACAACATTTTGTGTCTATCTTTGGTGTAAACCAACATCTGCAGTTCCTTCTTACAGGCAGAGCTTTCAAATTAAATGCTCAACCAGGGCCACAGCTGCTGCTTCAAGGATGCCCTGCACCGGGGAATCCTCACGATGTTGCAGATAATCGAGCAGATCAGCAGGAATTGTCACAAAGCGTTGCATTTTGCCAGATGCTTGGTCCATCCACAAGATACATAATCAGCAACTTCCGAGGCCAAGAGGACCTGCAATTATTTGCTTCTCTTTAAAAGTAGCATTTGCTTAGTCATTGTGCGGATGAAGCAGATTTAGTTACAGAATTGCATGTAAAAATCAATACAATTGAATATCCGGCCACAACAGACCGATATGCATTAAATCAGATTATTGAAATTGATTTCAAATTGTTAAAAAAAAAAATAATGACAGTTTGAAGGCACAAGAAAATGCAGATGCGGGAATCTTGAGCAAAAACCAAAAGGCTAGAGTATTCAGTGGGTCGGGCAGCATCTGTTTAGATAATGGACAGGCGATGTTTCGGGTCAGGTTCCTTCTTCCGACCAGAGATAGCCAACCTGTCCAAGTCCTTCTGCAGCCTCCCTATAGCCTTTACACTATCTTCCCCTCCACCCATCTTCGTACTGTCTGTAAACTTGGCCACAAAGCCACCAATTCCCTCATCCAGATTGTTAACATGTAATGTGAAAAGTAGCCGACCCTACACTACTGACCTCTGCGAAACACCACTGGGCATTGGCAGCAACCCAGAAAAGGCTCCCTTTATTCCAACTCTTTGCCTCTCGCCTTACAGCTATGTCCTCTAGCCTTTGACTATTTCAGCCTGGGAAAAAGGTTCTGACTGTTTGCCCCATCTATGCCTCTTCATAATTTTATAAACTTCCATCAGGTCTCCCCTCATACTGCTGACATTCGAGAGAAACAGTCCAGCCTGTTAAGTTAAAGGTGGACAAAAATACTGGAGAAACTCAGCGGGTGAGGCAGCATCTATGGAGCGAAGGAATAGGTGACATTTCCGGTCGAGACCCGAAACGTCACCTATTCCTTCACTCCATACTCCATTGTGCCTCACCGCTGAGTTTCTCCACCATTTTTGTCCACCTTAGATTTTTCCAGTTCTTTCTTAAACAACAGCCTGTTAAGTTAGACAAGTTTGTAAAATCCCAAAACATTTGCCATTATTTAAAATAGTATATGTGCCATTTATTATTTTTTGGTACATTTCAAAAGATTTACACAAGAACTGTTGAAGTAGTCACAAAACAGTTACAGAAACAAAACCAAACATTGTACAATTGGTCCTACAGGAAGTAAGTGCTTTAACAAGGGATCCTATAAGAATTCAAAAGGCTTTAACGTTTGCCGATATCTCAGTAATGTTGCAATAGTCCACTCCTTTTACGAAATGAATTAAAATCTTGAAAAGATCACAGTGCATTTAAATCTACTGCATTGGATAACATCAAACAAACCACTTAAAACGACAACTTTGATTACTTTTTATTTCCTGCTGCAATATGTGGAGTTTTCAAACAGTCAATGTCTCCAGACCTAACCCAGACTTGTCATCTACTACTGAACATTAATTTACAATTCTGTGTATCAAAAACAAAAGAAAAAATCTGACAAAATGAACATGCTGAACAAAAGAGAAATGTGCCACCTATTAATACTGCTACTGTTCAGTGCAATTCATATCGTATAATATACCTACATATATTCTGGGAAAGGTTAGTTTAAATAGATTCTCTACATTGTATTCCACTGTCTAATCTATTAATTAACCATAAGAGTATCACGTGTAGTTATTCTTAGCAATAAAACATAAGTAGTGCTTTGTGACAATCTTTCGAGGTGCCTGTCCTCAATACACCGCCACTTGGACTCAAGAAAGCATTACAATTAGTTTGTTCCATAGTTTAACTTTACGCCTATTTTTTTGTTACACAAAATGGGGACTCAAAGGCATGGGAAAATGGAAGCTTTAATAAAAATGTCTATTTAATAACATTTAAAAATGGTGAAATAATTAGCAAGTTGGGGGAAATACCTACTAACGGGCATCGTGGAAAAGGCAGAGACCACTACTAAATAATTTGTGCGGTGCAAGTGCAACTGAATTATGAGACCAATCCATGATTACGTGAAACCGTGCCAGGCTTCTTAAATAATGATATAGTCACTACAGACTTGTTTAAATGTTACAGTCCCCAGTATTTTCACAATTTCCTAAAGCAGACACAAAATCTAGAAGTCGCGCCATCATACTGCAAATGTCAGGATATCCCCAAATGCAAACTTCACTCTGAATTGGAGGATCAACTCCAGGAAGTTTTAAGCCCAGATCTGCAAAACAAAATTACAATTAACAAGCTAAGTTTAAAGAGCAGAGACACAAGAAACTGCAGATGCTGGAATCTTGTGCGAAAAAAACAAGTGTCGGAGGAATAAGGCGAGTCAGGCAACGTCTGCGGAGGGAATGGACAGACAACGCTTTGGGTCAAGACATTTCGTCAGACCGATGGAATAGTGGGGAGAAAGCAGGTATAGAGAGGTGGGGCTGGGAGCGTTTGACGGCATTGGGGCTGTACTCGCTGGAGTTTAGGAGGATGAGGGGGGGCCTCTTTGAAACCTACCGAATAATGAAAGGCCTAGATGGAGTGGCTGTGGAGAGGATGTTTCCACTACTGTGAACAGAGGCCATAGCCGCAGAATAAAAGGGCGTACCTTTAGAAAGGAGATGAGGAGGAATTTATTTAGTCAGAGGGTGGTGAATCTGTGGAATTCATTGCCACAGAAGGAGGCCAAATTAATGGATATTTTTTAAATGAAGATTGATAGATTCTTGATTAGTACAGGTGTCAGGGGTTATGGGGTGAAGGCAGGAGAATGCGGTTGAGAGGGAAAGATAGATCAGCCATATTTGAATGGCGAAGTAGACTCGATGGGTTTAATGGCCTAATTCTGCTCTTAACTTACGAATTTATGGGACAAAACCTCAAGTGATAGGTTGATTCAGGTGGGAGGTGGGTGTTTGGGAGATGGGTGGAGTAAGTGACAAGCGCTAGAGGTGAAAAGGAGACAAAGGGATGTCAGATAAGGAAAGTTTTACTACTTTTGTATTAGTAAAATAAAGAGGTGACGCTTTGGGTCGGGACCCTTCTTCAGATTGAAACGCCATCTATCCACTTTCTCCAGAGATGCTGGCTGATCTGCTGAATTACTCCTGCACTTTGTGTCCTTTTTTGTAAACCAGCATCTGCAGTTCCTCGTTTCTCCATCTGAATACATGTATGTTATTACATCATCCATTTAGAGGATACATTTGGGTCTATCCAATCTTTGAATGATGTGCAAACATCATCAAACATATGTACGTTCATAATCATTTAAAATCTGAAAATGCATCTGTCCGATGACAAATCTCTCAATGTTGGACTAAGAGGTGTGAATTGGGAAGCTGGAGGGAGTCAGTGGAGGTGGAGGGGAGAAAGAAGGGTGGGATAGGGGGAGAAATAGATGGAGTGAGGACATTGGAGACAGAGGATTGGAAGGCTGTTACTTAGAATTGGGGAATTCAATGTTCATAGCATTGGATTGTGGGCTACCTAGGCAAAATAGGAGATGCTGCTCCCCCAGTGTGAATGTGCCTTCACTCTGGTAACAGGGGAGGCCTGGGACAGATAGGTCGGCATGTGAATGGGAAGATGAGTTAAAATGGTTAGCAACCAGGAGCTCCTTCAGGCATGGGCAGACATGCACCTTGATTTCAGTTTCTCCCCCTGGGCACACAATAGAAACCTTTCCCATGTAGTAAGTAGATTAAATATGGGGAACAAACTAGTTATGCTGCTGATTGATGTACATAATAAACAAATCTTGTACCGCGAATAATAAAACACAAACCCTCAGCGTGTGATCCCACGATCCTGAGGAGAAAGCAGTGCCGTCGGGCGAGACTCGTAAAGTGCTGACTCTGTTTT
This sequence comes from Raja brachyura, assembly GCA_963514005.1. Next base: position 7,128,575 of record OY740814.1, on the reverse strand, counting down.
CATGGCCAAAGAGGATCGATACTCTGGTTCCCTTCAACACATCCCACACGTTGATGGTGTAGTCGTTGTAGCCGGCGAACAGCAGACGGCCTGCAAAAACAATTTGAAGTGTGTTTATTATTTGGTTACATGTCAGGAGCAGAGGTTGACACTCAATGAGTGATAGAAGGTTGCCACTGTCGAAGGGATCTACAGGAGGAGCTGCCTCAAAAAGGCAGCCAGCATCATCAAGGACCCACACCGCCCTGGCCATGCTTTCATTTCACACCTGCCATCGGGAAGAAGATATGGGGGCGTGAAAACTAATGTGTGCGTGTACCTTCATTCTGACCCATATATTTATTCACATACATGGGCCAAGATGGCCAGACTCCAGTACTTACTCCAGCACTTTGTGTCTTCTTTTATAAAGTTGCATGTGCCAGTCCTTGTTTCTCCAGTATTAACCCCTGCAGGCTATCTGTGCATTATTGTGGGAATAGGCCTGTAAAGCTGTGGCAAGTAAGAACTACAGATGCTGGTTTGCCAAGACAATAGACAATAGGTGCAGGAGTAGGCCATTTGGCCCTTCAAGCCAGCACCGCCATTCAATCTGATCATGGCTGATCATCCACAATCAGTACCCCGTTCCTGCCTTCTCCCCATATCCCCCGACTCAGCTATTTTTAAGAGCCCTATCTAGCTCTCTCTTGAAAGCACCCAGAGACCCTGCCTCCATCACCCTCTGAGGCAGAGAATTCCACACTCACCACTCTCTGTGCGAAAAAATGTTTCCTCGTCTCCGTTCTAAATGGCTTACTCCTTATTCTTATACTGTGGCCCCTGGTTCTGGACTCCCCCAACATCGGGAACATGTTTCCTGCCTCTAGTGTGTCCAAGTCGTTAACAATCTTATATGTTTCAATGAGTATCCTCTCATCCTTCTAAACTCCAGAGTGTACAAGCCCAGATGCTCCATTCTCTCAGCATGTGACAGTCCCGCCATGCCAGGAATTAACTTTGTAAACCTACGCTGAACTCCCTCAATAGCAAGAATGTCCTTCCTCAAATTAGGGGAAGACACAAGGAAAGACACAAAGTGCTGGAGTAACTCAGCGGGCCAGGCAGCATCTCTGGAGAACATGCATAGGTGACGGATCGGGTTGGCACTCTTCTTCAAACTGGTTCTGATGATAAATAATTTATGATTGTAATTAATTTGTTGGCCAAGTATGTAAAAACATACAAGGAATTTGATTTGCCATTCAGTCAAATCAAAAAAAGCAACAAGATACACAACTACATAAAAATTAACATAAACATCCACCGCACTGTGATGGAAGGCAAGAACATATTATCTTCTTCTCTTCTTTGCTCCTTTCATCATTCCGTTGCTGGTGCATACGACAAACTGTTTTGTAACTCTCGACTGAAGTTTAAACAAACTACACTTACTATTAAACTTGAGCAAAATATAAAGGGACTGGAGGGACTGAGTGGGTTAGGCAGCATCTGTGGAGGGAATGGACAGACAATGTTTCGTGTCGGGATCCTTCTTCAGACCAATGGACTAACACATCAACTCAGCCGTGCTGTAGATGTATCATTCAGGGAGAATGAGTAGAGTTTTGTGTAACGATTCCAGCCTTTCTAAAATAAATAAATAAATGTCGAGCGATTCTGCCTTGGCTGCAGCTTCTGCTGAACCTCGCTTTAGGTTATAAACAGTTCACCCCAGTTTGAGTAAATTACATTTCCTTTTCACCTCTATCATCAACATGTTTTTCTTCTCAGACACAGTTAAAGCGAACAAAAATATTTGGCTTGGAAACTCCCCGTAATGCTGAAATCCTGAGACGTATGAATAATATTTTCAATTGGATTGGCCATTTATGGGTCTTTGAGAGTGTTTTCTCGTGCTCTGTAGTAAGGTGGGCGTCAGATTTGCTTTGCAAATTCAAAGCACTTTCCACAATGTACAACGCAGCAGTTAATGGCCATAGAGTCATACAGTGGAATGTAGAGCATCATTTCCCCAGTGGATGGGAACCAAGAACCAGATATCTTCGGTTTAAGGTGAGAGGGGAAAGATTTGATAGGAACCCAAGGGGCAACCTTTTTGAACAGAGTGGGGTGGGTATGGGGAACAAGCTGCCAGTGGAAGTAGTTGAGGCAGGTACAATAATAACATTTAAATGAGTCTTGGGCAGGTACATGGATGGGAAAGGTTTGGCGGGATATGGAAAGGTTTAGAGGCCAAATGCGGGCAAACAGGACTAGCTTAGATGGGGCATATTATTGGCAGGCGTGGAGGAGTTCGACCTCTTTCCATGCTGTGCGACTCTGTGAAACTGCAGTCAGAATCACAGGCCGTTTTCATTTACTTCCATAAAATCAATGATGACCAACCATTCTGTTGGGTGACAGAAGATGATCTGTATTGCAATTTTCGCTCACATGATGCTGCATCATCTGCACATGCATCAAGAAGTGGGATTTGGAAAATAAATTGTATACATTACCACGTATATTCCATAAGAACGGAATTTCATTCATCATCCCAGATTTTGTTGGTCTTGATTTGCATATCCCATAAGGGTGGATATCTATCATCCAAACAGTATGGGGGTCGTTTGTACATCGTACCACAGACTCACCACTGAGCGAGAAGTCCACACTAGAGGCACCAAAGATGATGCTGTCCTTCGAATATATAGCAACCTCTCTGTCAGCGCGGAGATCATACAAGCGGCACTACAAAACAAACGAAACAATCTAATTTAAACCTTGAATCTCAGATTTGATTCATGGGCCTGTCCCACTTACGCAACCTTTTCGGCGACTGCCGGCACCCGACATAGGTCGTTGCAGGTCGCCGAAAACTTTCAACATGTTGAAAATTCAGCGGCGACCGGAAAGACGCTACAACTCTTTGGGCGGCTGAGGAGACGACTCACGACCGTACAGGCAGCACCCTGGCGACATGTCGTGGGGTGAAGCCTGTATGGTCGTGAGTAGTCGCCCAAAGAGACGTACCTTGGTCAGGTCGCCGCTGGATTTTCAACATGTTGACATTTTCGGAGACCTCCTGCGACTATGACGGGTGCCGGCAAGTCGCCAAAAAGAAATCACGTAAGTGGGACAGGCCCATTAGTAAAACTCTAGGAATTCTCAGACCATTTCCAGCAGGACAACACTATAAAACAGTCCAGTTGTTAGCAGATGTGTTGCTTTGGCTATCTGATGATCACACGTTTCTTTGTTCTCACTGTCTTATGTCCCTTCAAACTGCTCTCAATACAATCCAGCCTGTCTTGGGTATTGCTCACATCCTTATAACTCTCCAAGTGCTTGCTTTCATTGGTTGGGGCTTTGCGTATAAGAGTCAGAAAGTCATGATGCAGCTTTGTCGAATTTTGGTTAAGCCACATTTGATTATTGCATACAGTTCTAGTCGCCCCATTACAGGAAGCGTAGAGCGCAGTAGTGGTTTACCAGAACACTGCCTGCATTAGATAGTATTAGCTATACGGAGACGTTGGACACACTTGGATTGTTTTGCCTGGAATGCCGGAGATTGAGGGGAGACCTGATAGAGGTATGTCAAATTACGAGAGGCATAGATAGGGTAGACAGTCAGATCCTTTTTCCCAGACACCTATCCTTTTAATGTGGAGATACTGCCTGACCCGCTGAATTACTTCAGCACTTTGTATCTATCTTCGGAAATATTAAAAGCCAGAAGGCATAGCTTTAAGGTGAAAAGGGCCAAAGTCTAAAGGAGATTTGCGGGGCAAGAGAGTGGTGTGTGCCTGGAATCTGCTGCCAGGGGTGGTGGTGGAGGCAGGTACGACTGTGGCATTTAAGAGGCTTTCAGATGGGCACACGGGAACGGAGGGATACGGATCACGCGCAAGCAGATGGGATTAGTTAATCATGGCATCGTCGTGTTCAACACAAACATCGTAGGCCGAAAGGCAATTTGCAGACGTTCTATTCCAGAGAATATTGTGGTTTGGGTTTCTTGTTGGGGAAGTAACCCAAATAATATTAGGGAATCTTTCAACCAACATTTCAGATAAAAATGAATTTATATGGTTCTGTAAAATTCCAACCAGAATCAGCATTGTTGCAATGCGTGGCAGTTCTGTCTCCAAATCATAAGGATATAGGTGACTAGGTGGCTCGGTGGCGCAGCAGTAGAGTTCCTGCCGTACATCGCCAGAGACCCGGGTTCGATCCTGACTACGAACCCATTCCCACGCTTCCTTTAAACTCCCCAATAGCTTCTTTCTACAATCCGTTTAAAATCACCGCGGCCCTGTTCAGTTTAGGTTTATTATTGTTACATGTACCGAGGTTTCAGGACAAGGGGTCACAGCTTAAGGATAAGGGGGAAATCCTTTAGGACCGAGATGAGAAGGACTTTTTTCACACAGAGAGTGGTGAGTCTCTGGAACTCTCTGCCACAGAGGGTAGTTGAGGCCAGTTCATTGGCTATATTTAAGAGGGAGTTAGATGTGGCCCTTGTGGCTAAGGGGATCAGGGGGTATGGGGAGAAGGCAGGCACGGGATACTGAGTTGGATGATCAGCCAGGATCATATTGAATGGCGGTGCAGGCTCGAAGGGCCGAATGGCCTACTCCTGCACCTAATTTCTATGTTTCTATGTTTTGTTTTGCGCGTTAGCCAAACAGATCAAATGCATTACATAAATACAGTCAAGCTCAACTCAAGTATAATAGGTGGAGCAAAGGGGAAGTTACAGAGTGCAGAATATCGTTCTCAGCATTTTAGCGCACCAATTTCCATACTCTTTCTCAACACTTCAGATCCCAGTTCCAGCATTCCCCTTAAACTCACCAGTGTTGCAATTCTCTTTAAACTCAATGACTTCTCTTTAAACTCACTTAAGGGCCTGTCTCACTTGGCGATTTTTTCGGCAACTGCCGGCATCATTGACTGACGTATCAGGTCACCGAAACGTTCGCGGCATGACGCGGCATGATGACGTATGACACGTGGTGTTTTTTCAAGTGTCGCAACATTTTTTTTTGTCGCTACTGGATTTTGAAATGTTCGAAATTTGGCGACACTGATATGATGCCGGCAGTCTCCGGGAAAAATCACCAAGTGGGACAGGCCCTTTAGTTCACGGAAAACATGATAACCGGTAAGATCTTTAATTAGTACTTGGTTGGGGCATCAATAGGCTGGCAAATCTGCCAGTCCAGCACCACCGATGCATTCGAGTGATGGATTATTGGAGTTTCATTGTAATAGTTATGATTAAATCAGTTCTTACCGTAGCATCATCTGAACCAGAGGCAAAAGCATCACCGCTTGGAAAATACCTGTTGCAAGAGAAGATGCTTCAGTTCACTTTAGTTTATTGTCAAGTGTACTGAGGTACAGTGAAAAGCTTTTGTTGAGTGGTAGCCAGTCAGCGGAAAGACAATACATGATTATAATCGAGCCATTTACAGCGCATAGATGCATAAGGGATCACATTGGCAAAATAACAGTGTAAGAAACTAACCCCGAGTCTTATATATTATATCCACACAACCTTACCTTCAATCTTATATTGAAAAATATTATAGACTAATGATGTCGTGTACAATGCACATTGTGAGGTTTACTGTCATAGATTTAACTTTATTCTTATCACGTGTCATAAGGTCATAAATGATTGGAGCAGAATTAGGCCATTTGGTCCATAAAGTCTGCCCTCCATTCATTCATGGTTGATCTATCTCTCCCTTCTAATCCCATTTTCCTGCCTTCTCCGCATAACCCGACACACGAACCAATCGATCTCTGCTTTAAAAATATCCATTGACTTGGCCTCCACAGCCTTCTGTGGCAAAGAATTCCACAGATTCACCACCCTCCGACTAAAGAGAATTTGCATCATTTTATCCGATTTGATTGTATGATATCAAATCAATCAGATAGTAGTATTCATAAATACAATGACGCTCTACATAGGTACAACAGGTAAAGCAAAGAGAAAGATAGTCTGCAGAATATAGTTTCATGCACCAGAGCTAGATCGGGCTCTTAAAAATAGCAGTCAAGGGGATATGGGGAGAAGGCAGGAACGGGGTACTGATTGGGGATGATCAGCCATGATCACATTGAATGGCGGTGCTGGCTCGAAGGGCCGAATGGCCTACTCCTGCACCTATTGTCTAATGTATCTATTGTATTGTAACAGTTGTAACAGTTCCTGAGAGAAGTCCAATGTCTGCAATGAGGTAGGTTGGAGGATTGGGATTGCACCCTAGCTTTTGGAAGGACCATTCGGACGTCTGATAGCAGAGGGGAAGAAGCTGTTCCGAAGCCTGGTGGTGTGCGCTTCTAAGCTTCTGCCTGACGGATTTTGGAGAAGAAGGAATGACCGGAACGGGGAAAGTCTTTGACCATGTTGGCTGCTTTCCTGAGGCAGCCTGAAGCATAGATGGTGCTAGTTTTGGGGAGTATGTTCTGGTCTGTGTGATGGGCAGGGCAACACTCCGGAACATACAGTAGCACTAATATAAGTGATGCAGTTTGCCGCAACTTGTGATCAAGTTTGTTTCAAAACATTTGCACTTTTAAGCTTTCACTTTCAAGGTTCCTCAGAAGAAACCAACCCATCTACTCACCGAACGCTGTTGATGTCAGAATCATGGGTCTCGAAGGATTGGATACACTGACCAGAACGCATATCCCAAACCATCGCCTTCTTATCACAACCCTGCAGGGGAAGGAGAAGAAAAAAAATAAACCAAAGAATGAATTGTACAGAAATAAATTTAATTAACTTCTCAACCGCTAATTACGTCCAAAAAGTACTCTTTACTGCTTGTTAATGCAGCATCTTTCTTGTTGCAGGGTTGCCAAAACGGAACACGATACTCCAAGTGCGGCCTTATCAATGCCTTGTACACAGTAACGTGATGTCCCATCTTCTATACCTGACAATTCCCTGCCTGGTGAAGGGCAGTGTGCCAAAAGCTGTCTTCACCACCCTATCTACCCGGACAACACTTTCAGGAAAGTTGTACTCTGATATCCTTCTGCTCCACAACACCCCCCAGGGCCCTGTTACGCAAACAGTGCTGTTACAGGGGCACGATAAATTCTTGTGGCCTTTGTGACATTAATCCTAAGGTCGGGTCGGAGTCTCGAATGGAGTTGGGGTGAGATCAAAGGGGGACTTGGTGTGGGGGGGGGGGGGCTGCCAAGAACTGTAGGAGAACCCGGTGTTGGGGAGGGGGGAGGAATTCCCAGGAACACCGTTCAACTCCCATGCAACGTTACTTGATGTTGTACGGTGAGTTCCCAGCGACATGAAATCTGAGAAGCAGGAAAGTACCTAGATCGGTCGGTTGAAGGTAGGCAAATCTCTGTGCTTGTAACAACAGAAAATATATTTGACTGGAATTTTTAAACCAAAAAAATGAATAAAGAAAATCCCTCAGAATCCTTGTGGACTTTTATGATTGTGTGATGCAGAATATGTAAGGTAGATGAACACTGAATGGCAAACATTGGGCCGTCAGGAGTAGCCCCTATCAGAATTAAATGGAACTGAAAGCTACAGCATGGAAACAAGCCATTCGCCCCATTGAGTCCATGCCGACCATTGATAGGTTGACACTGGTTGTATGTTAACCCTGTTGAGTAGGGGCTTGTTGGTTGGAATGAGCAAGTTGGGCCGAAGGGCCTGTTTCCATGCTGTAGGACTCTATGAATGCATTTTTATTTCCTGAGCAAGTCATATTAACAAGGGATATGGCTGTCAGGTACATGTGGTGCTTATTTGGCAGCAATATGCATCAGTATGAAGTATCGGCACCTCTAAAATATTAAAAAATAGATTCCCTAATTTTTAGAATTTTAATTTGATTTTATACATTTTAAACTTGTGAGCTTATTAAATTAGAAGTTGATTGGTCACAAATTCAAAACCAGAAGCCAGGGATATTTTACACAGAGCCGATCAGCACCTGAACTGGCCCTTGGGCCCACAATGTCCGTGCTGAACAAGATGCCATGTTAAACGAATCTCCTCTGCCTCCATGTGATCCACATCCCTCCAATCCCTGCAGATCCATGTGCCTATCTCAAAGCTTAAATGCTGCTATCATATCTGTTTCGACCACGACCCCCTGGCGATGTGTTCCAGCCACCCACCACTCGTATTAATAGAGATAAAATGGTGATGAATGTGCTTTGATTTTCAATTGATATGTTACAATTTAAATGTAGTGTAAAAGTTTTCCAACAATATTCCCCCCTCTTCTATTTTGTTAAGTTTACCGGCACCTTTTCGTCTTTACTGAGTGAAGGATCAGACTTGAAGGAGGAAAGTTTGAATAGTTATTTATCCAATATGCAATATATCAAACAAGAGGGCATGACATGAGAATGAAGGGACAGAAGTTTAGGGGTAACATGAGGGGGAACTTCTTTACTCAGAGAGTGGTGGCTGTGTGGATTGATGTTCCAGCAGAAGTGGTGGAGGCAGGATCGATTTTAACATTTAAAAGTAAAGTGGATAGGTATATAGATGGGAAGGGAATTGAGGGGTATGGTCTGAGTGCAGGTAGATGGGACTAGGGGGAAATAAATGGTCGGCACAGACTGGAAGGGCCGAGAAGGCCTGTTTCCGTGCTGTAATTGTTATATGGTTATATGCGAGGTTGTTTGATAGGCAGATGGGTGGTGTTGTAAAGAAGACAAAGGGGTGCAAGAGAAGGCAGGGGAAGTGTGGAGCAAAGGGATATCACCCATCTGCCATTCAAACCCCTTCACCTGTATCCACCTATCACTTGGCCAGGCTTTGTCCTGCTCCTACCGCTCTTCCAGCTTTCGCCCCTTCCCCACTAGAATCAGGCTGAAGAAGGGTCCCGACCCGAAACATCGACAGTCCATGTTCTCCTGGCCCGTTGGAGCTACTCCAGTACTTGGTGCCATTTTTTTGTATAACCAGCATCAGCGGTTCTTTGTGTCTTCCAATAGCTTCTGTTGTATTTAAGAAGGAACTGCAGATGCTGGAAAATCGAAGGTAGACAAAAGTGCTGGAGAAACTCAGCGGGTGCAGCAGCATCTATGGAGCGAAGGAAATAGGCAACGTTTCGGCCCGAAACCCTTTGGGTTTCGACCCGAAACGTTGCCTATTTCCTTTGGGTTTCGGTCCGAAACGTTGCCCATTTCCTTCGCTCCACAGATGCTGCTGCACCCGCTGAGTTTCTCCAGCACTTTTGTCTAGCTTCTGTTGTATGTTCCTTTGGAGACACTCACCCCTGACACAAACGTGTGCCCTGTCTCTGAAGGTGCCAGGTCAAGGCAAAGGACATCGGCACCATGCCCATGGAAGCTCTGAAGCAACTGCCCACTCTCCACGTCCCAGAGGGCGCAGGTTCCATCACCACTGGACGTCAGAATCTAAGGGGTCGAAAGAAAAGTTTAAAATGAAAGTTATCATGGTGGTAGCAGTGAGACTGCACCGCACTTTAAAAATGGTGCCAAAACCCAGCGACCCTTGCATGCAGTCTCAGTGCACTAAGTTTATTGGCCAAGTATTCACATACAAGGAATTTGCCTTGGTGCTCCGCCCACAAGTAACAACATGACATACAGCGACAGTTACGAATGACTCAGAAAACACTAAACATTAATAATAATAAAACATTAATGATAAAACACCATTGATCAAGCATGTGACCCAACAAAATACCAGATCAAAGGGAGGCTACAGAATTTTGGCTGTTATCTATGTTCTATGTGATCCCAGTTTCTCATCCACTCCCTACACACTAGAGCCAATTAACCTACAAACCCGCACGTCTTTGCGATGCGGGAGAAAACCGGAGCTCCCGGAAGAAACCCACGCGGTCACAGGGAAAACCTGCAAACTCCACACAGACTGCATCCAAGGTCAGGGTGGAACCCGGGTCTCCAGCGCTGTGAAGCAGCAGCTCTACCCGCTGCGCCACTGCTTTGCCCGAACAGTTCTCAATCCCAGGAGCTCCAATTGTGTAACACATCATCTCCACAGTTTTAGAGTCCAAGGAAGACCCTCTCCTCTGTGGAGAGGGGAGCTGTTAATTACAATTAATGCAGCGTATGCGCTTTATAGACATTGACAATGAATGCACCTCAAACAAGAATGATGCACCTGGACTATCCCCAGGGATGCTGCTGGGTTCCATGTGAATGCAAGGCCTCTTCAGCTGCCTCGCGTTGAAGAGGGAGATGCACTGTTAACATTTCCTATACTCAGCTGCCATCTAGTGAAACAATTTCACTCATCCATCTTATCATCTCTAACTCTTGCACCGGAGCACAGTGGCTCAGCAGTAGAGTTGCTGCCTTACAGCGCCAGAGACCCAGGTTTGATCCTCATTACAGGTGCTGTCTGTACGGGGTATGTACATTCTTCCCGTAGCTTCTCCCCGTGGCTTTTCTCCGCGTCCTCCGGTTTCCTCCCACACTTCCAAAGATGTACAGGTTTGTAGGCTAATTGGCTTGGTTAAATTGTAAATTGTAAATTATTCCTGTTGTGTTAGTGTGTGGGGATTGCTGGTCGGCACAGACTCGGTGGGCCGAAGGGTCTGTTTCCGCGCTGTAACACTGAACTAAACTAAAGAAGGCTGGTTTGCCAATTTCATGCTGAGGTCCATGTACATTTGCCAGCAAACCTGTGTAGCCAGTGGACAGAGGAAACTCAACTCATCAGGACGAGTCTGGATTTCAATCCATGAACCAAGATCATGAACATCCCATCTGATTCTGAGGAAGACGTACAGGTTTGTAGGTTAATTGTCTTCTATCAATTATAAATTGTCCCTAATGTGTAGGAAAATGTTAGTGTACAATGTGGTGGCTGGTTGGCGCGGACTCGGTAGGCTAAAGGGCCTGATTCCACGCTGTATCTCTAAAGTTTAAATTACAACATTTGGAATAAGTACATGTTACCTTCCAAACAGAACGGTTGCAGAGGATCAAGCCACATCGCTCAAGGTGGTGAACTTCCTGGGAATTTCTCCCCGACACCAACATTTCAGTGCCCTAAAGTTCCCCCCCGTATACAATCGTCCTTCCTTCATATCTCTGCCCTTGAGGTTAGAGTGGTGCCAAGCTATTAGTCACCCTGTTCCAATGTCCATGGCATGTAATCATATTTTATTAGCCATGTTTTGCAACATACGAGGAATTTCATTTGCCATACAGACATACCAATAAAAAGCAACAGAACACACAAAATACATGTTAACATAAACATCCACCACAGTGACTCCTCCACATTCCTCACTGTGATGGAAGGCGAAAAAAAGTTCAATCTCTTCCCTCCTTTGTTCTTCGAGGTCGGGGGCCTCGAGCCCTCCGTTGACGGGGCGATCTTGGCTCCCGGAGCTGGCGATGTTTGCGCTCTCCACATTGGGGCGATCGAGCTCCTGCATCGGGGGGGGGGGGAATCTCAGCTCCCCCGCGCTGGGTGACCAGTTTTATGACAACAGTGGCCCTCTCACACCATGACATGGAGTTTGCATGCCATCTCACAACAGGGGTATAGCTGAGGTGCAGAAACAAAGCACGCATTGTACAATGTCCCATTCACACTCAGGCGCTGTGTCCCATGATCTACTGGATGTCAGCCATGGTCCACCGGGTCATGCTCTCATCTCAAGTCAATGGGTCGTTAGTTCACTCTGGATACATGGGCTCTGCAGAAGGAGCTGTAACTCTGCTGCAAGAGTTAGCGACGATAAGATGGATGAGTGCTAACTTGCTGGCCACGTCCAAAATCTTAAACAGTGCCTTTATGTGTTTACCTCCCCTGGTATCACACAATTCTATTTCCAAGATGCAATGGTGGATACAAGGAACTGCAGATGCTGCTTTGCAAAAACCAAAGACACAAAGTGCTGGAGTAATTCCACGGGTCAGGCAGTATCTCGGAGAACATGGAAAGGTGACGCTTTGGGTCGGGGCCCTTCTTCAGACTGGTTATGGTCAGGGAGGTGGGGAATGAAAGCTGGAAGAGTGGAAGGCAAAGCCCGGTGTGTGATAGGTGGACACTGGTGTGGAGGGGTTTTGACAAGCATGATGGTTGGACCAAGTGCGGAGATGAAAAAGACAAAATGTGTGAGATCAGGATAGAAGAGGCGCGAATTGTGAAGCCAGGGGAAGGAGCGAAGGTGGAAGGGAGAGGCGAAGCGATCAGACGGGGCACACACAAGGGGGTGGAGGGTTGGTAAAAGTGGTGGGACGTAGATTAGTTACCTCCTAAACCTCTCCTTGCCATGTATCCAAATATCTTTATCCTACTGCCCTCAACCCTTTCCTCTGGCACCTCGTTCCATATCCCCACCACTGTCTGAGTGAAAAAGTTACCCCTCAAGTTCTGATTAAATCATTCCCCTCTCACCTTAAAACTATGTCCTCTACTTCTTGATTCATCTGCCCTGAGAAAAAAGCCTGCGTTCACCTTATTTATTCCTCTCGTGAGTTTATGCACCTCTCTAAGATCAACCCCTCAGCCTCACGCGCTTCAGGGAATAAAGTCCTCGCTTGCCCAACCTCTCCCTGTAACTCAGGCCCTCGAGTTATGATTAATTTTTGACAGCTTGTGAGCTCATAATGTTAAAGTGTTTAGCATTTGAACATTTTGCAGCAAATAATAGCTGTGGCAAGAGTGATTCCTTAAACCCTCAGGAATGATTAAATCAGCCCCATACTGTGGTCTCCAGATACATCATACACTTTCAGCTGCTGCCATGACTACTAGCTGCATCACAATTAATTTATAAGTGTAGGAGCAGACAAGATTATGAATTTGTCCCAAGGAAGACTGTCTTATATCAAACGGATGAATAAAAGCAAATGGGTATTTCTGCAGAAATATAATTACATCCTGCACTAAGGGGAACTGGGGCTAAATCTTTTAAAACAGACTTTATTCGAGCAAAAGGCTGTTTGGGTGCTCAGTGGGAAACTACCATTTAAAGGGCACCAGCTTGTTCATTCGATAGGGCCTACTTCATTAGGTTTTTATGAAAAGGTCAAACTTAAAAGTAGAATTCCTCCCTGTACAGTTTTTCAAATGATGAGCCTATTAACTCGAGTCACAGGTCCCTGTGTTTTTTTCAAATGCTGAACCATTGAGATTTGAGCTTTGGTGGCAATGGTTTTGTGTGATAATTGATGGGGCAAAATTAGACATTGTAATTGTGGCTGAACTGACAGATGTATTGAAGTACTACATGGTGCTGGAGGAACTCAGCGTGTCATAGAATCATAAAATGATACTGTATGGAAACAGGCCCTTTGACCCACTCGCCCACACTGGCCAACATGTCCCAGCTACACCCGTCCCACCTGCCCGCGTTTGGCCCATATCCCTGCAAACCTGTCTTATCCAGGTAATGTACCTGTCTAACTGCTTCTTAAATGTTGGGATGGTCCATGCCTCAACTATTTCCTCTGGCAGCTCGTTCCATACACCCACCACCCTTTGTGTGAAAATGTTACCCCTCAGGTTCCTATTTAATCTTTTCCCCTTCACCTTAAACTTATTGGATCGGGCAGCATCTGTGGAGGGACGGGTCGGGAACATTCTTCAGACTGATGGTACACAAAAGGCTGGAGAAACTCAGCGGGTGCAGCAGCATCTAAGGAGCGAAGGAGATAGGCGACGTTTCGGGTCGAGACCCTTCTTCAGTCTGATGGAGTAGTGGGACAGCTGGAAAAGAGAGGCAAGTGAGGTGAAGGGGGGGATTGGCAGATACGTGGAGTAAATTAGGTGAGAAGGAGGGAAATTAATGTCAGATGAGGAGAGAAGCTGGAGAGGTGATATAGATGTGTAGGTTAATTGGTCTCTGTACATTGTCCCCAAAATGGAGGGAATGGATGAGAAAGTGGGATGACATAGAACTGTGAACGGGTGATCGATGGTCGGCATGGACTCTGTGGGCCGATGGGCCTGTTTCCGTGCTGAATCTTTCCATCAATTAATCAATCCTGCCTCTCCGGGGACCACAAGCGAATGACACCCAAGCCTTAAAGGGCAGGGCAGTGCAGTGAGCTGGGCAGTTGTTTGAGAAGCTCCCTATACAAGGCACAAGGCATAATCTGCAGGGCACATTAGCCTGGCCAGGATGATAAAGACAACATTACAGGATTTCCTACTGTTTTCTTTCTCAGTTAGAAAGACTATGTCAGCAAGTGTTATAGAATCATAGAATCATAGAAAATAGGTGCAGGAGTAGGCCATTCGGCCCTTCTAGCCTGCAGCGCCATTCAATATGACCATGGCTGATCATCCAACTCAGTATCCCGTACCTGCCTTCTCTCCTGATCCCTTTAGCCACAAGGACCACATCTAACTCCATCTTAAATATAGCCAATGAACTGGCCTCAACTACCTTCTGTGGCAGAGAATTCCACAGATTCACCACTCTCTGTGTGAAAAATGATTTTCTCATCTCGGTTCTAAAAGACTTCCCCCTTATCTTTAAACTGTGATCTCTTGTTCTGGAGTTCCCCAACATCAGGAACAATCTTCCTGCATCTAGCTGTGACCTCTTGTTCTGGAGTTCCCCAACATCAGGAACAATCTTCCTGCATCTAGCCTGTCCAACCCCTTAAGAATTTTATAAGTCTCTATAAGGTCCCCCCTCAATCTTCTAAATTCCAGCGAGTACAAGCCGAGTCTATCCAGTCTTTCTTCATATGGAAGCCCTGCCATCCCAGGGATCAGTCTGCTGAACCTTCTCTGTACTCCCTCTTTCCTCAGATTAGGAGACCAAAACTGTACGCAATACTCCAGGTGTGGCCTCACCAAGACCCTGTACAACTGCAGTAGAACCTCCCTGTTCTTCTACTCAAATCCTTTTGCTATGAATGCCAACACATCATTTGCTTTCTTCACTGCCTGCTGCACCTGCATGCCCACTTTAAATGACTGGTGTACCATGACATCCAGGTCTCGTTGCATCTCCCCTTTTCCTAATCGGCCACCATTCAGATAATAGTCTACACTCCTGTTAAGCCAGTTGAGTTTAGGTTAGAAATACAGCACGGAATAAAGGCCCTTCGGTCCACCGAGTCTGCACTCTCCAGCGATACACTAACATGATCCTACACGCTAGGGACAATTTATAATTTTACTAAAGTCAACTAACCTATAAATGCACGTCTTTAGAGTGTGGGAAGAAACCGGAGCACCCGGAGAAAACCCACGCAGGTCACGGGCAAACCCCATGCGGCCAGGGATCGAAACCGGGTCTCTTGCGCTGTAAGGCAGTAACTCTACCGCTGCGCCACCGTGCCGGCCTGGGCAACAGTTGGTGCACCCCCTGACGTTCAGGGTCAGCTGGCTACAGTCAAGCGGGGAGCGTCGAGCACCTGGGCTTTCTGCAGCGCTGTGCCCAACTGACCGTGGTATCTAGAAACACAACTGTGCACACAGGCCGTCAGCCTGAACATACATGACAGGAAGGCAGACTAAACACAAGTCTCAGCTGCACCCCAGAGGGGGTTTATGTATTATGATCACCTGATAAGGAAAAGGCCGCAGTTATTTTAACATTTCAAAGTACGTCAGATGCTTGCTGAAGATTAGTTGGAGGCAAGAATGGTAAATAACAAGGTTGTTTGACTGAATTTTTACATTGGGTGCCAAGAAGAACAATTAATGCTCAGTTGGAGACTCAAGGAACTGCAGATGTTTGCACTATTATGGTTACATGATATTACAGTTAACGATTTATTATATTTAAGCTGCAGGAAGTAGGAATTTCCGTTGCCAATAAAAATGATAAATTAAACATTCTTGTTTCTTCAATTCCACAAACTCTGCAATTAAAAAGAAGGTAAACAGCAAGGAATACTCAGCCGGCCGGGCGGCATCTACAGGGAGTTTTGTTCAGTTCAGTTTCGAGATACAGTGTGGAAACAGCCCCTTCGGCCCACTGAGTCTGCACTGACCAGCGATCCCGCACACTAACCTATGCTGCACACACTAGTGACAATTTACACTTACACTTACAATTTAACTTATACCAAGCCAATGAACCTACAAACGTGTATGACTTTGGAGTGTGGAAGGAAACCGAAGATCTCGGTGAAAACCCACGTGGTCACGGGGGAGAACGTACAGAGTCCGCACAGACAAGCAGACAGGCACAGAGCTAGATAGGGCTCTTAAATATAGCGGAGTCAGGGGATGTGGGGAAAAGGCAGGAACGGGGTACTGATTGTGGATGATCAGCCATGAACACAGTGAGTGGCGGTGCTGGCTCGAAGGGCCGAATGGCCTACTCCTGCACCTATTGTCTGTTGACAGCACCCGTAGTCGGTTATAAATGTAACTCGGCGGCAACTCTACCACTGAGCCACCGTGCTGTCCTAAAACAAAAGTTCCCCTGATTCCAATCAAACTGTTCCTCAATCTGCTGGTTATTCCCAGAGTTTTTGTCCCTATTTTTGCAGAAGTTTGCTGTTGGGAATTTCCATTGAAAGCCAAGCCTTACCTGCATGTCAGAATTAGTGAAGCTGCAAGCCGACAGGTAGTTTGTGTGCATCGCCACAGATTTCTTCTTGGCCGCTATGGTCTCATTTTTATCAAAGGTCAGTGGGTACACAGAGCACTTGTTGTCCAAACCTCTGGAAAAGTCAAAGAGAATTACAGGATGTAACTTGGATTGTGTTCTCTGGAACGCCGGAGGTGGAGGGGAGGCCAGACAGAAGTGTATAGAGAGGCGTAGACAGATTAGACAGTCAGAACCTTTCTCCCAATGGGGGGCAGATGTTGGAATCTTCAGCCAAACACAAAGTGCCGGAGGAACTCGTGGGGGATCTTATAGAAACATACACAATTATAAAAGGACTGGACTAGCTAGATGCAGGAAAAACTTTCCCAATGTTGGGCGAGTCCAGAAACAGGGGCCACACAGTCTTAGAATAAAGGGGAGGTCATTTAAGACTGAGGTGAGAAAAACCCAGGGAGTTGTGAATTAGTGGAATTCCCTGCCACAGAGGGCAGTGGAGGCCAAATCACTGGATGGATTTAAGCGAGAGTTGGATAGAGCTCTAGAGGCTAGTGGAGTCAAGGGATATGGGGAGAAGGCAGGCACGGGTTATTGATAGGGGAAGATCAGCCATGATCACAATGAATGGCGATGCTGGCTCGAAGGGCCGAATGGCCTCCTCCTGCACCTATTTTCTATGTTTCTGTGAACACAGCGGGTCAGGCAGCTTCTGTGGAGCGAATGGACAGGTGACATTTCAGGAAGGGCTCCTTCTTCTGAATGGCGGTGTGGCTGGGGCAACGGGAAAAACAGGTGCACACTGGGGTGGGGAGGGGCATTCTTCAAGATGGAGAATTCCAAGTTCATACCGTTGGGGTACAAGCTACCCAAGCGGAATATGAGGTGTAGTTCCTCCGGTTTGTGTGTGGCAATGGAGGAGGCCAAGGGCAGGTTGGTCAGTGTGGGACAGACACTAAATGCTGGAGTAACTCAGCGGGACAGGCGGCATCACTGGAGAGAAGGAACGGGTGACGTCTCGGGTCGGGACCCTTCTTCAGACTGAGAGTCGGGGGGAGGAAGTCGGGAAGGGTAAGGTGTGAAAACGCTAGATCAAGGCATATGGTGATAAGGAAATGTAGAATGGTTCATTGTTAGCCGAGGGGAAGGTGACAACGGAATGGGAAGAGGAGTTAACATGGTTACCAACTGAGAATGCCACAGATTCACAACCCTCTGTGTGAAAAAGTTGTTTCTCATCTCCGTTCAAAATGGCTTACCCCTTATTCTTAAACTGTGGCCCCTGGTTCTGGACTCCCCCAACATCGGGAACATGATTCCTGCCTCTTGTTCCCTCTTATTTGTTTCATCCTTCTAAAGTACAGAGTACATAAGCCCAGTCGCTCCATTCTATCAACATATGACAGTCCCGCCATCCCCCTGCATTAACCTGGTGAACCTACGCTGCACTCCCTCAGTTGCAGACTCCACCCTAGCTTATGGAAGGAGCGTTCAGTAGTCTGTTTAAAGGAAACAAGAGAAAGGGGAAGTTGGACATCGTGGAAAATACTGAGCAGGATCGGGCAAGGATGCAGGAAGGAGGGAAATCCTGTTAGTTCATGTTTTTTAAAATCCCGGGGGATTTTGACCGGAAAGTTTGCAGCGTCTGATAGAAGATGCAGTTGCTAAAGTGGCGTTTAAGAGGCTTTTAGACAGGCACATGGATATGCAGGGAATGGAGAGATATGGATCATGTGGGGCAAAGGAGATTAGGTTGGCAATATGTTCAGCCCAAGCATGTGGGCCGAAGGGCCTGTTCATGTGCTGTACTGTTCTGACGAAACAAAGAACTGCAGATGTTGGTTTATATTAAAAATGGACACAATGTACCAGAGGGTACAACTCAGCGGGTCAGGCAGCATCTCTGGGGAAAAAAAGGAATAGGTGACATTCTGGGTATAGAGCAGAAGAAGGGTCCCGACCAGAAACATTATCCATCGTTTTTCCCCAGAGATGCTGCCTGATCCGCTGAGTTACTCCGACACTTTGTGTCTATCTTAGAAACATAGAAAATAGGTGCAGGAGGAGGCCATTCGGCCCTTCGAGCCAGCACCGCCATTCAATATGATCATGGCTGATCGTCCCCAATCAATAACCCGTGCCTGCCTTCTCCCCATATCCCTTGACTCCACTAGCCCCTAGAGCTCTATCCAACTCTCTCTTAAATCCATCTTCTGTTCTGTGTTCGATGTTCTAAAAGGGAAATGAAGTGTGACAGGCAGCGAGGAATCGCCCAATGCAACTGTACTCACCCGCATGCGATGGCGCAGCCCGATGGCGCATAGGCGCATGCCATCACCCAGGTGCATGGCATGGTCACCGCGTGTTCCTGCAAAAGTATACAGCCTGGTCAACCCAGCACCACCTGGTAATGCTGGCAATCCAACCCCACAGTCCCCACGCACACGCAGTGTGTGTTAAACTCAGCCAGTCTCCACAATACGGCCGGGGGCCTCCAATTAACGGTAAACCTGGACGGAGACAGCTCTGGCAACTGAGTTCTCCAGGGAATCTCTGGGCAGTATTTGTGGGCTCGGTTGATTCAGTGTTGCAGCAGAGGGCACGTGTCTGCAGTGTGAGTTTGCCGTCCACCATAAACAGGAGGCTGTGGACCGACGTGGCTGTGTCTGTGGGTGCTGAGCCCAGTCACACATCACATCTCAGCCCTCGCATGTGGGGCCGATCTGCTGGTCACATCCACCTCCTGATACCGTTCAACATGGGACCACTGCAGGCGCAGCTCAGTGCTTGCTCAACGTCCATTTGTGCTTCTTTTAAAACACACACAAATAACGAAAGAGAGAGAAAGAGAGAGAGAGAGAGAGATAAAGAGAGAGAGAGGGGAAGAGAGAGAGAGAGGAAGAGAGAGAGAGAGGGGAAGAGAGAGAGAGAGGGGAAGAGAGAGAGGGGGGAAGAGAGAGAGGGGAAGAGAGAGAGAGGGGGGAAGAGAGAGAGAGGGGGGAAGAGAGAGAGGGGGGGGAAGAGAGAGAGGGGGGAAGAGAGAGGGGAAGAGAGAGGGGAAGAGAGAGGGGAAGAGAGAGAGAGGGGAAGAGAGAGAGAGGGGAAGAGAGAGAGAGGGGAAGAGAGAGGGAAAGAGAGAGAGAGGGGAAGAGAGAGGGGAAGAGAGAGGGGAAGAGAGAGGGGAAGAGAGAGGGGAAGAGAGAGGGGAAGAGAGAGGGGAAGAGAGAGGGGAAGAGAGAGGGGAAGAGAGAGGGGAAGAGAGAGAGAGGGGAAGAGAGAGGAAGAGAGGAAGAGAGAGGTACTTTCTTGGCATGTCTATGTGGGCATGTGTACCCCCCACTCCCCTGTTGTCCCATGTGACCCGGCTGCCAATCGAATGGCAATTAGCCGTGGGTATCGGCCCTGCCCGGCTCCGGCAGAACTGAACGGCTTCCAGAAGCCGTTTCATTCTCAGATACACCACCAGGACAGGGACGATGTGTTGGTGCTCCTTGCTACTCACCTTGTTGGTGGTGAAAGCATCCCACACGATAACCTTTCCATCCTGGAAGCGGAAGAAAGATCAGTCAGCACATATTGTCAGGCCAGCTGTTTACAGGGAGCACAGGATTACACACACACACACACACACACACACACACACACAAATCCTTCCGGTCTCCAAAGCTGCCAGCTGGTGCTCAGACAAAATGCGTAGGAAGGAACTGCAGATGCTGGTTTAAATGGAAGGTAGACACAAAATCCTGGAGTAACTCAGCGGGACTGGCAGCATCTCTGGAGAGAAGGGATGGGTGATGCTTCGGGTTGAGACTCTTCTTCTACAAGGTTTCGACCCAAAACGCCATTCCTTCTCTCCAGAGATGCTGCCCGCCCCGCTGAGTTACTCCAGCATTCTGTACTTGGTGTTCAAATCCTGAACAATGGGGACAGATGTGTCCACAATACTCTTGCCCCAAACACAGAGAGAGATTCATTCCATTCAGAACGGAGACGAGGAAACACTTTTTCTCACAGAGAGTGGTGAGTGTGGAATTCTCTGCCTCAGAGGGCGGTGGAGGCCGGTTCTCTGGATGCTTTAAGAGAGAGTTAAATAGGACTCTTAAAAATAGCAGAGTCAGGGGATATGGGGAGCAGACAGGAACGGGGTACTGATTGGGGATGATCAGCCATGATCACATTGAATGGCGGTGCTGGCTGGAAGGGCCGAATGGCCTACTGCACCTATTGTCCATCTATTATTCCACACACTGACACTGATTTGACATAAAATGGCAACTTTGAGCAAAATGGTCACAGAATCATACAGTAGGGAAACAGGCCCTTTGGCCAACGTGTCCATGCAGCCCATACATGGTAAACGGTAGGGAATTGAAGAATACAGTTGAACAGAGGGATCTGGGAATAACCGTGCATAGTTCCTTGAAGGTGGAATCTCATATAGATAGGGTTGTAAAGAAAGCTTTTGGTATGCTAGCCTTTATAAATCAGAGCATTGAGTATAGAAGCTGGGATGTAATGTTAAAATTGTACAAGGCAGTGGTGAGACCAAATCTGGAGTATGGTGTACAATTTTGGTCGCCCAATTATAGGAAGGATGTCAACAAAATAGAGAGGGTACAGAGGAGATTTACTAGAATGTTGCCTGGGTTTCAACAGCTAAGTTACAGAGATAGGTTGAATAAGTTAGGTCTTTATTCTCTGGAGCGCAGAAGGTTAAGAGGGGACTTGATAGAGGTCTTTAAAATGATGAGAGGGATAGACAGAGTTGATGTGGACAAGCTTTTCCCTTTGAGAATAGGGAAGATTCAAACAAGAGGACATGACTTTAGAATTAAGGGACAGAAGTTTAGGGGTAACATGAGGGGGAACTTCTTTACTCAGAGAGTGGTAGCGGTGTGGAATGAGCTTCCAGTGGAAGTGGTGGCGGCAGGTTCGTTGGTATCATTTAAAAATAAATTGGATAGGCATATGGATGAGAAGGGTATGGAGGGTTATGGTATGAGTGCAGGCAGGTGGGACTAAGGGAAAAAAGTTGTTCGGCACGGACTTGAAGGGCCGAGATGGCCTGTTTCCGTGCTGTAATTGTTATATGGTTATATAGATGCCCCATCTGCACTGGTCCCATTTACCCACATTTGGCCCATAAGGGAGCAACTCTACCGCTGCGCTACTGTGATGCCTGGGGGATGCGCACCTCGCTGTTCATCGCTGGCGCTGCAGTAATGCAGCCCGCACTCCAACTGTCTCCACAGTGACCTAGTTCTGCTGTAGCACGTCAACCCACACAGGATCTGAACCAGAATGCAGGGAGGAGGAACTGGGGGAAATATTGCTGCCACAGACACAAATAGGTTTTGGGAAAGACACAGAGGGATAAATGGCAGCAGTTTGCTCTGGGGTCAAGGAAAGAGCGTTCACGTCGCGGTGTGACCTGTTTCCACCAATCCTTCCAGCACCACGCACAAGAAGCACAAGACAGACACCTTTGTGTGCAGATACCAAGATGTGTGCTCAGCTCTGGCTGAACAACTTCTAATCTTGTGTGTGGATTTGATAAGAAGAAGCAGTTCGCTGCCACCGAAAAGTCATTGAACTACACTTTGTTTCGAAGGGTACATTTGCACACTATCGCACACACATCAAAAGCATGCACCACACACCCACCCTCTCCCTCTCTTTTTCTTCCCTCTTTCTCTTTCTCTCTCTCTCTAACCATTTGACTATCGACTTGAACGTACATAATGTGTCTGTGCCTGTGTACTGGCATGTGTGTGTGTGCGTACGTGCACCTATGGAGTCACACAGCACGGAAACAGGCCCTTCGGCCAATCTTGCCCAAACCGACCAAGTTGACATCTATCGGACGAGTCCCATGTGCCTGTGTTTGGCCCATAGCTCCCTAAATTCTTCACATTCCTGTCCAAATGTCCGTTAAAAGTCATAATTTTTATGAGGTTCCTCTGGCAGCTCAGTCCAGATGTGGAATACCTTCAGTGACAATGTTGCCTCTCCTTCTTAAAAATCTCCCCTCTCACTTTAAGCCTCTGCCCTCTCATTTTAATATCCACCACTTGTATCCCCAAATGGGTTTGTTTACTCATGGGTGGTCATAGTCTATACTGGGATGAATGTATGAATGGATGGATGAATGGATGAATGGATAGATGAATGGATGGATACTTTATCACATGTGAGAAGTCACAGTGAAATTCTTCGCTTGCATACACAAGGTAAGCAAATAGTCGCCCATGACACATAGAAGATTGTTAAGGGTTTGGACACGCTAGAGGCAGGAAACAAGTTCCCGATGTTGGGGGAGTCCAGAACCAGGGGCCACAGTTTAAGAATAAGGGATAAGCCATTTAGAACAGAGATGAGGAAACACTTTTTCTCACAGAGAGTGGTGAGTCTGTGGAATTCTCTGCCTCCAGAGGGCGGTGGAGGCAGGTTCTCTGGATGCTTTCAAGAGAGAGCTTGATAGGGCTCTTAAAAATAGCGGAGTCAGGGGATATGGGGAGAAGGCAGGAACGGGGTAATGATTGGGGATGATCAGCCATGATCACATTGAATGGCGGTGCTGGCTCAAAGGGCCGAATGGCCCACTCCTGCACCTATTGTCTATTGTAGGGCACTGACAAAGTTGCAAAGTACCCGCGGTCTAGGCCCCCCTCTGTTCTTCCCCCTTCCCTCATGGCGGTCTCCCCACGCCGCGTCCTCCTTTGTTCCTTCCCCCGGCAGTGGTGTCCTCACTTCCACGTGTCCGTCCTCGTCCATCAATTGGCGTCTGAGACACGGACTGACTAACGACAGCATCTCACAGAGGTGCCCCCAACACTGTCTCCGGAAAACCCCCCAACATCAGGTCAGGATAAGAGAACCAACCTCAGCGTCTCATCCCCAGACAGACTCCAAGCATTGCAGCTCCAATTAAGCTCAGCCCACTCCATCAGGCATCCTCCATCATTCACATGCCTGACCCTGGAGCCTGCAATGACAATAGACAATAGGTGCAGGAGTAGGCCATCCAGCCCTTCGAGCCAGCACCGCCATTCAATGTGATCATGGCTGATCATCCCCAATCAGTACCCCGTTCCTGCCTTCTCCCCATATCCCCTGACTCCGCTATCTTTAAGAGCCCTATCTATCTCTCTCTTGAAAGCATCCAGAGAACCGGCCTCCACCGCCCTCTGAGGCAGAGAATTCCACAGATCCACCACTCTCTGTGAGAAAAAGTGTTTCCTCGTCTCCGTTCTAAATGGCTTACCCCTCATTCTTAAACTGTGGCCCCTGGCAAAATGGCAAGTGACTGCTTGGTGGTCAAAAGATACGATTCAAACGTGTCCTCAACACCTTCTCGAGAAGCAGTGGCGCAGCGGTAGAGTTGCCACCTCACATCGCCAGAGTTCTGGTTCAATCACGACTACGGGCGCTGTCTGTACATAGTTTGTACGTTCTCCCCATGACCGCGAGGGTTTTCTCCAGGTGTTCTGGTCTCCTTCAACACTCTAAAGACGTGCAGGCTTGTAGGTTAATTGGCTTTGGTAAAATTGTCCTGAGTGCAGGGAATGGATGCAAAAGTGACCAGGTGATCCTATATCTGTGCTGTATATCAAAACAAAACGAATCCTATCCCGTCTACACTCCATCGACAGAAGGTTCTATTCTCAAGACAGGCAGAGACTGGCAATAATTGGCATCTGCGCTAACAATGTCCACATTCTGTGAATGGAAACAAAATGTCCCAGTGTAACTCTGTAGTCGAAGAAGCTTGATCATTAGTGGAGAGAGTGAAGCCCCCTGGAGATTAACCTTGTTACATTTAATTAACAGACCAGGTTGAGTCTGCAGCATGACATGCTAACACCACCACTGGGACCAGCCCATGGTCCACACACAACATCCAGGCAGCCTCTCCACTCCCAGATATGCAGGCAAAGACGGTCACGAAGGGTGCACTTCTGCATCGCTGCTCGGCAACTTCCAGCGCCAGAGACCCGGGTTCGATCCTGACCACGGGTACTGTCTGCATGAAGTTTGTATGTTCTTACTGTGACAGCGTGGGCTTTCTCCAGGTGCTCTGGTTCCCCCCCCACATTCCAAATGCAGGTTTGTAGGTTAATTGGCTTCTGTAAATTGTCCCTAGTGTGTGGGATAGTTTTGGTGTGCGGGTTATCATTGGTCGATGGGCTGAAGGTCCGAAGAATGGCCTCGGCCCTCGATCATCTGCCTCAGAGGGCGGTGGAGGCAGGTTCTCTGGATGCTTTCAAGAGAGAGCTAGATTGGGCTCTTAAAAATAGCGGAGTCAGGGGATATGGGGAGAAGGCAGGAACGGGGTACTGACTGGGGATGATCAGCCATGATCACATTGAATGGCTGTGCTGGCTCGAAGGGCCAAATGGCCTACTCCTGCACCTACTGTCTATTGATCCGAAACGTCAGTCTATCCATGTTCTCCAGTGGTGCTGCCTGACCCACTGTGTTACTCCAGCACTTTGTGTCCCTTTGTGTATCAACCGGCATCTACAGTTCTTTGTTTCCGTAGAATAAAATGTAGGTGTGCGTAAACAACAATGGAAAGGAGAGTCTGTTTAATTCTCAGCCTGAGTGAGCCACTTCACACATGTGATGTTAATAAAAACAAATGAGCTTCCGCCTGCACTACAGGGAAACATTATGTTGGGTTCTTTTGACGGACGTCACTGCTCTCCGGGGATTGAGGGGAACAGGTGCTGAGTCTGTGCCCGGAGTCTATTGATTGCCTGCACCCGGATAGTGAACCCAGTGGCAGCTCTTCACATCACCCTCAATGATCACTCATCACTTGAAGCAGAGAGGCAGCAGTATTTCTTTCCTCTTCAAAGTGAGCAAAATGCTCTGGCTTGTGTAGGAAGGAACTGCAGACGCTGGTTTACACCAAAGATAGGCACAAAATGCTGGAGGAACTCAGCGGGTCAGGCTGTATTTCTGCAGAGAAGGTATAGGTGGTGTTTTGGGTCAAAACGTCACCCATTCCTTCTCTCCAGAGATGCTGCCTGATCCGCTGAGTTACTCCAGCATTTTGTGTCTAAAATACTCTGGTTTTCCAGTCACTTTGTAATCTTACTCGCTTAGACAAGCTGCATTATTTTCTGCATCCAGATCTTGGAAGAATAAAGAGGAAGAAGTTTGGATTTTATTGCCTTTCATCACAGTGGGGAATGTGGGGAATCCGCTGTGGTGGATGTTGATGTTAACTTTTATGTAGCTGTGTGTCTTGTTGGGTTTTTTTTCGTACGGCTGTACGGCGATTCGCATATCGCTTCAACTTCCCCCTCCCATTCCGAATCCGACCTTTCTGTCCTGGGCCTCCTCCATGGCCAGAGTGAGTCCCACCGCAAATTGGAGGAGCAGCACCGCATATTTCGCTTGGGCAGTTTGCACCCCAGCGGTATGAACATTGACTTCTCCAATGTCAGGTAGTCCCTGCTTTCCCCCTCCTTCCCAGCTCTCCCACAGCCTACTGTCTCCGCCTCTTTCCCCCACCCCCCGACATCAGTCTGAAGAAGGGTCTCGACCCGAAACGTCGCCTATTCCTTTGCTCCATACATGCTGCCTCTCCCGCTGAGTTTCTCCAGCTTTTTTGTCTACCTTCGATTTTTCCAGCATCTGCAGTTCTTTCTTAAACTGTGCCTTAATTGGTACATGTGACAATGAAAGACCTCTGAAAGCTCTGAAGTTGGTCGTTCTCTCTGGGTGTGTCGGTGAGGGGAGAGATAACAGATTGCCTCAGGAACGCTGCGGCAATCGGGAGGATATCAGAGCACCACAGGGGCTTTGATCAGACGAGGTGGGGCTCCGAGATATAACAGACAGGCAGATGGACAACGGTGACGCAGGCAGCTTGTGCAACGGATCAGTGTATAAATCCTCAGCTGCGATTATACCCAGCCCTTCAGCCGTGCACTCACTGACATACACAGCACGGAAACCGCTCCTCAGCCCTCCGAGTCCACGCCGATCGCCAGGCACCCATTTACACTAATCCCACTCTCAGATTCTCCCTACATATTCATCAATCCCTTCACCTCCTCCCCCATTCTACCACTCACCCACACACCAAGGGCGATTTATAGTGGTCAATTAATTCCTACAGACCCACGCGTCTGTGGAGGAAACCAGAGACCTCCAGTCACAGGGAGGACGTGCCAACACCACATGGACAGGACTGGAGTGGACCTGTGAGGCAGTGGCTCTACCACAGTACCACAAAGATTAGGAAGCAACTGCAGACAACGTAAGAACACGTCTGACGTAGCACTGTATTTAAGTGAAACGCCAACAGTCCCATGCGTCACTTACTCCTGTCCTACATTTTTCAGTGAAGGTTCGTCTAATTAGAGAAAAGAAATGCCCCAAAATTATATTTTTCATTGAGGCCCAATACCTGTACCAAGTAAACATAGAAACATAGAAAATAGGTGCAGGGGCAGGCCATTCGGCCCTTCGAGCCAACGCTGCCATTCATTGTGATCAAGGCTGATCGTCCCCTATCAATAACCCGTGCCTGCCTTCTCCCCATTCAACGGGAAAACATGCCAACCCCACAAAGGGAGCGCCAGAGGTCAGATTGGTACCTGGGTTGGTGGAGCAGTGAGACTGAGCACCACCAGCAATAATACCTGTGGTGCTGCCTTCAATGCCACCTGTGGCAAGTGGAAGCATGTTATACATCCACCTCATGGCTGCTGTCTAACACTGGCATTGAATCTAACAATTGTGTTCCCATCGGGAATTTAAGGAGCCTGAAAACCATGACCACCAAAGTCGAGAACAGCTTCTTCTCAACAACTATCATGTTCCTGAACACTACACAGCACTAAATTCAGCAACATTGATCTTCGATGGTCTATGTCTTCAGTTGCACTTTGGT
The DNA here is from genome assembly GCA_963514005.1 of Raja brachyura. Next base: position 7,101,143 of record OY740814.1, on the reverse strand, counting down.
TTTGCACAATTATGATTACCTGATGTTAGAGTTATTAATTTATTGTATTTTTATGGTTAGAAATGGATTTGTCTGTTAGGCCTGTAAAATGTATGAATGAAGCTCGATTATATTGGGCAGAGAATATTTCGTAGTAACTCAGCGGGTCGGGTAACATCTCTGGAGAACATAGATCGGCGACATTTCGGTTCCTAAAACATGACCTATTCATGTTTTCCGGAGATGCTGCCTGATCTGCTGAGTTACTCCAGTACTGTGTGTCTTTTTTTTGTAAACCAGCATCTGCACTTCCTTGTGTCCACATCGATTCCTATGGCTTTTACACGCCTTGGTTCCAAACACGGATTTTACACTTGGCATGGCCACATCTTTTTCCACGCATTGAGAAGGTTATCCATGTTTTCAATACAAGAAACACAGCAATCAACCCTCAAAGTAGTTGAGGTTAAACATTCCCGTCCCAACTCCAAACTTGAGTTCCTACGATCAGAACTTTTAATTCACAAATTTAAGGTGAGATCATTTTTTTTTTTTTTTAAATAGCAAAATCATAAATAGACATTTATCAAATAGGAAATAGCTTAACGATAAAAACTAGTGCGTTGTCTGGAACATAGGGTTATGGGGAGAAGGCAGGAGAATGGGGAAAGGAGGGAGAGATCGATCAGCCTTGAATGAATGGCGGAGTAAACATGATGGGCCGAATGGCCTCAATCTGCTCCTATCACCTCATGATTGCTGCTATCCAGACTCTCACTCACACTTGCTGCTAGTGTTCCTGACGTCAGCCCCCGTGATGAATGAATGAATGAATGAATCATACTTGATTATCACACGTGACACGCCACAGCGAGGTTCTTTCTTTTGCACGCACACGTGTGCGAAGACTCGCCGCATGTAGGGTGCTGAGAAAGTTGTAAAGTATTCCACTTAGACCCCAATGGCCCCTCTTTGTTGGCTGCCCCCCCCCCCATTGTTCTCTGGGCATTCTGATAACAAAAGAGCCATGGACACTGCAATCCTTCTGCAGCATTTGCACAGTTGTGATCAGACCCTGGCGATGAATGAGTTTGAATGCAATGGGATGTTACCATGCCTCCACCACCACTCCCGGCTGTATGTCCCACTCGCCCCCTGAAGCTTTTCCCCCGCACTGAAAATTCTAGACACACTTTCCAAAGCTTAATCCTCCCTGCACGCGAGAGCTCCCAGCATACAACCAATGGAGCGTTACACTGTGGAGCGTTGCAACCCCATCGATGCATTTGGAGGCATGCATTGCCGTCGCACGATGCCCGATACTGATCTGACCTGTGAGGAGCTGACGATTCTCCGCTTGTCCCTGCACCAATCCATGCACAGCACCTTGTTTCCATGGCCTTTCAGAGTCCGCCGTGTCTTCATTACAAACTGTCCGAGCGCCTCTGTTCGCTCGGCCACCTGGTGAACTAAGCAGAAAAAATGTATTATTGGTATCTTTTAAAACCCAGTCGCAAAGTGCAAGATTTCAAAATGGTTTACACCATCCACATGAAGTGCATCGTTCCAATCAAGGGGCCACTATCGCAACATTTAAAAGACACTTGAGACAGGTTCGTGAATAGGAAAGGTTTAGAGGGATATGGGGCAAATACGGGCAAATCAAATGAGCTTCGATAGGGCATCTTGGTCTGCACAGACGAGCTGGGCCGAAGGGCTTGTTTGACTCTGACTCTGTGACACTGCCGTGAATAAATGACTAACTTGTTCACTTAGAGGCCTGGATATTGGTCTGACAATAGACAATAGGTGCAGGAGTAGGCCATTCAGTCCTTCGAGCCGGCACCGCCATTCAATGTGATCATGGCTGATCATCCTGAATCAGTACCCCATTGCTGCCTTATCCCCACATCCCCTGACTCCACTATCTTTAAGAGTCCCATCTAGCTCTCTCTTGAAAACATTCAGATAACCAGCCTCCACCGTCCTCTGAGGCAGAGAATTCCACAGACTCACAACTCTCTGGGTGAAAAGTTTTTCCTCGTCTCCGTTCCTTACCGTTTATTCTTAAACTGGGTGGCCCCTGGTTCTGGACTCCCCCAACATCGGGAACATGTTTCCTGCCTCTAGCGTGTCCAAACCCGTAATAATCTTATACCTTTCAATAAGATCTCCTCTCATCCTTCTAAATTCCAGAGTGTACAAGCCCAGCCGCTCCATTCTCTCAGCACATAGATAATTTTAAATAATGATAGTCTCAGCGATGATGACCTATATTAGCCCCCTTATTTGTGTGTGTGTGTGTGTGTGTGTGGGTGGGGGGGGGGGGGGGGGGGAGAGGGGGGAGGGGGATTAAAGGGAAATATGGGACCTAGAGGCGGGAGATAAGGAGGGGAAAAGAGCAGGATGTTCAGGATGATGGGAGGTGGTGGGAGAATTGTGTGCACAAGGTGGGAGCGTGTGTGTGTGTGCGCGTGTGTGTATATGGTGAGTATTTGAAATTGGGAGAATGCAACGTTCATATAAGCTGCCCAAGCAAAACAAAGTTGCATTCCTGATGCTGCATTTATTGGAGAAACTAATTTATTCTTTGTCATCAAGTCCAGGCAAAAACAATACAAGGATAAATTGCCATTGGCTTCACTGTCAGAATAATTTCATCCATGGGTTATTCCCCATTAGCTCAGTGTGAGGGTGCAAGCAATGCATGGCCAATGAGAACAAGCAGTTGCAAAAGGCTCAGACTTGTTCGAACTTGTCTAATACATCATCAAGGAAGAGATTGACCCCAAATAACAACCTGAAGTTGTTGTTTCAGTTTACTTTGTCATTCTTCAAATTTCCTTAATATTTTAAATGGAAGAATATTATATAAATAACTCTATCAGTTTGTGGTCATCTCGCCATTTTTTCCCCCCAAGGTTATGACTTAATGTGTTTTGTGGCTAATGTGCCAAAGGCTAATGTATCAAAGATGATGTCTTTTAACAAAATGCGATTGGGAGGCAGTTTATCTAATCTGCCTGAGCATTCCTGGTTGGCTAGCAGTGAGATGCGGGTCACCAGTGACCTAATGAGCAAATTAATGTGGTCACTCCTGATCATATTTCGCAGAACATAGAACAGTACAGCACAGAAGCAGGCCCTTCGGCCCACAATGTCTGTGTTGAACATGATGCCAAAACCAACTCGTATCTGCCTGCACCTAATCCATGTGCCTATCCAGAAATCTCTTACCCAACGCCACTATCATATCTGCCTCCACCACACCCCTGGCAGCGCGTTCCAGACCCCCACCACCTATAAACTAGCCCCGCACACATCCCTCCTTTAAACACTGCCCCTCTCACACTATAACTCTGCCCCAGTGTTTAATTTTTCCATTTGATTTTGACTGTTTACCTTATCTATGCCTCTCATAATTCAATCAGATCCTTGTCTGATTGGGGAAAAGACGGGGGGGGGGGGGGGGGGGGGAAATCAGTCAGTCAGAACCTTTCCCCTACGTTAAAGGCTAGAGCGCATAGCTTTAAGGTGAAAGGTGCAAGGCATAGGGAGATAAGTGGACATACACATACAGGGTGGTAGGTGCCTGGAACACAGTGGCTGGGGAGATGATGGGGACGGATATGATAGTGGCATTTAAGAGGCTTTTAGACAGACACATGGACGTGCAGGGAATGGAAGCATTTGGATTATGTTCAGGCAGAGGATATTAGTTGAACTTGGCATCATATCAGGTGGGAACTTCGTGGGCTGAATGGCCTGTTCCTGTGTGGTACATTTCTCGATTCTATCTTCTATGTTCATATCTTACTTCTAACAGAGTCTCGCTACATAATCCAATGGATGGGCCCAATGTACTGGGGACCTAGTGAATAAATCCTAATCTGATGATATTGCTCAATTATTCAGGTGAACAGGCCATTCAGCCCACAATGTCTGTTCCGAACACGGTCACGATCAAATCCAATCCGCTTTCCCTTCCACAGCCTCCCCCTTATGGGAAGAGGGAATGGGTGTAAAAGAGAACTGAGAAAGTGCTGGAGGAACTCAGCAGGTCAGGCAACATTTGTGGAGGCAATGGACCGATGATCTCTCCAGCACCACACTCACCCTATTGCGTTTGTACACGGATCTTCCAGCCCCCGGTCCCATGTTTCCCTATAATCTCTCCCTTTTTCTCTCTGCTCTCCCCTTCCCCCCATATCCCCCCACTGGCTTTACACTTCACTCCTCTTCTCCCCTGAACTGATACCCTTTCATCCCTTGTCCACCTCTAACCTTTGTCACTTATTCCATCCATCTGACAATTATTCCCCCTCCACCCTCCTCCCTTAATTGTATCTGCCAATCACTGTCCAGGCTTTGTCCCGCACCCCTCCTCTCTTATCCTGCTCCCCCCCCCCCCCCCTTCAGTCCCAACCCAAAACATCATCTGTCCATTCCCTCCACAGATGCTGCCTGACCCGCTGAGTTCCCCAGAACTTTGTGCTTGGCTCACGTTTCCAGCTTCTGCAGTCTCTTGTGTCTCTGATAAAACCCCACTTCTCTAAAAGAGGATATGTGAACAGACAGACCTGGGGCACCCCAACTTACAAATCTATGCATTAAAATTGCTGCTAAACCCAGTTAACACACTGGCCTTTGAATGAATGATGTGGCCAGTGTTTGTAGAGTGAGTGGCTGTAATCTTTTTATCTTGTTCATGTTTTGATTTAAAAATCACATCTATTTTTTTAGGTGGCAGGATGGATATCTTTCATTGAAGACAATGGGTAATGTTGACTTTAGTCCACAGTGTGAAATGTGTATGAAATGTTTGACGCAGAGGAAGTGCCAAACTACCAAAAGAGATAGACAGAAAATGCTGGAGTAACTCAGCGGGTCAGGCAGCATCCCTGGAGAAAAGGAATAGGTGACGTCTCAGGTCGAGACCCTTCTTCAGACCCTCTGGAGACAAGGGATAGGTGATTTCTCCAATTCTCCAAAGGATGTTTCTATTGTCAGCAAAAATAAAATCCTGGAAATGCACTGCCTACTGTGTAGAATTAAGGGACTGCAGATGCTAATTTACCAATGGGTCAGATACCATCCCTGGAGAACATGGATAGGTGATGTTTTGGGTCGGGGCCCTTTTTCAGTCCATTCCGAAACATCACCTGTCCATGTTCTCTAGAGATGCTGCCTGACCCGCTGAGTTACTCCAGCATCTTGTGTCTTTCCAGTTCAACTCACCCTTGTGCAGCTGAATAACTAGGACAAAATCGGCCTTAGAAAATGGTATACAAAATCATGAGCGGAATAGATCAGGTAGAAGCAGTCTCTTGCCCAGAGTATGGGAATCAGGAACCAGAGGAAAAGGTTTAAAGTGAGGGGGGAAAGTTAATAGGAACTGGAGGGGTAATCTTTTTACACAAAGCGTGGTGCGTGTATGGAATGAGCTACCGGAGGAGTGGTTGAGGCTGGGACTATCTCAACGTCTAAGGAACATTTAGACAGGTACATGGGATAGGACAGGTTTAGAGCGATATGGGCCAAATGCAGGCAGGTAGGACTAGTGTGGATGGGACACGTTGGCTGGTGGGCAAGTTGGACCAAACGTGTCCATGCTACATGACTGTAAACTTACCTTTGGAGATAGCTATATTTCCATGAAGGTTTTTCAATCTTCTGTATTCATATCTTATTTCTAACGGCAACTTGCTACAAAATGCAATGGACAGGCCCAAATTGCTGGTGGCCTATTGAATGAAGAAGGCATGCTTTCTTCAGGGTGTGAGTGAGAAGGGTTGCTCGCAAGACATTGGTGGCAGATGCCAGCTTGAACCAACGCAGTTTGACACAGCGTGTTGATATGGCTCGCTGGCCTATTAGAGGGGGTAGGTAGAGGAGGTCAGATACATTGCTGTGGCTCAAAGAACATATAGCCCCACTAGGCAAACATAGAAAACATAGAAAAATGGCCCGCAGATGGAGGCCATTCAGCCCTTCGAGTCAGCACCACCATTCAATATGATCATGGCTAATCATCCAAAATCAGTACCCCGTTCCTGCTTTCTCCCCATATCCCTTGATTCCGTTAGCCCTAAGAGCCATATCTAACTCTCTCTTGAGTACATCCAGTGCATTGGCCTCCACTGCTTTCTGCGGCAGAGAATTCCACAGAATTCAACGACATTACTGAGACAGATGGATTATCACAACAACCTTTCAATTTCCTGGCCGTTACCAACACCAGCCTCGTCTCCAGATGATTTGATTAACTGAGTTTAAATTCCCCAGCTGTTGAATTGGAATTTGAACTTGTGCTTCCTGATCTCTAGTCCCCTCCCCTGGATTACTAAGTTAATCATTTAATCACTGTGTTATTTTTCACTTTAATAACGGCAGAACACTAACACAGTGGAAGGGAAGGATGGTATACAAAGTACTTGCTGAACTCAGTGTATATGACCAGGTTTAACAAGCTGAAGCCTCCACAAATAAAAGCAAACCATAACAACTGCTCTTTGCAGCACATTGGTCCTGTTAGATAGAGACATACTGCACGGAATCAGGCCCTTCGGCCCAACCTGTTCATGCCAACCATCAGGTCTATCAGATGCTCCGTCTAAACTAGTTCCACTTGCCCGTGTTTGGCCCATGTCCATGTAAACCTGCCCTTAACATGTACAGGTGCAAATATTGTTCTTGCACTTGCCTCTTTCGATGCCACTTATTTTAGTAGACAAAAGTGCTGGAGAAACTCAGCTATGGAGCGAAGGAAATAGGCAACGTTTCGGGCCATGACCCTTCTTCAAACTGATGTAGGGTGGGGGCAAGCGGAGGTGTTCGGCGAAACGATTGCCAAGCCTACGCTTGGTCTCACCGATGTAAAGATCTCACATATTTTAGTGTCATCTGCAAAACTCTTCCTGATTCAATTTTTTAAGTGAAGTTCCGTTTAAGTGCAAGTTCTGGTCCCTGTTCAGGGAGTAAAATATGAAGAGAATCTCCTGAATATTAGATTTGTTTGCGATGCATTCACCGCTGTGGTACGAGTGAACCTAACATGGGTTTGTTAAAAGAGAGACACAAATAGCTGGAGTAGCTTTTCAGGCCAGGCAGCATCTCTGGAGAAAGCGAGTAGGCTGAAACATAGAAACATAGAAATTAGGTGCAGGAGTAGGCCATTCGGCCCTTCGAACCTGCACCGCCATTCAATATGATCATGGCTGATCATCCAACTCAGTATCCTGTACCTGCCTTCTCTCCATACCCTCTGAACCCTTTAGCCACAAGGGCCACATCTAACTCCCTCTTAAATATAGCCAATGAACTGGCCTCAACTACTCTCTGTGGCAGAGAGTTCCAGAGACCCACCACTCTCGGTGTGAAAAAAGTCCTTCTCATCTCGGTCCTAAAGGATTTCCCCCTTATCCTTAAGCTGTGACCCCTTGTCCTGGACCTCCCCAACATCGGGAACAATCTTCCTGCATCTCGCCTGTCCAACCCCTTAAGAATTTTGTACATTTCTATAAGATCCCCTCTCAATCTCCTAAATTCTAGAGAGTATAAACCGAGTCTATCCAGTCTTTCTTCATAAGATAGTCCTGACATCCCAGGAATCAATCTGGTGAACCTTCTCTGCACTCCCTCTATGGCAATAATGTCCTTCCTCAGATTTGGAGACCAGAACTGTACGCAATACTCCAGGTGTGGTCTCACCAAGACCCTATACAACTGAAGTAGAACCTGAAGAAGGGTTTAGACCCATTCCTTCTCTCCAGAGATGCTGCCTGACCCGCTGAGTTACTCCAGCATTTTCTGTCTATCTTCGGTGTAAACCAGCATCTGTACTCCCTTCTTACACATGGTCTGCTAACATCCTTCAAGTTGGGGATATTGACCAATCTGAGTTAATGGAAACTAATGTTCATACATCAATAGTGATCAGGTTTGAGACAGGTGGAAGACAGAACAGTGCAGCACTAGAACAGGCCCTTCAGCCCACAATGTCCTCCTGAACATGATGCCAAGTTAACTACTTTAGTTTAAGTTTAGTGATACAGTGCAGAAACAGACCCTTCGGCCCACCGAGTCCGCATCGACCAGCGATCCCCGCACACTAATGCTATCCTACACACACTAGGGACAATTTACATTTATACCGAGCCAATAAACCTACAAACCAAAACATCTTTGGACTATGGGAGGAAACCGAAGATCTCGGGAAAAAAACCCAAGGAGGTCATAGGGAGAACGTACAAACTACGTACAGATGTCAGACAAAGACGGCTGTCGTACAGAAGCACTCGTAGTCAGGATTGAACCAGGGTCTCTGGCGCTGTTAGGCATCAACTTTACCACTGCGCCACCCTCCTCTCCCTGCACGTGATCCATATCCCTCCATAACCAAATTGCCTATCTAAAAGCATCAAGGCTTACCCTGAATATCTTTCAAATGAATGGCAGAGCTGTGATTAGGGAATGGAGCGAGCAGAGAGAATTCCCATGCACTGAAGATGCTGACCAGTTATTTGCTTTTACTAACATACTACTGACTGTAAACATTCAAACATAGTCTGAGAAACATACTGGTTAAATATACATTTTGTGTGTGTATGTGCACATAGAGTTATAGAGCCATACAGCACAGAAACAGGCCCTTCGGCCCAACTACTCCATGCTGACCAAGGTGCCCCATCACCGCTAGTATCACATACCCACATTTGGATACAACATGGAAACAGGCCCTTCGGCCCAGCTCATCCATGCTGACCAACATGCTCATCCATGCTTATGCAATGTACCCACATTTGGCCCAAATCCCTCTAAACCTTTCCATTCCAGGACTCTGTCAAAATGTCATTAACATTTTTGTTTTAATGTTTTTTAAATGCCGTTATTGTACCTGCCTTAAACACTTTCTCTGGCATACTTAATTATACATAAATTATGTACAGAAAATATTTAAATGCAATGCTACAATAGATTTTTTCTCTACTTCTCTACATCGGCGAGACCAAGTGCAAGCTCAGCGATCGTTTCACTGAACCCTCCCCCCCTGCTCAGTCTTTCTTAACCAACCTGATCTCCTGATGCTCAGCATTTCAACTCCCCCTCCCAATCTGACCTCTCTGTCCTGGGCCTCCTCCATTGTCAGAGAGAGGCCCAGCGCAAATTAGAGGAACAGCACCTCATATTAATTTCGCTTGGATAGTTTACACCCCAGCGGTATGAACATTGACTTCTCTAACTTCAGATAACCCTTGCTTTCTCTCTCCATCCCCTTCCCAGTTCTCCCACTAGTCTTACTGTCTCCGACTACATTCTATCTTTGTCCCGCCCCCTCACTTGTCACCAGTCTGAAGAAAGGTCTCGACCCGAAACGTCGCCCATTCCTTCTCTCCAGAGATGCTGCCTGTCCCGCTGAGTTACTCCAGCATTTTGTGTCTCCCTTCGATTTAAACCAGCATCTGCAGTTCTTTCTTACAGATTTCTGTACATATTGACCCAATCACAGATATTCTATCTAGATTATATCTAGATCATTTGTGCCCATCTTTGGTTTAAACCAGCATCTGCAATTCCTTCCTACACATATACACAGGTTAGATTTCGGTTGCAGATTGTTACTGTACAAGTATGCAAATAGATATATGATTTATTTATTATATATAGATAATAGATCTATATATAATAGGTATAGATATCTATCTATAGAGCTTTATTATATGACTCTATGATTCTAAGACTATTCCCATTGTGTGGTCTATTATTGAGGATAATGCATTCCAGTGTAATGTCGTGCGTTGCACAATTAAAACATTGCATAGAGGATGGGTACAGCAGCTGCAGAAATATCATCAGCTCCAGAGCAAGCCTGCAGGCTGGGTGTGGTGGGTAGAGGGACCTCCGGGCCAGAGCCCCAGCCCCGGCCACCCCCTCCCCTCCCCTCCCCTCTCCTCTCCCCTACTCACGTTCCACATCGTGAAGCTTTGCCCTCTCCTCCTCCAGTTTCCCCTTCAGCGACTCTGCCTCGTTCCTCAGTGTCGACACTGTCTCGTTCTCCTGCAGTCTCTCCGTTGCCATCTTTTTTTATTTGTGTGTGTGTGTGTTAGGACAAGTCAACAAAAGGAGAATCACACACACAGAAGGGAGGGAGGGAAAAAGATAACAGAGAGAAGGGTTTATTTGCGGTGCTCAACGAGCCTGCTACCCATGCACTTAGATGGAGGGAGGTTGACGTCAGTGGGAGGGTACACAGCCCGAGCTACCTCCACTACAAACATCTCTCCTGCCCGTCCTTAAACGAGCAGAGGCCGGCGAATGTCCCCAGAAACACGCACCGTCCAGCCGGCTGCAGGCAGCAGGGCAGCGCCTGAGATGAGCTGCCACCTCCACCTCCCCTCCTTGTGTTTGCTTCTGCCTCTGTTCCACAGGGAGCTCAGCAAATGCAACAGCCATGGGAGAGGGGGAGGGATGGAGAGAGAGGAGGGAGAGAGAGATAAGGAGGGAGAGAGGGAGGGATAGGGAGAGGGAAGGAGGGAGAGATAAGGAGGGAGAGAGGGAGGGATAGGGAGGGATAGGGAGAGAGGAGGGAGAGAGTGAGCTGAACTTCAAACTGTTCCAGTGTAATATTTCAGGCAACAAACAAATTTAAAAAATGGAAACAATTTAGAGTTCTGATTTAGAGTATTGTGTTAATTTATTGTATTTTAGATTATTATATTTTATTTGGATGTATTGTGTGTACAGGCCTGTTATGCTGCTGCAAGTAAGAATGTTATTGTCTGTACATTCTTCTCGTTTAACAGCTGAGATGGAATAGTTTTCCCCTTTCCCTGTCCACAAATGCCCACCGACCTGCTGATGCTTTTCAACAATTCCTCTTTTTATTTCAGATTCCCTGCATCTAAAACATGCTCTGATTACCGACCAAATATCAATAATTAAATTGGTTTGGATGATACAGCATGGAAACAGGCCCCTGCGGCCCACCGAGTCCACACCGACAATCCGGGGAGAAGGATCGAGGGGTTGCAAATTGTGAAGCCAGAGGAGGGAATGTAGGAAGAGGTGGAGGGGAAGAGGAGAAATGGGTAAGAGTCCATGTGGGGGATGGGGAGGGGGATGGGGGGGATTTGCAACGCTTCAATCCTTCTGTCTGACATCTTCTGTTTCAATCTCTGGCCTTTGATCCAAGTTCAAGTCAAGTTTATTCGTCACATACACATACGAGATGTGCAGTGAAATGAAAAGTGGCCGTGCTTGCGGATTGTGCAAACGCCCCCCCCCCCCAAAAAAAAAACCCAAAACAGAATGGAACAGAATCCAACCATCTGGCTGTCAAATCTCCACTCACCTGTGCCCACCTGTTACCTGCCACCGTTTGGTCTAGTTCCCCCCCACCTCCCCCCCTTACAACCAGTCTGAAGATGTGTCACCTATTCAAAGGTAGACACAAAATGGAGGAGCAACTCAGCGGGACAGGCAGCCAGGGTGGTATTAACAGCATTATAGGGCCCCTGGGCACAGCAGTGCACTGGGTCCCTACACTTGCGATGTTCTTCTCCGTTTTCATGTTCAACAATAACATTTACAATATATAGGTTAGCATGGGGGCCCACTATGCTCGTGGGGACCCGGGGTATCTGCCCAGCTTGCCCATGCATTAAGACGGCCCTGCAGGCAGCATCTCTGGAGAGAAGGAATGGGTGACGTTTCGGGTCGAGACCCTTCTTCACCGGAAACGTCACCCATTCCTTCTCTCCAGAGATTCTGCTTGTCCCGCAGAGTTACTCCAGTTGGATCCAAACTTCGACTGAAACCAGCATCTGCAGTTCTTTCCTGTCACCTGTTCACGTTCTCTAGGGATGCTTCCTGACCGGCCGAGTTACTCCAGCACTTTGTGTCCTGTTATATAACCAGCATCTGCAGTTCCTTGTGTCCACATCTAGATTATTCTGCTCTGGGAGTATTTTATAGATCTCCAAACACTGAGTGGCAGCAAAACATAAAGCCAAGAATTTAGAAATTTACTTAACGAGAGTAATTCAATCATGCGAGCATAACTGATCTACAAATAGAGGCAGTGATGGGCACTAATAGAGCGGAGGAAAAAAAAATCTTTAAATCTATTAGGAATGGTTTTAAACATTCATACGTTTGGGAAACTATGCTGTATGTGGCTGTGACTACAGTATATTCGGGAAATAATGATGGAACAGGAATTTGTGACCTAGTTTTATGTAATCATATGATCATAAGACACAGGAGCACAATTAGATTATTCGACCCAATAAGACTGCTCCATCATTCGATCATGGCAGAACTATCTTTCCCTCTCAACCCCATTCTCCTGCCTTCTCCCCATAACATTTGACACCCTTACTTATCAAGAAACTATAAATCTCTGCTTTAGAAATACCAGATTCCACAGATTCACCACCCTCTGGCTAAAGAAATTCCTCCTCCTTCTGAAAGTACGTTATTTTACTCTGAGGCTGTGCCCTCTGGTCCTAGATACTCCCACTGGTGAAAATATCCTGTCCACACCCACTCTTTCTAGGTCTAGAAAAGGTTAATTGCACATATATTAATTAAGAGATGTTTTTATGGAATAGTGATCATAATATGATGGAAATTCATATCAAAATTGAAGGCTTGAGGTTTAAGTTGGTTGTGGTCGATTGGGAAGCTTCATTTAAAGAAATGGCACAGAAAAGGACGGCACCCATCGTTAGGATCAAGCCTGGGTCTCTGGCGCTGTAAGGCAGCAACTCTACCACTACTTCCACTGTCCCATTATCTACCCATTCCCTCCACAGATGCTGCCTGACCCGCTGAGTTCTTCCAGCACTTTGTGTCTTGCTCAAGATTTATAGCATCTACAATTTCCCATCTCTCCGACGTTTACTGACAGCCCTCTGTCACGGTCCTGCCCTACCATTGCCACACACAGTGAGCAGTAGTTGATCTGCTCGCCCTCGATGTAGAGGTTCTGCCGCGGCCCGATCTCCTGGCATTTCTCACAGGGTCCATAGATGGGAGCGGCAAACGTCTGGTCACACATCTCTCCGGCTGGCAAACTGGAGCTGGGCGTACAGAGAGGGCAAAGTCAGTCAGCGGGCACGGCACCCGCTGTGAATACGAATCTGCTCCAACTAATCTACTCACTGACGCTCACACACAGATGTACACACACACAGATGTACACACACACACACACACACACGTATACACTCCCAGAAACACACAGATGTACACACTCGCACACACAAATGTACACACACACACACGCACGAACACACTCCACACACAAATGTACACACACACACACAAATGTACACAATCACACACAGATGTACACACTCACATAGATATACAGACAGACACAGACGAATGTACACATACAAACACACACACACTGATACACACAGATGTACACAGACAGATATACAGATAGACACACTAATACACACAGATATACAGACACGCACACACACAGATATACACACACACAGATATACACACACACGGATATACAGACAGACATACTAATACACTCAGATGTGCAGACACACATACACACAGATATACACACACACAGATGTACAGACACACAGATATACACACGCACAACATTCAGATATGTCGATACACAGACACACAGTTACAGGCACACACAGATATACACACTGACACAGATATACAGATAGACGAATGTACACATACAAACACACTCACACTGATACACACAGATGTACGCACACAGCTATACAGACACACTAATACACACAGATATACAGACACACACACACACACACACAGAGATATCCAGACACACAGATATACACACGTACAACATTCAGATATGTCGATACACGTACACAGACACACAGCTACAGGCACACACAGATATACACACTGTCACAAACACACAGCTACATACACACAACTACACACAAACAGCTATGCACATGCAGATACACACACAGGCACAGACATACACACACAGATACACACAGTCACATGCACAGACCTACACATGCAGAGACATGCACATACATGGGAACACACACACACACACACACACACACACACACACACAGATTATACACAGGCACATAGAAACACACAGGCACATGCACTGACCCACCCTTACAGAGGTAGATACACTGACACACACACATAGACATGCTGACAAAGACACACACTTCTCTTTTTGACCACCTCATCCAGGCCATGGCACTCAACACTTGTGTGTGTGTGTTACTTTGTACTGAAACGTATTCCATTAAATTAATTGTCATTCCTTAGATTCAATTTAAAACTGTCACTGGTAAATTCTATTGTCTGAGCCGGTTTATAAACCTGCTTTAATTGCATACAAAAAGGCAGTAAACCTGTAGAGGACATATTCATAAAGATAAAAAGTAAATAACGCTTCGCAATTTGTTCGGTCTTTTCCTGAAGACTTACTTTGGGATGAATGCTGAATAAATGACATTTCTCCCGCCATTTCCCACCATCCCAGTCACCTCGCTCCTTCCCCCCCCCCCCCCCCTACATTCGTCTCCCATTCATTAGTCCACTACTTCTCTTTTCATCCCCCCCTCTTTCCCCTCCACCCACATCCCTCGCTCCGGCTTTACGTTTCACTCCTCCTCTTCTCTCCTGATCTGACACAATTTTGCCTCCGTTTCGCCTCTAGCCTTTGTCACTTACTCCACCAATCTGCCATTCACCCCTCTCCCTCACCTTGTATCCACCTATCACCTGCCAAACTTTGTCCCACCAACCCCCTCTCTTTCACAGTTTTTCACCCCCTCCTAGTCTGAAGAAGGACACCATCATAAAACATTGACTGTCCATTCCCTCCATGGATGCTGCCTGACCCATTGAGTTTATTCATTAGACTTTGGAGATACAGTGCACAAACAGGCCCTTCGGCCCATCAAGTCTGTGCCGACCAGCAATTGCCCCTGTATACTATCCTACACAATAGGGACAATTTACAATTTTACTGAAATTGTGCAATTTTACAAACTTCAGAGTGTGGGAGGAAACCTGAGCACCTGGAGAAAACCCACATGGTCACAGGGAGAAAGTACAAATTCTGTACAGTAAGCATCCGTGGTCAGGATCAAACCCGGGTCTCTGGCGCTGTAAGGCAGCAACTCTACCGCTGCGCCACCGTGCCAACCCACAGTGGGCCCGCGTTTTATTTTTTTGCTTGAGATTCCAACATCTGCAGTTCCTTGTGTCACCAAATCAGAAGGCATGCTGGAGCAAGACATTTAAACATTTGATGGAGGTTACACATACCTGGTTGTGGGCAGAGTGTGGATTGGAGCCTCTGGCAGACGGAGAATGTGAGAAGCTGCTGCGATCTTAACGATCGTCCCAAATCCATTTAAAAGATTACACGTCACCCGAGACGTTCTTGCTCAATCCTCCAACAGAGAAGTTTCAAGACAAGGGCGGTCACGGTGGCGCAGTGGTAGAGTTGCTGCCTGATAGTGAATGCAGCGCCGGAGACACGGGTTCGATCCTGACTACGGGTTCTGTCTGTACGGAGTTTTGCACGTTCTCCCCGAGACCACATGGGTTTTCTCTGAGATCTTTAGTTTCCTCCCACACTCCAAAGACGTACCGGTTTGTCGGTTAATTGACTTGGTATAAATGTAAAATGCCCCTGGTGTGTGTAGGATCGTGTTAATGTGTGGGGATCGCTGGTCGGTGTGGACAAGGTGGGCCGAAGGGCCTGTTTCCACGCTGTATCTCTAAACTAAAGCTGGAGTCTGTTGTGTCTTAGTTACGAAAGGCAGAACATGCCCAAGGAACCAATCGGCCTTTTGCTTCTAATGTTTCAAATATAATTTCAGGAATGCATTTCTGGACGAGTAGTTATGGAATACACTGCCATCTAGTGCATTCACAAAGCTTACAAAGTTGCATCAATTCATTGGTCCATTACAATTCTACAAGAACAAATAAAAACAATAATAGTCCACGGAAAAGCTGAATAAAAATGTGACTGACGAGAAAATTTGGATGCATCAAGCTGTCTTTTGCCTTCAATGCTTTACGCTCATGAAATGTTAACAGATCACTGATAATACATTGAAAGTAAAGGGCCTGTCCCACATACGCAATCTTTACAGGCGACTGCCGGCACCCGCCATAGGTCACCGAAATTTTCAACATGTTTAAAACTCAGCGGTGACCAGGAAGACCCTACGACTCTTTGGAGACAGGCTGTATGGTTGAGAGAGGCCTCCCATGGTCGTGAGAGGTCTCCCGTGGTCATGAGAGGTCTCCAAAGAGTCGTAGTGTCTTTCTGGTCACCGCTGAGTTTTAAACATGTTGAAAATTTTGGCGACCTACGACAATCAGCCGGCACTCGCCTGTGAAGGTCGCGTAAGCGGGACAGGCCCTTAATGAGTTACAAATACAGGGCATTCTAGTATGTGAGGAGATTCAGTGTAGCAAAACAATCGATGTGCTAATGAATAGCCGAGCACTCGGGTCGGATGTAGAGCAGAGGGAGCTGGGAATACAGGGACACAGTTCCTTGAAAGTGGCGTCACAAGTAGACAAGGTGGTTAAGAAGGGTTTCGGCAAATTGGCCTTTATCAGTCAGAGTACCAAGTGTAGAAGGTTACACAAAAAGCTGGAGAAACTCAGCGGGTGCAGCAGCATCTAAGGAGCGAAGGAGATAGGCGACGTTTCGAGTCGAGACCCTTCTTCAGACCCGAAACGTCGCCTATCTCCTTCGCTCCTTAGATGCTGCTGCACCCGCTGAGTTTCTCCAGCTTTTTGTGTAACCTTCGATTCTCCAGCATCTGCAGTTCCTTCTTTAACACCGAGTGTAGAAGTTGGGTTGCAGGAAGAAGCTGTTGATGGTGGTTTAAACCGAAGATAGACACAAAACGCTGCAGTAACTCAGCGGGACAGAAGGAATGGGTGACGTTTCGGGTCGAGGCCCTCCTTCGGACCCAAAACGTCACCCATTCCTTCTCTCCCGAGATACTGCCTGTGCCACTGAGTTGCTCCAGCTTCTTGTATCTATCTATAGGAGTTGGGAGGTCATGTTACAGTTGTACAGGACATTGTGTGTTCAGTTTTGTCCACCCTGTAATAAGAAAGATGTCGTTAAGCTGGAAAGGGTGCAGCAAAGATTCATGAGGATGTTGCCAGAACTCGAGGGCCTGAGCTACAGGGAGAGGTTGAGCAGTCTAGGACTTTATTCCTTGGAGCGCAGGAGGATGAGGAGTATAATATATACTCACTCTATACTCATGACTGCGTAGCCGATCATAGTGCGAACTCCATCATCAAGTTCGCTGACGACACCACTGTTGTGGGACGTATCACTGATGGGGATGAGTCAGAGTATAGAAGAGAGATCGAGCAACTGTCCATATGGTGCCAGCACAACAACCTGGCCCTCAACACCAGCAAAACCAAGGAACTGATTGTGGACTTTGGAAGGAGTAGGATGGGGACCCACAGTCCTGTTTATATCAACGGGTCGATGGTTGAAAGGGTCAAGAACTTCAAATTCCTGGGCGTGCACATCTGTGAAGATCTTTCCTGGTCCGAGAACACAGATGCAATTATTAAGAAAGCTCATCAGCGCCTCTACTTCCTGAGAAGATTACGGAGAGTCGGTCTGTCAAGGAGGACTCTCTCTAACTTCTACAGGTGCACAGTAGAGAGCTTGCTGACCGGTTGCATCGTGGCTTGGTTCGGCAACTTGAGTGCCCTGGAGAGGAAAAGACTACAAAAAGTAGTAAACGCTGCCCAGTCCATCATCGGCTCTGACCTTCCTTCCATCGAGGGGATTTACCACAGTCGCTGCCTCAAAAAGGCTGGCAGCATCATCAAGGACCCACACCACCCTGGCCACACACTCATCAACCTGCTACCTTCAGGTAGAAGGTACAGGAGCCTGAAGACTGCAACGACCCGGTTCAGGAATAGCTACTTCCCCACAGCCATCAGGCTATTAAACCTGGCTCGGACAAAACTATGAACATTAATATCCCTCCATCTGTTATTTGCACTTTATTAATTTATTAATTAATGTGTGTATTTACGTATATAATTGTAGTCAATGCCTACTATGTTCTGTTGTGCTATGCAAAGAAAGAATTTCATTGTCCTGTCAGGGACACATGACAATAAACTCTTTTGACTTTGACTTGACTTTGATATCATGAGAGGAATAGATTGGGTAAATGCACTTTTACCTAGTCTTTTATCTAGTGTCGGGGAATTGAGAACCAGAGGACATATATGTTTAAGGTGAGAGGGGGAAGATTAAATAGGAACCCGAGGGGCAATTATTTTTACACAATGGATGGCAGGTGAATGGAATGAGCTGCCCGAAGAGATCGGGACTTCACAACGTTTCAGAAACATTTAGACAGGTACATAGATAGGATAGATTTTAGATGCACTGCAAAAGCATCTCAATGTCGACTAGCATGTCCACCACCACCTAGTGATGCTCTATCTACAGCTTTTCAATGTATTACATCCAGATCCAGAGGGATATGGCCCAAATGCAGACAGGTGGGACTAGTATAGATGGGGCATGTTGGACCGAATGGCCCGTTTCCACGCTGTATCACTCTAATGACCAGTGGGTGGCACTCTGGCACAGCGGTAATATTAGTTCGATCCCAACTAGGGGAGCTGTCTTTGCAGAGTTTGTACGTTCACGCCACAAACTTTCTCCGAGATCTTCGGTTTCCTCCCACGCTCCAAAGACATACAGGTTTGTTGGTTAATTGGCTTGGTGTAAATGTAAAATTGTCCCTAGTGTAGGATAGTGTTAATGTGCGGGGATCGCTGGTCGGCGCGGACTCGATGGGGCCAAACAGCTCGTTTCCGCACTGTATCTCGAAACTAAAGTGAAAATACCATTTCCCGCTTGACGAGTGTAGATCATAGTTAGATACAAAATGCTGGAGGAACTGGAGATTGAAGAAGGGTCTCGACCCGAAGCATCACCCATTCCATCTATCCAGAGATGCTGCCTGGTCCGCTGAGTTACTCCAGCAATTTGTGACAACCAGCATCTGCAGTTCCTTCCCTACACATTGTAGAGCACAGTTGCTGAGGCAGGGTTGTGGTTACTGTTGTGCAGTGTTCAACAGCCTGATGGTGGCTGAGAAGAAGCTGTTCTTGAACCTGGAACTCATTCACGGTGAAGAGAAACGTTCCGTACAAGTTTACCACGTGCCAAGGAAAGTCACACAGTATTCGGGTACAATGTTTTAATTTTCTATTTTTTGAACAGTGCTCTTAGTATAAAGGCAAAATACAATCTGTACATGGGAATGCAAGACGTGATAAACAGATTCATTCAAAAGCAGCGCAGCTCAGGACCAGATCCTTCGGCCCACGATGTCTGCGCCAAACATGATGCCGTTAAAATTATCTCTCCTGCGATCCTTTCCCTGCCTATCTAAAAGTTCCTCAAATGTCCCAATCGTCCCTGCCTCCACCACCAGCCCCGGCAGCGCGTTCCAGGCACCCACCACTCTCTGCGTAAAACAAAACTTGCTCCGCACATCTGCTTTAAACATTGCCCCTCTCACTTTAACGCTCTGCCCTCCAGTATTTGATAGTTCCACACTGGGAAAAAGGTTCTGACCATCTCTCCTGTCTGTACCTCTCATTAGTTTAGATCCTTCAATCAGGTCTCCCCTCCAGAGAAAACAATCAATGTTTGTCCAACCTCTCTTTGTAGCTAATGCCCTCTCATTTTAGTATAGTTTAGCTTAGAGTGTGGATACAGGCCCTTTGGCCCACCAAGTTTGCACCGACCAACCTGTACTCCAGTTCGATCCCACACACCAGGGACAAATTACAGAAGCCAATTAACCTACAAACCTGCACGTCTTTGGAATTTGAAAACCGGAGCACCCGGAGAAACGTTCATAGTGAGAACATGCAAACTCCGTACAGACAGAATACATAGTCAGGATCGAACCACGGTCTCTGGCGCTGCAAGGCAGCGACTCTACCACTGCGCCCCAGTGCCTAATCTAGGCCACTCTAGTAAACCTCTTCTCCAAAGCCTCCACATCTATCCCATAGTGGGAAACCATATGCATGTTGTTTGCATATCTTAAAAACATACCTTCGAATCAGTATTGGCTTTTAAAACTATGGGTGCACAGGTTTTGGGAAAATATATATTTTTAACAAAATCATAAGGACTGTACCAGTCGGACATTTGAGAAAAAAATTTTTTAAAGCAAAATCAGAAAGACCTACAAGTCCTGATCATTATGACGCCAAACAATACAGTGAACTGGCACCAAGAATCCAGAGGGCGATGGAGGCAGGTTCTCTGGATACTTTCAAGAGAGAGCTAGATCGGGCTCTTAAAGATAGCGGAGTCAGGGGATATGGGGAGAAGACAGGAACGGGGTTCTGATTGAATGGCGGTGCTGGCTCGAAGGGCCGAATGGCCTCCTCCTGCACCTATTGTCTATCAATCTCGATATTACGGGATGCTAAAACAGGCTTGATGGTACAAGTGCTCCTCTTTCTGCTGTAAACCGAGTAAAACTTGCTTTCAGAAGATAGACACAAAGTGCTGGAGTAACTCAGCAGGTCAGGCGGCATCTCTGGAGAAAAGGAATGGGTGACGTTTCTGGGTCGGGACCCTTCCTCAGACCCTTGCTTGCTCTCTCAGCGTTCAACTTTCATCTTTATGCTAACCTCCAGTGCTTTCAGTGATGATACAGCGTAGCGACATCTCAGACGTTAAAAACTAGGTTTGCAGCAGCCAGTATTGCATTGTAAACTGTTGGCTGTATATCGTCACCTTATTGACTCCAAAATAAAGCACTGGTAACATCTACGCGGTTAGCAGTTATTTGTCATATATTTACATGATATTTTCTAAGAAGAATTAAATACTGCACTCGTTAGAGCAACCAATTGAAACTGAATATCTAAAATTTTATAAAAATAGATTGCATTATTTTAAAAAAGCGCATAATATAAAAGTGTACTATAATTCACTTTGGCACATCGGGAGGAAGAAAAGATACATAATTTCCACAATCGCGGCATTCAACCATCGTCTTAAATAATCAATGACAACACGACGCATCATCGCTGAGGAGGGAAGGAACAATGGAGGACGTGGGGGGAGAGGGGGGGGGGCAGCCGTGAGGGAGGGGGGTACAACAAAGGGGGAACTGGCATGTGGGGGGGGGGGGGGGGTGGTATTTGTAACTTTATCAGTGCCCTTTATGTGGTGACTATTGGCATACCTTGTAGGTAAAGTACACAAGTAAAGTCTTTCACTGACTTGTCACGTGTGACAACAAAATATACAATTCAATTCAAGGTACAGAGATATTTTACACATTTACACCCTTCAGATCCTCGTGAGGAAGCTTAGTTTTAAGCTGCTGGGTAGTTGAATAGTCTCCAGTGCCTGTGAAGATGGATTGAATGGGAATGTCACTTGAAAATGGTACTTGGTATCAATTATTAGCGTAGAGCCGTCTTCCCGACGGTTGAGTTGTGACTGAAAGACAATGAGAACAGCAAGCTTTATGTCACAATAGCTTCACAATCCCCCCCCTGCCTCCACTTGTTGTGTTTATAATGCATACACAATTCACAACTTTTCTGCCTCCAAGATAAACACTTTGCATCTCTGGGCCACTGTGGGCTCTGCCTCTCCTTAATTGGCTTCTGTAAATTGTCCCTAGTGTGTAGGATAGAGCTAGTGCACGGGGGATCGCTGGTCAGCATGGACTCGGAGGGCCGGTCGCCCCCCCGCTGTATCTGTAAACTAAACTTAAAAAAATGAAAGAATGCTTCCGCCACTCGGCCAGGTTAACCTATAATGGATGACTTACTATTGACTTGTGGAGCTCGCCTTTAGTTGAGAGATACAGCACGGAAACAGGCCCTTCGGCCCACCGAATCCACACCGACCAGCGGTCCCCGCACATTAACGTTATCCTACAAGCACTGGGGACGAGTTTGCATTTACACCAAGCCAAACCCACGGGGTCACGGGGAGAACGTACAAAGTCTGTACAGACAGCACCCGTAGTCAGGATCGAACCCGGGTCTCCGGCACTGCAAGCGCTGTAAGGCAGCAACTCTACCGCTGCGCCACTGTGCTGCATTTAAGAGATGTTCGAACACAAATGCCATGGAATATTACAGACGTTGGTGATGCACTTATATAAATAAACTACGTCACTATGGGGAAAGTCAGGGAGGCAACAGGATTTAAAAATCTATTTGCTTACGAAATGAGCGCCTCAAATGTCTATTCTGTGATATCTCGGTGGTGAGGATGTAATGATTTGGGAAACAAAGAACTGCAGATGCTGGTTTATACCAAAGATAGACACAAAGTGCTGGAGTAACTCAGTGGGTCAGGCAGCATCTCTGGAGATAAAGGATGAGTGACGTTTTGGGTCGGGACCCTCATTTGTGATGATTTGGGCCCGTTTAGAGATCCAGCACGGAAACAGCAAGCTAAAACCACCCATCAACTACTTCTGTGTGATCCCACTTTCTCATCCACTCCCCACACACGAGGGGCAATTTACAGAGGGCCAATTAACCTACAAATCCGCACAGCTTTGGGATGTGGGAAGGAAACCGGAACACCCAGAGGAAACCCACGTGGTCACAGGGAGAACGTGCAAACTCCTCACAGACAGCACCGAAGGACAAGATCGAACCGGGGCTCCAGCACTGCGAGGCAGTGGCTCTACCCGCTGCGCCACTGTGCCATCCCAAAATCAATTAGATTAATGCATGCATGTTATATTCAAGGAATGCAGCACAAAGAGGCAGGCGAGTTGCTGTAGGCTGAGTTGAAAGTCAAAGCTGGAAGAAAATTAAATTGAGCAAAATGATCATCCAGAAAGAAATGACCGTCCTCATTTTTGTAGAATCTAACTGGACTATGTTCTTGGTTTTTGGTTTCTTGGTCCTCCAAAATATTCCAAATATTTATGTCATTATATCATTAATATCCAGGCAGAACAGCGGGAGAACCTCTGTCTAAAATTAATTATTTGTACATCGGCGGTGAAATCACATTTTAATTCCCAAAGTCTCTACTCACTTGGACCTTCCGTACGAAGGATGGAGTGACACGTTTCTCAAAGTCATCAATTGGTGTGTAAGAGTTCAGGATCTTTACAATCTGTTGAAACAAAGTACTTAAACATGGATCAGAGGTTCCACAGGACAGAGACATTCCTCTAGTATTAGCTATTCATGAAGGGAATAGAGAGTCTGAAGGCAGGCACAAAATGCTGAAGGAACTCAGTGGGTTAAGGGCCTGTCCTACCAGCATGCAGCTCTATGCGATGAACGCGATCAAACTAGAAGCGGGGGCCGCGCGGAGGTCGGGTGATCCCCTGTAGAGGGCCGTTCCCACCAGCATGCGCCTGCATGCGGCAAGCGCGACCAAACCGGCAGCAGGGGCCGCGCGGAGGTTGGATGAGTGGCGCAACGCGGCGCAAAGTGAGGCGAACTTGGAGCGAAGTCTAAGGTAAGTTCGCCAGGACAGAGAGGGGCACACAGAGAGGGGCACCGAGGCACACACACACACACACACAGAGGGCCACGGAGCCACACACATAGAGGGTCACGGAGGCACCTACAGAGAGGGTCACGGAGGCACGACGTCGAGGCGGTGTGTAATGCGTCGAGGCGACTGCGAGCCGACAAGCTGTTGCCGCGCGGAATTTTTGAACATAGTCAGTTTTTCGGAGCCCCGCGCGATGTCGGGACGAACTCTGCACAATTCCGCACGGCTCCGGCAATCGAAGTGGGACCGGCCCCACGACGCCGGACGGCTCAAGCGACCACGTTAGGTCGCGCTCATCGCATAGAGTTGCATGCTTGTAGGACAGGCCCTTTAGGCAGCATCTATGGAGAGAAGGAATTGGCGATGTTTTGGGTGGGCCCGTTTCCACCCAGCATCTCTAAATTAAAGTATAGTAAATGATGAATGCTGGATCTGACTGACCTGCACAGCTGAGAGGGAGGAACACCTTTCGCAGATTTCTTTAACGTCATCGTCCGTGGTCTTGTTAACCTGAAGCAGCCAGGCTGCCTGAGACAGCAACTCCAGAGTGTCTTTTGCATTGCTGCTCTGCATATTCTTTTCCTTCAGCCACTCTTCCAAATAACTTATGTTGCACCTGCATCAAAAACAAAGGAATCAGACGGGTTAAAAATAACCTATTAATTGTCCAAATCAAATGATCATCATTGCTTTTTGCATATCTTTCATTCATTTGTTCTATATCTCTCTCTCTGCAGTTGCACAGGGCCCTATGAGACCACATCTGGAGTATTGTGCCCAGTTTTGGTCCCCAAATTTGAGGAAGGACATTCTTGCTATTGAGGGACTGCAGCGTAGGTTCACAAGGTTAATTCCCGGGATGGTGGGACTGTCATATGCTGAGAGAATGGAGCGACTGGGCTTGTATACACTGGAATTTAAAAGGATGAGAGGGAATCTTATTGAAACATACAAGATTAGGATTGGACACGCTAGAATCAGGAAACATGTTCCAGATGTTCGGGGAGTCCAGAACCAGGTGCCACCATTTAAGAATAAGAGGTAGGCCATTTAGAACAGAGATGAGGAAAAAAAATTTCACCCAGAGAGTTGTGAGTCTGTGGAATTTCATTTCGGAGTCACGTGAGTGACTTCGTGAAGAGCCCGCTGGCGCGCATGCTCGACATATCGTCGTATCGCGTTGCTGCGACGGCTGACGAAGGAGCGCGCTCCTCGCCAGCCCTTCATAAGGGAACCACGCAGGTAAGTATGCTACCTTAAGTTGGTGGTTCTTGTTGTGTTTGCTTCACAGCAAGAACATGGATGGGAGTTTGAGAGGCCGGAGATCTGGAAAAAGTCGCCGGCCAGCAGTTCCGGAGCGAGAGTTGTCGGGGGTACCTGCAACGCAGACCGGAACGAGGGCGGAGATGTCGGTGAGCTCTGTTTTTTCAGGTCCGGACCCGCCCGCACACCACAGCTCGGAGGAGTTTGACGAGGAGGAGTGTGGTGTGCCGCCAGAGCAGGACGACCCTGCCATGGCAGTCCGGTCGTCAGCAGGCTTGCTGACGGCCTCGAGCAGACGGGTCCGTGCGGCTGCACGGCCCGCTTCACGAAGCCCCCTGCGCAGGGGAAGGGCAGGAGCCCAGAGGCCTAACCCTGTCGGGGCTAAGGCTCTGCCTGCCGCTAAGGAGCGGTCAGGTTCCAGGACGGGACCCGGGGCAGCTGTGAGGTCCAGCCGTCGCCCCCCAACTTCCGACGCTGGGACGAGTCAGTTGGGGGTCCCGTCACGGTCGCCGAGCCCCCCATGGATGGGTGGGCGAGACCATGCGTCGGCAAGGTCCACGATGTGGGCAGCTGGCAAGCCTGCACGGGCCCAAGGTATCCAGGCTTCGGCTGGTGCCGACACCATGCCGCATCTGTCCTTAGAGGCAACGGCTTCCGCTCCCGCTACATGGAGGCGGTTGAACACGCCCGTGCAGGAATCGCGCAGTTTCGCCTCGGCCAATTTTCAGAGCTGGAGGACTCCGACCACCTGAGTGTTCAGGGTGAAGGGCGTATTGACCGTATAGAGCGGCTGCTGGAACGTCTCATCCAACATCAACAGGCATCCAGCAGCGACAGGCACAGGGCTTCATCACCAGCTTCATACACCAGCCTGGAGCAGCAGGACGAGGAGGCCGTGGGCGACCCCATCCCACCCCCGCCTGAATTACCGGCGGAGGACCTCCTCGATGTGGCCACCAAGTTTGCAGCCCCTCATTCCTTGGGGCTTCCTATCAATACAAAGCTGGCAGCCACTGTGGACTTCCTAAATAATCACCAGCTTCCGGAGGAAGTTCTACTACAAGCCATGAGCCGTCACAAGGCTCCATCAAACTGCAACTCCCTCAACGTGCCTGTGGTCAATACGCCGATATGGGGCAACATCAGTGCGGCTATCCGTCAGCAGGAGCTAAAGATTCAGCGGATCCTGAAACTCCTCACGGCCGGGATTACTGCCTTTGTGCGGTCGGTCGATGGAGAGGAGCTTAATTTGGACCAGGAGGATGCTCTGGCGCTTCTATGCGCTACTCAAAACGAAATCAACGGCTTTCGGAAAAATAGCATCCGCCCAGCGCTCAACCCCAAATTTGCAGGGTTGTGCAAACCACCGCCGCCGCCGCCGCCCCGTCAGCTCTTTGGCGAAGACCTTTCCAAAAGGGTCAGAGAGCTTGATGAACAAGCCAAGACCGTGGGGCTCATGCGCTCTCAGAGTGCCCCCACGCCATCGAGCTCCAAAGCTCCGCTTGGCCGCTCACGAGGGTCTGCCAGCACGTCTACCAGGAATTACCCTCCAGGTCCAAACCGATATCAACCACCCCAACCACAGGGGTCTTTTTTAGGACAGGCTCGGCAGAAGCCGAGATGGAAAATGAGGACGCCACGACCTCAAACCAACCCAGCACCTCTACGTCCACCCACTCGTGTCAGGGACCGCCGGTAACCACAGAGGTGAGGCGGTCTGGTTCTCTTTTTTCTCTTTGTTTAACTTCACATGTTGGTGGGCGTTTGCGGTTGTTTGCGGGTGCATGGGGTGATATTACCAGTGATGAGTATGTGTTACGGAATATTCAGGGCCATAGCATTGAGTTTATTAATGGGGACATCCCTCCGTCTCAGCATAGACCGGGTCGTATGTTTAAACTAACGGCTGCGGAACAGTCCGTAGGCTATAAGGAAATTTTAAGGTTGGAACAGAAAGGGGTCATAGAGAAAACGGTTCATGAGCCCGTTGAATTTGTTTCCAATATTTTTACCCGACCTAAGAAAGATGGAGGCTGTAGAGTCATTATTGATCTGACCACTCTGAATAACTTTGTAACATATACTCATTTTAAAATGGACACGTTTGAAACGGCCAAATCATTGATCTCACAAGGGTGCTTTATGGCATGTATTGATTTACAGGATGCGTACTATACCGTACCCATGCAAAAATATTACAGAAGTTTCTTAAAATTTATCTGGATGGACCAGCTGTGGCAATATAGGGCGTTGCCTAATGGGCTCACCACAGCCCCTCGATTATTTACTAAATTGGTGAAGCCAATTATGGCTTATTTAAGACAACGACATCATATCGTGATGGCCTATTTAGATGATATTTTAATTATCGGACACACCTTGGAATCAGCTCAACAAGGGGTTGCAGCTGCGGTCAATTTGTTCCAACAGCTTGGGTTCATTGTTCATCCAGAAAAATCTAAGTTCTGCCCCACCCAGGTAATTAATTATCTGGGGTTCCAGGTGAATTCCATTAGCATGAGAGTCACCATACCAATTAACAAAATTGAGGAGGTAACACAGGTGTGTACAGATTTACTCAATACTCGTATACCATCGATTCATCACACAGCTACTGTCATTGGCAAGATTGTGGCTTTGTTTCCGGCAGCCCGGTATGGACCTCTGCATTATCAAAACTTGCAGAGAGCCAAGATTGCTGCGCTGCGGCGGCATGCTGGTCATTATGATCGATCAATGCAGCTGCCGCCTGCAGCATTGGATGAGTTACGATGGTGGGTTTGCCACATTAGTAACTCGTTTAAAACTATTATTGAGGCGAAACCGATGATATACTTACAAACTGATGCGAGCTCTGATGGCTGGGGAGCTACGAATCAACATTCTAGTTGTGGGGGCCGATGGGATACCCTTGAGAATACAATGTTGGTATCACAAGGGATCAACTATTTGGAGCTGCTTGCAGCGTTTCACGGACTTCGTGCATATTGTTCCAAGATCTTTGGAGCACATGTCCGGCTCCAAATAGACAACACCACAGCGGTGGCGTATTTAAATCACATGGGCGGTACCAGGTCAGTTTCATGTGATAAATTGGCTAATTCAATTTGGCTCTGGTGTGTCAAGAGAGACATTTGGATTTCAGCCACCTATTTGCCAGGTGAGCTTAATTTTGTGGCGGACGCCAGGTCACGCAAGTTCAATGATAATATTGAATGGATGTTACATCCTGAAATTTTTGCACAAATCACAGCCAAATTTGGGAAACCGGACATTGACCTTTTTGCGTCCCGGTTGAACCATCAGGTACCAACCTACGTCTCGTGGGAACCAGATCCTGGGGCTATAGCGTTAGATGCATTCTCGCTAGACTGGGGGAATTGCTTTTTCTATGCATTCCCTCCGTTTTGCCTCATCAGTCGGGTATTACGAAAAATTCAGATGGATGGTGCCAAGGGCATCCTTATCATACCCGACTGGCCTACACAGCCATGGTATCCGATGGTCTTTGACACGCTCAGTGAACCTTGGGTCCGTTTGCAGGGTAGCCCAGAATTAGTTACTCACCCTGTATCAGGGGAGCCACATCCCTGCCATGGCTATTTAAATTTGTTGGCTTGCAGATTCTGAATCGGCCTTTAGTTGGATACGGCCTTTCTACCCGGACCATGGATACCATTGCAGTGTCGTGCCGAGAGTCTACAAGGCGAAGAAACCGCTCTCACATCAGGAAGTGGGAAGCCTTCTGCAGCCGCTCTCGCATCACGTACGATGCCGTGACTATAACCGACGTCCTGGAATTCCTCGCGGGGTTGCACCATGATGAACACTTAAGCTACAGTGCCATCAACAGCGCCAGGAGCGCTCTATCATTCTACCTCAATATTGAGGTGGGATCCAACAAGCTAGTGTCCAGGCTCATGCGGGGTATTTTCAATACGAATCCGCCTACACCACGCTACAATATCACCTGGGATGTCAGGGTAGTTTAGCTCTGCTCAGGACGTGGTCCCCCATGGAAGGGCTCCAGCTGGACAAACTCACCATGAAGCTGGTGATGTTACTAGCGCTGGCTTCAGCACAGAGGGTACAGACACTCCATAAACTACGTGTCGACAGAATGATGTCTACCCCCACAGAAGTAGTTTTCTTTGTTGACGAGCTACTAAAGCAGCATAGACCTGGGTGCACAGGGCTGCAGCTGAAGTTCCCGGCATACCCCGCCGATGCTAGGCTATGTTTAGCCTCCCACATCCGTTACTACGTCAAGGTGACGGCAAGCATCAGAGGAAAAGAGAGATACCTGCTTGTCACTCATAAGAGACCTCACCATCGAGTGACAACACAGACGATATCCAGGTGGCTTCGAGTCGTCTTGGGTAAGTCAGGTATCGACACTAATGTGTTCAAATCTCATTCCACCAGGGCTGCATCGACGTCGGCGGCGAGGGTCATGGAGGTGCCCATGGACCATATTCTCGCCACAGCAGGATGGGCTAATGAAGCGGTGTTCCACCGTCGCTGCGCCTCTACAGTTCGCAGAAGCCGTACTAGATGCGGGGCAAGAACGTGGAGATGTCCCCGAATAAGGGGTTTTTGATTTGTTGTTAATAAATATGATTTGTTTTGCAGTATGGACTAGTCAGCACGTTATTCCTCCCATCCATCCCTGGTAGTGGTGTGACAGCATGGACGTGGTCCAGGGCGTGTCATCACAGAAGCTTTGAAGTCTTCACGAAGTCACTCACGTGACTCCGAAATGAAATAGTAAGATTGAACGAGAACTTACCAGTTCGAAGGTTGATCTTTATTTCATGAGGAGTCGAAGTGAGGGATTTCGTGCCCTCCTCGCCCAACCCTCAATCACCTTCATCTGGTAATCTTAGTCGTTTTCATTCTTACTATGTGAAGTCATTTCTTTTCATTGGTTTCTGTGATTCCACTCCGCTACTTTGAAGTATGTCGAGCATGCGCGCCGGCGGGCTCTTCACGAAATCCCTCACTTCGACTCCTCATGAAATAAAGATCAACCTTCGAACTGGTAAGTTCTCGTTCAATCTTACTATTCTCTGCCTTAGAAGGTAGTGGAGGCCGATTCTCTCGATGGTTTCAATAGAGAGCTAGATAGAGCTCTTAAAGATAGCGGTCAAGGGATGTGGGGAGAAGGCAGGAATGGGGTACTGATTGGGGATGATCAGCCATGATCACAGTGAATGGCGGTGCTGGATCGAAGGGCCGAATGGCCTACTCCTGCATCTATTGTCTGTTGGCTATATCTCTCCTTTCCCTTTCCCCTGCCTTTCAGTGTGAAGAAGGGTCTCGACACGAAACATCACCTATTCCTATTCTCCAGAGATGCTGCCTGACCCGCTGAGTTACTCCAGCTTTTTGTGTCTATCGTCGAATTATAGAACCATGTTTTCAAGCACAAGGACTTGTACCTGAATTGTGCTGAGCTAAAGATAAAGCACTATAAATAATTCGATTTAATACTTCACATGCAATGACGTTAGTCGCATAGTCGGAGGTTTATTGGAATGTCATAGAATGTGGAAACAGGGCCATCGTACCAACGAGCCCACACAGGCTAACATGCCCTATCTACACTAGTCTCACCTGCCCGTGGGTTAATTTCGTTCACACGAAGAGTGTTGACGTGTGGAACGAGCTGCTGGAGGAGGTCGTTGAGGCAAGATAGACACAATAAACTGGAGTAACTCAGCGGGACAGGCAGCATCTCTGGAGAGAAGGAATGGGTGAAGTTTTGGGTCGAGACCCTTCTTCAAACTGTGTGTCAGGGTAGAGGGAGTCTAGAGATACGAAGCGGTAAGGTGTGAAAATGACAAATCAAAGCAGAGGATGATAAGGAAATGTAGAATGGTTCATTGTGTTAAAGAAGGAACTGCAGATGCTGGAGAATGGAGGGTTACACAAAAAGCTGGAGAAACTCAGCGGGTGCAGCAGCATCTAAGGAGCGAAGGAGATAGGCGACGTTTCGGGTCGAGACCCTTCTTCATTGTTAGCTGAGGGGGAGGTGGCAAGGAGGGGTAAAAGCAGTAACCATTCCTTTTCTCCAGAGATGCTGCCTGTCCCGCTGAGTTACTCCAGCTTTGTGTGTCCATCTTCAGTTTAAACCAGCATCTGCAGTTCCTTCCAACATGTAAAGTCAACTAGGGTTCTGTGGTAAGACGCCGGGCGCATTTGCACTCGTACCTTATCTGCATTCCCTTCCTGCAGGAGCACATGTCCTTGCGTAGGAAGAGGTTGTTGATGGTGATGGCTCCGATCTGGAAGAAGAGTTGCTTGATGGCCTGTCGGATGAGGTCTGTGTCGGTGCCGTGCTGGCACATGGTGCGGAAGAAGTAGCTGAGCTGCTGCAGGATGGACGAGATGCTGTACTGCTCCGATTCATCCAGGAAACTCGATGAGCGTTTTCTCAGTCCGGTCGGCTTCATGCTGGAGATGCCCTGGAGGCTCTCGTGTTCCAGCATTCCTGGCACTGAGACACGTGATAGGATAGCAGCAGAATTAGGCCATTCATCCCATCACATCTACTCCGCCATTCACATCCCTGTACATGCTCCCCTTAGGCCAAGTCATTCCTTCCATTGCTATGCAGACGATACACAACTATCTCCCCCGAAGCCCAAAAAACAATCAAATCTGCTTAACCTTAACCGCTGCCTCGATGGCCCAGAACTTCCTCCAACCAAACGAGAGTAAGTCTGAGGTCATCCTTCTCGGCCCATCGGACTCAATCAAAATGATAGCAGGCAGCCTTGGAAGCCTTACCCCACTACTCAAACCTCACGTCAAAAACCTTGGCGTGATATTTGACTCAGCACTGAAGTTTGACAACAAGTCAATGCCGTGGTAAAAGCTAGCTTCTTCCAGCTTCAGACGATAGCTAAAATAAAACAATTCCTCCAGTTTGATGACCTCAAAAAGATCTCCTCCCGCCTAGATTACTGCAACTCCCTTTACACTGGCATCAGCCAATCTTCCCCATCCCGCCTGCAACTGGTCCAAAACGCCGCAGCGAGACTCCTGACGGGCACCCGGAAAAGGGACCACATCACCCCAATCCTGGCCTCTCTCCACTGGCTCCGAATAAATTTCAAGACCCTCCTCTTTGTCTACAAAGTCCTCAATGGGCTTGCCCCCACCTACATTAAAAGTCTTCTCACCCACTACACCACTTCCAGGTCCCTCAGATCGGCCGACTTGGGGTTGCTGAATGTCCCGCGGTCTAGGCATAAGCTCAGGGGCGACCGCGCCTTTGCGGTCACAGCTCTTAGACTGTGGAACAGCATCCCCCTCCCCATTAGAACTGCCCCCTCCATCGACCCTAAGTCTAGACTAAAAACGTATCTGTTCTCCGAAGCCTTTCCTGACGTCCTCTGAGCGAGGGCTATTTGTATATATGTCTGTAGCCTGCTTGTGTATACTACTCTTATAACAAATGTAAAGCACTTTGGTCAACGAGAGTTGTTTTTTAAATGAGCTATATAAATAAATGTGACTTGACTTGATTGAATCATGACAGACCAACCCCCCCTCCCCCTCCCACTTCTTAATCCCAAATGCCCCATAACCCCTTAGTTCAGTTTAGAGATACAGAGCAGGAACAGG
Source organism: Raja brachyura (assembly GCA_963514005.1). The sequence continues at coordinate 7,068,676 of OY740814.1, read as the reverse complement.
CCCTTCGGCCCACCGAGTCCACGCCGACCAGCGATCCCCGCACATTAACGCTACCCTACACACACTAGGGACAATATTACATTTACACCGAGCCAATTAACCTACATCCCTGTACGTCTTTAGTGTGGGAGGAAACCGAAGATCTCGGAGAAAACCCACGCGGTCACGGGGGAAGCGTCCAAACTCCGTACAGACGGCACCCGTAGTGGGGATCGAACCAGGGTCTCCGGCGCAGCAAGAACGGTAAGGCAGCAACTCTACCCTGCCACACCATGCCACACTTATTAATCACTAGTCCGGCACAATTAGTATATTTTGCCAAATGATTGACGATGGTAACACAATTACTGATAGTAAATAAAAACCAACATTATAAACCAACCACCCACTGTTCAGTGGGACAGGCAGCATCTCTGGAGAGAAGGAATGGGTGACGTTTCGGGTCGAGACCCTTATTCGGACGTTCAGTCACTCTACACCTTCACCCCCAACCAGGAGAGCCTGAAAGGCCTCCGCTTCTTCCTCAACTACAAGTCTCTGAAGAAGGGTCTCAACCCACAATGTCACCCATTCCTTCTCTCCAGAGATGCTGCCTGTCCCGCTGAGTTACTCCAGCATTTTATGTCTATCTTCAGCGTAAATCAGCATCTGCAGTTTCCTCCTAGTTTCGTTTTTTTTTAGTTCAGAGATACAGTGTGAAAACAGGCCCTTCTATGTAAGGAACAAGCTGCCAGAGGAGGTAGTTGAGGCTGAGACTATCCCATCGTTTAAGAAACAGTTAGACAGGTATATGGATAGTACACAAAAGGGTGGAGAAACTCAGCGGGTGCAGCAGCATCTAAGGAGCGAAGGGGATAGGCGACGTTTCGGGTCGAGCACATTAGCACTTTGGCTAATTCAGTCTGAAGAAGGGTCTCGACACGAAACGTCGCCCATCTCCTTCGCTCCTTGGATGCTGCTGTACCCGCTGAGTTTCTCCAGCTTTTTGTGTACCCTCGATTCTCCAGCATCTGCAGTTCCTTCTTTAACACAGGTACATGGATAGGACAGGTTTGGAGGGATATGGGCCAAATACAGGCTAGTGTAGCTGGGACATTGTTGGCCTGTGTGGGCAAGTTGGGCCAAAGGGCCAGTTTCCACACTATATCACTCAATGACTCTACCGTTCTGCCACTGTGCCACCCTTCAGCTGTATAAGATCATCCCTAAACCTCCTGCACTCCAAGCAATGAAGTCCTAGCCTGCCCAAACTCTCAGTATAGTTCAGGCCCTCAAGTCGTGGCTAGATCCTCATGAATCCTCTCTGCACCCGTTCCAGTTTGAAGGCATAAGCAAGCATCTTCTGCAGGAGGGTGACCTTACCGATCAATGGCTGGAGGTTATCTTCCATCACTTTGATCACTTGCTGGTAGATGTGGATAGCCAAGTCGCTGAGAATCTGCCTGTACTCAGACAGGTCAAAGTTTTTCAGGCACTGGTCGTTTTGCTGAGGAGAGTTGTGTTTCATAAATTCCTTCATTTAAAAAAAAAACACACGTTAAAAATATGATACGATAGAACTTTATTAATCCCAGGATGGAAATTGATCTGCCAACAGTCATTAAAACACACAGAGTACACAAAACACACGAGGTTAAAGTGACGAGCGGAGAGACTTGGGGGTTGTACAACGGTTGCGGGGGGGGGGTCTCAGTCTACCCCGCGACAGAAGGGGGAGGGGTTGTGCAGTGTGATAGCCACCGGGAAGACGGATCTCCTGTGGCGTTCTGTGCTGCATCTTGGTGGAACCAGTCCGTTGCTGAAGGTGCTCCTCAGGTTGACCAGTGTGTCATGTAGGGTGGGGGTGAGCTATTAAATAATAAGATGGAAGAGAGACCATCCGGACTATATTGAATGCGTTTGTAACATTCTCGGCGCCCTATGTGGCGACTCTCTTCATACTTGAATGCAAAACAAGAATTTAGTTTAGTTTAGTAGAGAGATACAGCGTGGAAATATCGAGTCCATGCTAACCATCGATCATCCGTTTACACTGGTTCTATGTTATCCCAGTTCCACATCCGACATACTTGGGGCAAACTTACAGAGGCCAATTAGCCAACAAACTTGCACATCTCTGAAATGTGGAAGAAAACCTGGAGCACCCGGGGAAAACCCACGCAGTCCCAGAAAGAAGGTACGAGACAGCACCCGTAGTCAGGATCGAACTCATGCCTCTGGCGCTGTAAGGCAGCAACTCTACCGCTGTGCCACCCCACCAATGGATTATAAAAGTGATGAATAATGTTTAACAAAATTGGAACATAAACTTTAATGTTCAAACAGAAAGTAAAGTTGTTTCTAATGGACATTGGAGATATAAAGAGTGAACCTGGAGTTCAGACACGAATGTTGTCCCTACCTCTTCTCCGCTGTACTGCTTGAGACAGTTCAGAAAGTGCACACTGTTTGAAAGCCAGAAAGACATCATTTCAAAATCTTCATTGTGATTCTGCGAAATACAGCAAGATTTGTAAGGTTAAACGTTAGCAAAACCTCATCTAACTTTCTGAAAAAAAGAGACAAAGGGAACTGCAGATGCTGGAGTCTTGAACAAAAAAATCAAAGTGCAAAGGGGGGGAGAGAGGGGGGAGGGGGGAAGAGGGGAAGAGGGGGAGGGGGGCAAGAGGGGGAGGGGGGCAAGAGGGGGAGGGGGCAAGAGGGGAAGGGGGGAGGGGGGCGGGGGGCGGGGAGGGGAGGGGGGAGGGGAGGGGGGAGGGGAGGGGGGAGGGGAGGGGGGGGGGAGGGGGGAGGGGGAGGGGGGAGGGGGAGAGGGGAGGGGGAGAGGGGAGGGGGGAGGGATACGTTTTAATGCGTTGAATAAATTTGTAATCCCATGCAATGATTTCAAAATTTCAGTTCTTAATATTAAATCTACAACAGGCTTTTTGCTTTATGGTTGAAGTTAAAGGTCTTTAAGTTAATTTAAACATTTCATATCTTGTAATATATTATCTACCTTGGTGACGTCTTTGATGCCACCGATGATCGAGTTCATCAGGGATTTCAACATGTCTGCATCGTTGCTGTCATCTGCGTAACGCACACACATGAAGAGAACGTATGCGGGCAGCCCCGGGATCATGCTCACCACCACACCCTGCGGCTTCAGCCCTAACAGTGAAACAAAGGAGAATAGACAGTAATCCTCAGTAAAATAACTATTTAGTATTTCCACAGTCGAACCTACAGCCACTAGAAAAACGGAATGTTAAAGTTAGATGTGACACCAATTACAATAACTCAGATGCCCGGGAACGAAATAGGCTTCAGCGAGTGGTCAACACTGCCCAGTCCATCACATGTACTGACCTCCCTACCATCGAGGGGATCTACAGGAGGCTCTGCCCGAACAAGACAGCGATATCATTAAAGACTCTCACCACCCTGGCCACGCTCTCATCTTGCCACTACCATCAGGAGTGCAGGAGCCTCAAACGTCACTAGATTCAGGAACAGCTGCATCCCAGCAACTATTCGGGTCCTAAACACCATATATATATATATGAACCTCAGCAACAATGGACTTCTATGGACTGTGTCTAAGTTTGCACGCCGGCCTTTGGTTTTGTGCTGTTGTTATTTTATATTACTGATTATTAATTTATTGTGCAGCTCCATCGCCGATTTTCCGGCAACTGGGGGTCTGACACCTCTAATCATGTCAAAATTACGAGAGCGTATGTTAAATCCACCCCCCCCCCCCCCCGGAAATCCCCCCCAAAAATGTGGCGCCAAGGCCGGGTGAGGTGTCCGATCTCGACCTCATTGGGATTTCCATGATGAGCCGGGTGGAATTTGCCCCCCTGCGGCCGGGGCTCTGGAACTCCGGACCAGCCAGAGCCGGCAGATTCGTTCCCATTGCCGACTTCCACGGCCGACTTTGCTGGCCGGTATCTTGACATTCCGGTGCCGTTGGACTCCTCTCAAAGGCCGTGACCTCTGTTGGTCCGGCAAAACGGATAAACCAGAAAAGCTTTGGGAAAGGGTGCCGGAACATCAGTGGGGGCTCTGTATCATATATTTATCACAGTGTGATATCACATTAAACGGTCTGCAAGCTGCAACAACTAAGGATTTCATTGCTGCAGCTTATTCCATGCCGTGTCTTTCAACAAATTAAATCAATCAATGACTAGAAATGGTTAGGATGCTACAGGCAGAGAAAAGGCCGGGAAGTCACTCTTTTTTATTTTATTATATGGTTGGTGGGACGGGAGAAGGGAATTACGATGGGAATTATTTCTTTACGTTCACCATCACCAATGTTTCTATCTCCTTCCGTTGGCAATCAAGAAGGAATTAATTTATGGGCGGCACGGTGGCGCGGCGGTAGAGTTGCTGCCTTACGCCCCTGTCCCACTTAGGAAACCTGAACGGAAACCTCTGGAGACTTTGCGCCCCATCCGAGGTTTCCGTGCGGTTCCCGAAAGGTTTTTTTAATTTTTTGAAATAATCGCCAGAAGCAGAGACCACTTTCGACCATTAGGGAGACTGACAAAAACCTCCGGGAACCGCACGGAAACCTTGGGTGGGGCGCAAAGATCGCAAAGAGGTTTCCGTTCAGGTTTCCTAAGTGGGACAGGGGCCTTACAGTGCCAGAGACCCGGGTTCCATCCCGACTACGGGTGCTATCCGCACGGGGTTTGTACGTTCTTCCCGTGACCCGCGTGGGTTTTCTCCGAGATCTTCGGTTTCCTCCCACACTCCAAAGACGTAGATTAATTGGCTTGGTATCAACGTAGAATTGTCACTAGTGCGTGCAGGATAGTGTCAATGTGCGGGTGCCGCTGGCCGGCACGGACTAGAGGGGCCAAAGGGCCTGTTTCCCTCCTGTATCTCCAAACTAAACTTTACCCAAAATTAGATTTTTGATGAGTTTCTCTTCGTCTTCCGTTTTACATTCCAGCATTCCAAGATACTCCTTCCTCGAAACCAGACTGGCGTTCACATTGGTCGGATTAACTGTGGAAATGATATAAACAAACATTTACAGGCAAATCAAATTCTCCCGTTAAAGGCATTTATAATCCCTGCATCTCCCGTGACCCAACTTTAGAGCCATTATTTTGTTTGAAGTAGCAGCATAATGCATCAAATGTCAACTACAGAGAAATGAGACTGCAGATGCTGGAATCTTGGAGAAAAACACAAAGTGCTGGAGGAACTCAGCAGGTCAGGCAGCGTCTGTGGAGGGAAATGGACAAATTACATTTCAGGTCGAGTCCCTTCTTCAGACTGATAGAGTGGGGTAGGGCGGGGGGGGGTGGGGGGGAGAGGACTGGAATGGAGAGGTGGGGCTGGGGCAAGTGATAGGTGGATGCAGGTGAGGTGGGTGATTGGCAGATGGGTGGAGTGAGTGACAAAGGCTGGAGGTGAATAGGAGACAAGAGGAATAAGGAAGCAGAGGATAGAGAATGAAGTGGAATGAAATGTGAAGCCAGGGGGAGGGATATGGGTGGAAGGAGGCACCCTGCGACTTTCCCCTCCTCGACTCGCTCATCTCCAACCACCGACTCTTTCATTCCCCTTTCATCCACCATCTCCCCCCCCCCATCAGTCAGAACGGTTTCCTCACCCGAGACATCATCTGTCCATTCCCTCCATAGATGTCAACAAAATAGAGAGAGTACAGAGGAGATTTACTAGAATGTTGCCTGGGTTCCAGCAACTAAGTTACAGAGAAAGGTTGAACAAGTTAGGTCTTTATTCTTTGGAGCGCAGAAGGTTAAGGGGGGACTTGATTGAGGTCTTTAAAATGATGAAAGGGATAGACAGAGTTGACGTGGATAAGCTTTTCCCATTGAGGGTAGGGAAGATTCAAACAAGAGGGCATGACATGGGAATTAAGGGACAGAAGTTTAGGGGTAACATGAGGGGGAACTTCTTTACTCAGAGAGTGGTGGCTGTGTGGAATGAGCTTCCAGCAGAAGTGGTGGAGGCAGGATCGATTTTAACATTTAAAAGTAAAGTGGATAGGTATATTGATGGGAAGGGAATGGAGGGGTATGGTCTGAGTGCAGGTAGATGGGGCTAGGGGAAAATAAATGTTCGGCACGGACTGGAAGGGCCGAGAGGGCCTGTTTCCGTGCTGTAATCGTTATATGGTTAAATGGTTGTATGCTGCCTGACCCGTTGAGTTCTTCCAGCACTTAGTGTTTCGCTCAGTTAACAACCGGGCTCTTCTGTTATCTTTAATAACTATCCCTTGATCACAAATGTCAAGGTTGATAAATTACCATTTTCTCCCTACGACCTATAACTCGGTGGCGCAGCTGGTAGAGCCGCTGCCTCACGACGCCAGAGACCCAGGTTCGATCCTGACCTCGGGTGCTGTCTGTGCGGAGTTTGCACATTCTCCCTATGACCAGGTGGGGGTTTCCTCCGGGTGCTCTGGTTTCCTCCCACATCCCGAAGACTTGCGTGCTTACAGGATAATTGTCCTCTGCAAGTTTCCCTGAGTGTGCAGGGAGTGGATGAGAAAGTGGGATAACATAGAACTGGCGTGGACGGGTGCTCGACGGTCGGTAGGGCTCGACAGGCCAAAGGGGCCGTTTCTGTGCTAAACTAAACTAAAATGAAACATCATTTAGAGATGGAATCTTTGTGCCATACCTTTATCAGCTGTTTTGGTCAACGACTTGAGCTGATTCTGTAACTTCTTTATTTGCCGATCTTTCTGCTCAAGTTGTTCCTCAAGATCCTTCAAAACAAAAGTAGGATTATTACTGCTGATATTAATGTTCAGTGTCTGATTAATACAACACACTTTCTCAGCTTGGTGCTGCAAGCAAGATATCTTCTCCAAAACCAAATGTGATTTAATAGCAGAACTTATTGAGGATAAAATGAACTGTTCACTTTCAGATTAGTTAAACATAGAAAATAGGCGCAGGAGGAGGCCATTCGGCCCTTCGAGCCAGCACCGCCATTCATTGTGATCATGGCTGATCGTCCCCTATCAATAACTCGTGCCTGCCTTCTCCCCACATCCCTTGAGTCCACTAGCCCCACTAGAAATAGTTTATCGCCAAATGAGTTTGACAGACTATTTTAACCTATTGTTATCCATATAGTTTTTACCCAAATAGATACTAATCCAATAATTTTTTTCTTAATTTTAATGAAAACATTTAAAAAAGAAAATCATTCCTATTTATCTCCTAATTATTCGATTACTATACAATTTATGACTAAAGTTTAGCTAAACATGGAGAAAAGTTTACAATGCCATGAATCTCTGCAATAAACAATTCATTTATCAGTCAAATTGAGAATGGCCTCTGTCTGTGACATCAGTTCACCATCACTGGAGCATATCATACGGTACACGGTTCTATGTTGTTGATAGGAGTATTGAAAAGCCCGTTGTATGTAGGACACAAGGGACTGCAGACGCTGGGATCATGAGCAAAACACAAAGTATTGGAGGAACTCAGAGGGTCAGGCAGCATCCGGAGAGGAAATGTTGAAACATTGTGTGTCCATTCTCTCCCCAGATGCTGTCTGACCCATTGAGCAATGTGTGTTCTGCCCTTTGTATTTAATCAAGTCCGAACCCCCCTCGAGGTGACTAGTCAACACAAGGAACTGCAGAAGGTGGATTCTTGAGCAAATAATACAAAGTGCTGGAGTAACTCAGCAGTTCGGGCGATATCTCCAGAAGGGTCTTGACCTGAAACGCCACCTATTCCTTCTCTCACCGAGTTACTCCAGCATTTTGTGTCTGTCTTCAGAGGAAATGGATCAGCGACATTTTGGGTTGGGAACGGTCTGACGAAGGTCCCCGACCTGAAATGTTGCCAATCCATGATCTCAAGAGATGCAGTAAAGGAGAAAGAGTTAGAGGCTAGAAGATGATGACAGACAGTCAATGTTCATAAGTGATAGGAGCGGAAATAGGCCATTCGGCCCATCAGGTATACTCCGCCGTTCAATCATGGCTGATTTATCTCTCCCTCCTAACCCCATACTCCTGCCTTCATAACCTCCGACACCTTCTCTGATCCTCCAGCCTACCTCTCTGCAGGCGAGTGCACTTTGTTAACCTGCACTTTCCCTGCAGCTCTAATGCTATCACCTGCACTGTTTTCTATGTTTCGCAGCCTTGCGCCCCCGGGTGCGGTCGGTCTGGCGTCCCGCGGGGTAAATAGGACATAGTTTACCAGTGGATGCGGTGGACACGGTTTCAATGCTCTCGAGTAATGGCAGAGTGCCAGGGCCAACATTATGCCGAGTAACTCCAGCACTTTATGTTTCAAAGCTCGGAACTCAGACCTTTTTGGTGCATTCTTCTTGTTAGACTGCTATGCGAAAAATTTAAACGGTTTACAAGTTTTCCACCTATAAAGCACCCAAAACTCACCGAGTTTTCCATGGTTAACTGCGATGCTTCCTTCTGCATCTTGCTGCTGATTGTGCTATCGGTTTTTGTACGGTTCAGCAGTTGGTAATTCTCATTCTGAAGTTGTCTGAATTTTGCAACCAACTCCACATTCTCCTTTGCACAGTTATCTTTCTCAGACTCTAACAATCTATATATTGTTGACAAATTGAGAACAACATTTGTTACTGGGCTGCGGGGAATTAATGAACGCTGATATTTTCGTTAGACACGGAAGTTGGGGAATTTGCTGTTTGATTTAAATAGCAAGTGACTTGGTGCTCGGGGACTTCCTAGTGTGCTTATAAATAAGGAAACAAATAGAACAATTAACATTGGGGGCTGATTTCAGTTATAAAATAACTGAAACTATTCATCATGAAAATTGAGTTAAACGGAAGTTAAAAATACTACTGAATCTCTGCAAGTTTTTATTCTTGGCATTGTCTCTTGCGAGTTACTGGCAAGGAACAAGCGTTATAAATCATATCTCATTACATAATTACCCTTCTAGAAGGCGAAAAGGCCTACAAATTGCACAAGTTTAGATGTGGAGACTGCACATGACAGCTTTTCAATTTAGATTTTACAAAAGATTCCTTGGAATCTGCTCAGAAATGTCTATTTTTATTTACAAATCAAAATGAGCAGTGGTATCGTTGAAGATCAGCTTTGGCACCACTGGAGGCTTTTAATGAACATGCATTTCAGCCGGAATATCTGGAGAGCTTGCAAGCAAATGTATAATCTGAGGAAGGGTCGCGACCCGAAACGTCACCCATTCCTTCTCTCCAGAGAAGCCGCCTGTCCCGCTGAGTTACTCCAGCATGTTGTGCCTATCTTGAGCAATAGTACAATTTTGGGCACTTTTAGTAGAGAGGGGTGGGAGATTGCAACCTTCAGGTGGTCCGCCCTGTTTCGACTAATGCAATCAACTCGACGTGCACAAACGGAAGATCAAATAGAACACGTTGTGCAACAACTTTAAGGGCCTGTCCCACCAGCATCCGACTCCATGCGATGAACGCGATCAAACTAGAAGCGGGGGCCATGCGGAGGTCGGGTGATCCCCTGTACAGGGCCGTTCCCACCAGCATGCGCCTGCATGCGGCAAGCGCGACCAAACCGTCAGCGAGGGCTGCGCGGAGGTCGGGTGAGTGGTGCAACGCGGCGCAAAGTGAGGCGAACTTGGAGCGAAGTCTTAAAGGTAAGTTCGCCAGGACAGAGAGGGGCACACAGAGAGGGGCACAGAGGCACACACACAGAGGGCCACGGAGCCACACACACACACAGAGGGTCACGGAGGCACCTACAGATAGGTTCACGGAGGCACGATGTCGAGGCGGTGTGTAATGCGTCGAGGCGACTGCGAGCCGACAAGCTGTTGCCGCATGGAATTTTTGAAGTCAGTTTTTCGGAGCCCCGCACGATGTCGGGACGAACTCCGCACAATTCCGCACGGCTCCGGCGATTGAAGTGGGACCGGCCCCGCGACGCCGGATGGCTCAAGCGACCACGTTAGGTCGCGCTCATCGCATAGAGTTGCACGCTGGTGGGACAGGCCCTTTAGGCTGTGCACGCCACACGAAAGAAGAATAAGTAGAGAGAGAATATCTGCAGCAAGTAGCAAAGTAATCGATGCAAGACAAGGTTAAGCCCCAATGAAACGCACTAATATTAGACTTATCACACCTTCGTTGGGCTCCTTCATCTTCAAGACTGCCTTGCAATTGATCAGTAACTTCGTCCATTTTCTCTGCAAGTTGCAATTATTTGTAATTAATACATGCAAAGCTGGATTATTTAATATTTTAAAAAAGATATTGAAGTGTAAAAAGTCGACAAAGCACAACATTAAGTTGTGCGCTTGAGATGAACGCTGTACGGCACATATAGTCACCTTTCATTTTCACAACCTGCCCCTTCAGGTGGCTCTCAATGTCCTGCTTCTCTTTGTGTAGCTCTAGGATCTGCAGTTTGAGATCGGGAATGACCTGATGTGCACAAAAATGGTTTACTCCAAAGAACATGAATTCAATACCATCAACAACATAGATTGTGCCGCAGCCCAGTGTGATCATAAGGTCATAAGTGACAGGAGCAGAATGAGGCCATTCGGCCCATCAAGTCTATTCCGCCACTCAATCGTGGCTGATCTATCTCTCCCTCTCAGCCCCATTCTCCCGCCTTCTCCCCATAACCCCAGATACCCGTACTAATCAAGAATCTCTCTATCTCTCAGCCTTAAAAATACCCATTGACTAAATACTCCACAGCCTTCTGAGGCAAAGAATTCCACAGATTCACCACCCTCTGACTAAAGAAATCAACGAGCCAATGTTGAGAAGGAAAATAGCTCAGCATTAATGATACTCTGGAGACACTGACACAGAGTCGGTTTGTGGGTAGCTCATTGATGGAACAGTCATATATTCATTCTTTACACAGAGAGTGGCGAGCGACTGGAATCGTTGCCAGTGATGGTGGCGGAGCCCATTCAAAAGCCTTCATACAGCGTGGAAACAGGCCCTCTGGCCCAACTTGTCAACGCCGACCAACATGCCCCATCTACATTGGACCCACCTGCCTGCGTTTGGCCCGTATCCCTCTAAACCTGTCCTTTCCATGTACCTAACTAAATGCTTCTTAAATGTTGCGATAGTACCGGCCTTAACTTTATCCTCCAGCATCTTGTTCCATGCACCCACCACCCTCTGTGTAAAAAAGGTTGCTCCTCAGCTCTTAGATCTTACTCCCCTCACTTTAAACTGACGTTATGTAGTTCTTGACTCCCGTGCTCTGGGTAAAAGGTATGTGCATTTGCCCTATCTATTCATCTCATGATCACGGACACCTCTATAAGATCACCCCTCAGCCTCCTAGCCTGTTCAACTTAGCAACATAGAAAATAGGTGCAGGAGTAGGCCATTCGGCCCTTCGAGCCAGCACCGTCATTCAATATGATCATGGCTGATCATCTAAAATCCCCATTGCTGCTTTCTCCCCACATCTCTTGATTCTGTCAGCCCTAAATCTAACTCTGTCTATAGCTTCTGTCTGTCTTCTAACTATTGTCTACAGCTCAGGCTCTCGAGTCCCCGCAACATCCTCGTTAAACTTCTCTGAACTCTTTCCAACGTCTTGTATGGCCATATGATTGGACACAGAGACAACTGCTCACTGCTGCCTCATGAACCAGGTTCGCAAACTCTTGACTAACCCAACTTGGATTCTGCTCAAAGGCTTGGGAGGGAATCACCTCCTTGGTCCCACCACTCATGTCTCTTGCCCAGAGTAGGGGAATCGAGGACCAGAGGACATAGTTTCAAGGTGAAGGGGAAAAGATTTAATAGGAATCTGATGGGTGACGTTTTCCACACAAAAGGGTGGTGGGTGTATGGAACAAGCTGCCAGAGGAGGTAGTTGAGGCTGGGACTATCCCAATGTTTAAGAAACAGTTGGACGGGTACATGGATAGGACAAGTTTGGAGGGATATGGACCAAGCGCAGGCAGGTGAGACTAGTGCAGCTGGGACGTGTTGGCCAGTGTGGGCAAGTTGGGCCTGTTTCCACACTGTTTCACTCTATGGCTCCAAGAAGATAATTAACGCACCATGTTGTCGTTGGCCAGCCTTGTCATCTCCAGCCGAACGTTCTCATTGGTGTGATTCTCTTCTTGCAGCTTCTGCTGCAGGAGGGTTGTCTGCTCACAGAGATCTCCAATCTTGAAACTGAGGTCTTCGATTTCCTTCTCGTAGTTCTCCTTCTGCGACTGTATATGCATCTCCATCACTCTGCGTAAAGTGGAGGCCCACAGGAAATAGAGTTACACCACGGCAATTACAAACGGCTCGTTAAATAACCAGAGACATAAAACTCTCCCGGAAGAGCCGTTCATCAAGAGTGCAAGGTCAGAAGAACAAAGGATAGTTTAGTTTGATAGCTCGGTCTGAAGAAGGGTCTCGACCCGAAACGTCACCCATTCCTTCTCTCCAGAGATGCTGCCTGTCCCGCTGAGTTACTCCAGCATTTTGTTATCTATCCTCTATGGTTTAGTTTAGTTTCAAGAAACAGGTCCCCACAGAGAAAACCCACACGGATGGGTGACCTTTATGGTCAGGACCTGGTCACGGGGAGAACGTGCAAACTCAGTGCAGACAGCACCCGTAGTCAGGATCAAACCCAGGTCTCTGCCGCTGTACGGCAGCAGTCTGTGCCATCCTTCTTCAGACCGATTGTGGTGGGGAAGGGCGGGGGGAGAAAACTGGACAAAGTGTGTCAGATATTACATGGATATAGGTTGGGGGGGGGGGGGGGAGGGTAATTGGCAGATGTTCGGACAAAGGCTGAAGATCAAATGATTAAAAGAGTGAGGTAAGGAGATAAGGATAGAAGAGGTGCGAATTGTGAAGCCGGAGGAAGGAATATACATGGGAGGAAGAAATGGTTGTGAATCCAGGTGGGCCACAGAGAACGGGGGGGGGGGGGGGGGGGGGGTATTAGCCAGCCTAAACATCCCTCCCCTGTATCCACTTATCACTTGCCAGACTTCGTCCTGACCCTGCCTCTCTTCCAGCTTTCTCCCCCCCCCCCCCCCCCCTCACCTGCAAACAGTCTGAAGAAGGGTCCCGACCCGAAACATTACCAATCCATGTTCTCTGTTGATGCTGCCTGGCCTGCTGAGGTACTCCAGCACTTTGTGTCTTTCTTTGGTATAAATCAGCATCTGCTGTTCCTTATTATAACCAATATTTCATTTGTATCCAATTGTACTTAAAGCAGAGTAATGACTGGATAGCTGCCACAGCAGTATAAGTGTATATCAAGACTCTCTCCATTACCATGTACTCTATGAACATTAATATGAAGCACTTTACGAGAGCCAACGCTATAAGTGTGCTGTTCTGACAATGTTTACTCTGCTCTGGGAGACACAAGTACAGACATCATTGCCATATGCAGATATTAATGCCATACTATTGCCTAAAACACCAATAAATACATCTGTAACATTATTATCATCATCTACTTAAAAAGGGATCTATTAATGTTATTACCTGCTGGCTCTTTTCAATCCTTCATAGGCCATCCAGAGTTCTCCGTCTTCATTCAGGTTCTCCATGTCCTCTGGAGAAAGCCTTCAATTAAACAGAATTTTACAAATCATGCAAATTATTTTGCAACATTTAATCATGTTTTTTTAAATCAAAACACCATGTGTGTAAGAAGGAACTGCAGATGCTGGTTTAAACCAAAGACAGATACAGAAAGCTGGAGTAACTCAGCGGGACAGGCAGCATCACAGAGTTACTTCAGCATTTTGTGTCTATCTTTGGTTTAGTTTAAAGAAGGAACTGCAGATGCTGGAGAATCGAGGGTTACACAAAAAGCTGGAGAAACTCAGCGGGTGCAGCAGCATCTAAGGAGCGAAGGAGATGGGCGACATTCAGACTGAATAAGGGTCTCGACCCGAAACGTCGCCTATCTCCTTCGCTCCTTAGATGCTGCTGCACCCGCTGAGTTTCTCCAGCTTTTTGTGTAACCCTTTGGTTTAGTTTAGTGAAACAGCATGGACACAGTCCCTTCGGCCCACCTGGTCCATGCCAACCATCGATTACCCATTCACACTAGTTCTATTCTATCCCACTTTCTCATCCCATTCCCTAAACTTCAGTGGCAATTTAAATGAGGGCCAATAAACCCACAAGTCCGCATGTCTTTGGGACGTGGGTGGAATCTGGAGCACCTGGAGGAAACCCACATGGTAGCAGGAAGAACGTGCAAACTCCACACTGACAGCACCCAAGCTCTGTGGCAGAGGCTCTACCAGCTACGCCACTGTGCCGCTCGCAGTGTTTTGCTCAAGATTCCAGCATCCGCGGTCTCGTGCGGATTGATGAAAATGTGTACCTCTTCCGTAACTCTTCGCCCTCAAGGCCACCGAGAAGTTGCTGCGTGATCTCTTCCACTTTTTCTGTGAAACAGCGAGATTTAGTTTAGAGATACAGCGCGGAAACAGGCGCATCGGCCCACCGAGCCCACGCTGACCAGCGATCCCCGTACACTAGCACTATCCTGCACCCACTGGGGACTATTTACAATTGTTCCAAAGCCAATTAACCTACAAGCCTGTACGTCTTTGGAGTGCGGGAGGAAACCAGAGCACCCGGAGAAAACCCACACAGGTCACGGGGAGAACGTACAAATTCCATGCAGACAGCGCCTGTAGTCAGGATCGAACCCAGGTCTGTGCAGCTGGAAGACAGCAAGTCCACCGATACACCGCCATGCCGCCCAGGATAATTGTACAATTTCACAACACTGCAAGTTTGCAAAGGCTTTCAATATCGCATGCTGCACGTTACATTTGCAATTAGCGCTACTTGCACCTTAGTCATCACCCAGAGAATCACAGCATGGACAGCATCAGGGCTTCAGTTTATTATTGCCACGTGTACTGAGGTACAGCGAAAAAGCTTTGTTTTTGCATGCATGCTAATAAACGTGGCACTTGCGAAGAGATAACTGGTCAGTAAGTCCACTTTGTAAGAGTGAACATTCCCAACAATATTTTCTTTGGATAGTCAGTGTATATTGTGCTCATTCGCACAGGGACTCAAACCAGCGTCACCTCTCATTTCTTTCCTTTGATTTTGCAGGCACATTTCTAGACCTTGTTTCTTCAGTTCAAGTGTTGTGATATCCCCTTTCAGTTTTGGGATTATCTGTGGATAGACGAGTCACCTGTTAATTCATGTACAGATCTGATGGACAGTCATCGGCTGGTGTAAGTTGGCAACCGGGCCTATAGTTACTGACATGTGTATTGAAGACTATGGCGTGTTCTTCAATCACATCTGATGGGGAACAGCTCACTCTCATCACCGCGTTTCTGCCTTGTTTCATGGTAAAGGTGTTCTTACACTAGGTGGAGACAAAAGGAACCTCCTTTGGCCATGTTGCTATGTAGGTCATAAGGGATACAAGTAGAGTTAGGCCATTCGGCCCATCATGTCTACTCTGCCATTCAATCACGGCTGATCTCTCTCTCCCTCCTAACCCCATTCTCCTGCCTTCTCCCCATAACCTCTGACACGCTTACTAATAAAAAATCTACGTCTCTGGATAGAAGGTGGGCCTTCTGGCCTCCATGTTATGCAAGATGCCTCTCCTGGTTTATATGTTGTTGACCAGGACTCCCATATCCCTTCACGTCACGATCATACAGAACGCAAACAGGCCTTCCTGCCCAACTCATCCCATTTGCCTGCGTTAGGCCCCCCTATATCTAAACCTTTCCTATCCATGCACCTGAACAAATGTCTTTTAAATGTTGTAATAGTATCTGCCTCCTCCCTCCTCTCCCTCCTCTGCCAGCTCACCTTAAGCCTGAAACCCCTATCTTGGGGACTGTGCATTAACCCTATCTCTTCTCCTCATGATTTTATCCACCTCTATAAAGATCACCACTCAGCCTCCTGCGCTCCAAGGACTAGAGTCCTGGCCTGCACAACCTTTCCCTAGGTTCCTCGATTCCTGGTAACATCCTTGCAAATCTTCTCTGCACCCTTTCCAGCTCACTCTCGTCTGCATTGGACACTTATTTCTGTGTTGTTATACATTAAGGGCGATTCTTCTCTGTACCCTTTCCAGCGCAGTAGCATATTCCCTACGGCAGGGTGACCAAAATGAACACAATACTCCAAGTTGGCCTCTGGACCATCTTGTACAACTGTAAAATAACATCCCAACTCGAGTCTGAAGAAGGGTCTCGATCCGAAACCTCACCTATTTCCTTCGCTCCATAGATGCCGTCTCACCCGCTGAGTTTCTCCAGCATTTTCTGTCTACCCCCCAACCCCTCTACTCAGTTAGCTGGCTGTTTAAGGCCAGCGGGCCAAACACCTCTTCATCGACCAACCCAGCTGTGGCTCCACTATCAGCAAACTATGTACTTGGATTCCTAGATCCCTCAGCTCTACAACGATCCAAATCTATGAGTAAATTCAGGAGCTTCAGCCCTTCTCCCCGCCGAACATGGAGTTCCCTCCTGCATTATTCTGGTTGCCATGGTGACTGTCGCTTTAATGAAGAAGGGTCTCGACCCGAAACTCACCCATTCCTTCTCTCCAGAGATGCATCTGCAGTTCTTTCCTTCAGATTTGGCCGTCTGTTATTGCTGCTCTGAATCCATGAGGAATCTGCTTTAGCACACCACTTCAAATGCAAAGATCCCCAGTGCTTTTTTATTTTTCGAGATATAGTGTGGAAACAGGCTCGCCGGCCCAGCGACCCCCCCCCCCTCTACACCAACTCTACCCTACAGACTAGTGACAACTCACAAAAGCCAGTTAGTCTACAAAGCTGCCGCCTTTGGAATGTGGGAGGAAACCGGAGCTCCAGGTGAGAACCCACACAGGTTTACAGGGAGAACGTACAAACTCCACACCGACAGCACCTACAGACAGGATCGAACCCGGGTCTCTGGCGCCACAAGGCAGCTACTGCCGCTGCGTCACCGTGCCACCCAGTGGGTGAACATTTGGTTCCGTTCAGCTCCCAAATTGATTCAAAGACATGGAGTGTTGCAGGGTCGAGATATCTAGGAATACAAGTGCATTGATCCCTAAAGCTGTACAGAATTTGGGTCA
Organism: Raja brachyura; assembly: GCA_963514005.1. The sequence continues at coordinate 7,051,603 of OY740814.1, read as the reverse complement.
ATTTGCCAATAGTTTATAGTGGTTAATCTAGAGATACAGCACGGAAACAGGCCCTTCGGCCCACCGAGTCTGCTGCGACCAACATTAACACTATCCTACACACACTAGGGACAATTTTACATTGATACCAAGCCAATTAACCTAAAAACCTGCACGTCTTTGGAGCGTGGGAGGAAACCAAAGATCTTGGAGAAAAGCCACGCAGGTCATGGGGAGAACGTGCAAACTCCGCACGAACAAGAGCGAACCTTACTTTGCAGATGGATATTACTTGGCAATAGTGCTGAATACAACACTGTTTTCGAGGATTCAATCCAATTTTCAGGCCAAGGTCCCGTTGTACATACCAGCGCTTCGTTAGTCAGTTCTGCCACTTCCTTCCGTAGATCCTCGTTTGCTAAATATTCCTCGTGGACTTGCTCCTGCAGTTGGACTCGTTCCTCTCGGAGATGCTTCACTTCATCGTTCAGCGCCTCAATTTGATTCTCATAGTCCTCCTTCTGGATCTGGAAATTGTTCTCTGATTTACTAAAGGGAACAGAGCAGGATTAGCCTTGTCCACAGTTGTAAGCAAATCTCTTTCTCATGTAATGTAGACACAAAAAGCTGGAGTAACTCAGCGGGACAGGCAGCATCGCTGGAGAGAAGGACTGGGTGACGTTTCGGGTCGAGACCCTTCCTTAGTCTGAAGAAAGGTCTCGAGGGAAACGTCACCCGTTCCTTCTCTCCAGAGATGCTGCCTGTCCCGCTGAATCACTCCAGCATTTTGGGTCTATCTTCGGTGTAAACCAGCATCTACAGTTCCTTCCTACATATATCCCTTACTGGAGTACATCGTAGATCATTGAAAGTTACAATTGTCAAGTCACGAGAGTCAAGAGTGTTAAATAATAATAATAATAATGTATGAAGAGATACGGAGATATTGCTGGTGCACATGTAGTTTATTTCCATCACCAAATCTTTAAGAACCTCAACTTTCTTTGAAATTCTCCTTAAGATCTACTTTTGTGTTTTGTTTATTTTTGTTAGAAGTAAGTACAATAGTGTGGTACTTGAGTACCTAATACATACCTACATATTTCCATTCTTGTACAACTTCATACTTTTGATTTAATAATAAAAGAACAGTGGGAGAAAAAAGAAATAAAGAGTGTGGGAATAGATAGACGAGCGCGTAGACGCAGATAGCAAATGAAATAGAGGGCAGAGAAGAGAAGCTGAAAAGATTGAAATAGAAGGGGAAAGTAAAGAAAAGAGAGATTAGGAGAGATCTACCTAGTTCGTATTTTTGCCCATCCGTCACCCGGTTCTAAACCATTTAATTTCTGAGGTTATGTTATGTTGCACCATATGCTTGCAAGAAGTTGATAAAAGGAGACCAAGTCTTTGAGAATTGGTCTACTTTTTTAACCTAATCTTTTATCAAGTATCATTTTCCTGAGTCCGATGTCTGCTTGTCTTTTTAAATTATAATTCTGATAATTATTTTATCTTTTAAAGGCGCGATGCAAGTGTAAAAAGTTGACATCAGTCTGAAGAAGGGTTTCGGCCCGAAACGTTGCCCATCTCCTTCGCTCCATAGATGCTGCTGCACCCGCTGAGTTTCTCCAGCATTTTGTGTAACCCTAAAAAGTTGCTATTATTGTTTGTAGTATTAAACCTATTGTTGTATTGGTATCTTGTTGGCTGCACTTTGTGTCTATTCTTGTAAGCCAGCATCTGCAGATCCTTGTTCCTACTGATACGATATACCTTCTTTGATGCTCTTCCCGTTCCAAATTGTCAAGGTGCATCTGTGTAATTTGATCCACTTTGTCTGTAAAAAAAAATAGGAATGATCAAATATGCATTGTGTAGTGGTTTTAGAACTGTACAGAGCTATTGGCTCGGTTCCAATCATCAGTTTCATTAATCAGTGCTAACAACATTGAGGATTCAATGTTACAGCAGGGACTTGATCAAAATGGGTGCACTGATTTGCTTCCGTTTTCTCTTCCGAGAGTAAATTCTGGATGAAGGTCTCACTTCAAGATCTCCTCCAGAATCCAAACTAAAGGGCCTGTCCCACTTGGGTGTCATTTGGCGCGCAAAGATTTTGTACATTCCAAAATCCTGGGGTGCCGCACGCGACCGCGTGTCACTGCCTACATCACCACGTGCGAGTAATGCACACCATGCGTGAGTCGTGCGTCGTGATGCGTAAACGATGTTGTGTAAATTACGTGCAAATGACGCCCAGGTGGGACAGGCCCTTAACTCTCCTAGGTCGCGCTAACTGCACTGTCAGAGGTGATGTTCAAAATGGTTGGCATCTATGCGCAGGTATGGACCCTTTACGCACCCTTCAATTTATTTTAGAGATACAGCGCGGCAACTGGCTCTTTGGCCCACCGAGACCGCACCAGCCAGTGATCCCCGCACGATAACACTATCCTACACACACGCGACAATTTACAATTTTAAACAAAGCCAATTAACCTACAAACCTGTATGTCTGGGAGGAAACTGGAGGTCCCAGACAGGTCACGGGGAGAACGTACAAACTCCGTTCAGAGATTGGACCTGGGACCCTGGCAATGTAAGGCAGCAACTCTACCGCTGCACCACCATGGGGGAGATTACCACTGGTTTTCTTCACGCCCAAAGACAGACAGAAGTCATCCAACAGTTCTTGGAGGACCTAACACCTAACACCATTAATATTTATGCACCTACATCTCTTGTGTTTGCCTTTCAAAATCTACTTCTGCAGAGAAAAACCATACCTTTCATTTCTTGGGTCTGTTCTTGGTGTTGCTGCTTCAACTTCTCATTTTGGCCCCGCAGCGATAAAGTTTCCTTTCGAAGCTCCGACAATACCTGCGAGAATTTAACAAATAAAAGAAAGAATTAAGATAGAGGCACAAGGAATGGCAGATGATGCAATCTTGAGCTGGAGTTACTCAGTGGGTCAGGCAGCATCTGCGGAGGGAATGGACAGATGATGTTTTGGAGTCGAGATTCTTCTTCGAAGGATGGCACAGTGGCGCAGCGGTAGAGCTACTGCCTTACAGTGCCAGAGATCCAGGTTTGACCCTAACTACGGGTGCTGTCTGTACGGAGTTTGTACGTTCCCCCTGTGACCTGCGTGAGTTTTCTCCGTGATCTCCGGTTTCCTCCCACACTCCAAAGACGTACAGGATTGTCGGCTTGGTGTAAATGTAAAATTGTCCCTAGTGCGTGTAAGATAGCGTTAATGCGTGAGGATCGCTGGTCGATGCAGACTCGGTGGGCCGAAGGGCCTGTTTCCACAATCTAGCTCTAAAATAAAAACTAAAGTATTAAGTTGACCTGGCAGTAACTTTATAGAAAATAGAAAGTTATATTCTTCCGCATGCATCCCCTTGACAAGAGTTAGTTAATCACTTGACTACGATTCGGTGTTGCTCCACAAAAATAATCACCTGCTCCGTTTGTGACTTGCTTTTCTTCATTTGATCTTCGATGAATTTCTTTTGCGTCATCGCTTTCTTCAACTCTTCCTCAACTTTGTGAAATTTACCTGCTTCGGCCGAGTGAAGCGTGGACAGGGAAGTCAAACGTTCCAGCAAGCCTTTGTTCTCTTTGCCCTGGCACCAGACAGACAGGTTCACATATAATTCAACATTATTTTATCAAAAACAAATTAAATAATCACCACGCATCAAACAAGACATGGAGGAGTCAAAACCGTTCAGTTGTTGAAAAGATTGCATCCAAGTCATTTTAAACTTGTGCAAATAAACTCGAGCGTGTAATGTTGAGACATAACCAGCATCACGGAACAGTCCAAAATAATATTCTTGATATTTGCTTATGAATCACATAATAATTCTTACATAGAAACATAGAAATTAGGTGCAGGAGTAGGCCATTCGGCCCTTCGAGCCTGCACCGCCATTCAATATGATCATGGCTGATCATCCAACTCAGTATCCCGTACCTGCCTTCTCTCCATACCCTCTGATCCCCTTAGCCACAAGGGCCACATCTAACTCCCTCTTAAATATAGCCAATGAACTGGCCTCAACTACCTTCTGTGGCAGAGAGTTCCAGAGACTCACCACTTTCTGTGTGAAAAAAGTCCTTCTCATCTCGGTCCTAAAGGATTTCCCCCTTATCCTTAAGCTGTGACCCCTTGTCCTGGACCTCCCCAACATCGGGAACAATCTTCCTGCATCCCTTGGGGTAATTAAGATAGATAGAAACATATCACAAACCTGCTACTCAACTAATTCAATATTTGAGAAAAATTACTTGCATAATTCTACAACTGCATGGAAACAGGCCCTTCGGCTAAACTCGCACATGAAGACCCAACCAAGTTATTCCCATTTGCCTGCATTTGGCCTATATCCCCTCCAACCCTGCCAAAATGTCTTTTAGATGTTGTCATTGTAACTGCTTCAATTACCTCCTCTGGCAGCTCGTTCCATATGTTCACCACTCTCCGAGTGCAAAAGCTGCCCCTCAGGTTCCCATGAAGGCGGACCTCAGAGATTTGAGGTTGCACAGAGCTGCTGCCCCTCTGTAGCAGAGACCCGGGTTCAATCCTGACCTCGGTTGCTGTCTATGTGGAGGTTGCACATTTGCCCAGTGACGGCGTGGATTTCCTCTGGGTGCTCCGGTTTCCTAAACTCCCCCACCCCCCAACGTCAATCTCATCAAACCACTCCAGGTTCTCCCTGAAAAGCCAAGAGTTTCTGCACAGATGAGTGGTCATAGATGGGTGCACAAAATCATGAGAGGTACAGATCGGATCGGAGCACAGAGTCTCTTGTCCAGAGGAGGGGAATTGAGAACCAGAGGCCATAGGTTTAAGGTGAGGCGGGAAAGATTTAATAGGAATCTGAGGGGTAACTTTTCCACACATAGGGCAGTAGGTGTATGGAACGAACTGCAGGAAGAGGTAGTTGAGACAGGTACAATTGCAATATTTAAGAAACATTTACACATTTGTATAGGAAGGATTTAGAGGGATATGGGCTAAATGCAGGCAGGTGGGACTAGTGTATATGGGACATGTTCAAGAAGGAACTGCAGATGCTGGAGAATCGAAGGTAGACAAAATTGCTGGAGAAACTCAGCGGGTGCGGAGGCATCTATGGAGCGATGGAAATCGGCAACGTTTCGGGCCAAAACACTTCTTCAGACGGTTCTCAATACTCCTTCTCTGGGCAAGAGACTCTGTGTGCCTATCCAATCTGTGCTTCTCATGATATATGCGATATGTTAGTCAGCGTTTGCAAGTTGGGCCGAAGGGCCTGTTTTCACCTTGTAAGACTCTATGCCTACTACGGATGACTCCTGCCTCTGGGAATCAATAGGTTGTCTGCCTTCTGGGAAGAACTCCTATCATGGAGTCTGTAGCAGTTGCAACACAGACCTTTTCCCTGAACTACCAAAGTAATACAACACAAGTAGATAGAGTGGTGAAGAAAGCACTTGATATGGCCACCTTCAATGGCCAGGGTATTGAGTACAAGAGTCGGGATTTCATGATGCAGCTTTATAGGACGTTGGTTGGGTTACATATGGAGCATTGTTTGCAGTTCTGGGCTCCCCATTTATATACCCCCCCCCCCCCCCCCCCATTGAAACATGCCAAATGGTGAAAGTCTGGATAGAGTGGATGTGGAGAGGATGTTTCCTCTAGTGGGAGAGTCTAGGACCAGAGGCCATAGCCACAGAATAAAAGGACCGCACCTTAAGGAGGTGAGGAGGAATTTCTTTAGACAGACTGTGGTGAATCTGTGGAATTAATAGCCACAGACGGCTGTGGAGGCCAAGTCATTGGATATTTTTAAGGCAGAGATAGATAGGTCCCTAATTAGTACGGGTGTCAGGGGTTGTGGGGAGAAGGCAGGAGAATGGAGTTGAGGGAAAGATAGATCAGCCATGATTGGATGGCGGAGTAGACTCGATGGGCCGAATGGCCTAATTCTGCACGGACAACTGATGAACATGCAATATCTGTCTACCTTCCAGCTGGCGGGTAAACAGGAAACCCACCTGCTCGTCCAGTTTCCTGTGGAGTTGTTTCACACGAAACGTGAGCTGGATGTTCAAGACAAAACGCCGTATGCTTTGGTACCTGCGTCTCACCAGCCAAGCGCGGACGTGCTTTTGAATTATTACCGCTTTCTGGTCTTTCACCATCTGCAACAAATATTGAACAAAGTTAGGACAACCATCCATGATGTTCTATATCAGCAATTGAGAAAATAAAATCTATGTAGTGTTTTATTATCTTAAAAAATGCTGGCAAAAAGTAGCAAGGGGGTGTGTTTACCACTCTCTGCAGGTTCAGGCTGACAAGAGCAGCGCTGTTGCCATGCCAGCTTAAGATTCAAATATTTTCTGTAGTACATCTGCAGGTTTAGTTTAGAGATATGGTGCAGAAACAGGCCCTTCGGCCCACCGAGTCCGCACCGACCAGCGATCCCCGCGCGTTAACACTATCCTACACACACTAGGGACAATTTTACATTTATACCAGGCCAATTAACGTGCAAACCTGCACGTCTTTGGAGTGTGGGAGGAAAATGAAGATCTCTGAGAAAACCCACGCAGGTTACGGGGAGAACGTGCAAACTCCGTAGTCAGGATCAAACCCGGGTCTCTGGCGCTGCAAGGCAGTAGCTCTACCTCCACTCCACAGTGCCGCCCAAAGTTCATGAAAATCCTACTTGGACATGCTGGATCTTCTCAGAAGCCCAAGAAAGTGCGCTTTGCTGATCACCGCGCTAGTGTGAAGGTCTGGTCTGAAGAAGGGTCCCGACCCTGAACATCACCTGTCTATTTTCTCCAGAGACGCTGTCTGATCTGTTGAGTTACTCCATCACCTTGTGTCCTTGTCTAGGTTGCTGGTGACATAGATGCCTAGGAGCCTGAAGCTATCGACCATCTCCACTGCAGCTCCATTGACCAGGACAAACGGCAGACCAACGCCCTCTTGTCAGAGTTGAGCGGGTTGCTCTGCCGCTGGCTTTGGTCTTACCTTCCTGTAGTGTCTCCGGGCCAGCCAGCCGCGGGTGTGGGACTGGATCGCTACGATGGCCGCCACGATGAGATGGTAGCGACGCCGTACCAAGAAGCGGCGCCAATGCTTCTGGATGATGGCGGCCGCCCACGCTTGCTTCAGGGTCGTGGCCGTCAACATGTGCCTTCAATGAAACAAACACATCCGCTCATTACTTGTGGAATTTCTCTGCCACAGGCGGCAGTGGAGGCCAATTCACTGGACAAATTTAAAAGTGAGTTAAATAGAGCTGTTGGGGCTAGCGGGATCAAGGGGTATGCGGAGAAGGCAGGCACGGGTTACTGATTGTGGATGATCAGCCATGATCACAATGAATGGTGGTGTTGGCTCGAAGGGCCGAATGGCCTACTCCAGCACCTACTTTCTATGTTTCTACGCTAATCCTATCTATCCCTCTTATTTCAAGATAGAGAGTTAGATATAGCTCTAAGGGCTAATGGAAACAAGGAATATGGGGAAAAAGCAGAAACGGGGTAATGACTTTTGATGATCAGTCATGATCATATTGAATGACGGTGCTGACTCGAAGGGCCGAATGGCCTACTCCTGCACCAACTCTCTATGTTTCCGTGTTATAATATTTACATACTTCTCTTATTAAAGTAGTTGTTTTTTTTTAAATTTTGCAATTGTTTTATAAAGCAAGCAATAAATTCATTGTAGTGGGCAGTGTTCCTACCGTATGGTGCGTTCCCCCCGAACATACTGCTGTAGGATAATAGCAGCTCGTTTGAGTGTGAGGAACTTTTTTCGTTGAATCCAGCAGCGATAATTTTTCTGAATGGTGATCGACGCTGCCCTAAGTCTGTCTGCGCGGAGTTTTTCCAAATAGGCCACTTGCCCTGCTCGGAAGAAAATCTTTGTTTTACCAAAGTGAAATTGGTTTGGATCCTGCAGGGAACAAAATAATTATCATTCACTAAAGTAAAATAGCAAAACTAAAATCCAATATGCTTGGGGTACAGAGTACAACATTGAATCGAATGGAAAGATACAGCATGGAAACAGGCCCTTCGGCCCACCGAGTCCATGCTGGCGAAATGTGTAGGCGGGAACAGCAGATGCTGGGTTACACCAAAGATAGACATAAAATACTTGAGTAACTTTGCGGGACAGGCAGCATCTCTGGAGAGAAGGGATGGATGATGTTTCTCTTCCCGAAACATCACCTATTCCTATCCAGAGATGCTGCCTGTCCCGCCGAGTTACCCCAGCATTTTGTGTCTGTCTTTGAGTCCATGCTGACCATAGTTCACCCATTCACACTAGATCTACGTGGTCACATTTTTGCACCCTGTCTCTACACATCAGGAGCAAATTCCTAAGGCCCTACAAATGTACAGCGTCAGACATCACATGTTGGTCTGAATGGGGCAAGTATCAGAACTGGGATCAGTTAAGAAAAAAAAGTGTTGCCACTGAAAAGAGTTAATATTAGGTAGACAGAAATGCTGGAGAAACTCAGCGGGTGAGGCAACATCTATGGAGCGAAGGAATAGGTGACGTTTTGGGTCGAGACCCTTCTTCACAAAGGAATAGGTGACGTTTCAGGTCGAGACCCTTCTTCACGAAGGAATAGAACTCCAATACTAAGAACTCCAACACTAAGTTAGACAACAGTGTTTTAACTGCGTATCCTTTGTATACCGACCTGGATTAACCGCTGCAAGACCTCTTTGCAAATCTGTTTTTTGTCGTTTATTGCCAAATCGTGTTGCGACATCAAAATACGATAACGGCCGAAGAACTCAAAGTATGTCCATCTGAAAATAAAATATTTACATTTCTATTTTGCACAACGTCACTTATTCCCCCATTGCAGGCAAGACCTTTTTTTCACCCAGTTTTATTCCACCAGGGAGGTCTTACCTTCAATTACCCGCAACCTCCGGCAACCACCTTCAACTAGCATCGCAAACGGCTTCCACTAAAAAATTACCGATTTTTAAAACAGCAAACTATTTATAGTCGCGGCCGGTTTCGAATTTTTTGAAATAATCGCCGCAACATAGAAGAAGCGGAAACCACTTTCGACCATTATGGAGACTGACAAAAACCTCTGGGAACCGCACGGAAACCTTGTGTGGGAAGCAATGTCTCCGGAGGTTTCCGTTCAGGTTTCCTAAGTGGGACAGGGGCGTTAGGCAGCAACCCTATCGCTGTGCCACTGTGCCGCTCTATAGATGTGACACAGTTCCGACTTTTTAAAAGACGTTCGGACAGATATATGGTTAAGAAATGGTTTAGATGGATGTGGGCCAAATGTAGGCAAATTTGGGACTAGCCCAACATGCCAACTTGGTTGGCATGAGCAAGATGGGCCGAAGGGCTGGTGTCCCTGCTGTACCGCTCTGTGATTCACACGGTGATGACAGGATGGCAAAGGCTGTTGTTTACCTGGACGGATAACTCTGCGCGCTGATCCGAATGGTCTCCAGTACACCACATGCTCTCAGCTGCTGGACCACTCTCTTGCAATCATATCTAAAATCACGAGTTCAGTTTAGTTTTGAGATACAGCACAGAAACAGGCCCTTCTGCCCACCAAGTCTGCTCCGACCAGCGATCTCCCGTACATTAGCGTTATCATACATACTAGCGACAATTTACAATTTTTGCCAAAGTCAACTAACCTACAAACTTGTTAAAGAAGGAACTGCAGATGCTGGAAAATCGAGGGTACACAAAATACTGGAGAAACTCAGTAGGTGCAGCAGCATCTATGGAGCGAAGGAGATAGGCAACGTTTCGGGTCGAAACCCTTCTTCAGACTGATGGGAGGTGGGGGGAGGCGGGGGAAAGAAAGGAAAAAGGAGGAGGAGGAGCCCGAGGGCTGAGGGAGAGGTGGGAAGGGGAGGAGACAGCAAGGGCCAACAGAATTGAGAAAATTCAATGTTTAAGCCCAGAGGATGCAGACTCCCCAAGCGGAATATGAGGTGCTGTTCCTCCAATTTGCGGTGTTGCTCACTCTGGCTGTGGAGGAGGCCCAGGACCGAGAGGTCGGATACGGAATGGGAGGGGGAGTTGAAGTGCTGAGCCACCGGGAGGTCGGGTTGGTTATTGCGGGCCGAGCGGAGGTGTTCGGCGAAACGATCGCCAAGCCTCCGCTTGGTCTCACAGATATAGATCAGCTGACATCTGGAGCAGCGGATGCAGTAGATGAGGTTGGAGGAGGTGCAGGTGAACCTCTGTCGGACCTGGAAGGACTGCTTGGGTCCCTGAAAGGAGTGGAGGGGGGAGGTAAAGGGTCAAGTGTAGCATCTCTTGCGGTTGCAAGGGAAAGTGCCCGGGGAAGGGGAAGAGTGGGAGGGAAGGGAAGAATTGACGAGGGAGTTGCGGAGGGAGTGGTCTTTGTGGAAGGCAGACAGGGGGGGAGATGGGAAGATGTGGCGAGCGGTGGGGTCACGTTGGAGGTGGCGAAACTGACGGAGGACTGTGTGTTGTATGTGCCGGCTGGTGGGGTGAAAGGTGAGGACCAGGGGGACTCGGCCCTTGTTGTGAGTGGGGGAATGGGGAGAGAGGGCAGTGTTGTGGGGTATGGAGGAGACCCTGGTGCGAGCCTCATCTATAGTGGGGGAGGGGAATCCCCGTTCTCTGAAGAATGAGGACATTTGTGATGACCTAGTGTGGAACACCTCATCCTGGGAGCAGATGCGGCGTAGACGGAGGAATTGGGAATAGGGGATGGAGTCCTTACAGGAAGCAGGGTGGGAGGAAGAGTAGTCCAGGTAGCCGTGGGAGTCAGTGGGTTTATAGTGGATGTCGGTCAGGAGTGAATCACCTGTGATGGAGATGGTGAGGTCAAGGAATGGTAGGGAAGTGTTGGAAATGGGCCAGGTGTATTTGAGTGCCGGATGGAAGTTGGTGGTGAAAGGGATGAAGTCAGTCAGTTGTGCGTGGGTGCAGGAGGTGACACCAAAGCAGTCGTCGATGTAACGGAGGTAGAGGTCGGGGATGGGGCCCTGGTACGCCGTGAACAAGGATTGTTCGACGTACCCGACAAAGAGGCAGTCGTAGCTGGGGCCCATGCGTGTGCCCATAGCTACGCCTTGTATTTGGAGGAAATGGGAGGAGTCAAAAGAGAAGTTATTGAGGGTAACCTACAAACTTGTAGGTCTTTGGAATGTGGGAGGAAACCAGAGCACCCGGAGAAAACCCACGCAGTCAAGTCAAGAGTGTTTTATTGTTATATGCCCCAGATAGAACAATGAAATTCTTACTTGCTGCAGCACAACAGAATATGTAATCATAATAAATAATATTAAAAAATCCCAGAAAAAAACCAATAACAGTGCAATAATAATAACAATACTTATTTATTTAATTAACGGGCAAACTCCGCACAGACAGCACCCGCAGTCAGGGTCGAACCAGGGTCTCTGGAGCTGTGAGGCAGCAACTCTACCACCGCACCGCCCTCGAATCAGAGCATTAAACTTGAAATTGATATTTTTGCTCACGTTTTTAGATTACATAATGCTTTAATTTTGGAACCAACTTTAAGAAGTTGACAACTTACTCAAATGGGAGCTTAGAATCATTTGGTTTAATACATCGTACGTAGTGAGGAGTTGTGGCATTGAGGGTCTCCATCAGCAGATGCAGAGAACTACGAAACTGTAATTCATATTATTTAAAGAGGATTAGAAAGTCAAACATTTATTTTTTATTCATTAAATAATTTTGCTATAATTTAAGCAGGATTTTAAAGATTTTTTTATTCACGACTATGTTAGAAGATCTTACTACAGAAGAAACAACTGTACCTTACTGCCGACTGTGGTCCTGTGTTGCTTATTAAAGGATTTGTAGCCCGCTCTTGCCGCCCGGACTTTAATGTTTGCATTTAGGTTCCCCGTGGATGATTCATTGTCTTGGAAGAAATTGGCCAGTAGATGGAACTGTGTAATTTAGAAAAAGAGAAGACTAGATTTATTGCAATGTATTTTAAGCCTTGCAATCAATTCGATGTTCCTGCACTTGTATTCTTTCCCAGGTAGAGTCAAAGAGGCACACAGCATGGAAACAGGCCCTTTGGCCCAGCTAGTCCATGCCCAGCAAGATGCCAATGGATAGATTCTTGATTCGCACGAGTGTCAGGGGTTGTGGGGAGATGGCAGGAGAATGGGGTTCGGAGGGAGAGATAGATAGATCAGCCATGATCGACTTGATGGGCTGAATGCGCTAATTCTGCTCCTATCACTTACGAATTTATGAACATTTGGCCCACATCCCTCTAAACCTTTCCTATCCATGTACCTGTACAAATGGGGCCAAGGAAAGAGCATTCACGTACACAGTTCCTGTTTCCACAATCTTTCCACCCTTATGCAAAAGAAGCACAAGAAGCGAACAACGCCATTGTGTGCAGATGCCGAGAAGCGCGTTCAGCTCTGGCGGAACAATTTCTAATCTTGTGACGTGGGCTCAACAAGAAGACCTGTACAAATATCTTTTAACTGATATAAGTCACTGCAGATGCTGCAATCCTGAGTAATACACAATGTGCTGGAGGAACTTGGGGGTCAGGCAGCATCTGTGGAGGGCATGGACAGATGACGTTTTGTATCGGGGCCCTTCATCAGTCTGCATCGCCTGATTTTACCCGAGTCTGAAGAAGAGTCCCAACCCAAAATGTCACCCATTTTTTTTTTCTCCAGAGATGCTGCCTGACCCGCTGAGTTACTCCAGCACAATGTGAATATGGTCCATCTATTATTTGCTTGACTTTGTCCCACTCCCCCAATTCTAGTTGGGCGTGGGCCAGTTGGGTTAAAGGCCTTTCCCCCACCCCCCCGCCAAGGTGCTGTGTGGATGTGACTTCCCCCACAAGGCACAGTCACCCTGTGTGAGATCACAGTGCCAGAGTGGGAAAAAAATGGATTTCCAGGCAAGGAACATTATAGCAACGCTAAGTCCAGCTAGGCAAGTCATCGATGGGTGGACTAAACAAACTTGGAACATGGAATGAACATCTGAAACTATGCTAGATCAGCAGCCTACGGTGTTATGAACAGGGTAACTTTCCTCACTATGACACAGTGCTTTTTCTGTGACGGTGCGCACAAGGACAGCAAGCCAGCACCTCTAAAATGGTAAACATCAAAAAACATATGTTTATCAATGGTACGATCACCCTGTACACTCACCTACACCCACTAGGAACTATGTTACAACTTGTGAAATCCAATTAACCTACAAAGCTGCACGTCTTTGGAGTGTGGGAGGAAACCGGAGCACCCGGAGAAAACCCCCGTGGTCACAGGGAGAACGTACAAACGTCACACGGACAGCTCCCGTAGTCAGGATCAAACCCGGGTCTCTGCTGCTGTAAGGCAGCAACTCTAGGCTGCGCCATTATACCGTGCTGCCCCTAATCATTAATGCATTGTGTTATTGATCATTGTACATTTATCTCTGTGTTATTGTGGAATTGTGGAACCGTTTGAATGTGGAGTTAAAGCAATGTCCAAACATGAACCAGTTCAAAGTGGCATACAAACAACTTTTCTTCACAAGGTGCAGGGATGAAGGGGATGGTTGACAAACAGGGGTTAATGTTTATTTATTTATTTACTTTATTTATATATGTTTTTTGGTTACTTCATACAAATTATTTGTATGTGTTTATCAGTTATATGTGTATATATGTCTGTATGCATCTCTAAAAATGGTCTGGGGTGCGTCTACGGTTAAATTGTATCTCAAATGAATAATTAGCTATATTGTATATTACGTTACATATTACATTACTATTGATACATTATCATTATTATTATTAGCAATGTTATTACTAATGGTGATAATTATTATTATTGATTAATTAATTATTAAATATGGAAGAAGGGTTTAGGGAGAAGGGGTGAGATTAAATAAGTTTTTGGTCTTCTCACTCCTTTTCGAGCTTGTAAAGAAGTAGTGTTGGACATTTAAATTTTGCTTTATGCTTTTCATTGCTTTGCAAATGTTGCCTGGAATGTCCAATTGTTTGACTATTTGGATTTTGTTGTTGTTATTTATTCCTATTTATGTCTTTATTTGTTCGGAACAAATAAACAAACAAACAAATAAATAAATAGATAGATAAATAAATTGTGTTCACGGGCCTGTTATGTTGCAGCAAGTAAAAACGTCATTGAAATACTCCTGACTCTCTTAAACTATGTTACATTGCAGAGATGGTCACAAACCTTACTTTTCTTCAGTACATTGATCAGTTCTTCATACAGCGTATCTCTGTTTTTCTCCAGGAATCCTTCACATTCATATTGCACCTTGTCGAAATAAGACACTACCATTATCCCAAGCCTCTAGGTAAACAAATCTCATTTTAGCTTTAGTTTAGAGATACAGACACCCCCCCCCCCCCCCCACCCCCCACCAAGTCCGCACCGACCAGCGATCCCCACACATAAACACTATCCTACACACACACACACACTAGGGACAATTTTACATTTACACCAAGCCAATTAACGTACGTCTTTGGAGTGTGGGAAGAAACCGAAGATCTCGGAGAAAACCCACGCAGGTCACGGGGAGAACGTGCAAACTCCGTACAGACAGCACCCGTGGTCAGGATCGAACCGGGGTCTCTAGTGCTGTAAACGCTGCAAGGCAGCAACTTTACTGCTGCGCCACCGTGTTTTAGTTTAGAATATTGTTATCACGTGCACGTGCACCGAAGTACAGTGCAAGGCTTTTTTGTCGTGTGCTATCCGGTCAGTGAAAGGACTACTCATGATTACATCAACCCGTCCACAGTTCAGTTCAGTTTAGTTTATCATGACGTGTACCGAGGTATAGTGAAAAGCTCTCGTACAGGATAGAAACATAGAAATTAGGTGCAGGAGTAGGCCATTCGGCCCTTCGAGCCTGCACCGCCATTCAATATGATCATGGCTGATCATCCAACTCAGTATCCCGTACCTGCGTTCTCTCCACACCCCTTGATCCCATTAGCCACAAGGGCCACATCTAACTCCCTCTTAAATATAGCCAATGAACTGGCCTCAACTACCCTCTGTGGCAGAGAGTTCCAGAGACCCACCACTCTCTGTGTGAAAAAAGCCCTTCTCTTCTTGGCCCTAAAGGATTTCCCCCTTATCCTTAAGCTGTGACCCCTTGTCCTGGACCTCCCCAACATCAGGAACAATCTTCCTGCGTCTCGCCTGTCCAACCCCTTAAGAATTTTGTATGTTTCTATAAGATCCCCTCTCAATCTCCTAAATTCTAGAGAGTATAAACCGAGTCTATCCAGTCTTTCTTCATAAGACAGTCCTGAAATCCCAGGAATCTGTCTGGTGAACCTTCTCTGCACTCCCTCCATGGCAATAATGTCCTTCCTCAGATTTGGAGACCAGAACTGTACGATAAAGGCTATGTTTAGTGCAATCTCATGTTTGATACGTTAATGTTCGTGGAAATCATCAAGGGCAAGGCAGAGTCAGAGGCCGATCAGATAATATGATACATTCATACAATCACGCCCGACTCAAGTATAATAGATAGAGCAATGGGGAAGATACCGAGTGCTTTGTCGCCCATCAGTTCCATAGACACAAAGATAGACACAAAATGCTGGAGTAACTCTGCGGGTCAGGCAGCATCTCTGGAGAAAAGGAATAGGTGACGTTTCGGGTCGAGACCCTTCTGCAGTGAAGAACCTTCACCCATTCCTTCTCTCCAGAGATGCTGCCTGTCCCGCTGAGTTACTCCACCATTTTGTGTCTATCTTTGGTGTATACCAGCATCAGCAGCTCCTTCCTACACAGTTCCATAGGCTGAGCGCGAGATGTACCATGGGGTCGAGGTAAATTGGGGAGTGTCCGAGCTCGTGGAAGGACCATTCAGAAGCCTGATACCAGAGGTGAAGAAGTTCCCGAGTCCGGCGGTGTGCGTTTTCAAGCTTCTGGACCTTCTGGCTGATGGGATCAGGGAGGAGGAGGAGGAATGACCAGGGTGGGACAAGTCTTTGATTAGGTTGGCTGCTTCTCCAAGGCAGCGTGAAGTACAGAGGGAGTGTATTGGAGCCACTCACCTTGTCAGCAAAGTGCTGGATGATGAAAGCCTTCCTCATCATTCTGGGCTTCTCAAAGAGAGGGTTCTTGTTTAAGTAGTTATTCTGTAGTTTCTGAAGCCAATTGTCCTCTGTTCCTTGCGGCAGCTGTGTAGGCAATATGTAGAGACATGTAATTGGTGGATCGACAACAGGCCATTGGTATCTACAAAGTGCTGGAGGAACTCAGCGGGTCAGGCAGCCTCTGTGGTCAGACAATGTTTCCGGTCAGAACCCTTCTTCAGACTCATGTGCTCCTGGTTTCCAATCCAAAACATTGTCTGTCCATTCCCTCCACAGATGCTGCCTGACCAGTTGAGTTCCTCTAGTTGTCCCTTCGTGTTTTGTTCACGGTTGCAGCATCTGCTTGTGTCTCCAGCAGTATGTTTACTATCAGGAGCCAGTTACCATATAACAATTAAAGCACGGAAACAGGCCTTCTCGTCCCTTCCATTCCGTGCCGACCATTTATTTTCCCCCTAGTCCCATCTACCTGCACTCAGACCATACCCCTCCATTCCCTTCTCATCCATATACCTCTATCCACTTTACTTTTAAATGTTAAAATCGATCCTGTCTCCACCACTTCTGCTGGAAGATCATTCCACACAGCCACCACAAAATCACACATTTTGTCTATTGAAGTCCAGTTATGGTCGTCAATAGACAAAAATGTATTGTAAACTGCTGCAACAACAAGAATGACCAGTGGCATCATTCTTGCTCTTCCCTTTGGACCCCACAGCAGTTACTGTACTGATCGTAACTGTCACTGTATGTCATGTTGTTACTTGTGGGTGGAGCACCAAGGCAAATTCCTTGTATGTGAATACTTGGCCAATAAACTTACTTACTTACCTAACCATAGTTCAATGGTATACAGACCATGACATTGCAGTCCCCCACATATCCCGGAGCATGTTTTATGTTTAATTCCATCACACACCAACCTAGTTACCCGGATATGCTTCACAAGGATTCTTGAGTAACCAAAGAAATGCACAATACGTCCATTTTAAAGTCCCATCATTTCTACACTAATCCACATCACAATAAAAAGTGAACTCGGGTTAACATGAACGAGCGCAAAACATCCACTTAGTTTTGGAGACACAAGAAACTGCAGATGCTGGAATCTGGAGCAAGTCACAAAGTGCTGGAGGAACACAGCTGGTCAGGCAGCATTGGTGGAGGGAATGGGTAGGCAACGTTTCGAGTCGGGAGAATGGGGGGGGGGGGGGGAAGGTGGATAAGAGAGGTGGGGGCATGAGAAAGCCTGGCGAGGGGGTTGACAACTGGCAGCTGGGTGGTGTAAGCGTCAAAGGCTAGAGGTGAAAAGCAGACAAATGGGTATGAGATAAGGAGAGGAGGGGTGGAATGTGGAGCCGGAGGGAGAGATATGGGTGGAAGTGGCAGTGGGGTGGGAGGAACGAGAGTGGATGAAATGGAAACGGGGGACTCGGGCATGGGAGATGAGTGTGGAGAGGAGGGGAAAGGAGCAGGGTGACCAGGGTGGGGGGAGATGGTGGGGGGCATGTATGCACGCACCAGAGTGGAGGGGGGAGTGACGTGAAATTGGAGCTGTCAACGTTTGTATCCGTGTTGTGAGCTACCCAGGTGGGATATGGATTGCCAGCGTCTCTTAAACAGTCAACAATTATTTAAGAACTCCTTACTTACCAAACATTCCTCATCGAGCAACTGCAAAATGCCCATCTTAGCCTCTATCAAGTCAATGCACGGCTGGTTATCGTTGAACTCTATCAAGGTCCATGGGATGTCCTCCTTCATGTATTCATCTTGTTCCAGTTTAAACACATGCTGGAGAGATTAATATATTTATCAGGTCATTAGTGATAGGAGTAGAATTAGACCATTCGGCCCATCAAGTCTACCCCGCCATTTAATCATGGCAGGTCTATCTCTCCCTCTTAACCCCATTCTCCTGCCTCCTCCCCATAACCTCTGACACCCGTACTAATCAAGAATCTATCTATCCCGGACTTAGACATATCCACTGACTTGACCTCACAATCCTTATGTGCCGAAGAATTCCGCAGATTAATCCTCATTTTTTTTAAATATAACAGTCAGTTTAGCTGATTTTGTCACATGTATCGAGATTGGGTGTAAAGTTTTTGTTTGCATGCTATCCAGTCAAAAAAAAGGCAATACATGAATATAATTAAGTCGTCCACAGAGCATAGATAACGGATAAAGCGTACAACAGCCTATTTAAAGCATTTAACCAGGAAACATCACAGCTTGGTTTGGAAACAGCACTATCCAAGACCGCACGATATTGCAGCGAATTGTGGACGCAGCCCAGACCGTCACACCAACCAACCTCCCTTCCATTGACACCCCACGCTGCCCCGTCAAGGGCAGCAGCATAATCAACGACGAGTCGCCCGCTGGTCTCTCCCTCTTCACCCCTCTCCCGTCGGGAAAAAGGTTTGGAAGTGTGAAAACACACACCTTCCCAGCTGCTATCAGGCAACTGAATCATCGTACCACAATCAGAGAGCAGTGCTGAACTACTATCTACCAAAGATCCTACAGCGAGCAAGATAGATCACCCGGCGAAAAAGACGTAGTACGGTCATGTGTAATTTTCGGCCCCATTTCCATAACCGGCTTCCGTCTCCGCACCAAAGATCCCGCAGGATAATAGTGCGGAGACGGAAGCTGGTTACGGAAACATACTCGTAAAAATTGGTAAAAATCTTCTCCTCATTTTCTGAATTTTAATTTATTAACACAAACTGTTCCCCCGCAACGTTGATTACACTGCGAGTCGGGTCTGGTCCGGTTACGGAAATGGATGAAAAAAGGCCCACGTTCCGCTCCGTTGCGTACTACACGTCAGCCCATTGCATTTAGCAGGAGTGGTCTATCTTGCTCCGCTATAGGATCTGTGCTATCTACCTCATTGATGACCCTCGGACTATCCTTGATCGGCTTTACCTTGCACTAAACGTTATTTCTTTATCATGGACCTATACGCTGTAAATGTGACCATGTATTATCTTACCGCTGACTGGTTAGCGCGCAACAAAATCTTTTCACTGTACCTCGGTACACGTGACAATAAACTAAACTGTATCGGTAATATTTAGTGCAAAGACATGGGTAGTTAAGTACAGTTATTGTCGCTGTTAATCAAGGATAAAATTATCATCAAAATGACAAACATAATTCACTCCAAATACTCACCAAATTAAATTGTTGTTGCAGTTTCTCATTGGCATAATTTATACAGAACTGTTCAAAACTATTCATGTCAAAGGTTTCAAACCTAAAGGGATACAAATAACTTTTGAATGAACATATTGCAATAAAAACCCACGTCACACAATCAGATTCACCAGCACTTTGTGTCTTTTTTGTAAACCCGCGTCACAGTTCTGTGTTGTCTACAGATTCACGTGCTTGGTGGTGCAATGGAGACATTTAACCAGGGTTAGAGGGTCCAATTTTGAGCATCTTGTTGTTATGTCAACCAGGAAACCAACTAGAACACGGTGCGGCACGGTGGCACAGTGGTAGAGTTGCTGCCTCACAGCGCCAGAGATCCGAGTTCAATCCTGACCAAGGGTGCTTGGCTGTACCGAGTTTGTACATTCTCCCCGTGACCTGCGTGGGTTTTCTCTGAGATCTTCGGTTTCCTCCCACACTTCAAAGACGTACAGGTCTGTAGGTTAATTGGCTTGGTGTAAATGTAAAATTGTCTCGTGTGCGTAGGGTGTTAGTGTGCAGGGGTTGCTGGTCAGTGCGGACTCGATGGGCCGAAGGGCCCGTTTCCATGCCGTATCTTTAAACCAAACTGAACTAAACACCAAGTGTGGTTCCATATTAGACACCATGGACTGAGGAGAAATCATGTTATTCATAAGGAGAGTTTAGAGGGCTTTCGACCAAATAATCTACCGAATAATGAAAGGTCTAGATACTGTGGGTGTGAAGAGGATATGTCCTGCGCTGTAAGAGTCCAGGACTAAAGGCCACAGCCTCAGAGTGAAAAGACGCACATTTAGAAAGATGAGGAGGATTTCTTTAGCTAGAGGATGATGAACCTATGGAATTCATTCCCATAGACGGCTGTGGAGGCCAACTCATTGGGTATTTTTAAAACGGGGGTTGATAGGTTCTTGATTGGTAAGGGCATCAAAAGTTTCAGGGGGAAGGCAGGAGAGTGGGGTTGTTAGGGAAAAATAGATCATCCATGATCGAATGACAGTACACCTTTGATGGTCCAAATGGCCTACTTCTGCTCCTACATCTTGTGGTTTTATACAGGCAAACTGGATTAGCCTGGAATGTCAACATGGTTGCCATGGACATGGCGGGCTGAAGGGCCAGTTTCGATACTGTACAGCTCTATGACTAAGTATGGGTGGCTAACGGCGCGAGAGACCCAGGTTCGATCCTGACTACGGGTGTTTCTCTGTACGGAATTTGTACTTCTCCCTGTGACCACGTGGGTTTTCTCCGGGTGCTCCGGTTTCCTCCCGCACTCCAACTACATACAGGTCTGTAGGTTAATTGGCTTGGTATGATTGCCAATTGTCCCTAGTGTGTGTAGGATAGCGTTAGTGTGCGGGGATCACTGGTCGGTGCGGTTCGATGGGCCAAAGGGTCTGTTTCCGTGCTGTGTCGCTAAACTAAAAAAGCTGATATCTTCCTGCAGAACAAACACATCATACATGGCTGCCATTACCCGTAAATGTCCAATACACCAATGAAGGTGTGTTGCTTTCCGGAAAACTGCAGAGCCTTGTTGATGTGTTCCACGATGCAGCTGAAGAGGTTGGAGTAGATGTGTTTGGCCAGGGCATCCCTGGCGTTGACCGCTTGAACTTTGGTCATGGGTTTGATCACAGTGTCCGAGCCGGTAGCAATCTTTCGGTGGCAGAGTCCGTAAGCCATCTCCTCCGCCTTCAGCTCGAGAAGTTCACTAAACACTCGAAGATGATGATCGTCGCGCTGTTCGTAAGCAAACAAACAAAGTAGGAGGATGATCATTACAAGTTCATTCTTTAGGGCCCGTCCCACTTGGGCGTCATTTACGTGACATCATTTACGCCTCACAACACACGCGTCGTATACGTGCGCGTGATCAGCGCATGGTGCGCATTACGCTCGCATGGTGCGTGGTGACGTAGGCAGTGATGCAGTCGTGCGCGGCGCCCCAGGAGTTTGGGATGTACAAAATCTTCATGCACCATCTGCAAGTGGGACAGGCCCTTTAGACCTCAAACCTCTATGACCATCTCCGTATTAATTTATTAATTAGAGTAATCGAGTCATACAATAGTGCTTTATTTGTCACATATGCAGCTGCACAGTCTAATCCGTGCGTATATTACACATGAAGGTGCCGCCATTATTGGTACCATTATTATTAATCCAACAACATTTTAAATTGAATACAGTTTATAGTCACTCTGTCAGTTCGGCAAAACAAATAAGACGGCAAGGCTCTGGCATGGAAGGTGCCGGAAAATCAGCGGGGGACACTACATCATAAATCACGAAAGATTTAAATGCTGCCAACTTACTTTGACTTCAGATTTTTCTTCACTCAAAGATCTAATTTGTACATTTCCTAAGTGAAGAATTCCTGCCAATACTTTGAAGACGTCCATTTGAAAGTCTTTGTTCATTCCTGAAACACAGATTTCCATTTCCATTAACAGTTGTCGAGTTCCTTCTGTTTTATCACAAGGAACCTCAGCCAGAGGCACCTCAATCAGATTTTAGTTATTAGAGATACAGCGCGGAAACAGACCGTCCGCGCCGACCAGCGATCCCCGCACATTAACATTGTCTTACGCACACTAGGGACAATTTACATTTGCACCAAGCCAATTATCCTACAAAACTGTACGTCTTTGGAGTGTGGGAGGAAACCAGAGATCTCGGAGAAAACCCACGCAGGTCACGGGGAGAACGTACAGACAGCACCCGTAGTTGGGATCGAACCCAGGTCTTGCGAGCGCTGCAAGGCAGCAACTCTACCGCTGCGCCACTGTGCTGCCCCGACAGAAAGGGATGAGGGAGCGACTTTGTTCCAAGGGCAGGGAACAAAATTCCAATAACACGAACCCACGTCAGAACTTGTGCCAATCTCCCACACTTACCCAGCAGTGCAAACGTTTTTTGCGTTTCAATGAAATCCGTCTGGTCGTTGACGCCATCAATGACAGCATTTCCACCCTTGCTTACGTAACTGAAGTTTTCTGCAACATCTGTGAATAATTTAAATTGATCTAATTAGAAAAGGTGCAAGACAACACAGGGAAACTTTAGTTCACAAATGTCGGTAACAGAGAACTGCAGATGCTGGTTTATACCAAAGAGAGGCACAACAGGCTGGAGTAACTCAGCGGGTCAGGCAGCATCTCTGGAGAAAATAGATAGGTGATGTTTTGGGTCGGGACTTTTCCTCAGTCTAAAGAAAGGTCCCAACCTGAACAGTCACCTATCTATTTTAGCTTAGTTTAGACATACAATGTGAAAACAGGCCCTTCAGCCCATTGAGGCCATGCTGACCACGGATCACCCATATACTGGTTCTATGTTAACCCCATTTCACACCCGACACACCGGGGGCAAATCACAGAAGCCAATTAACCTGCATGTCTTTGGAATGTGTGGAGGAAACTGGAGCACCTGGAGAAAACCCACATGGTCCAAGTGAGAACGTACAAACTCTGTACAGACAGCACCCTCAGTCAGAATTGAAACAGGGTCCCTCGTGCTGTGAGGCAGCAACTCTACTGCTGTGCTATTGTGCCACCCTCTTCTCCAGAGATGCTGCCTGAGTAACTCCAGCATTTTGTGTCTATCTTTGGTATAAACCAGCATCTGCAGTTCCTTGTTATTACAGAGAAACTTCATTTCACTAATGTCGTCCTGATTGTATCACAGATCATTTGTCAGCAGACTAAAACAACTTGCCATGAAATAGATTGCAATGTAGGAAGCTGTCAAAACACCTACCTAATTTTAGATACTCAAACTCCTTTCTGTCAGCGGATGCACAGAGTTGGTAGAATATATGATAATTCCTCTCATTTTCTGTCTAAATATAACAAATAGATTTTTTAAAAAAACATATTTTTATTAGAGTAGGTAAGCAGTGAATTAGCAAACACATATTATGATAGCAATATTTTGTGTACAGCAATCATACATTATTAATATTATCAAATGAATCATATTGTCTCTACTAATTTTTTTTCATATAAAGAGAGAAAAACAGAGAGAAAAATAAAATAAAAATCAAAAATAAATCAAAAATGGAATAATTTACCATTAATACATCATTGGAGATAAGATCAAGGAATATAGAGTATAACTTTTCATCTAATCCAGAGTCCAAGTTTCAGTCAGGGTTCCCTGCTGAACCGATCTACCCTTTTAAGTAATCAATGAAAGAAGACCATATTCTAACAAAAACTTCTTGTTTGTCCATTAGGGCAAATCTAATTCTTTCCAGGTGTAGGGTCTCCGACATTTCCGTAATCCACATTTTAATTGTGGGGGATACAGGGCCTTTTCAAAATTTTAATATTAATTTCTTCTCAATTATTATACTATAATCTAGGACATTTCTTTGACTTGTTGTAAGTGATAAAATTTGTTCTGATATTCCAAGTATTATTAATTTTGAGTCCGGATCCAATTTAGTATTAATAACTTCAGAAGTTATTCTAAAAATCTCAATCCAAAATGTCTTAATTTTTACACAATTTGCAAAAGTATGTGTTAAATTAGCCTCTGGATGCTGACATTTATCGCAGATAGAGGAGACTTGTGGGAAGATTCTATTCAATTTAACTTTTGAGTAATGTAATCTATGTAATACTTAACAAATATAACTTAAATATAACAAATAGATTATTGCAATTGTTGCAAAAGGGGTGGTATAATTGGAACATTGGTGTGCTTTATCATTTGTGATCATGAGCCAACAATTCAGCATGAAATAAGAATGGTGCGTAGAACTACGAGTGTGTTGGTTAATACATGATGGTGCACAATAGGACATAAAACAGTGCAGCTTTTTCACACAGAGGGTGGTGGGTGTATGGAACAAGCTGCCAGAGGAGGTAGTTGAGGCTGGGACTATCCCAACATTTAAGAAACAGTTTGACAAGTGCATGGATAGGACAGGTATGGAGGGATTATGAACCAAGCGCAAGCAGGTGGCACTTGTGTAGCCGGGGCGTGTTAACTGGTGTGGGCAAGTTGGGCAGAAGGGCCTGTTTCCACACTGTATCACCCTACGACTCTAAAACCATGCATCGTGTGCAGGAAGGAACTGCAGGTGCTGGTTTAAACCGAAGATGGACACAAAATGCTGGAGTAATTCAGCGGGACAGGAGGCATCTCTGTAGAGAAGGAATGGGTGACATTTCGGGTCAAGACCTTTCTTCAGATGGATGTCAGGGGAGAGGGAGATACATAGATAAGGAAGTGTAAGGTGTGAAACCAGGTCAAAGGGAATGGAGATGAAGCAAAATGTAGATAGATTATTGTGAGCTGGGAGAAGGTAACAACAAAGCAAACAGAGATAAAATGTAGAGGGACACAGAGAGTTTGGTCGGAGAACTGGGAAGGGGGGAGGGATAGGGAGAGAGGGAAAGCAAGAGTTACTTGAAGTTAAAGATGTCAATGTTCATACCGCTGGGGTGTAAGCTGCCCAAGCAAAATATGAGGTGCTGCTCCTCCAATTTGCACTGAGCCTCACTCTGACAATGGAGGAGGCCCAGGACAGAAAGGTCAGTGCGGGAATACATCAGTGTAACCCTTACCTGAAACACCACGCGAGACTTTTCCAGCAGGTACGTTCTCATGTTAGCACCGATGATGCGGTACCGGTTATCGAAGCTGATCTCGGTATATTTACCAAAGCGGCTGCTGTTGTCATTACGGGTCGTCTTTGCATTTCCAATGGCCTGAAAACAAGGAGATATTTCTGCAAAGTATCTTGAGACAGAACATGCATTAGTCATCCTGCAACCAGGGCATTTATGAATCGATGATTTAATATGAAACAAATGGTATCTATTATTTATGGAAGCCTTAGAACATCGAACGTGGAACAGTACAGCACGGGAATAGGCGCTTCGGCCCACAATATCCGTGCTGAACATGATGCCAAGGCAATCTCTTCTGCTTGCACGTGATCCATATCCATGCACCTCTTAAAGCCTCTTAAATGCCAGTATTGTATCTGCCTCCACTAATACCCCTGGCAGAGCAATACAGGCACTGAACCCTCTCATTGTAAAGAACTTGCCCCGCAGATCTCCTTGAAACTTTGGTCACTCGCCTTAAAGCTACGCCCTCTAGTCTTTGACATTTCCACCCTGTGGAAAAGACTCTGACTCTCTACCCTATCTATGCCTCTCATAATCTTATTACTTCTATCAGGTCTCCCCTCAGCCTCTGATGCTCCAGAAAAAAAAAATCCAATTTAATGACGAACATTTTTGAATTAAGGTATTGAGATTTGCAAACTGCAGAATACCATTCACCAAATTTCAATTATTATAACTTTAGTTCCATTTAATTAGTCTAGTTCCTATCAATTTTCTTAGAGTTAAAATGGATAGACTTTAATGTTTATTGCACAGGCTTCAACTTTAAATGTGCATAAAGGGGGAAGTTTACCCGTTGTAATATTTATTAACAATAGAAGCAGATCGCCGAATTATAGAGTGGGAACTGCAGGATGAGGCCAATCACCCCTTCAAAACCAGACTGGTTCTCTACAAAAGCAAGTTGCTTCGCTGCACGCTCCCTCCCCCTCCTGTTTTTTTAAAATTCCACTTGCAATGTAAACAAAATCACGAGAGGAATAGATCGGATTGACGCACAGAGTCTCTTGTCCAGAGTAGGGGAAAATCGAGAACCAGAGGCCATAGGTTTAAGGTAGAGGGGGAAAAGATTTAATAGGAACCCGAGGGGTAACAAGCTGCCGGAGGAGGTAGTTGAGGCAGGGCCAATCACAACCTTTAAGAAACATTTAGGCAGGTACATGGATAGGATAGGTTTAGAGGGATATGGGCCAAAAACAAGCAGGTTTGACGAGTGTAGATGGGACATATTGGCCGCTGTGGGCACGTTGGGCCGAAGGGTCTGTTTCCACGCTGTAAGACTCTATGACTTAGAACATAGGAACAGGAACAGGCCCTTCGGCCCACATTGTCGGTGCCAAAGATGGTACCAAATTAAATGAATCTAAAGTTATTCAGATCTAATTCCTTTTTGAAAGCAATGGCTAAATGTGAATCTATCACACTG
Organism: Raja brachyura; assembly: GCA_963514005.1. Next base: position 7,025,165 of record OY740814.1, on the reverse strand, counting down.
TGTACCAACACATTCCACAACTCCAGATGGTAACCACCCTGTGTGAAAAATGGATTTCTTCATCATCTTTGTTTCAATGCCAATTTTCTTTCATTTGTCTTTTCTGGTTTTCATGCATCTCTAACTACTCCATCTAGAAGGTCCTTTATTTGAAATACCTTTAACACTTTCCCTCTCAACTTGCTCAGAGGATAATAATCTCAGCTTTACCAGACTTTGGTTACATCACTAGAATGTGACAAATAGACTCAAGAACAGTTTCTTTCCAAAATCCATTATCTCCCCGAACTCACACATGCACGGACTTCACAGCCTAACCCCCGGACTTTCATCTATCTACCTACTGTAATTTCAGATTCAGATTTAATTTTAATTGTCATTGTCAGTGTACAGTACAGAGACAACGAAATGCATTTAGCATCTCCCTGGAAGAGCGACACAGCAAATGATTTGAATAAATAACAATAAGTGTCCGGGGGGGGGTGATTGGCAGTCACCGAGGTACGTTGTTGAGTAGCGTGACAGCCGCCGGAAAGAAGCTGTTCCTGGACCTGCTGGTTCGGCAACGGAGAGACCTGTAGCGCCTCCCGGATGGTAGGAGGGTAAACAGTCCATGGTTGGGGTGAGAGAGGTCCTTGGCGATGCTGAGCGCCCTCCGCAGACAACGCTTGCTTTGGACAGACTCAATGGAGGGGAGCGAGGAACCGGTGATGCGTTGGGCAATTTTCACAACCCTCTGCAATGCCTTCCGGTCGGAGACAGAGCAGTTGCCATACCAAACTGTGATGCAGTTGGTAAGGATGCTCTCGATGGTGCAGCGGTAGAAGTTCACCAGGATCTGAGGAGACAGATGGACCTTCTTCAGTCTCCTCAGGAAGAAGAGACGCTAGTGCGCCTTCTTCATCAGAGTTGAGGTATTGTAGGTCCAAGAGAGGTCGTCGGAGAGGTTGACTCCCAGGAACCTGAAGCTAGAAACACGTTCCACCTCCGTACCGTTAATGTGGATGGGGGTGTGCGTGCCGCCCCTGGACTTCCTGAAGTCTACAATGAGCTCCTTGGTCTTCTTGGAGTTAAGGGTCAGGTTGTTGTCAGCGCACCATGCTGCTAAGTGCTGGACCTCCTCCCTGTAGGCCGACTCATCGTTGTTGCTGATGAGGCCAATCACCGTTGTATCATCTGCATACTTGATGATGGTGTTAGTACCATGTACAGGTGTGCAGTCATAGGTGAAGAGGGAGTAGAGGAGGGGGCTCAGCACACAGCCCTGTGGAACGCCGGTGTTCAGGGTGAGGGTTACAATTTGTACTGTAACTGTAATTTCCAATATGTGCAATAACCCATACTGGATATAGGACTATATTCATTCATTCTATTGATCCATTGTCTTTTTATAGACATGTATATAGCGCCGCAGAAACTGTGCACCTTATCCCCCCCCCCCCTTTTGTTTTGCACTGAGTAGGAGCAGCTTTTAATCTCATTGTACATGTGTATAGTGATAATAAAAGGCATTCTGATTCAGTCCCGAATCCCACAAATAATTCTAGATATCTCGCACTAGTCTGAAGAAGGGTCCCGACCTGAATCCGTCATCTGTCCACTCTCTCCACAGATGCTGCCTGACCTGCTGAGTTCCTCCAGCACTTTGTGCAAGAAGGAACTGCAGATGCTGGTTTACACCAAAGATAGACTCAAAATACTGGAATAACCCAGCAGGACAGGCAGCTTCTCTGAAAAAAAGGAACAGGTGATGTTTTGGGTCGAGACCCTTCTTCAGACTGATTAATCACCCCTTACACCAGCACTATCCTACACAAATTTACAATTTTATCGGTCAATTAACCTACAAGCATCTTTGGAGTGCAAGAGGAAACCGGAGCACCCGGAGAAAACCCACACGGAAACAGGGAGAATGTGCACGCAAGGTCACAGAGAGAGGGTGTGAGCTATAGGGAAAGGTTGAGTAAGCTGGGTCTCTATTCCTTGGAGCGCAGGAGGATGAGGGATGATCTTATAGAATAGAAATGCACAGAATCTCATGCCCAGAGTAGGGGAATCGAGGATCAGAGGTCATAAATTCAAGGTGAAAGATTTAATAGGAATCTGAGGGGCAACATTTTCACACAAAGGGTGGTGGGTGTATGGAACAAGCTGCCAGAGGAGGTAGTTGAGGCTGGGACTATCCCAACATTAAAGAAACAGTTAGACATGTACATGGATAGGACAGGTTTGGAGGGATATGGACCAAACGCTGGCAGGTGGGACCTGTGTAACTGGGACATGTTGGCCAGTGCGGGCGAGTTGGGCCGAAGGGCCTGTTTCCACCTGTATGACTCTATAACTCTACTGCTGTGCCACCGTGCCACCCTATTTAGTTATTAGTTTATTGAATTAAAAGTTGATTGGTCACAAACTCAAAAAAGAGCACAGTATATTGATAGAAAAATGTTGATAAACGCAGTTTAACTTTGATATGCAAACCAGCATCTTGTTGTCTCCAATAAAAGCACTGATAAAAAATGATCAAAAATATAATTCAGACTTTACACCAAACAATGGATTAACTGGTTAGTTTTTTAAAGTTGTTAAGATTTTAATCGTTTCAAGGTTAGTGATTATTTAACTGCGGTACCACTTTGTCACTTCCTACCTCCGTTATAGGATTGGATGCAAGGACTTTATCTTCGACACAATCCTTGTTGCTGGATTTGCTGACAGTGGCAAAATATCTCATGGCATATCGGGCAGACACTGTCTTGCCTGCACCGGACTCTCCGCTCACAATGATAGACTGGTTCCGATTCTTCCTAACATTAGGAGGCATAGCATTTAGTTCCCCTTCAAGGAATCTTCATCTGCTTGAAACAACTAAAATTAATAGTACATGACCTTGTGAGAAGACATTCATAAATTGAAGCCAGGGGAAGCCGTAGAAGTGGGTGCAATTAAGACTTTTAAAAGACATTACTGATATAGGGCAGTCTGAAGAAGGGTCTCGACCCGAAACGTCGCCTATCTCCTTCGCTCCTTAGATGCTGCTGCACCCGCTGAGTTTCTCCAGCTTTTTGTGTAACCCCCCCCCTTACTGATATAGGGACAGATATAGGGATAGGAATGACTAACAGGGCTAGCTTATTTAACATAGCCAAAATAGGTTGAAGGGCCTGTTTCCATGCTGTCTGGCTTTACATTGAAGAGACAAACTAATACAACATATGGTGAAGAGGATTGTTGGCATCCTAAATTAAGATTAGCACTTAATCATTGTATCCAAATCTGAAATAATTATCAGCATTTCTTGATTGAAAGATACAGCACGGAAAAAGGCCCTTCGGTCTACCAAGTCCATGCCGACCTTCAATCACCCGTTCTAACTAGTTCTTTTATGTTGTCCCATTTTCTCATCCACTTCCTACACATTAGGGGCAAGTTTATAAGCCAACTAACCTAAAAACCAGCACATATTGTGATGTAAAAACCACGTATTGGGGATGTGGCAGGAAACCAGAGCACCCAGAGGAAGGCCACGTGGTCACAGGAGAACGTGCAAACTCCGCACAGACAACACCCAAGGTCAGGATCAAACCCTGGTCTCCGGTACCGTGAGGCAGCGGCTCTACCGCTGCGCCATCATGCCTCCCGAAGGCAGTATCTTCCATTGGATGAACATGCCAACATTGAAAACACTTTATAAATACCAATCACATACAAACTGTTGGGTGGTGAAAGGAGGAATGGGTCAGGCCTCGGTAACATCCAAGAACCTGATGCACTTCCGAAACCAGGATTTTCATTGAACTGTATCGGATTTCTGCTTGAAAGTGGAATGGTTTTGATGGCGTTTGTTGTTACGCAAATACAATCTCACAGCAACGTTACACGCGTCACCATAATTCATGGACATGGATCTGACTTTCATTTTGAACCCATCGGATGGAAGGATTAACCTGGCCATTTGCTTGTACGCTTCCTCTGCCACTGCAAAGATATGCGGATCCATATCGCCCATGTTCCGCCCACTGTAGGCATGGATGATGACATCTCCATAGATGGGTAGCTGTTTGTATGGATTAATAGCCACAAGTATGATACCTAAAATAAATCAGAAACAACTGTTACCTTTATATAGTAAAAGACAAGGGGGTGGGAAGGGGGGGGTCACAGTGGCACAGCTGATAGAGCTGCTGCCTCTCAGTGCCAGAGACCCAGGTTCGATTCTGTTCTCAGGTGCTGTCTGTGTGGAGTTTGCACGTTCTCCCTACGCCTACAAGGGTTTCCTCTGCGTGCTCCGTTTTCCTCCCACATCCTAAAGATGTGCAGATTTGTAGGTTAATTGGTCTCTGCAAATTGCCCCTAGTGTGTAGGGAGTGGATGAGAAAGTGGGATAAGACAGAACTAGCGTGAGTGTGTGATCGATGGTCAACATGGAGCCTTTCCTGATCGAACGCTATATCATTCATTCAATCACTAACATTTGGATGGATATACGGACTGGAAGGATTTGGGGCCAAATGCTAGTAAATGGGACTAGCCAGCTGGCTAACTTGGTCAGAATGGGCAAGGACTGCTAAACGGCCTCTCACCATGCAAAACAGGTTTTAGTTGTAGATTTGGAGATACAGTGTGGAAACAGGCCCTTCGGCCCACCGAGTCCACGCCGACCAGCGATCCCCGCACACTAATGCTATCCAACACACACTAGGGACAATTTACAATTTAACCGATAAACCTGCACGTCTTTGGAGTGTGGGAGGAAACTAGAGCACCTGGAGAAAACCCACGCAGGTCACAGGGAGAACGTACAAACTCCATTCAGACAAGCACCCGTAGTCAGGATCGAACCCGGGTCCTCGGTCCTGTGAGGCAGCAGCTCTACCGCTGCGCCACCGTGCTGCACATAACTTACCACAGTAAGTGTAGATGAGTTTGGAATCCACGAAGCGGACCTTGAGGTTGTGTAGAACGGCGGGCTCGTGGAGGTAACTGAGCGCCGTGAGGTCATTCTCACCCACCAGGATGTCCGGGTTCCGCAGTGGCGGCAACAGTGACTTCACCGGATCCACCGGATATTTCAGCTCCTAAAATGCCCAAAACAAACAGTGAAAGAAAGGAATGTTTCCTTTTCAAATGTACTTGTTAGAATTACGCACCGATCTAGATTGGCCAGGATTACAACGACAGCGGGAATTTAGTATCAAACCAATTCCTTGACAGCATGAATCAGAGATGCCATGTTTTTATAAATGCCTTGTTTTCAAACTTGACAAACCTTCAGACTTTAATTTAAGACACAGGCTCTTCGGTCAACCAGTAATCACCCCGTACACTAGCACTATCCTACAAACACTGGGGACAATTTACAATTTTACCAAAGCCAATTGACCTTCCAACCTGTACGTCTTTCGAGTGTGTGGGGGGAAAACCGGAGCACCCGGGGAAAACCCACGCGTTCACCCCGTGGAATTTTTTCAGGTCAGGACCTTCTTCAGCTGTGGGAGAACATAGGTTTGCAGTGAAAGTTTCCGTCATAGAAATCTCCCTAAATGGAAGGGGTGAGTTGGGGGTGAAGGAGAGAGAGGATGAAGAGTTTCGGCACGTCCCCTACAACTCTCACCAACTTCTACAGATGCGCCGTAGAAAACAGCGAATTGTGGATGCAGTTCAGATCGTCACACAAACCAACCTCCCTTCCATTGACTCGATTTTTACCTCATGCTGCCTCGGCAAGGCCAGCAGGATAATCAAGGACCAGGCGCACCCTGGCCAATCCCTCTTCTGCCCTCTCCCATCAGGCAAGAGGTACAGAAGTGTGAAAATGCACACTTCAGATTCAGAGACAGTTTCTTCCCAGCTGTTATCAGGCACCTGAATCATCCTACCACAACCAGAGAGCAGTGCTGAACAACTGTCTACCTCTTTAGTGACCCTCAGACTATCCTTGATCAGACTTTGCTGGCTTTACCTTGCACTAAACAAGACATTCCCTTATCATGTTTACACTGTAAATGGCTCGATTGTAATCATGTATTGTCTTTCCGCTGACCGGATAGCATGCAACAAAAGCTTTTCACTGTACCTCGGTACACGTGACAATAAACTAAACTGAACTGAGCTGAGCTGATCTCCACACAATAGGGACAAGTTATGTGTAAGAATGAACTATAGATACTGGTTTAAACCAAAGATAGACGCAAAAAGCTGGAGTAACTCAGTGGGACAGGCAGCACCTCTGGAGAGAAGGAATGGGAGACATTTCGGGTCGAGACCCTTCTTCAGACCGTCTCGACCCGAAACGTCACCCATTCCTTCCCTCCAGAGATGCTGCCTGTCCCGCTGAGTTACTCCAGAAATGGAATGAATGCATTTCGTTGTCTCTGTACTGTACACTGACAATGACAATTAAAATTGAATCTGAATCTGAAAGAATCTGTCCAAAGGTTGAGTTCATATATTTCTAAAGTTGTAATGTTAGAAGTACAGACATGCTAATTAAATGCAATCATATGTTAGCCTTTGTCACCACTGCGCTAAAGAATTTGAGGAATGTTCCCTCCTATAGTCTCAATCCACATGAAAGGCTTTAGTCAAATAAAGAGCCAAGGGTGGAGAAACCTGTTTGACTGTCATCTCCATATTTAGTTTCAGGTAGAATAGACATTCAAAACCATGCTTAAAAATTAATCAAATGAAATAATCAGGAAAATAGATGAAGCTCACAAAGAAATCAACAGAACTGAAATAAATAAAGGAAGCTTGCATTCTTCCCCGTGAATGAAGGAACTGCAGATGCCAAAAATGTTCTATCCCCCGAGCGGCACGGTGGCGCAGCGGTAGAGTTGCTGCCTTACAGCGCCAGAGACCCGGGCTTGATCCTGACTATGAAGCTGACGGTACGGAGTTGGCACGTACCGCCTGTCAGGCTGTCACCACAGGTTTTCCCTGGGAGCTCTGGTTTCCTCCCACACCCCAAAGACGTGCAGGTTTGTAGGTTAATTGGCTTCGTTAAAATTGTAAATTTTCCCTAGAGTGTGCAGGATAGTGCTGGTGTACGGGGTGATTGCTGGCAGCAGGGACTCGATGGGCCGACGGGCCTGTTTCAACGCTGTATCGCTAAAGTCTAAAGATTACTCAGCTATTGGTTATACACCAGACAGGAACAGTTACTTGGGGGACTGCAGAAACCATGGTCTGTGGGACATTGGAGGGAAAAGTGTGCGATGGCCGCAATGAGGATTTGTTTAGACGTTGTTGGTTTAGTTTGGAGACACAGCATGGAAACGAGCGTTCAGCCCACCTCGTCCACGCAGATCAACAATCACCCAGACACCAGCCCTACCCTGCACGATAGGGACAATTTATAGAGCCAATTAACCGACAAACCTGGACATCTTTGGAGAGCGGGAGGAAACCGGAGCATCCGGAAAAATCCCACGTGGTCACAGGGAGAAGGTACAAACTCAATAGACAATAGGTGCAGGAGTAGGCCAATTTGGCCCTTCGAGCCAGCACCACCATTCACAGTGATCACGGCTGATCAATCAGTACCCCCTTCCTGCCTTCTCCCCATATCCCCCGACTCCGCTATCTCTACAAGCTCTATCTAACTCTCTCTTGAAAGAATCCAGAAAATTGGCCTCCACTGCCTTCTGAGGCAGAGAATTTCACAGATTCACAACCCTCTGTGTGAAAATGTTTTTCCTCATCTCCGTTCTAAATGGCCTACCCCTGATACAGACTCTGTACAGACAGCACCCGTAGTCAGGATCAAACCCGGGGCTCTGGCGCTGTAAGGCATCAACTCTACCGCTGCGCCACCGTGCCCCCCCAGTGTTGACTCGCAGTGCATGGCTGGCTTAACATACAATTTGGACTGTGAAACAATTGTTCACCAGTATGTGGTAAATCCACAGTTTATCTTGGTTACCTAGTATGACTGAAACACAGGCAGTCCACTTCATTAACCAGGTGCCGACTCAGCTATGACTGATTTCCAACATTAGCAAGTTTGTTCCTTTATGTCACACTGAATATAGAAAGTCATAGAGTGATACAGTGTGGAAACAGGCCCTTTGGCCCAACTTGTCCCAGCTACACTAGTCCCACCTGCCTGTGCTTGGTCCCTATCCCTCCAAACCTGTCCTATCCATGTACCTGTCTAACTGTTTATTAAACGTTGGGATAATCCCAGCTTCAACTACCTCATCTGGCAGCTTGTTCCATACACCCACCACCCTTTGTGTGAAAAAAGTCACCCCTCAGATTCCTATTAAATCTTTTCCCCTTCATCTTGAACCAATGTCCACTGCTCCTCGATTCCCCTTCTCTGGGCAAGAGACTCTGTACATCTCTGTCTGTCTACCTGATCTATTCCTCTCATGATGTTGTACACCTTTATAAGATCACCCCTCTTCCTCCTGCACGCCAATGGATAGAGCCCCAGCCTATTCAACCTCTCCCTGTAGCTCACACCCTCTAGTCCTTGCAACATCCTCATAAATATCTATCAGGCCTTATTGCAAAATCTCTAATGGCAACCTCTCAACTGGTTTGGAGACTTCAAAACACATCTTCTGTGGTGGTGTTTGTCTAACTGCAGGTTATGAGAGCTCTTGGCAGCTCATGTCAAACATGCTAGTCACTGTTTGACAGAACAAAGGGAACAAATTGTACTGGAAACACTTTGAAAGAAATCTGTTGAGCATCTTGTATGTGCCAAGCGTAGGCAAGGAGATTTACTTCAATACCAAACCTACAGCCGTTATATTCTAGGGAGATTCAAGGCACTGCAGATGCTGCAATCTTGAGCAAAGCACAAAGTGCGGGAGGAACTCAGCGGGTCAGGCAGCAACTGGAGGGCACGGTGGCGCAGCAGTAGATTTGCTGCCTGACAGCACCAGAGACCCGGGTTCGATCCTGACTACATGTGCTGTCTGTATGGAGTTTGTACGCTCTGCCCGTGACCATGTGGATTGTCTCCGGATTTTCCTCCCACATTCCAAAGACGTACAGGTTTGTAAGTTAATTGGCTTCGGGAACAATTATAAGTTGTCCCCGAGTGTGGAATGTGGGCTTGTATAATGGGGATCGCTGGTCGGCACGGACTCGGTGGCCCAAAGAACCAGTTCCATCTCTAAACTAAACTAATCTGTGGAGGGAATGGACAGGCGACGTTTTGGGTTGGGACCCTTCTTCAGACTGAGGGGGGAGAAAGCTGGAGACGAGAAGAGAGGGTGGGGGCAAAGCCTGGTGAACGATAGGCGGATACAGGCGAGGGGTGGGGGAGAGGGGTGTTTAACGGATGGGTGGAGTAAGTGAGAGAGGCTGGAGGTGAAGAAGGGGTAAAAGGGGCTCGGATGACTAATGAGAGGGTGTCAGAGAACAACGAGGAGTTGGAAGAAGCGTCTCGACCCGAAACATTCTCTCCAGAGATGCTGCCTGTTTCGCTGAGTTACTCCAGCATTTTGTGTCTATCTTCGATTTAAACCAGGATCCACAGTTCTTTCCTACACAAAGATGTGGAATATTCACTTTTACAAGGTGGGCCTCAGCACACCTAAACTCCATTGAAATTAAAAGTGTAATTTAAAACCTCAGCCAGTCCAGCAATGATGTTGAGAGTCCAGAGCGTTTAATTGTCAGTGAATTTGTATCAGCAAGATGACAATGCAATGCTGCAACATAACAGGCCCATTAACACAATGACACACAGATAAATAACCAATAACCCAATAGATTCATCACAGTAATACTACGTAACATTAACAGTGCAAAACAAAAGTCCAAAGTGAAACTAAAGACACAGAATACCGAATCCAAGATGGTGCCCAAGCAAGGTAACTCTTTGTGTCGCAGAAGTGGATCCGCACATAACAATCGCTCCACTCTTTTAAATCTCTCCTCTGGCAGCAGCATTTCTTTACTTTAACTGTGCTCATGTTATTCCCCTTCATCGTGTATCTCTACACTGTGGACGGCTCGATTGTCATCATGTATAGGCTTCCCGCTGACTGGTTATCACACAACAAGAGCTTCTCACTGTACCTCGGTAAACGTGACAATAAACTAAACTCAACTAAACTCAGCGCACAGGAAATCCCTCAAGCATCAAGAGTACACTGCAAGTGCAAGGTGGCACGGTGCTGCAACGGCAGAGTTGCTGCCTCACAGCGCCAGAGACCCGACTACGGGCGCTGTCTGTACGAAGTTTGTGCGTTCCCCCGTGACCTGCGTGGGTTTTCTCCGGGAGCTCCAGTTTCACTCCAAAGACGTGCAGGTTTGTCGGTTAATTGGCTTGGTAAAAATTGTAAATTGTCCCTAGTGTTAGTGAACGGGGATCTCTGGTCGGCGTGGACTCGGTGGGCCAAAGGGCCTGTTTCCACATGGCATCTCTAAACTGGTGGGGTGGGAGATTGCAACCTTCACGTGGTCCGCCCTGTTTCGACGAATGCAATCAACCCGACGTGCACAATCAAAGAATATCAAACAGAACAAGTTGTCTGACAACTTTAGGCTGTGCATGCCATATGCAAGAAGAAGATCTTGAAACTAAACTACACATGGATTTCTAATGAGTAAAAGCAACAGTTGATTGATTTGGCAAGCTTTTGAAACTGTGCATCAAATGAAAGCAGTTAAATATTTCACTGCCAACTTACTGTGCCATCTTCCAGCTGCAGCAGTAGTACATCAGATCCCCTCTGATAGTCCTTGGCAATCTCTGCCGGGCACCAGACTTCATCAGGGTCAGGAATCCAAACACTATTGAACTGTGAAACAGAGCAGAGAAACCAGGCGTTATATTAATATGGGTTAAAGTATGATTGAGGTTCACCGCAGCATAGGTTCACCAGGTTAATTCCCGGGATGGCGGGACTGTCATATGTTGAACGAATGGAGTGACTGGGCTTGTATACACTAGAATTGAGAAGGATGAGAGGGGATCTTATTGAAACATGTAAGATTATTAAGGGATTGGACATGCTAGACGCAGCAAACATGTTTTCCATGTTGGGGGAGTCCAGAACCAGGGGGCCACAGTTTAAGAATAAACAATAGGCCATTTAGAACAGAGATGAGGAAAAACGTTTTCACCCATAGAGTTGTGAATCTGTGGAATTCTCTGCCTCAGAAGGCAGTGGAGGCCAATTCCCTCGATGCTTTCAAGAGAGAGTTAGATAGAGTTACAGCGGAGTCATGGGATTTGGGGAGAAGGCAGAAACGGGGTACTGATTGCGGTTGATCAGCCATTGATCACAGTGAATGCGGTGCTGGCTTGAAGGGCCGAATGGCCTACTCCTGCACATGTTGTCTATTGAGTGTTTAACGGTGCTGGGACTGTACCCGCTGGAGTTCAGAAGGATGAGGAGGGATCTCATTGAAACCGGAAAGGCCTGGATAGTGGATGTGGAGAGCATGTTTCCACTAGTGGGAGAGTCTAGAACCAGAGGTCATAGCCTCAGAATTAGAGAACATATTTTAGGAAGGAGATGAGGAGACATTTCTTTAGTCACAGGATGGGGAATCTGTAGAATTGCTGTGGATGCCAAGTCAATAGATATTTTTAAGATGGAGATTGACAGATTCTTGATTAGTACGGGTGTCAGGGGTTATGGGGAGAAGGCAAGAGAATGGGGCGAGGAGGGAGAGATAGATCAGCCATGATTGAATGGTGTAGTAGACTTGATGGGCCGAATGGCCTAATTCTACTTTTATCACGTCTTAATGTTGGAGACTTTTTGTCACGTGCATCTGACCTTTGGCTTTTTCTGCCTGTACGGTGCGTTTTGAGCAATTATTATGTTAATAATGTGGATAGGTATATGGACGGGAAGGGAATGGAGGGGTATGGTCTGAGTGCAGGTAGATGGGACTAGTGGTAGATGGTCGGCACGGACTGGAAGGGCCGAGAAGGCCTGTTTCCGTGCTGTAATTGTTATATGTTATATGTTATATGTTAATAGCCATGTCCCGCGGTACGAGTTCAATCCAAGAGCTCTCCAGAGTTTAAAAAAAAAAATCAAACTCGTGGGAAGCACGGAGATTGAACGTTGCGGGTATGTCGGAGCTCGGGGACGTCTCTTAGCGGCTCGTAACACTAACGATAGGTACTCGGGAAGACTTGCAAAGATTTTTCAACATGATGAAAAATGTCCACGAGAGCCCCGAGTACCGATGAGCGGCCATTACCGTAAATCTCCGAATTCGAATCAGGGCAAACTCGGGAGAACTCTTGGAATGAACTCTTACTGTGGGACAGGGGTTTAAGGAGGCCATACAGGTGCAGCTTTACAGGTGCATTAACACAATACACATAAATAAAATAAGAAAAACAATTAATTAATAATGATATGGTGACCACTGCAAGAGTAGAAATAGCACTTCAGATTCAATTTAATTGTCATTGTCAGTGTACAGTACAGAGACAACGAAATGCATTTAGCATCTCCCTGGAAGAGCGACACAGCAAATAATTTGAATTCTGATTATGTTCGGTGATCATTTTCCAGTATAACCTGATAGAGTCATGCAGCCAAGAAACAGGCCCTTCGGCCCATCTTGCCCACTCCAATCAACATGTCCTATCCACACTTGTCCCAACTGCCTGCATTTGTCCCATATCCCTCTAAACCCGTCCTATCCATGTGCCTGTCTAACTGTTTCTTCGACGTTGGGATAGTCCCAGCCTCAACTACTTCCCTGGCAGCTAGATCCATACCCCCACCACCCTTTGTGTGAAAAAGTTACCCCACAGATTCGTATTATGATGTCATTATGAGAGATTAATGAGTAATGATGACAACATAGACCGAAGATGCTGGAGCCTGGAGCAAGAAACCAATACTGCTGGAAGAACTGATTGGATCAAGCAGCATCTGTGGAGACACAGCTAGGATCGAATTTCTGATCAAGTGTCTGCATCAGTTCTACAGGTGGCACAGTGGCGCAGCAGTAGAGCTACTGCCTTACAGCGCAGAGACTTGGGTTCGATCCCGACTGCGGGTGCTTGTCTGCGCGGAGTTTGTACGTTCTCCCCATGACCTGCGTGGGTTTTCTGTGAGATCTTCAATTTCCTCCCACACTCCAAAGACGTACAGGTTTATAGGTTAATTGGCTTGGTATAAAAAGTACATTTGTCCCTAGTGTAGGGTGGTGTCAACATGTAGGGATCGCTGGTCGGTGCGGACTCACTGGGCCAACCGGCCTGTTTCCGTGCTGTATCTTTAAACTAAACTAATCAGTTCTCTGCTTTAGTGCTGTTAGCTTCTTTGGCCCAAAGTATTTTTGCCTCTAACTAAACCCAAGTTTACAAGTTATAGGAGTAGAATTAAGCCTTTTGGCCCCTCCAGTCTACTCCGCCACTCAATTATGGCGGATCTCTGCCTCCTAGTCTCATTTTCCTGCCTTCTCCCCATAACCCTCGACACCCGCACTAATCAAGAAACACAAGCCCATGATATATTAGTACTGAGCAGTGGCGTGCAAACATCATATGAGGCACAATAAACTGCAGGAGCGAGGTTTACATAAAATGACACAAGGTGCTGGAGGAACTAAGGCTACAATTAAGGATATTTCCTTAACAAATCTACAGCAGTTTAAGAGTGGATTCTATGCGCCATCTGAAATGATGTAAGAGTTTACATTGCGGGATGACCAGATATCTTCATGTTGTCAACATTCCAATAATCTTACTGCATACGCCTTATGTAAATATGCGTGTGGATCCGTTTTTCTCTCCTACCCCAATTTGGTTAACTCCCTCCTTCAATACAAATCAACTCTGAGTCTATGAGTTGTTTAAGATTTGCTACCATATTTTATGCAATCGCTTCCTCTTCTGACAAGGATACATATTCTAAAATAAATACAGGAATTAATATTTAGAATCAGCAGAGTCTTCATCTCTAATCTCCCTGGCAACGTTTAGTTAACTCTGAGGTTCCCTCGGGCAGCTTGCGACCCTGTGGGGAAAAGAACCGCAGATGTTGGTTTACACTGGAGAGTGACACAAATTGCTGGAGTGACCCGAAACGTCGCCCAATCTTTCTCCAGAGATGCTGCCTGGGACAGGCAGCATCTCTGGAGAAGGATTGGGCGACGTTTCGGGTCGAGGCCCTTCTTCCGACCGATGTCCGGGGGGATATAGAGATAAGGAAGTGCAAGGTGTGAAAATCAGACAAAGGGAATGTAGATCGAGGAAAATGTCCAATAGATCATTGTTAGCTGGGAGACGGTAACAACAGAGCAAACAGTGATAATATGTAGTCGGAGACAGTTGGAAAACTGGGAAGGGAGAGGGGGAGAGCAAGAGTTACTTGGCTAAAGAAGTCAATATTCAGAAGCTGCCCGTGAAATATGAGGTGCTGATCCTCAGCGGTATGAATATTGATTTCTCAAGCTTCAAGTAACCCCGGCATTCCCTCTCTCTCCATTCGTCCCCCACCCAAGTCGCACCAGCTTCTCGTTTTCACCAACAAAAAAAACAGCTAACAATGGTCCTTTATCATCATTATATATTTTTTTGCATATCCTTCATTCCTAATCTGTGGAAAGACATTCTTGCCATAGAGGGGGTACAGAGAAGGTTCACCAGACTGATTCCTGGCATGGCAGGACTTCCATATGAAGAAAGACTGGATAGACACGGCTTGTACTCGCTGGAATTTAGGAGATTGAGGGGGGATCTTATAGAAACTTACAACATTTTTAAGGGGCTGGACAGGCTAGATGTAGGAAGATTGTTCCCGATGTTGGGGAACTCCAGAACAAGGGGTCACAGTTTAAGGATAAGCGGGAAGTCTTTTAGGACCGAGATGAGAAGATCCTTTTTAACACAGAGAGTGGTGAGTCTGTGGCACGGGTGATCATTGGTCGCTGCGGAATAGATGGGCCGAAGGGCAGGTTTCCACGCTGCAGCTCTAAACTAAACTAAAAATAGACACACAAAGCTGAAGTGACTCAGTGGGCCAGACTGCATCTCTGGAGAAAAGGAATAGGTGGCGTTTCTGGTCGAGAAACTGAAGTCTGAAGAAGGGTTGTGACCCAAAATGTCATCTATTCCTTCTCTCCAGAGATGCAGCCTGCCCCGCTGAGCTAGGCCAACATTTAGCGTCTATCTTTGGTTTAAACCGGCATCTGCACTTCCTTCCGACACGTAAGATTTACAAGGACAGCCTGGTGTAATTCTAGTGTTGGTTCATTACCATGGTTACTATCCAAATCAAACAGAGGCCAAAGGGGAGGTAGTGAGAGGCAGCAGCTGGCAGCTCGCTGGCTCGCTTGCTGTTCGTTGGAACTCAATCAGGTGACATTATTTACACGCCAGACACAAGAAAGATTCATTCTCTTAACTCATTATTGCAGGTACACTAGAACCCAATAAAGTCAAGGCTGCATCAAATCATTCAAAATATCTTTATTTTAAAGTTCAAGCCACAATCTAGTGGACAGCGAGTCTCACCCTGGCCACTCACTCTTCCCTCCCCCCTCCCCCCCCCCCAGCAGGCAGAAGGTATAGAAGTGTGAAAACGCACAGCTCCAGATTCAGGGACAGTTCCTTGACTTGTATAACTTCAAGTAAACCCCTGCTTTTCCTCTCTCCCCATCCCTCCCACTTACCAGTTCTCCGACCAGTCTTAAGGGCCTGTCCCACCAGCATGTAACTCTATGCGATTAGCGCGACCTAACATGGTCGCTTGAGCCGTCCGGCATCGCGGGGCCAGTCCCACTTCGATCGCCGGAGCCGTGCGGAATTGTGCGGAGTTCGTCCCGAGACCGCGCGGGGCTCCGAAAAACTGACAATGTCCAAAAATTCCGCGCGGCAACGGCTTGTCGGCTCGCAGTCGCCTCGACATTTACACACCGCCCCGACATCGTGCCTCTGTGACCCTCTCTGTAGGTGCCTCCGTGACCCTCTATGTGTGTGGCTCCGTGGCCCTCTGTGTGTGTGCCTCTGTGCCCCTCTCTGTGTGTCCCTCTCTGTCCTGGCGAACTTACCTTAGACTTCGCTCCAAGTTCTCCTCACTTTGCGCTGCGTTGCGCCACTCACCCGACCTCCGTGCGGCCCCGACTGCCGGTTTGGTCGAGCTTGCCGCATGCAGGCGCCTGCTGGTGGGAACGGCCCTGTACAGGGGATCACCCGACCTCCGCGCGGCCCCCGCTTCTAGTTTGATCGCGTTCATCGCATGTAGTCGCATGCTGGTGGGACAGGCCCTTTACTCTCGCCGTCTACATTTTATCTTTGTTGTTACCTTCTCCCAGCGAACGATGATCTAGTCTACATTTTCCTTGATCTCCATTCCCTTTGTCCTATTTCCACGCCTTACACTTCCTTAGCTACATCTCCCCCTCCCCTGGCGTCTGTTTGAAGAAGGGTCTCGACCCGAAATGTCACCCATTTCTTCTCTCCAGAGATGCTGCCTGCCCCGCTGAGTTACTCCAGCATTTTCGGTTTAAACCAGCATCTGCAGTTCCTTCCGACACTGTTTCTTTCCAGCTGTTATCAGGCAACTGAATCATCCGACCACAACCAGAGAGTAGTGCTGAGCTACCTCTTTGGTGACCCTCAGATTACCCTTGATCGGACTTTGCTAGCTTTAACTTGCACTAAACATTATATGACCTTATCATGAATCTACACACTGTACATAGTTTGATTGCAATTGTGCATTGGCCTTCTGCTGACTGGATAGCACGCAATAAAAGCTTTTCACTGCAACTTGGTACACGTGGCATTAATAATAATAGTTATGAATAATAAACTAAATATTAAAGCACCAGGTAGAATATTGAAGGAAGGAACTGCAGATGCTGGCTCAAACTGAAGATGCTGGAGTAACTGAGCAGGACACACAGCATCTCTGGTTAGAAGGGATGGGTGACGCTTCGGGTCGAGACAATTGAACTGTGAAATCTACTCAATCGCTCATATTAAAGTGTCCCTGCTTGATTCTGCTGACTGAAAGGTATTCCCAAGTGCAGTCTTCCAGTTGAGTTGCGTGTTGGCCCGGAGAGCCGAGACTGTGCCAGGGGACACCCTCCGGAGTTCAATGGGGCAGTGGACACCTGTGTAGGTTGTTGGACCAGGTGCCAACACAGCAGGGACTGAGAAACCAACGTACTCCAGGGCTAGTGCACCTTTCTAATTACAAGCTGAAAAGGGTACAGTGAAGATTAACGAGGATGTTGCCGGGACTCGAGGGCCTGGGCTACAGGGAGAGGTTGAGCAGGCTAGGACTTTATTCCAAGGAGTGCAGGAGGATGAGGGGTCATCTTAAAGGTGTGTACAAAATCATGGGAGGAATAGATCGGGTAAATGCACAAAGTATTTTACCCAGAGTAGGGGAATCGAGGACCAGAGGACAGAGGTTCAAAATGAGGGGGGAATGATTTAATAGGAACCAGAGGGCTGACTTTTTTTTTTACATAAAAGATGGTGGGTGTCAAAGTTGAGGCAGGTGGTATCGCCATGTTTAAGAAACACTTGGACAGGTACATGGATAGGACAAGTCGAGAGGGATATGGGCCACACGCAGGCAGGTGGGACTAGTGTAGATGGGGCAGGTTGGTCGATGTGGGCCGGATTTCCTGTTTCCACGTTGTACGACTGGATAACTCAAGTCAGGAAATAAACCGTGTTGAACATAGCCTCAAAGTGCTGGAGTAACTCAGCGGGTCAGGCAGCAGCTCGGGAGGAAATGGATGGGTGACGTGTCAGGTCGATGGCGAAACATAACCTCACCTTTTTCTCCAGAGATGCTATCTGACCCACTGAGTCACTCCAGCACTTTGAGGCTATCTTTGGTATAAATAAGCATCTGCAGTTCGGTTTCTATAAAAATGTATTGAACAGTTTCAACTAAATGCATTTTTAGTGCATTCACTTTTTATAGGTTTAAGATGAGAGGGGAGAGATTTAATACGAACTTGAGGGGCAATCTTTTTTGTTTAGAGGTACAGCGTGGAAACAGGCCCTTTGGCCCACCAAGTCCATGCTGACCATCGATCACCCGTACACTGGTTCTATGTTGTCCCACGTTCATATCTTGCACAGTGGGGACAATTTGACAGAACCAACAAACCTGCAGCTCTTTGGGATGTGGGAGGATATCGGGGCACCTGGAGAAAACCCACGTGGTCACAGGGAGAACGTACAAACTTTGCACAGCCAGCTCCCGTAGTCAGGATCGAATCAGGGTCTATGGTGCTGCAAGGCAGCAACTCTACCGCTGCACCACTGAGCTAGATAGGACCCTTAAAGATAGCAGAGTTAGGGGATATGGGGAGAAGGCAGGAACGGGGTACTGATTGGGGATGATCAGCCATGATCACATTGAATGGCGGTGCTGGTTCGAAGGGCCGAATGGCCTACTCCTGCACCTATTGTCTGCCCGAACAGACTGATGTCACACCGAGAGTGCAATGAGCTACTGGAGGAGGTAGTTGAGGAGCATCCAAAAAAAAAAAAACCCATTTACGAGCCATTTCAACAGGTGGATCAGAAAGGATTAGAAAGATAATGGGCCAAACAGGAGAAATTGGAACTAGCTTAGATGGGGCATCTTGGCCTGCATGGAGCTGGGCCGAAGGGCCTGTTGCCGTGCGGTATGTCTCTATGCCCACTGCTGTCATAGGCATTCAAGAAGGTCACCCTCCTTCTCCTAAGAGGGTGCATGCACTGAATCACTCTCTCCCATTCTCGGGGTGATAGGCACAAGCGGGGAGAAAACGCACCGATCTGGTGCTCCTGAGAATGGTGACGTGTTCAACACAGAG
Source organism: Raja brachyura (assembly GCA_963514005.1). The sequence goes on along the minus strand of OY740814.1, from coordinate 7,006,391 downwards.
AATCTAAAAAGGAGTTAACAACCATAAATAAAAAGTTTCGATCATTTTCAACATGAAGCTGTAGTTCAGATGTCGATAGTGAAGTCCGGAAAGGGAAAGTATTCGAGAACTAGAGCAAGATGTTCTTGTACCATTTAATTTCTACAAAAAAAAAAAAAAAATGTTGGCACCTCGGGCGTGGGATTTGGAGCCGGGCCCTGGACGATGAAGTTCAGCGATTACGCAGCCGTATTGGACAGCGCTCCGGGGATTTATATGTGCTTGGAATGACCTGAAGGTCACTCCTTCAGAAGCAAGAATCCAATGATTCTCTACAGCCGAGTTCCAGGTCACTAAAAGGACCCTCCAGACCAGCTATTAGTTTAAAAGAGGGAACTGCAGATGCTGGAAAATCGAGGGTACACAAAACGCTGGAGAAACTCAGCGGGTGCAGCAGCATCTATGGAGCGAAGGAGATAGGCCACGTTTCAGGCCGAAACCCTTCGTCTGATTCCTGGGATGTCAGGACTTTCATATGAGGAAAGACTCGGCTTGTACTTGATGGAATTTAGAAGATTGAGGGGGGATCTTATAGAAACTTACAAAATTCTTAAGGGGTTGGACAAGCTAGATGCTGGAAGATTGTTCCCGATGTTGGGGGAGAACAAGGGGTCACAGTCTAAGGATAAGGGGGAATTCCTTTAGGACCGAGATGAGGAAAACATTCTTTACACAGAGAGTGGTGAGTCTCTGCAATTCTCTGCCACAGAAGGTAGTTGAGGCCAGTTCATTGGCTATACTTAAGAGGGCGTTAGATGTGGCCCTTGTGGCTAAAGGGATCAGGGGGTATGGAGAGAAGGCAGGTACGGGATACTGAGTTGGATGATCAGCCATGACCACATTGAATGGCGGTGCAGGCTCAAAGGGCCGAATGGCCTACTCCTGCACCTATTTTTCTATGCTTCTATCTCCTTCGCACCTTAGATGCTGCTGCACCCGCTGAGTTTCTCCAGCTTTTTGTGTACCCCAGCTATTAGTTTAGTTTAGGTGACAGATACAGCATGGAAACAGGCCCTTCAGCCCACTGTGTCCATGCCGACAACAATCACCCCAATCACTAGTTCTATCGTACGCATTAAGGGCAATTTACAGAGGGCCAATTAACCTATAAACTACCACGTCTGTGGTCTGAGACGTGGGAGGAAACCGGAGCACCCGGTGGAAATGCATGCGGTCACAGGGAGAACGTGCAAACTCCATGCAGACAGCACCCATATTCAGGATTGAACCCGGGTCTCTGGTGCTGTAATGCAGCAGCTCTAATGCTGAGCCACCGTGCTGCCCTAAGGTGTTAATGGCACCTTAATGTATTTACTCACGAGTACACTTGATAGTTACTGTATTCCCCACACCATCACCAACTCCCACACCAAGAGCACTTACCCATCACCCACCGATCACCTCAGTGACCCCCCCCCCCAACCAAACAGCTGCACCTCAGTCTCCCCGTCCCCAACTTCAGTCCCTGGACTAAACCACAGCCTAGGACTCTCCTGCCATCCCTCGCTCTGCACCAGTGCATTGCACAGAGGTCTATCTCCAAGCGGCAGACACACAAACTGGAGCACTGTTGGACAACCACTGGGCTCCACCAGCTTGCTCAGCGATTACGCAAGCAGTTTGCATGCCATGCAGTCAAATCAAACGAAGCCGCACAAAGGAACAACAGGTAGTGCAACGCGAAGAATACCAGGGTGCAGAATATACCATTACATCATGGAAGCAAAATATTTACAGGGAAAAGGTCCAAGGTCCACATTGAGGTAGGGTGGAAGATCGGGACAACTCCCTAACTTATAATTGGTCGCCCAATTATAGGAAGGATGTCAACAAAATAGAGAGGGTACAGAGGAGATTTACTAGAATTTTGCCTGGGTTTCAACAGCTAAGTTACAGAGATAGGTTGAATAAGTTAGGTCTTTATTCTCTGGAGTGCAGAAGGTTAAGGGGGGACTTGATAGAGGTCTTTAAAATAATGAGAGGGATAGACAGAGTTGATGTGGACAAGCTTTTCCCTTTGAGAATAGGGAAGATTCAAACAAGAGGACATGACTTTAGAATTAAGGGACAGAAGTTTAGGGGTAACATGAGGGGGAACTTCTTTACTCAGAGAGTGGTAGCGGTGTGGAATGAGCTTCCAGTGGAAGTGGTGGCGGCAGGTTCGTTGGTATCATTTAAAAATAAATTGGATAGGCATATGGATGAGAAGGGTATGGAGGGTTATGGTATGAGTGCAGGCAGGTGGGACTAGGGGAAAACAGTTGTTCGGCACGGACTTGAAGGGCCGAGATGGCCTGTTTCCGTGCTGTAATTGTTATATGGTTATGGGAGGGCCATTCGGTAGTCTGATCACAGTGGGGAAGAAGCTGAACGAGTATTTGTTGGTGGATCTTCATGCTAATCCAGATCTAGATCCATGTTCAGGCCCACCGCTAATTTTCCGGCACAACTTGGTTTCAGAGGCTTGCTGGATTATCCATGTTGCCAGACCAACAGACGTCATGTAATAATGAAACAACCGCACACTCCTGAGTCACTAATTGTACCCCTTCCCGTGTCTGTTAGAAACTTAAAGAAAACAAATATTAAATGTACGTTAAACGTGCTAACGCTTGACACCACAACTGTCACCAGAATCAAAGCTTCGAAGCCATAGCTAGGGTTACATGTAAGCCAAATGTGCCGCACAGTAGCGCAGCGGTAGAGTTGTTCCCTGGCAGAGCTTGCAGTGCCAGAGACCCGGGTTCGATCCCGACTACGGTGCTGTCTGCACAGAGTTTGTACATTCTCCCCGTGACCTGCGTGGGTTTTCCCCGAGATCTTCGGGTTTCCGGTGCAGGTTTGTAGGTGAAATTGCTTGGTTATAAATGTAAATTGTCCCTAGGGTGTGCAGGGTAGTGTCAGTGTGCGGGGATCGCTGGTCGGCGCAGACTCCGTGGGCTTGTTTCCGAGCTCTATCTCCAAACTAAACTACAAACAAAATAAGCTAAGACTTTCACAAACCACTATCACCAACAACGATAGATGTAAACAAATAACCCTTTCGGGACGGAGAGTCACGGCTTGAAAGAGGGGCGCCACGCACAGCGCCACCTGTGGCTGCCCATGGGGTTTCAAGTGCGCGCACGTCATTTTGTCCAGATTAAACATAGAAAACATAGAAACATAGAAAATAGGTGCAGGAGTAGGCCATTCGGCCCTTCGAGCCTGCACCGCCATTCAATGTGATCATGGCTGATCATCCAACTCAGCATCCCGTACCTGCCTTCTCTCCATACCCCCTGATCCCTTTAGCCACAAGTGCCACATCTAACGCCCTCTTAAATATAGCCAATGAACTGGCCTCAACTACCTTCTCTGGCAGAGAATTCCAGAGACTCACCACTCCCTGTGTAAAGAATGTTTTCCTCATTTCGGTCCTAAAGGAATTCCCCCTTATCCTTAGACTGTGACCCCTTGTTCTGGACTCCCCCAACATCGGGAACAATCTTCCAGCATCTAGCTTGTCCAACCCCTTCAGAATTTTGTAAGTTTCTATAAGATCCAGGATCTAAAGGAGGTGCCGGAGCAGCAGTTGTCGGCCAATCAGTGGTGGACCTGTAATGACTTCCCTCTCAGACAACGCCAACCATCTTTCTTGCCTAACAGCTTTAATGATGTGGAGAAACATCATCAGGATATTTGCTTCTCAATTGCTTAATTCAGGGACATTGAGGCGATGCAAAAGGGTTTTTTTAGGGCCAGATAACTGGGACGTAAAAATCTTTTGTGGCAGAACATGCAGAGTCCTACAGTGTGGAGGAAGGCCCCACGCCAACCAACATGCCCCATTTACACTAGTCCCCCTTGCCTGCATTTGGCCCATGTCCTTCTCAACCTGGCCTATCCATGTACCTGTCCAAATGCTTCTTAAACATTGCGATAGTACCTGCCTCAACTACCCCCTCCGGCAGCCTCGTTCCATGCAGCCACCACTCTTTGTGTAAAATAGTAACCTCTCAGGTTCCCATTAAATCTTCCCCCCTTCACCTTAAACCCGTGTCCTCTGGTTCATGATTCTGTTTCTCAGGTCAAAAGACTCGAGCTAATCCTCACATGATTTTGTACACTTCCATAAGATCAACCCGCATCCTGCTGTGTCACATAAAGTCCTAGCCTGCTCAACCTATCCCTACAGCTCAATCCCTTGAATCCTGGCAACATCCTAGTAAATCATCTCAGCATTCCTTCCGGCTCGATAACATCTTTCCAATAACATGGTGACCAAAGCTGAACCCAATATACTCACTATCATCTTATATAACTGCAACATGACCTCCCAGCAACTACTCAATACTCAATGCAGAGAAAGTTACTTTGGGGACAATTAAAATAACCACTCACTCAAATGTGTGACAGTGTGAATCACAGACATTTTCATCATTGGGTGTGGTGCTCCCTGAGAATGAGGAAAGCAGGAATATTCTACAAATCCGTCTCGTGGCATCATACACAGAGAATGGTGGAGCCATTCAACTAACCCATTGAGTATCAACCAAGTCCATTATGTAAAATAAAGGCACAAAAATGTTGGAGTAACTCAGCAGGTCGGGCAGCAGACCAAAGAGTCCTGTCCCGAAACGTCACCTATCCGTGCGTTCAGATATGCTGCCTGACTTGCTGAGTTACTCCAGCACTTTGTGCCATTGCTATGCTGAATGACACTGACTCTAAAAGGTGCACCGAACTCTGTAGTTAACATGTGTAGGAAGGGACTGCAGATGCTGGTTTAAACCGAAGACAGACACAAAATGCTGGAGTAACTCAGCGAGACAGACAAGGACTGGGTGACGTTTCGGCTCTGGACTCTTCAGTCTGCTGCCTGGCCTACTGAGTTACTCCAGCGCCTTGTGCCTTTATTCTACATAATGAACTTGGTCGGAAACGTCACCTATTCTTTCTCTCCAGAGTTGCTGCCTGTCCCCCTGAGTTACTCCAGCTTTTTGTGTCTATCTTCTATAGTTAACATTACTGGGATTCATTTTTAATTGCAGAGTTTTGCAATGGCTTGGATTTAAATTGCATCTCGTGGGGTTCAAGCTTTTGTGCTGAGATCAAGGGGGACCCAGACATCTCAGAGGTTTCATACTTTATGTATGTATGCTATATGTATGTATTTATGTATGTACTTAATCTATGAACCACTGTTGTATAACGTTACTACCTCCACCAATGTAAAGCACTTTGGTCAACGGGAGTTGTTTTTTAAATGTGCTATAGAAATAAAAGTGACTTGACTTGACTCTTTAACTGCTAACGTAGTTACTGAGCAAGTTGGTGGAGATGCATGGCTGTACAACAGTGTTCTAGTTTGTGTGTCTTCAGCTTGGAGACGACTTTGTGCACTGCGCAGGATGGCAGGAGAGTCCTCGGCTGTGGTTTAGACTAGGGCCCCAGTGATGGGGGTCGGACGGAGAATTGGGTACGGTTGTTCGGTGGTGGTGGGGGGGGGAAAGTTTGCAGTAACCACTGGGGTGATCAGTGGGTGGGTGCTGGGTGCCTGGGTGAGCACTGCATGCTTTTGGTGTGGGAGATGGTGAAGGAGTGGGGTGGGGGGAGAGAGATACAGTGACTATAGTTACTAAACAAACTGGTAGTCAGAAAGCAATGGACACTAACCAAATAAGTGAGATATGACCAATAGCATCCTAACTAAAGGGATGGTTTTAAAAGGAGGAAAGAATAATAAAGTGTGGCACAGCGGTAGAGTTGCTGCCTCACAGCCCCAGAGCCCAGGGTTCGACCCTGACTATAGGTGCTGCCTGTACGGAGTTCGTATGTTCTCCCTGTGACCTGCGTGGGTTTTCTCCGGGTGCTCCGGTTTCCTCCCGCTCCAGGTTTTAGATTAATTGGCTCTGGTAAAATCATGAATTGTCCCTAGTGTGTGTAGGATGGTGTTAGTGTGTGGGGACCGCTGGTCGGCAGGGACTCGGTGGGCCGAAGGGCCTGTCTCCTCGTTGCATCTCTAAAGAATGAAGAGCCTGCAGAGTTTGGGGCAGAAAGAATGAGATCTAGAGACTGTGGATAGAAAAGGGGGAGAGTTCAGAACAAACGATGAAAGGCTTGGAGTTCCGTGTACAATCACTTAATTCTGGAATGAAAGCCTAATCTCAGTCAAGCTTACTGATTATTTGAGCTGGATTTGAATAGTTTGAAGACCTGATGAGTCATAGAGCTGTGCAGCACGGTCTGAAGAAGGGTTCCGACTGCAAACGTCAACCATCCTTGTTCTCCAGAGTTGCTGCCTGATTTGCTGAATTACCCCGACACTGTGTGTGTATCTTCAGCACGGAAACAGGCCCTTTGACCCACGTTGTCCATGCCGACCTCATTGGCGCACTGGTTCGAATCCCATTTGCCTGCATTGGGCCCATAGCTATCTGGACCCTTCCTTTCAAAAGCCACAATCGTAATTGGAATGCGATCAGCCTCTGCAGCTTCCTCTGGCAGTTCTTTCCAGATATGGACTACTCTCCAATCGAAAAGGTTACCCCTCCCAGTTCCCTCTTACTTTAAGCCTACGCCCTCGCATTTTAGAAGCCTCTACTCCCGGGGGGAAAAAAAGACTGGGAGCGTTCACTTTATCCATACTCCTCATGATCTTGTACACCTCAATCAGACCACACCCTCAGCCTTCAATGAAATAAGTCCCAGTCTATTCAACCTCTCCCTGGCGCTACAAGTCCAAGTGGCATCCTGGTGAATGTCTTCTGCACCCTCTAAAACTTAATGGCATCCTTCCTATATCTGGATGACCAGAACTGCACATAGTCCTCCAAGTGTGGCCTCACCAACGACTCGTACAGCTGCATCACAATGTCCTGTATGTCTACGCGAGGTTACTGGGATGAGAACTATGTGTGTGGGGATCCGTGGCCAGCATGGACTCAGTGGGCCGAAGGGCCTTTTTCTGCACTTATATCTCTAAACTAAAGCGACTGCCACCAGTTTTTTGGAAAGTGACCCTGTGCAGTCTGTGAATAGTGTCGCCTAGGTGTGGTTTGTAGATGAGTCATAGAAAAGTGGCAAGTGTAAAAGACTTGAGAACTGTGGAGATGAAAAGGTGCAGTGATTGAGTGAGTCACCATTGCTAAACAGGCCTGGCGACAACGGGAATGACAAGGTGAAACCATTACACTGAGAATATGGAGAGGGAAAGGAACCTCAGTTGGAATGTCACTCATGTCATAGCAAGGACCCTCTTCACAGCAAGGACTAGGCAGCACAGTTGCTGCCTTACAGTGCCAGAGACCTGGGTTCGATCCCGACCACAGGTGCTGTCTGTATGGAGTTTGCACGTTCTCCTCGTGACCTGCGTGGGTTTTCTCAGGGACCTCCGGTTTTCTCCCACACTCCAAAGACGTCCAGGTTTGTAGGTTTATTGGCTCGGTATACCCGTAAAATTGTCTCCAGTGTGTGGGATATTGCTAGTGTACGGGGATCGCTGGTCTGCTTAGACTCGGTGGGCTGAAGGGCCTGTCTCCATGCTATATTTCTAACCCAAACTAAACAAATGAGGGTGCTCCTAATGAACTTGGATAGGTACTCGTGATTGAGATGAGAAAATGTATTTAAACAGTCTGAAGAAGAGTGAATATATATATATATATATATCAGCAGCTGTGGAAGATATGGATAGGAAACATTTAGGGTCAGGACCCTTCTTCAGACTAAAGGTTCTGAAAAGGGATCCTGACCTGAAACATCATCTATTCATGTTTTCCAGAGATGCTGCCCGAACCGCTGAGTTACCCCAGCATATTTTAAAAAAGCACAGCATCTGCAGTTCCTTGTGTCTATATGGGAGATAACATATCATAAAAATAACATTAATTAATCAACCTAATGCTAGTGCGAAAAAGCATCCAAAGTCCTTGGTGCCATTTTCACTGCCAAGTATCCTCCCTCCCTCACCTGTACCAATCGATCTCTTGCCAGGTAGACACAAAATGCTGGAGTAACTCAGCGGGCGAGGCAGCATCTATGGAGAGAAGGAATTCTGAGACCTATGGCCTCTGGTCCTAGACTCTCCCATTAGTGGAAACATCCTCTCCACGTCCACTCTATCCAGGCCTTTCACTATTTGGTGTTTCAATGTGGTCCCCCCTCATCCTTCTAAAGTCTAGTGGGCAAAGGCCCTGTCCCAACGCTCATCATACGTTAACCCAAACATTCTTGGGATCAATCGCGTAAATCTCCTTTAGACCCTCCTCAGCACCAGCACATCCTTCCTCAATATGGGGCCCAAAATTGCTCACAATACTCCAAATGCAGTCTGAGCAGCACCTTATCAAGTATCTGCATTATATCCTAAGGTAGACAAAAGTGCTGGAGAAACTCGGGGGGTGAGGCAGCATCTATGGAACGAAGGAAATAGATTATTTCCTTTGTTCCATAGATGCTGCTGCACCCGCTGAGTTCCTCCAGCATATTTGTCTACCTTCGATTTTCCAGCATCTGCAGTTCCTTCTTAAACAAAAGCATTATATTCTAGTCCTTTTATTTGGTTTAAATTAGAGATACAGTGCAGAAACAGGCCCTTCGGCCCACCGAGTCCGCGCTGACCGACGATCCCCGCACACTAACACTATCCTACACACATTAGGGACAATTTACAATTATACTGAGCCAATTCTACCTGCACACCTGTACACCAACACACCTGTATGCCACCATTCTCTGTGTGAAAAACTAGCCCCTCTGGTTCCTAGTAGATCTTTCCCCTCTCACCTTAAATCTGGGTTCTCTGGACCTCTATTCCCCCTATAATCTGCTACACCTTCATATGATCACCTCTCGAAAAATAAATGCTAGCATCGCTTTCACCTTCCTTACTACCGATTCGATTCATATCGAATCTGTATTCGTATCGTATCGGATCTGGGGTTCCTTGTACATCAGTTTATGAAAGTAAACATGCAGGTACAGCAGGCAGTGAAGAAAGCGAATGGCATGTTGGCCTTTATAACAAGAGGAATCGAATATGGGAGCAAAGAGGTCCTTCTGCAGTTGTACAGAGCCCTAGTGAGACCACACCTAGAGTATTGTGTGCAGTTTTGGTCCCCTAATTTGAGGAAGGACATTCTTGCTATTGAGGGACTGCAGCGAAGGTTTACAAGGTTAATTCCCGGGATGGCGGGACTGTCATATGCTGAGAGAATGGAGCAGCTGGGCTTGTACACTCTGGAGTTTAGAAGGATGAGAGGGGATCTCATTGAAACATATATGATTGTTAAGGGCTTGGACACGCTAGAGGCAGGAAACATGTACCAGACGTTGGGAGAGTCCAGAACCAGGGGCCACAGTTTAAGAATAAGGAGTAAGCCATTTAGAACAGAGACCAGGAAACACTTTTTCTCACAGAGAGTGGCGAGTCTGTGGAATTCTCTGCCTCAGAGGGCGGTGGAGGCTGGATCTCTGGATGCTTTCAAGAGAGAGCTAGATAGGGCTCTTAAAAGTAGCGGAGTCAGGGGATATGGGGAGAAGGCAGGAATGGGTACTGATTGGGGATGATCACATTGAATGGCGGTGCTGGCTCGAAGGGTCGAACGGCCTACTCCTGCACCTATTGTCTATTGATTCGCAAATTAACTTGTTGGGAATCCTGCACCGGCGCTCCCAAGTCCCTTTACACCTCCCTGCCGTCAAACGAGGGGTGAATGTATTGTTGGACTGTCCATTCAGAGGGAAACAGCCGCTCTGCCTGCTGCCTGATGCAGCATCCTGTTACAGCAGCCAGCTAACGTCATGCCCCTGACCCCCTCTCTGCCAGTGCGCCTGAACACGCGTGAAAAGCCACCACACTCCCCGACAGATAGTCACACCGACATGGACAAAGAGTTGCTTGAACAACACCCAACCTTGAAACATAAAGCCGTGTTGCACATGTCAGGGGGAATGGAGCACTTGTCCCACTTTCCAGCCACTTGGAAACTACATGGGGCAGTGTCGTTGACAACTCCCCCTGCATTGCCACTTTAGTGCAGGATTCAACTGGAAACGTTTCCGTTCAACTGCTATTTTATTGTCAACTACACCTGCTTGCAGTGAAATGCTTTGCGTTGCACCCAATCCAGTGAAATCAAAAGCACAGCCATGCACAGGTGAATCATAAACTTGTGCGGGAGCGCAGAGGAGGGGCAGAGAATGGAGTTACCTTGGTGTACAGCTCAGCCACTGCCATGGTCACGGGGAAAGTTGTTCCAGCAAGCGCCGGGGAGACTGGTTCATGGTCCGGGTCTAGACGCTCAAATCCACCTGCCCCGCCTTCCCAGTCCTCTCTCCCTGCCCGTTTTAGACACACGAAAAGCAATCCGGCTCAGCTTCCCCAAGTCTGAATCTCTCTCCTGTAGACACGACCTCGTGACTGAGGGAGTGCCTGTAACTAACTCCTGTAAGTGGCAGGTAGGTCGGAACAAGGCAGTGATGAAAAAAAAAACACTCGCTTAAGTTTAACCCTTCAAACTTCTGATAAGGACGCGGTGTGCAAGTGAGGCGTGAGATAAGCATTTAAAATACATATCACTCAGGATTAAATAAACTAAAGTCACACTTTCATAACTTTGCAAGATCCATGCAAGTCCCACTAAATTAGCTGTAATGCTTTAAGTAACATTACAAAGTAACATTAGTAAGTCCCCAAAAGTTTATCGAATTTGTGTGTAAAAAGTTTAGCAGAGAGAATTTTAGCAGTAACTTGCTTTGTCATCGTGCTGTTTAAATAGTTTTATTAAATCAATTTTAATAACGTCATTCCACCTTCTTAAAAAGTCCACGACGCCTGTTCCTTGTATCCCGTTGACAAAATACATCAAATCGGATAACAGTATTAACTTTCACAGCCCGCGAGTAGACCAGACACAAAATGCTGGAGTAACTCAGCGGGACAGGTAGCATCTCTGGAGAGAAGGAATGGGTCGAGACCCTTCTTCAGACCGTCTGAAACATCACCCATTCCTTCTCTCCAGAGATGCTGCCTGTCCCGCTGAGTTACTGCAGCATTTTGTGTCACCCTTCGATTTAAACCAGCATCTGCAGTTCCTTCCTACACATTGAAAATAACATCCTTGAAAAGAAAGCACGCTCTCCTTTTGAGAAAGGCAAAGTTTTCTTTCTCAAAAACATAATTTGGAAGATGTTACAGCAACATAACCGAGAGATCTTGCATCAACTTATTGCCTCTTGGCAGTGTAATAAATGAACAGCAAAGACAGACACAAAGTGCTGGAGTAACTCAGCGGGTTAGGCACCATCTCTGGAGAGAAGGATTAGGTGACCTTTCAGGACGAGACCTTTCATCAGACAGAGTCAGGGAGGGGGAAACTAGAGGAATGGGCAAAGCAGAGCCTGCATCGATGAGCTACAAAAAGTTGTGACCACTGCCCAGTCCATCACCGGTCCCGCTTTGACCTCCCCACCGTCGAAGGGATCTATCGTAGTCGCTGCCTCAAAAGGGCAGCCAACATCATCAAAGACCCACACCATCCAGGCCATACACTTATCTCACCATTGACATCTGGAAGAAGGTACAGGAGCCTGAAGACTGTGACGTCCACGTTCAAGAACAGCTTCTTCCCCACGACCATCAGGCTATTAAATACAAGGAATAATCTATGAGCTGGGTGGGGTGGGAGCTTGCATCCTTCACGTGGTCCGCTTTGTTTTGACGAATGCAATCAACCTGGCGTGCACATTCAAATAAGATCAACTAGAACAAGTTGTTCTACAACTTTAGGCTGTGCACGCCATACGCAAGAAGAAGAAGCTATGAGCTCTGAACTGCAAAAGACTATATTATTATTTGTTTATTTGCACTATATTTGTTATTTATTGAACTTTTTCTTTTTTCCCATTATATACAATGTTTACATATTCACTCTTTCTGTTGTGATGCAGCAAGTAAAGAATTTCATTGTCCCATCCGGGACATATGACAATAAAACACTCTTGACTCTTGGAAAAGTGGAGCCCACAATGGTCAATTGTTGGCTGGGGAGGTGGTGCCAACAAAGGAATACAAATGGTGAAATTAGCAAGAGGACTATAGTGGGGAAGGGACAAGAGTAATTGAAGCTAGATAAAATCAATATTCATGCCACTGGGGTGTAAATATGAGGTGCTAGTCCTCCAATTTGAATTTGGCCTCACTCTGACGGTGGAGGAGGCCCAGGACAGAAAGGTCAGTGTGGGAGTGGGAAGGGGAGTTAAAATGTTTGGCAACTGGGAGGCCAAGGCAGACTGAGCGTAGGTGTTCAGTGAAATTGTTACCTCTTCAGAGTTTCACCTTAATTGCCTTTGATCTCTCGTTTTCACACCTTACCCTTTCATATCCCTCGTTTTCCTCTCCCCCGACTCTGTGTGAAGAAGGGTCTTGACCCAAAATGTCACCCACTTCTGCTATCCAGAGATGCTGCCTGTCCTGGCGAGATACTCCAGCATTTTGTGTCGTTATTCAACACCTGCTTGCCAAAGTGTAATATAATTTAAGGATGAGGTGTGCTTGAGTTGTGTAATTGGAGCAATTATCTGATGCCTTGGAGACTCTCTTAATGCTAGAACTCTGGTGATTGGGTCCAGGTCACAAGGTCTCCATTGCAGAGGGCAGAGGTCAGGACGTGATGTTAGTCAGGGGCAGTTCACTGTCGTTGAAAAATCAAAACATTGCAGATGCTGAAAAAAATCCCAACAGAAAATGGTGGAACATCCAGTAGATCAGGCAACATCTGTGGAAGGAGAAATATAAATGATGTTTCCAGTCAGAGCCCCCTTTGTTAGAATTGTCCCATTTGCAATGAAGGGTGTGCGAGGAACTGCAGATGCTGGTTTATGCAACAACAAAAAAAGACAAAGTGCTGGAGTAACTCAGCAGGTCAGGCAGCATCTCTGGGGAACAATGATGGTTCATAAGTTGTAGCAGCAGAATTGGTCCTTTTGGCCCAACACGTCTACTCCACCATTCAAAACATGGTTGATCGATCTTTCCCTCTCAACTCCATTCTCCTGCTTTCACCCCACAACTCTTGACACCCAGGCTAATCAAAGGTGACAATAGGTGACAATTTGTGTCGGGATCCTTCTTCAGACTGACTGGTTTGGGGGAAAGCTGGAAGACTGACAGATATGGTTGGATAAAGGTCTCATACTTTTTGTCTTTTAATCTCTGGCTTTTTTAAACCATTTACCAATCGACCCCCTCCTCGCCTGTATCCACCGATCGCTCACCAGGCTTCGGCCTGCCCCCACCTCTCTCTTCACCACAATAATCAGTCTGAAGAAGGGTCATGAACCGAAACATCACCGATCCACATTCTCCAGGGATGCCGCCTGACCCGCTGAGTTACTCCAGCACTTTGTGTCTTTTGTTTGTTATAATATTAATAATAATAAATACTTTATTAATCCCCTTATTCAGGGGAAATTCAGATGTCCTTGCAGCACACTAATAAAAATACAACAAAGCATTAAAGAAGAAGTGTAACATTAAAACATAAAAACATGAAGGGTATCATGATTCTACAATGGGGTATAGGCAGATATAGATGGAGCGAATGGACAGAATACTTGCAAATGGACTTTAATGTCGGGATGTGTAAGGTCAGAGAAGTCATAAAGGCAGATTATTATGTAGATGGCGAGAGACTGTATCTGAATGAAGTGGAGGGATCTGTGCTCTGTCTAGTGCGTGAACTACAAAACCCTAGCGGGCAGGTTCAACGAGTTCAGGAAGCAAACTGCAATTTAGCCTTCATTGCAAAGGGATTGGAGCTTAAAGATAGAGGGGCTTTTTTTTTGAGATTTTACTGATTAGGAAAGGGGAGGATACTGTAAAGCCAGATGGATGGATGTAGATGGAAAAGGACAAGGGGGGGAGAGGAGAAAGTGGAAGATAAAAGGGAAATAGGGGATTCCCATAAGGGATGAGGGAATTCTTATCTGATACCTTTTTGTTTGCGTTTCACCTCTACCGTTTGTCATTCACTCCACATCTGCCACCCCTTCTGTATCCACCTATCACTTGTCCAGTGGATACAGCCCCCATAATACCCCCCCCCCCCCCCCATCTCCATCAGTCTGAAGAAAGGTCCCAACCTGGAATATCAGCCGTCCATTCCCTCCACAGATTGCTGACTGACCCGCTGAGTTCCTCCACCATTCTCTTTTTTTTTTGCTCATTAATCTTATCGAGTCCACATCACAAGATTAGAAATTGGTCAGCCAGAGCTGAACACACTTCTCGGCATCTGCGTACAATGGCGTCTTGTGCTGCTTGTGCGTGGCGGTGGAAAGATTGGTGGAAACAGGGCCATGATGTGAACGCTCTTTCCTTGACCCCTGCTAATGGATGACCCCACTCATGCATTACATTCTAACTTCAGACTCAGTATTGACTTTAAATGCCACCTGAAACTGAAGCAGCTGAAGTTCCCACAGCACATTGCCACGACCACCCTGAGGCCAGACATCCCCCTGGTCTCAGAGGCGACCAGAAACATTGTCTTGTTGGAACTGACAGTGCCATGGGAGGCCCACGAGAGGAAGGTGACCAAGTATGAAGAGCTGGTCATAGACTGCCGTAAGCAGGGCTGGAAGGCAAGATGTATGCCCATCGAGGTTGGCTGCAGAGGTTTTGCAGGGCAATCGCTCTACCAAGCCTTGAGTGCACTGGGCATCAACAGAATGGGGAGGAGAAGAGCCATCAAGAACACCACAGAGGCAGCGGAGAAGGCCTCGAGATGGCTCTGGATCAGGAGAGAAGGTCCATGGGGAAGAGCGAATGCCACCTGAACACAAGTCGTGGTCTGATCAACCACGGCTGGGTCGCCTGGGTGAGGGTGTCTGATGTTGAATGACCCGAAACACCCAATGGCCCCAGGTTACATCATGAATGATGCGTTCAGGAGCACCAAGGGATGTATTTGTATCAACCACCTAAAATGACTCAATTCTTTAGTATTGCAGCCAAGTGGTATTTTTCTGCAATGCTTGCATTCATAAATAAATTTACAAAATAGGCAGATATCAACCATAAAAAAGAAGCCGGTTCATAGTGTTGAAACTTTTATTTTTACAAGTTGGACATTAATTTCCTAAGTCAATATACATTTGCCATAGTGCACACAATTACTAATTGCTACAAACGGGAAAGACTAGTGTTTTCTGAATTTTTCTGTACATCAATATCATACTCAGTGTTTACTACCTGGTTAAACACAATCGTTTTTCAGGTCAATGTCCCTCGACAACATACTATAGCAACACATGTTTTCTTCCATGACCACTGCCGATAATTTAAATATCTCTAGCTTCTTAACACTAACCGCGAGTAATGTACGTACGTTTTATGATACAAAGAAGTAAAAAGCCATATAAAGCAGAAAACTTGAGACGATATATATGTGGGGCAAAACTAAAGTGCATAAATGATATTTCAAAGGAATATGACCTTCATGTTTTGTTCAGCAATTTAGTTACTCGTCGTATTCTAGACCAATTCTAAAGTTTAACTTTCTAAACCCAGAATTTTTCAAAATAACTTAAAATAAATGTACTGGTTTTGGAAGGAGACAGTGTTGATGATGGCAACCAGTAACTTGGACTTTACCAATTTCCCAGACAGTGTTTTTTTTTTAAACTTAAATCCGTTCTGTCTATACAGTTTCTGCTCTCTTGACAAAAAGCCACTTTGTTTTTTTAAAGATTGCCCAAAGCATATTATGCTTTTGAAAAATGTTATTTTCGGTGAATTGAGCACACATCTGTAAAGCTCTGGGGAACGTTGTCCGTAAAGACATAAAGACTGAAATGTGTACAACTGCAAAATCCACAACATGTCATGAGCAAATCAAGTATTCAGTATAGTTTCAGCCAATGTTTCAGTCTGAAGAAGGGTCTCGACCCGAAATGTCACCCATTCTTTCTCTCCAGAGATGCTGCCTGTCCCGCTGAGTTACCCCAGCGTTTGGTGTCTATCTTTAATGTATAGTTTGATTTGTTTTCAATAATCTTTGTGGATGAAATAAAGGACTCTGTAGATGTATACAGAGTATTATATTAACTGTGGGACTTTGAAATACCATACACCTTTCAGTTAAATATTAGGTATTCTACCAGGCACAAATCTATCGGCACAAATAATACACCACAGAGACATGTAAACCATTGTCCTGAAACCAGATTTCTGAAAATTGGCTGGTTGGTTCATGAATTAAATAACTTAAAATATGTAAACAATGTAGGGTAGAACAAGTGTATACATTTTGGCCACCGGGAAGTGACATTTTAAATCAAATTTATAATTCAGAGTACCTATTGTCCTTTAAAGTAAGATTCTATAGATCAACATCCGAAGCCATTGGGGCACTGGAATGAAAGCTGTCTAGTGAGATTGATGCCTGCATCTTAACTACTGCAACCTGCATGTAACTTGACTCGAAAGTCACTAAATACTGAGAAATGCTGAAAATACTGGAGAGAGAAAGAAAAATGCTACTACTCAGCTTGTACAATTGTCATCTTTAACCCTAATATACACAGTAACAAACAAATGAAAGAGCGAGTCCTGTATTGTGAAGTCTCCACAGATTCCAACAGGGGAGTATTTAAAAGGCCAAACGATATTGTGCCAAATACTGCAACAACAAAAAATGGTTTTGTTCAACTGGCTATATTTTTAATCTGTTGTCAAATATCCATCTGAGAATTTGATTACTTTGGAGCGCTTTTGTGCTTTGTCAGAATTGGACCTTAAAATGTTAACTACACGTACCTGCATGAATCAGTTTAAACCGGGCTTGATAAAGGCATAATGGAGACGTGATATTTTTTAGTGACATCTTGACGTTACACTGTCTGCTGTCAAGTGAGTGCAGCTCAACCTATTAAAGGGACACTGGACAGATTACCATCATAATTGGCTATGTGAACACCAACAATGTAATCTCTAGATTATATTCTAACAGAGCTTTGTATTCTACATCATTTGTATATAGACCTTACATAAGAATTATTAGACAAAATGATGCTATATCAGGCAGTTGTATTCCCCTTAGTTAGATATCTAACAGGTACGATATGACAAACCCTAGTTTACAGTTGCTAACTTTGAAGTATATTCACTGAAACTGCACAAGAGCAGTCATCACTGGATATTTACTGGAGTTGCATGAAAGTGTTGGGCATTTATTTTCAATGTACATTCCTTGTTAACAGATGCTTCAACACTGCTCTAGCAGTGTGTGTAACGGATGGATGCGATCGCTAGTTTGCAGAACCTCTCCTCACACACGTAACAGGAAACCAAGGTTCATGCTGCCTGGAATCTGAATGCTTTCAAGTGCTAAAGAAGATGGATTGAACGGGAACGTGACGGGGAATATGTGTTTTGCATCCATTAGCAACTGCGGAGAGTCTTTACGATTTTGTAAACGCACCTAGAGAGAGGGGATAAAAAAAAAATTAATGGATTATTATTGTCGGAGTCTGAACGCAATCGGAGTTTACAAATATTCCCCATAGGTTTCAGATCTCTGTACGGTTTAAAAAAAAAATCCCATTTCAGACATTGAAAGAAAGGTAAATAGAGTTGCTGTCTTACAGAGCCAAAGACCCGGGTTCGATCCTGACTATGGGTGCTGTCTTGTACGGAGTTTGTACAGTGTCCCTGTGACCGCGTGGGTTTTCTCCGGGTGCTCCGGTTTCCTCCCACATTCCAAAGACGTTCAGGTTTATAGGTTAATTGGCTTCTGTAAATTACCCTTAGTGTGTAGGGTGGAATAGTATGCATTAACTGGCATCGACCCGGTGAGGAAGGGCCTATTTCCAAGCTGTACCCCTAAAAACTAAACTAATCTATAAATTCTGATGATTATGAAAAACATCCCAAAATACATACTCTTTAATTTCTAGTCAGGAAGGAACATGCAATATTACATTTCTCTACATATTTTCATGAGAGATTTTCCTGATAGTTTACCAAAGGAAATAATATGTTAGAATAACTGATTACTACCCATTTGCTTTGAAGGAACGTATCGATGACAGTCGGCATAAATTTGGGTCCAATTTTGCATGACGTCTAAATTTGACTGCATTTTGAATTTTAAATTCCATCGTTAATCAGCATGTGGCTCAATGATCAGACGGTGTTTTACTTTTTCAGGTCACATGTATGTTAACAAATTCACGATAAAGTGTCACAACTGTCGATAAGATATAACTCAACTATCAGTGGTGGTCCCATTGATAAAATGGACAAGGTGGGTCAAGGGACCTGTTTCCATGCTGTACAGCTCGATGGCTTGAATATACTGCAACACTTTCCCAATGAAGTAAACTGGCACATATAGTAGAGCTGCTGCCTCAACGTGCCAGAGACCCAGGTTTGGTCCTGACATCGGGTTCTGTCTGCGTGGTGTTTGCACATTCTCCGTGACCTCGTGGGTTTCCTCCGGGTGCTCCGGTTTCCTCCCACATCTCAAAGACATGCAGGTTTTGTAGGTTCAATTGGCCCACGTGTGCAGGGAGTTGGATGAGAAAGTGGGATGACATAGAACTAGTGTGAATGGGTGATGGATGGTCAGCATGGACTCAGCGGGCCAAAGGGCCCGTTTCCATGCTGCATCTTTCAATCGAGTCAATTCAATAAACCTTAAAGATGAAATGTTCCTATTAATCATGCCAACAACCCTTTTGTAGCGTTTTCAAAGTCAAAATTGTTGATAGTACATGGACCCTTAATATAGTGAAGAATGAATCAGCCCCAATGATTGCCACCCATCCACCCTAACTCTTTGCTCCCTCCACCCCTGGTGCCATGGAGCCGTTCGTTGTGTGTGTCTATTGACAATGTGTACTGGGCCATGCCAGCATTACCTTCCAAACCAGTAGAATACAACATACAGGGTCCCCTCCAAAACAAATACCATCCCGACTAAGGTGTTTAGTTTAGTTTAGAGATACAGTGCGGAAATAGACCCTTCGGCCCACGCTGACCAGCGATCCCCGCACACTAACACTACTACACACACTAGGGACAATTTACAATTATACCGAAGCCAATTAACCTGTTGCTCTTGTGATGCCCTTCCTTCAGCGTCGTAGAGTCTAAATGCTTGAACTCCTCACCCAATATCACCATGGAAGTACATTCACCCGAGGAACTCAGAGGTTGGCACAGTGGCGCAGCGGTAGAGCTACTGCCGTACAGCACCAGAGACCCGGGTTCGATCCTGACTATGGGTGCTGCCTGTACAGAGTTTGTACGTTCTCCCCATGACTTGCGCGGGTTTTCTCCGAGATCTTCAGTTTCCGCGCACACTCCAAAAACGTGCAGGTTTGTAGGTTAATTGGCATAGTATTAATGTAAGATTGTCCCCAGTGTGTGTAGGATCGTGTTAGTGTGCGGGGTGGCTGGTCGGTGCGGACTCAGTGGGCCGAAGGGCCCATTTCTGCGCTACATCTCGAAACTGAACTAAGCTCCTGCGGTTTGAGATGGGAACTCATCGCCACCTCCTGCGGGGCAATTAGGGGATCACAGTAGCACGGTCTTTGTCAATGGGAGCCACATCTCAACACAAATAAAATAACCAACACACCAAACTGGTACGAGAGTGAAAGACTTACCTGAATAGTGCGTATGAATGAGGCAGTTACACGTTCTTCAAATTCATTAACGGGAGTGTATAAATTTAAGACTTTAACAATCTGGCAAAGAAACAAAAAAAATGCAGTTACCATGACATGGGTTTACCATATGGAGAAAAACCTGTTCATTTGATTACCTTTTGGAATCCAACTCTTCCTGATAAAATCATTCATGACATCCTCACTTAATGCATTTCTATTATTATGCCATGCCCAATATCAAAAGATTCACATGAGCTGCTGCCAATATGTTGGAAAATCAATATTGAACTAATACATCTTAAAGCTCGAAGCACTCGACCCCCACACAGAATTGATTATTTTTGGAATAACAGGAGCCTGCGATGAGCTATCAATATTTCAAAGACAATAGTTCCTTAATTATGGCCTGATAATGGCAAAAAAGGTTATACTTAAATTTTGGAAAAATGCTTCTACCCCAACTCTGAAAATGTGGATTATAAGCATGTCTGAGATGCTACATCTTGAAGATGTGAGACTCGTCTTAGCAGGAAAATCAGAGCAATTTCTAAAGGCATGGTCTCCTTTTATTGACTCATTATAAGTATAGTATGGTGCAACGCAATTCTGGAATTAAACCGATTCACGACAGGGTGATGGGCGTGGTGGGAAATGAAGCAGGTAGATCACCACGCAATGTTCCCTTTGTTTCTTTTCTTATTTTTATTTTCTTTCCTTCACTATTTCTTTCATTCTCTCCTTTCTCGCTCTTTCTCTATTTATTTTTTGTTAAATTTAAAATGGAAGATGTACAATAAATGTATTTTGTCATATGCCGCGGTTTATATTACTGTACACTGCTTCAAATAAAAATATTCATAAAACATTAAAAAAAAAAAAATCTTGAAGCACTCAGCTGCACAGAAGCCTTTGGCCTGAACTCGCTGCAGTTCAGAAGGATGAGTGGGGATCTCATTGAGACCCACCGAATAATGAAAGCCCTGGACAGAGTGGATGTGGAGAGGGTGTTTCCAGTAGTGGGAGAGTTTGGGACCAGAGGGCACAGCCTCAGAATACAAGGATGCACCTTTAGACTCGGGATGAGGAGGAATATCTTTAGCCAGAGGGTGGTGAATCTATGGGATGCGTTGCCAAAGAAGGCTGCGGAGGCCAAGGCATTGGGTGTTCTTAAACCGCAGATTGATAGGTTCTTAACTAGCACGGGTGTCAAAGGTTACGGGGAGAAGGCAAGAGAATGGAGTTGGCAGGGGAAAATAGATCAGCCATGATTAAATGGGGGAGTAGATCAGAAGGGCCGAATGGCCTAATTCTGCCCCTATGTCTAATGGTAGAAAGAAAAGTTAATGTTTTAGATCTAATATGCTTCAACAGGACCTGGAAATGACACATTAATGGGTTCTTTCTCCACGGATGCTGCCTGACCCGCTGAGCACCCGCTGTTTTGTTTCACAATTCTGACATCTGCATTGTTTGGCTGCAGTTGGGAAGACAATGTGAACTCACTCCCCATCCATAATCCTCCCTTGAGCTGAATGAAGGAGGTTTGGGGTCAGAGAGACCAATTATCTAATGGAATGACTCCACCCACAGCCCAAGTACACAGAGGGTGGTGGGTGCTGGAACGTGCTGCCAGTGGTGGTGGTTGTGGAGGCAGATAACACAGTGACGCTTAATAGACCTTTGGAGAGACACTTGGACATGCAGAGAATGGAGGGATAGTGATCACGTGCAAGCAGAGGACATCAGTTTAACACGGCATCATGTTCGGCACGGACATTGTGGGCCGAAGGGCCTGTTCCTGTGCTGTTCGACCAAAGATAGACACAAAGTGCTGGAATAACTCAGTGGGTCAAACAGCATCTGTGGAGAAAAAGGGTGGGTGATGTCACGGGTTGGGACCTTTCTTCAGACTGCAGTGAAGAAGCAGGTGCAAGTGACCTGATACGCCAACCATGCATTTTTGCCAGTGATGCTGCTTGACCCGCTGAGTTACTCCAGCAGTCTGTGTATCTTTGGTATAAATCAGCATTTGCAGTTCCTTGTGTCTATACACTGCACTGTTCCACGTTCTATCCAGCTGTGCTCTTCAGTGTTACATAAGGTCGTATGTGATAGGAGCAGAACTAGGCCGTTCGGCCCATCGCGTCTACTCCGCCATTCAATCATGGCTGATCTATCTCTCCCTCCTAACCGCATCGTCCTGCCTTCTCCCCACAACCCCTGACACCCCTATTAATTAAGAATCCATCTATCCCTGTCTTAAAATTATACATTGAAATATTCATCTATTTCCCACAAAAGATCTTTGCTGGCTGGAAGCAGAAGGCAAGATGATGTCCTGAACGTGCTGGACTGAAGATCACCCCACCAGCTCAGTCACTACATTCACAGAAACTCCCTTTTGCTAAATATTAATATTTGTCTTAAACTGTGGAAGAGGGGCACTGCCAACACATCTGTACGCTGGTGAACATGTGCACCAGATCCACCTGAGTCTGAAGAAGGGTCTCGACCTGAAACGTCACCCATTCCTTCTCTCCAGAGATGCTGCCTGTCCCGCTGAGTTACTCCAGTATTTGTGTCTATCTTCAGATCCATCTGACATTATAAATAGATCATAGACTGCAGTCACGAGTGTGTACTGAACTGGAAAACATGGCCTTTTAGATGATTTGATTTATTAGTGTTCAGAACCTAATCAGTTGCTGGGCCCTCATCTCAAACACTGATCTGAATTTGGAAAGCAGAAGGGAGTCTGTGATGGATTTAATGCCCTTGTGTTACAGAAAACACAGTGAGCTTTCACAGATATCCACTGGCAAGAGACCCAGTGAGCAGACTGACTGGGTGCCTCACGGCCTGGTTCAGTATTTCGAACGCCCAGGAATGAAGTTGGTAACCACTGCTTGCTTCATCACAGGTACTGACCTCTCTACCATTGAATGGAGGTGTTGCATCAAAACGGCAGCCAGGATCATCAAAGACCCACACCACACCTTGGCCACGCTCTCATCTAGCTGCTACCACCGGGAGGAAGGTACAGGAGCTTGAAAACCGTGACTACCAGCTTCAAGAGCAGCTTCTTCCCGGCAACCATCAGGCTCTTGAACACTGCACTACACTAAGCTTAGCAACTATGATCTTATGTGGACTCTAGCTGCACTACGGACTTCGTCTGTTTAACATCTTTATTCATAAGTTGTAGGAGCAGAATTAAGTCATTCAGCCCATATGGATAGGACAGGTTTTGGAGGGATACGGATCAGACGCAGGCAGGTGGGACTAGTGTAGCTGGGACATGTTGGCCGATGTGGACAAGTTAGGCCGAAGGGCCTGTTTCCACACTGTATCACTAAATCTATTCTGCCATTCAATCATGGCTGATCTATCTCTCCCGCTAAACCCCATTCTCCTGCCTTCTCCCCATATCTCCTGAACCGTTGTACTAATCAATAATCTATCAATCTCCACCATTGACTTGGTTTCCACAGCCTTCTGAAGCAATGAATTCCACAGATTCACCACCCACTGACTAAAAAAATTCCTCCTCATCTGCTTTCTGAAGGTTCGTCCTTTTATTCTGAGGCTATGGCCTCTGGTCCAAGACTCTCCAACCAGTGGAAGCATCCTCTCCACACCCACTCTATCCAGGGCTTTCACTATTCAGTAAGTTTAAGACAGGTCCCCCCCTCATCATTCTAAACTCCAGCGAGTAGAGGCCCAGTGCCCTCAAACATTCATCATATGTTAACCCAATCATTCTTGGGATCATTCTCATAAACCTCATCTGGACCCTCTCTAAAGCCAGTACACCCTTCCTCACAGATGGGGCCCAAAACTGCTCAGGATACTCTAAATAAATTTCCCCCTGAACTGAATGAAGGGGTTCTGGGGTCAGAGGGACCAGTCCGGGTAAGGATAACAAATGAAGGAAGGAACTGCAGATGCTGGTTTACACTGAAGATAGACACGGGGTGGAAGATTGCAACCTTCACGTGGTCCGCCCTGTTTCGACTAATGCAATCAACTCGACGTGCACAGACAGAAGATCAAATAGAACAAGTTGTCCAACAACTTTAAGCTGTGCACGCCACACGAAAGAAGAAGAGGATAGACACAAAATGCTGGAGTAACTCAGCGGGCCAGGCAGCATCTCTGGAGAGAAGGAATGGGTGACGTCTCAGGTCGAGTCTGAAGAAGGGTCTCGACTTGAAACATCACCCATTCCTTCTCTCCAGAGATGCTGCCTGTGGCGCTGACTTACTCCAGCATTTTGTGTCCTGATCTGTGTGTGGCTTACCTGGGCAGTAGTGATAGCGTTGCACATTGAACAGATGGCTTCTGCATCTTCATCCGTCTTCTTCTTCACCTGCAGCAGCTGGGCGGCCTGGATTAAAGGCTCCAGAGTTTCCTTGGCACCACTGGTCTGCAGGTTCTTGTCCCTCAGCCACTCCTCCAGTTGGCTCACGTTGTACCTGGACAACCAGGAAAAACAGGTCAGGTTGGTCGCCATGGCAAGGTAGCAATTTTGAGACAAAATTAGTTAGTTATTAAGACACGCCACAAAACTGCAAAACTGATTTATGGTAAACTCAAACCTTCAGACTGGAGCTAATTCAGAAATCTTCTGTGGTTAGTTAAGAGAGTGAAAGAGGTTGCAGTTCAATTTCAGTTTAGTTTATTATCACATGGACCGAGGTACCACAAAAAGCTTTTGTTGTGCGCTAACCAGACAGCACGACAATACATGATTACAATCGTATCATTTACAGTGTATAGATACATGATATGGGAATAAGGTTTAGTGCAAGGTAAAAGCTATCACGAACAATGGTGGTTTGTTCAAGATGATACAGGTGTACAAGATGTTGGTGAGCCTGCACTCGGAGTATTGTGCTCAGTTTTGGTCTCCGAGCTGCAGGAAAGATTCCATTAAGTTGGAAAGAGGGCAGAGAAGATTTACAAGGATGTTGCCTGGACTCGAAGGCCTGAGCTACAGGGAGGGCTGGGCAGGCTAGGACTTTAGTCCTTGGAGAACAGGTGTCAAGGGTTATTGGGGAGAAGGCAGAATGGGGTTGTGAGGGAAAGATACATCAGCCACGTTTGAGTGGTGGAGTAGACATGATGGGCCAAATGGCCTAATTCTGCTTCTGGAACTTTGAGCGTATAAAGAACGATGGGATTGGGAAATAGCAGCTGAGAAAGTATCTTGATTAGTTGGTCAGGTGGGCCCAGAAATGGCTAATGGAGTGTAATTTAGATAAGTGCGAGTTGATACATTTTGGGAAGTCAAACCAGGGTAGGACGTTCACTGTGACTGGTAGAGCCCTGGGTAGTGGTGTAGAACTGAGCGATCTAGCAGTGCAAGTACATAGTTCCCTAAAGTTTGTGCGTAGATAGATATTGCAGTAAAGAAGACTTTTGGGCTGCTGGCCTTCAGAGCATTGAGAACAGAAATTGGTTCTGTCTACTGCTTAGTTAGCCTTTAAGACATTACAGGCAAGTTAGCAATTTTGAGACAAAATTAGTTTTCCATTAAGAAATGTCACAAAACTGCAAAACAGCTGACGGAACTGTGAATTTTCAGACTGGAACTAGCTTAGAAATCTTTTGTGGGATGTTATACGAGGGGAAGAGAGATGGGGTTGGGAGGTAAAAGTCTTCAAGATGTTGGCGAGTCTGCACTCGGAGTATTGTGCTCAGTTTTGGTCTCCATACTGTAGGAAAGATGCCATTAAGCTGGAAAGAGAGCAGAGAAGATTTATGAGGATGTTGCCAGGACTCAAAGATGTGAGCTATAGGGAGAGGTTGGGCAGGCTAGGACTTTATTCCTTGGAGAATAGGACTCTGAGGGATGATCGTATAGAGGTGTACAAAATCACGAGGGGAATAGATAGCGTGAATAGAAAAGGGGAATCAAGAATTAAGGATTTGGGTATAAGGTAAGATTTAAAAGGAACCCGAGGGGAAACCTTTTTTTTATATATACAGAGGGCGGTGGGTCTATGGAACGAGCTACCAGTGGAGTTGGTTGAGGCAGGCACTGTCACAATATTTAAAATACATTTGGACCGTATATAGATAGGGAAGGTTTAGAGGGTAGACAAAAATGCTGGAGAAAATCAGCGGGTGAGGCAGCATCTATGGAGTGAAGGGATAGGTGACGTTTCGGGTCGAGACCCTTCTTTAGACTGATGTGGGGGTAGGGTTGGGGGGGGGGGAGGAAAGGAAGAGGCGGAGACAGTGGGCTGTGGGAGAGCTGGGAGGGGAAGGATGGAGAAAGCAGGGACTACCTGCAATTGGAGGTCAATGTTCATACCACTAGGGTGTAAACTACCCAAGCGAAATATGAGGTGCTGCTCCTCCAATTTGCAGTGGGCCTCACTCTGGCCATGGAGGAGGTCCAGAGCAGAAAGGTTAGATTTGGAATGGGAGGGGGAGTTGAAGTGTTGAACACTTCAACTCTTAAGTTCTTAACCAATGGTTTAGAGAGATATGGGCCAAATACTGGGATGACTAGATTGGGTATCTTGGTTGGCATGGACAAGTGGGGCCAAATGGCCTGTTTCCGTGCTATATGACTCTAATGACTCACCTGATTTGCATTCCTTTGCTCCAGGAACACATATCCTTGCGGAGCAGCAGGTTATTCAGGGTGACCGAGCCAATTATGTAGAACATTTGCTTCACGATTTGCTTGATGAGTTCAGGGTCCATGCCATGCTGACACATGATTGAATGGAAGTTATTGAGCTGACGAACTATGGAGTCCAGAGTGTACGTCCCTTCATCTGCAACACTAGAGGTCCTCTTTCGCAGACCTGTGGGTTTCAGTCCCGACACTCCCTGGATAGTCTCGTGTTCCAACATACCTGAAACTATTTGTGACACGAGACTGTTAGTAACGAGGCTTTTCATTCCAATTTTCCCCTTTGCAGAGAAATAATGAAGGTTGATGGTACAAACAACGGCGCAGTCGTTAAAGCTGCCGCCGCACAGCGCTATAGAGTCCCAGGTTTGATCCTGACTTCGGGTGCTGTTTGTGTGGAGTTAGCACGTTCTGCCTGTGATTGATCGCATGGGTTTTTTCCGGGTGCTCCGGTTTCCTTCCACGTCCCAAAGACGCGCGGGTTTGTATGTTAATTGGGCCTAGTGTGTCGGGAGTGGACAAGAAAGTGGAATAATATAGATCTAGTGTGAACGGGTGATCGATGGTCAGTGTGGACTCGGTGGGCCAAATGACCTGTTTGCACACCTTCCTTGACAGTTGCCCTGCTTAAAATGAAATAACTTAAATGTGTCCTTGTCCATTCAGTTTCACCCTGTACACTCACACTATCATACACACAACGGACAATTTAAAATGTTACCAAAGCCAATTAACTTACAAAGGCTGTATCTCTTCGGAGTGTGGGAGGGGGAACTGGAACACCTGGAGAAAACTCATGCGGTCACAGTGAGAACGTACAAACTCAGTACAGACAGCACCCATGGGCAGGATCGAACCCGGGTCTCTGGCGCTGAGAAGCAGCAACTCTACCGCTGCGCCACCGTGCCGCTAAACACTGGTAAGAATATTCGTACTCAAAACTAATTTTCACTTTCTTGTCTCTAAACTTCATCGACTCACCGATCATTGGCTGTAGAGCGTTCTCCAGCACCTTGGTAAGCTGCTGGTAGATCTGAATTGCGAGATCACTTATGACCTGCCGGTATTCGGCAAGGTCAAAATTCCTCAAGCAATGGTCGTTCTGCCGTGGAGTATTGTGCTTCATGAAAGCCTAAATATTATGGAAATTACACCGTTGTTAGTTCAATTCTCATGACCACAGATTCTGCCTTGCATTGACAATAGATTCTTCACCACATTATTCAACTCACCCAGAGAAAAGAAAACCATGCCACACACTTTAAACATTGGCATTGAAGTTATCCATCAATAAAAGGAAAATAATATATATATTTTAACATGAACGCTATGTTAAAAGGCATTTGGATCTGGTGTCCATTGATAGCTCCATTTTTAATTCATCTGTGTAAAATACCACACGTTACATTGTAGAAGGCGGAGGATCCCTTGGGAGACTGAGTCTGGAATATTGTGTGCAGTTTTGGTCTCCTAGTTTGAGGAAGGACATTCTTGCTAATGAGGGAGTGCAACTTAGGTTCATCAGGTTAATTCCTGGGATGGCGAAACTGACATACGATGAAAGAACGGATCGACTGGGCTTGTATTCACAGGAATTCGGAAGGATGAGAGGGAATCTTATAGAAACATATACAATTCTTAAGGGATTGGACAGGCTAAATGCAGGTAAATTGCTCCCGATTTTGGGGGAGTCCAGAACCAGGGGTCACAGTTTAAGAATAAGGGGTAGGCCATTTAGTTCTGAAATGACTAAAAACTTTTGAGAATCTTTGGAATTCTCTGCCACAGAAGGCAGTGGAGGCCAATTCACTGGATGTACTCAAGAGAGAGTTAGATATAGCTCTTAGGGCTAACAGAATCAAGGGATACGGGGAGAAAGCAGGAACCGGGTACTGATTCTGGATGATCGGCCATGATCATATTGAATGGTGGTGCTGGCTCGAAGGGCCGAATGGCCTATTGCTGCACCTATTTTCTATGTTTTTCTAGGATTAACTCTTTATTCACATTAACCGGTTGCTGTCAACAGGATAAAGTGAATAATCGAGTAATGTAATGGATCTTCTAACTTCTACAATCTGGGGACATCCAAATTTATCCACTAAATGATTCGACAGTTCACAGGTAACTAAAATGTGTGCTCATTAATACCCATGGCTGCGTATCATCCATCTTCTGATCAAACATTAAATCCCAACAGTTTGTCAGGAATTAAGAACACGGTATGAAATCTTACACCAGCTTTTGAAATGAAGAACTGCAGTTGCTGGATAATACACAAAGGACACAAAGTGATGGAGTCAGCAGATCAAGCAGCATCCATGGAGGACATGGAGAGGTGACGTTTCAGGTTGGGACCCATCTTCAGACTAATTTATCTTATATCGTCTGAAGAAGTGTCTCGACCCGAAACGCCACCCATTCCTTCACACCAGAGATGCTGCCTGTCCCGCTGAGTTACTCCAGCATCTTGTGTCCATCTTCTAATATTACTCATACTTATTTTAAGCAAGATGATTCAACGGCAGTCAGAGCATTTAAGTAAATCCTGAGTCATTGTGTGTTTATTAGATACATTTCCACAACTTGATCGTACAAATCGCAACGTACCTCTTCACCACTATATTGCTTCAGGCAGTGCAAGAAACGAGACGTGTTGGACAACCAGAATGACACAATTTCAAAATCATCACTTCGTTTCTGCAATGAAAGGCGAGGAAAAAAAAATGAGATCATCAGGAAAACATATTAAAGTCAGCGTGAGGTTTTTTTTCTTGTGAAAATACCTTTCACGAAAGATGCTCTCGCTCTAACAACTGTTCGGTTTACTCATTCAACGTGTGTCAAGAGGGTCAAAGGCCAAGAGTGCTTCATTATCAAATGAACTAACAACAGAATTAAGCAAGCTAATAAGGCCCGGAAAGGCAAATAAAAAGCACAAATTAGTAAAATAACCAAAAACATTTAATGTTAATGTTCATAATACTAATGCAAAAAAACCCAAATCCTTTGTGCAACTACAGATAGTCCTCAGAAGATCATAGTTGTTGAGGTTAGTGTTGTACAGTTGTTAATAGTTGACTATTGCTGGGAAGAAGCTGTTCTTGAACCTGGTTTTCATGCAGCCCTGAAGGGTCTCGACCCGAAACGTCGCCTATCTCCTTCGCTCCTTAGACGCTGCTGCACCCGATGAGTTTCTCCAGCTTTTTGTGCAGCCCTGAACTACGTCATTGGAGATACTCAGACTATCTTGGATGGGACTTTACTGGCTTTCTCTTACAACAAACATCATTCTCGTTATTCCCTTTATCGTGTATCCGTACACTGTGGACGGCTCGATTGTAATCATGTTTTTCGTGACAATAAACTAAACTCAAACGCAAATGTTTTTCCAACTACAAGCTGCATTGTCTTGCATTCATCCCTTCATGAAGTGTTATTTATCTTGGGTTTAAAATAAAGTCAATAACCTTTGCTCACATTTGTTGAACAAACTCTAACCCTGATCCCACTGAATCCAACAAATGAGACAAATGCAAAGTCCGACACACACACACATTTTTCAATCTGGGCCACCTGTTGGACAAACATGACATCCCGCAAGTTTCATGTTAC
Source organism: Raja brachyura (assembly GCA_963514005.1). Next base: position 6,976,426 of record OY740814.1, on the reverse strand, counting down.
ACATCGATTATTCACCATTTACCTCTCGCTCTGGTGCATCATTGCTTGAAAGGATCTTACAAACGTTAGCTTGCTCAACAGATAGACAGCAGATCACCAAACCCTGACCTCGGCTGCTGCCTGTGTGGAGTTCACGCGTTCTCCCCGCGACTGCGTGCGTTTCCTCTGGGTGTCATAGAGACAGGATCATACAGCACAGAAACAGGGCCTTCGGCCCAACTTGCCCTCGCCGACCAACATGTCCCATCTACACTAGTCCCACCTGCCTGCATTTGGCCCATATCCTTCTAATCCAGTCCTATCCATGTACCTGTCCAAATGTATTTTAAATGACGTGATAGTATCTGCCTCAACTACCTCCTCTGGAGTCCATTCTACATACCCACCACCCTTTGTGCGAAAACGTTCCACCTCAGGTTCCTATTACATCTTTCCCCCCCTCACATTAAAGCTATGTCAAATGGTTCTTAGTTTCCATACTCTGGGTAAAAGACTGTGTATTTACCCTATCTATTCCTCTCATGATCTATATACCTCTATAAGATCACCCCTCATCCTCTTCCGCTCCAAGGGATAAAGTTCTAACCCGCTCAACGTCTCCATATAGCTCAGGCCCTCGAGTCCTGACAACATCCTCATGAATCCTCTCTGCACCCTTTCCAGCTTAGAGGGTGGTCCAGTTTCCCCCCACATCAAAAGATGCGCAGGTTTGTAGGTTAATTGGCCTCTGAAAATTGAACAGCATAGAACTAGTGTGAACAGGTGATTAATGGCTGGCATGGAATCGATGGGCCGAAGGGCTTCTTCAGTGTTGTATCTCTCAGAGTTTTCGTTTTCAGTTTTAGAGATACAGCGTGGAAACAGGCCCTTTGGCCCACCGAATCCATGCCCACCAGCGGTCCTCATATACTGGTTCTATCCTACACATTGGGGCCAATTAATCTACAAAGCTGCATGTCGTTGGAATATGGGAGGAAACCGGAGCACCCGGGGAAAACCCACACGGTCACGGGGAGAACGTACAAACTCCGTGCAGACTAACACCTGTAGTCAAGATCGAACCCGCTGTGAAGCAGCAACTCTTCCGTTACGCCATTGTGCCGCCCTTAAAAAAAACAGATCAGTCCCCATCCTTGCAAGAAGTCACCCTCTCTGAATCCGAGAGATTTATCAATAGGTTAAGTAGACCATTGAACCAATTTAGGTCAATGTGTAAATGTTCTTGTCAGGAGCCGTCATACCTTGAGGATCTTCTTGATGCCATTGATGGTTGACGTCAGCAAAGAGCGCACTCTTTGATCGTCGTTGATGTAGTCAGCGTGGCGTACGCACATAAACAAGATGTAAGCCGGCAGTCCAGGGATCAAGTTGACAGCCACGCCACGAGGCTTCAGTTCTGAGGTTTGAGGGGAGTACATATTAATTTCAGAAAGGTGGTATAAATATTTCCACAAGCCTATTTGGAGCATTTGTGGCGTTCTGGTCGCACCATTCCAGGAAGGATAGTAGGCGTTGTTTTAGTTTAGTTTGAGACACAGTGCAGATGCTGTCTGACCCACTAAGTTCCTCCAGCTTCCAGATATGTTCCTTCCTCTGGCTTCACAATTTCCATCTCTCCTATCCTTACTCACAACTTTGTGTCTTTTCATCTCTAGCTTTTGTCCAACCATCTGCCTATCAAACTCCCCCCCCCCCCCCCCCCCCGTATCCAGCTAGCACTCTTCCATTTGAGAAAGAACTGCAGATGCTGGTAAAATCGAAGGTAGACAAAAAATGCTGGAGAAACTCAGCAGGTGTGGCAGCATCTATGGAGAGAAGGAATAGGCGGTGTTTCGGGTCAAGACTTCTTCAGACTGATGTGGGGGGGGGTGGGTCGACCCTAAAAACGTCGCCTATTCCTTCTCTTCATAGATGCTGCCTCACCCCGCTGAGTTTCTCCAGCATTTTCTATCACTCTCCCGACTTTGTCCTGCTCACACCTCACTCCCAGCTTTCTTTTCCCCCAAATCCCCCCCCCCCCCCTCACCTCACCACAATCAGTCCTGACCCGATACCTCACCTATCCATGTTCTCCAGTCCTGGTGTCTGACCCGCTGAGTTATTCCAGTGCCTTGTGTCTTCTTTTCCAGTGTAGATCTGGGTCAGTGATACCCAACCGTTTGGGCTCTCAAGGGTCATAGAATCAGAGAGGTCCAGTCTGGAAAGAGGCCTTTCTGCCCATCACAGATGTGCTGACTATCAACCATCTATTTACACTAATCTCCTGTTTTATTCTTCCCAAAGTTTCATTAACATCCCCCCAGATTGTATCACGCACCTACACACTGGGGGAAATTCACAATGGTCAATTATCCCACCAACCTTCACGTCTCTGGGTTGCGGAAGGGGGCGTCTGGAATTAAAGGGCCTGTCCCACTTGGCGTTTTTTTCGGCGACTGTCGGCGTCATATCAGCGTCGCCAAAAGATTTTGAACATTTCAAAATCCAGCGGCGACAAAAAAAATGTTGCGACACTTGTTGCGAATGTTGCGAAACACCGCGCGTCAAACGCCATCATGCCGCTTCACCGCCGTGAATTTTTCGGTGACCTGATAAGTCAGTCAATGATGCCTGCAGTCGCCAAAAAAATTGCCACTGGGACAGGTCCATAAGACAGAGGAGCAGAATTAGGCCATTTGGCTCATCGAATCCTGTCCACCATTCGATCATGGCTGATCTATCTTTCCCCCTCAACCCCATTTTTCCTGCCTTCTCCCCATCACCTTTGACTCCCTTAATCAATAACCTATTCAGGGGTTCAGGGGAGGGGAATGGGGAGGGGAATGGGGAGGGAAAATAGGTGGGGGGGGGGATGGGGTGTTCTTGGGAAGAAAGGGGGGGGAGAGGGGAAGGGGGCTGTGGATTAGTTACCTAAAACTAGAGAACTCAATGTTCATTCGGGTTGGGTTGCAAGCTGCCCGGGCGGAATAGGAGGTGGTGTTTAAATGTATACTTGCCCAGGATGAGGTTCTTAATCAGCTTCAGCTCGTCATCCTTCTTGTACTCCAACATTCCCTGGAAATCTTTTTCTTTCCGTGGGATATTCACCGGACGGATGGGTTCATCGGCGAGCTGGGCCGGAGATACGTTCTCGGTCTGGCCCACTGTGGCACAAGGAGAGATGGTGAATGGACAGAATGTCCCGTGGCTCACTGATTATAGAGCCCAGGGCCTGCATCGTGCCCATCAATGCTCTATCGGCCATCTTGTAACAAGGTGCATCACAAATAAATGGTGTGTGTGCGCGTGTGTGTGCGTACCTCCATCAGGTGGTCTTCAGCAGTTCAAGAAACTGCGACTTTGATCAAAATCATACATTTTGTTCGAGTCGCGACTTCTCACAAATCCAAAACATTTTAAATCCACACATACGCCAGCAAGTTATTTTAGTGAAAATGCCAACTGGTGGAACAGCATGTGGGAAACTAGTACCGTTTCAGTAATGCCATTAATTGAGACATAGATTCCTACAGCACAGACACAGACACGTTGATCTCACGTACATGCTGGCTAGGATGTCCCATCTAGGCTAAGCTTGTCCAATTTGCCTGCATTTGGCCCATATCCCACCAAACTATTCCTACCCTTGTACCTGTTCAAATTCTTTTTTTTAATGCTGTTGCAACTGCCTCAACCATCTGCTCTGGCAGCACCTTCCATATACTCACCAACCACTGTGTGAAAATGTTGTCCCTCAGGTTCCTATTAAATCTTTTCCCACTCACCTTGAACCTATGCTCTCTTGTTCTTGATTCCCTGACCCTGGGAAATGAACTGTGTGCATTCATAGTCATAGAGTGATACAGCGTGGAAACAGGCCCTTCGGCCCAACGTGCCCACACCGACCAACATGTCCCTTCTACACTAGTCCCATCTGCCTGCATTTGGTCCTTATCCCTCCAAACCTGTCCTACACCTGTACCTGTCCAATTGTTTCTGAAATGTTGCAATAGTCCCTGCTCAACTACCTCCTCTAGCAACTCGTTCTGTACACCCACCACCCTTTGTATGAAAAAGGTACTCCTCAGATTCCGATTAAATCTCTCCCACTTCACCTTAAACCTATGTGCTCTGGTTCTCGATTCCCCCACTCTGGGCAAGAGGCTCTGAGTGTCTACCCCTCACCCACTCCCCTGAGATCACCCCCTGAGATCATCCTCCTGCGCTCCAAGGAATAGAGTCCCAGCCTACCCAACCTGTCCCTATAGCTCAGACCATCGAGGTCTTCCAACTGAACAAGGCCCAGATAAAATAACATGGCATATCGTCTGTATAATATCAAATCTAGTTGTAAAATAATGAAGATAGCAAAAAGCACCTGAGCACCACTGTAGAGCTGCACCCTTTGCGGTTGCAGCTCCTAGACTGTGGAACAGCATCCCTCTTCCCATCAGAACTGCCCCCTCCATCGACTCAAAAGTCGAAACTTAAAACACAACTTTACCCTCAAGCCTTTCTTGACGTCCTCTGAGGGAGGGCTATATATGTGTATATATGTATTGTACTTAATCTATGAACCACTGTTGTATAACGTTAGTACCTCCACCAATGTAAAGCACTTTGGCCAATGAGAGTTGTTTTTTAAATGTGCTGTAGAAATAAAAGTCACTTGACTTGACTCTATCCAGTTAAAGATCATTCCAATTCGGAGATAACAAAAGAGGTTGCTGTAAATGTGTGCATCGTTTAAACTATAATAAACCCTTGCTATTATAGACCATGGGGATCGTGACAGAAGCCTCCTCATGACGGTCCCTGGGAACGGCGACACGATTGGGGGCCAATTCCGCCAACATGTTGCATGATGACAGAGGGCAACAGCGAGCTACACGTCGCCTGACACATGAGGGAACGATTATACACCATGGATGGTGCCTGTTATTGCTGATTGTCCGCTATAACCTCGTGAGGTATTATCATTGTGTAAGTAGAAGAAACAAAGAACTGTGAAGAAGGGTCTCGGCCTGAAACGTCACCCATTCCTTCACTCCAGCGATGCTGCCTGTCCCGCTGAGTTACTCCAGCATTTTGTGTCTATCTTCGATGGAAACCTGCATCTGCAGTTCTTTCATCCACGTGAACGGTGGTTTGCTGGTTAATACACAGATGGACGCACAAAGTGCAGGAGTAACTCAGCAGGCCAGGCAGCATCTCTGGAGACCCTTCAGACTCTCCGTCTGGAACTGGGTCTGGAATTCAGGTGAGTTGGCGGCTCTGGGCTGGTGGAGAGGCTGGGATCGGCAGAGTCGAAGGTCGCTGGAGTGCAGGTAAGGGTCGGTGGTGATGGTGGCGGCAGCAGGCCTGGCCCAGGAAGCTGTGTGGGCCGCCGGCAGTAGGTCCGGCCTGGATGCGGCATTAGCCTGGTGGAGCCAGGATTGGAAGTGACCGGGGACGTGGCTCGAGCCGCGGTTGGTGTGGGCAGCCATCGGTAGGTCAGTGCTCAGTAACCACAATCCGTTGGAAAATGAGGGTTTACTGTGAGATTCCGTGACTTCAACCAATATCCAGTAAAGCCCATCATACACAAACCATTGAGAACTTTTACTCATCACGGTTAAAGAAACTGCTCTAAGAAACAGCGGTAACATCTCATTAGACATCTCACTGATGTACCTTGCAGAGATGAGTCTATTTCGTCTCAGAGAACATACCTTCCAGTTCACCGATTTTCTTTGCAAATACTTTGAGCTGCTTTTTCAGCTTCCGGACAGTCTTATCCTGCTTTTCCAGCTGTTCCATGAGATCCTGTGGCGCGGGGCAGGGAGAACCAGACAGAGAATACTGAATAAAGTTGTCCACTGGCGTGGCGTCACTGCACACACAAACTGCGGACACGCAAGATCATCGCGACAGCACGAACAAAGCATCGCGTAGAAGGCTGACATTACACGGTTAGCAACACACCAGCAGAAATCACAGTGTAGCAGCAATTAATGCAATTTTCAGAGAGGTACAAACAAGGGTGACAAGACAAAAGTTTCAAGATTAATCTGCTTGCTAAGCATAAGGGTGGTCCCTCCAATTCACTCAGTCCAGGCGGCTTTGGATGGTACAGCTCTTTAGTTTATAGATACAGCATGGAAACAGGCCCTTCGGCCCATCAAGGCCACGCTGACCGTCGATCACCCGCTCACACTAGTTTTATGTTATCCCATCACATCCATTCCCCCAACACTAGGGGCAATTTACAGAGGGCCAATTAACCTACAAACCTGCACGTCGATGGAAACCGGAGCACCCGGAGGGAACCCACGAGGACACAGGGAGATCGTGCAGACTACATACAGACAGCACCCGTGTTTGATCCCGAATCGGGTCTCTGGCACCGCAAGGCAGCAGCTCCACCCAGTGTGTCACTCTGCTGTCCTTGGGGGCACAGGTTTAGGAAGGCAACCAGTGCAACAACCATTCCTTTTCTATCTCCATCTCCCAGTTTAAGAGGATTAAGGCTGGGTATGTTAGCCATGTTTGGACATATTGTGAGTCCAAAACATGTGGTGTGCATCTGGTCGCCTGATGGTTGCCATGGTGTACATCCAATGACCTGGGAGATGCTACGGTGTACATCCAATGACCTGAGGGTTGCCATGGTGTACATCCAATGACCTGGGAGATGCTACGGTGTACATCCAATGACCTGAAGGTTGCCATAGTGGACATCTAGTGACCTGGATGGCTGTTATGGTGGACATCTAGTGACCTGGGTGGTTCCTATAAAGACTTCCTGTCTTCCAGCTTGAAGGTTGAATGGTGATGAACACAACCCATTGCACGGGTTGTGTACATGCATTCTCGGGTGATAGTGATGTGTACATGAGTACACATTTTCTCCACATTGTGCGATTTGCTTTATATTTGAATGGACTATAGCTGCCTAGCTTCTGAATACATTTTAACAGTGCCAGCATAATTGCCTCGAGAAAATCACTTTCTAAAGCTTTATTCTTAATGAACGACATCATTCGACAGAGATCCAGTTAACAACATTAGGAATAAATTGCATGTTATGGTGCTGTGTTAAAATTGATTGCAATAAATCAGCGAGGTGCTTTGCAGGAACATTATAGAGGAGAAAAAACATGAATATTTCTTCATGGGTGCAAAGGCAAGGCATTCTTCTGTTAGTATTCCAGAGTGGAGAAATAGTGGAAAAAGTATAATTGAGGCAGAGCATCAGTGCTTTGAGCTACGTACTATGATTCGTTTGTACAGCGATATCCTGTAGTACTGATACTTCATGGGGTCATCTGCATATAACTCCTCATAATACTGCAAAAATAGTGGTGAAATTGGTGCCATTACCCACACGGTTTCAAAGTTCAGCCAGCAGTGAGGGGAAATAGTCAGCAGTTTTTCAACAAGAGTTTATTTACTGCAGTTACCATTAACCCGAGTGCATTTCCTTTCGAATACAAGCCTGCTGAAAATTTACCATGAATTTAAGACACAAAATGCAGGAGTAACTCAAGCAGCATCTCTGGAGAGAAGGGATCGGTGACATTTCGGGCTCGGAGTTAAGTTGGTAGATTGATAACACTCATATCTGGGAAAAATTAATACGTTGTATTAATTTTAATTTACCATATTGCTCTATTCTTCATTTCAAGACTGGATTTGTCCTGAGATCTAATCTGGTTATTGTAGTTTTATATAGCTCGCAATCCTAATTTGGTCATGTACAATCCTAGCTAGTTGAGAATGATCCCAGGAATGACTGTCTTAACATACAATGAGCGTGTGAAGGCACTGGGCCTGTACTCTACGGACTTTAGAAGTATGATGGGGGGGGGGCACATTAAAACCTACCGAAGAGTGAAAGGCCTGGATAGAGTGGATGAGGAGAGGATGTTACCACTAGTGAGAGAGTCTAGGACCAGAGGCCATAGAATAAAAGGACATATCTTTAGTGAGGATTTGAGAAGGAATTTCTTTCGTCAGAATTCATTGCCACAGAAGGCTGTGGATGCCGTCAATGGCTATTTTTAAGGCAGAGATTGACAGATTCTTGTTAAGTGAGGGTGTCAGGGGTTATGGGGCAGAAACAATAGAATGGGGTAGAGAGGGAAAGATAGATGAGCCATGATTGAACGGCGGAGTAGACTTGATGGGCCGAAAGGCCTAATTCTGCTCCTTGAACTTATGAACCTATTGGGAGACAAATTGCATTGTGGATGATCACCTAAACTGCTGGAGCTGTCAGAAGATTAAAAATGGCATGGATTAATTGTTGGACTGGGGGCGCTGTGTGCAGTTCTGGGCTCCCAGCTAATGGGAGGATGTCATTAAGTTGGAAAGGGTGCAGGTGAGATTCACCAGGATATTACCTGGTGCTCAGGTTACAGGGTGAATTGGCAAGTTGAGGCAGGAGCAAAGGAGGTTGAGGGTGACCTTATTGAGGTGTACAAGATCGTGAGGGGCACAGATAAGGTGAACACTCGCAGTCTTTTATCTCCCCCCCCCCCCCAGGATAGAGGATTCAAAAACTAGGTTTAAGGTTAGAGGTGAGAGAGATATCGGGAACAACATTTTCACTCAGAGGGTACTCTGTATCTGGATTGAGCTGTCAGAGGTAGTTATAGCAGTGGGCCTCCACTCGCTGGATGGCTTTTTAAAAGACATTTGGACAGATGTTTTAGTGGGCAAAGGGTTTAGTGGGCTCTTGGCCAAATGGAACCAGGCCAATATGCCAACTTGGCAAGGGTTGGCGTATTCCACCCAGTTATTAATCCTCTGCTCTATTTCACCCAATCCTGCTCTAACATGGTGACCATTTCCAACAAGATGGTCACCAGTCACACCCTTTTCGCTGGCACCACATGCCGCCACACCAGAACCCTGTGTCACACCAGAAAATGCCTACTTTAGGGAACTAGTTAATGATAACTAATTGAATCAGTTTCATTATTGAATAAAGATGGATCAAATTGAAGCAGATGCATTCAGTTAGGCTAGTCGTTAAGCATCAATTATATTATTTGTTCCAAGAAAAAAATTGTCAATTAATTTGTTGGAAGCCACAATGTCAACTTTCTAATCCGCTCCTATGCAAACACGAGGCAAAGTTGCCAACTGGGTGATGTTTCGGGTCGAGGCCGTTCTTCAGAAGGGTTCCTTCTCTCCAGAGACGCTGCTTGTCCCGCTGAGTTACCCCAGCAATTTTGTGTCTATTTTTGTTTACTTCCTGCTTATTTTCAAGATAATGCACTGAATTTCTATAGTGGGGGAAGAGAGTGCGATGAGAAGGCAGCTGATTGACTCGTTTTGCAATTAGTGAGTGCAATTTTACTTTAAACACCTTTGGACCTAACGGTAGCAACCCTTCCTTTCTCCTTCCAATCCTCCTGGAGGTGAACAAAAAAACTTGGGATGGGAAATGTTAATGTTGGAGTAATTGGAAGAAGAATTTCCTAATTAACCTGACTATGGTGCACAAGAGCATGAGGGACATTAATAAGGTGAACACTCGCAGCCTTCACCCCATGGTAGAGGATTCTAAAACTAGAGGGTACAGGCTTAAGGTGAGAGGGGAGAGATTTAAGAGGAACCTCAGGGAAAACCTTTTCCACATAGAGGGTAGTTAGTATCTGGAATGAGCTGCCAGAGGAAGATAAATGAAGCAAATACAATTAAAATGTTTATAATACTTTTGGACAGTTATATGGATAGGAAGGGTTTAGAGGGCAATGGGCTAAATGCAGGCAAATGGAACAAGCCCAATATGCCAACTTGGTCAGCATGGACAATGTGGGCCAAAGTGCCACGCTCTATAACAGATTTAATTCTCAATGTGTACTGATTTTATTCTACATATAATATACCCGGTAAATGTGCCAGTTTAGACAAGTTATTTATCGTGCTTCGTTCACTTGTTCCAGGGATGCCTTCACACAATGCAAATGAAGAGGAACGTTGGCCAAGGGATTGTCACAGAATGAGGACAACTCCATCCCAGGCCAGAGAGAAAGCTTACAGAAGTAGCAAAGATCCCACAACCAAAGTAACCAACAATGAAATTTGCAAACATGCTACGCTCTTAATTAATTGCCTACACAATTCTAAAGCAAAATCACATCATGATGGACAACTAAAAGATATTTCACACTCTATGCATAACGTTAAATTATTTAAAATGATTACCCAAAGGTTCAATAAAATCCACAACAAACACACATAACTTGCAGAGAAGGCGCTTCTTAATACAAGGACATTGTTGCAAAGTAAATTCTCAAATCTAACTCCATCGTTGATATGAAATACATTGGAATGAATGATTGATCAAGCTACCCCAATAGTTTGCTTGTAGCTTAAAAGGTTTGTTTAGATTAGTTTCGTTTGGGGATGCAGCGCGGAAACAGGCCCTTCGGCCCATCGTGTCCGCACCGACCAGCGATCCCCACACACTAACAGTATCCTACACCAGGAACATTTTTTACATTTACACCAAGCCAATTAACCTGCAAACCTGCCCGTCTTTGGAGTGTGGGAGGAAATTCAAGTTCTCGGAGGAAACCCACTTGAGTCATGGTGAGAACGTACACCCTCCATATAGACAAGCACCCGTGGCCAGGATCGAACCCGGGTCTCTTGCGCTGTAAGGCAGCAACTCTACTGTGCCACCCATAATTATTTGAAAAAATTATTCTGCTGAGATTGTTGTAAATAATTGGGTTATTTTGCAGACAAAAATGTGTTGGCACACGTATCAATAAAAAATTAATCTACATTTCTCAACGACCTGTATGGTCGGCCAATCCTAGAAGGTTTGAGGTGATCCAGAGCAAGCTGGCCAACGGGATAGAGAATTGGCTTCATGGAAGGAAGCAGAGGGTGATGGTGGAAGGTTGTTCTTTGGACTTGAGGCCTGTGACTGGTGGTGCCTCAGGGATCAGTGCTGGGCCCATTACTGTTTGTACTGTTATATCAACGATTTGGATGAGTATGGAAAAGGCATGATTAGTAAGTTTGCAGATGACACTAAAGTGGGTGGTATCGTAGATGGTTATCAAAAATTCTGCCTGACCCGCTGAGTTGCTCCAGCACTTTGACTTTATCTTCCATACTCAATACCCAGACGATGAAGGCCAATGTATCCAAGACCTTCTTGGCCACCAGTGATGCCACTTTCAGGAAGCTATGTACCTGTGCTCCTAGATCCCTCTGCTCTACGACACTCCCCATGGCCTTTCATATTGGCGCGTAGAGTCACAAAAATAAGCACTGTGTGGAAGCAATGTGCAACTTCAAGTTTTATAGGCTGTGGGCTGGATATGTAGAGTGGTGTCAAAAAGGCAAGTGTTGCCGTGCACGCTGTGGTGTGCACTAGGGTTGCCAACTTTCTCACTCCCAAATAAGGGACAACAGGTCAAAATACAGGACAAATCCCCGACGGCAATTCATTGACCGACTCGGCCGTGGCTGGGTGAACGATGAGTTGGCCCGTGTGTTGGACTGCACACAAAGCCCAGCCGGCGGGCCAGCTGAGGAGTTTTGGCCCAGGCCACGTGACATCGTGCGCAAAGTCCGGCGCCCCGTCCAACTCATGAACCGATGATCGGCCAAGAGAAGAAGGGGGGGTGGTGTTGGCGGTAAGCGAAGGTCCGAAGGTCGGACAGCTGGCCGGGCTGCCGACCGACGGGGCCACGGGCGAGGCGCTGCTGCTGTTGCTGCACTCCATGGGCTGCACTACGTCAGGATGGGTGAGGCAGGGCCGGACGCGACAGTTCCCTCGACCCGATTAGTAGTAGTCAAATACAGGACAAGGGCGGTCCCATATGGAACAAACCAATTTAGCCCAATATACGGGATGTCCCGGCTAATACGGGACAGTTGGCAACCCTAGTGTACACTGTGAGCAGAGCTGGTCCAGGCAGGGTAACTTACCAGGTTCTCGTTGGTGAGTCTGGTGATTTCATGCTGCAGGCTCGCCTCGATGCGAGCCTCGGGTGGAAGCTGCAGGTTCTGAGCCAACAGCTGCTGCTGTCGATTTATCTCCTCCTTCAAGTTCTGCACCTCCCCGCGCAGAATCTCCAGCTCGTTCTCGTAAACCTTCTTCTGGCCTTGGAGCTGAGACTCCAGCAACCTGGAGCGGCAAGAGGGGGGAGTACAGAGAGAGGGTTGAAGTGTAACCATGACCTTCCAAACCAGCCGAGCCAAAGCAGGCACAAAGAACTGCAGATGCTGGTTTACCAAAAAAGACACAGAGTACTGGAGGAACTCAGCGGGTCAGGCAGCATCTCTGGAGAACATGGACAGGATAAGATTAGGGTCGGGAGTCTTCTTCAGATTTGGGTTGGAACCCTTCTTCAGACTGAAGACAGGTCCCGACCCAATCTGTTCTCCAGAGATGCTGTCTGACCTGCTAAGTAACTCCAGCAATTTGTGTCTTTTTTGAAATAGCTGAAGCAGAGCTTGCGGCTTTGAACTCTAATTGTACAGTCCTCAGGGTGAAAACAAAACAGGGCGTTATGTTTTAAACCCTTCAAAGTGGTACGTGCAAATGGAAGAACAAAATGATGACTTCTTCGAAAACATTTTTTTTCACGTCTTTATAATTTTAACAGCCGCTAAATTATGTACTTTAACAATGATTTACGAGCATTTATCATTTAACAATGATGGCTTTAGTGACTTCAATTTCAAAATTTGGGATTTGAAGTAGCACTTTGAGAAGGTTTAAGTGTGAAAAGCAGAAATGGGACATGAACAGTAACAGCTTCGAGAAACAAGTTGAAGACATAATAATTAGGCATCGGATTTAGTTTGCTTAAAAGACCCATTAACGTAGCAATAACGACGGATTATTACCGCATCTCCAAAACCACGTTCAGCAACTACAGAAGCCCAGGCAAGAAATGTGCTTAGTAGTTATTTACTCTTTTGAGGAAATTGAATGGTCTATCTGCCATCTTTAACATCGATATCTGATCCTCGTTTAGATTAGAGCTTACGTACACCGGGATTAGAACACAGGCACAGAGGAATTTGTTAGTGATCAGTGGCCAGTATCAAGGCCCAGCTGAGGAGCATAGAATCTTTCATCCCCCTCAATCCATACGCTCTTCTGAGCAGCTGAGAAACGTACGTGCTGGCCTCGGGACCACTGCGCAGCTGTCTGAGCTGGAATACCAATAAAGCAGAGTTGTTCTGGGGGCTGAGATGGATCCGAAGCAGGATTAAAGTGATCGCGTTTCACAAGGGAGCCACTGGTCTTAGTCGCACTTCAATAGAAACATAGAAAATAGGTGCAGGAGTAGGCCATTTGGCCCATCGAGCCAGCAATTCACATGATCATGAATTGGCCTCCACTGCCTTCTGTGGTGGAGGATTCCGCAGAATCACAACTCTCTGGTTAAAAATATTTTTCCTCATCTCAGTCCTAAATGGCCTACACCTTATTCTTAAACTGTGACCCTTGGTTCTGGACTCCCCAAACATCGGGAACATTTTTCCTGAATCTAGCCTGTCCAATCCTTTAAGAATTGTATACGTTTCGATAAGATCCCCTCTCATCCGATAGAGGACAGACGGGCCAAGACAGTCCTTCTCCCTGCCTTCCTCTCCAGTGAAGGTCAGTTAACCAGCTCCACGGTTTACAGCGATGTTATCCCATTTGGGATCACACTGTCCCAAGCCAACAGATGGAACCACCATGCCAGGGGTCATCTGTTGCCAGCCCTGATTGGTCCTGGTCTTTCATGATTCTAATTTCTTCCCCCCCCCCCCCCCCCCCCCTTTACAATCGGTCTGAAGAAGGGCCCTGACCCGAAACATCACCTATCCATGTTCTCCAGCGGCTCACAACCACCCTCTTAACACAATAATTTTATAAACAGTGATGCGCAGCTATTGTTAAAGAGAATTACTTTATCGTCAGGCAGCAAAAACGCATTAGGAAGCAGCAGACATAAAAACATTTGGTTAGAATTAGCAGCCCAGTTTAACAAAGTTTCCGGCCTAAGCCTAGTTAACACAGCAAGCCTGACTCCAGGTACGAGGCCTAGTTAACACAGCAAGCCTGACTCCAGGTACGAGTTTCAGAGGGCTGTTCACATTAACAACGTGCCAAAGCGTACTTCTGTGCAGAGAATGGGCCCTGGTTAGTACGAACAATGAGCAAGACTCTAAAGGCCCTGGGGATAACGGTGGTGGTAACCTGTTGGTTTGCTTTAACCCTTCATAAACAATCCATAGCTCCCCATCTTCATTCAGTAACTGGCAGTCCTGTGACGGTCTTCAATGGGAACAAAACATGCAAACAAAAAATGATGGAACAAATGAAATGTTAATAACAATGATGGTGACAAACAAGATGGAGACATATAAGGGACAGCCAAAACTGCACTATTAAATCATTAACTAATTATCAATACCATTTATTAGTTATTTGACATTTCACTCTGTTTTTAAAGGCTGCCCATGAATGCACTGTCAACTGCAACTTCCATTTACGCGGCAATGGTAAATTGCCTGGGAAAAGAAGGAAGAGGAGCCATTAAAAGTGCACTCATTGGCAAACACAATTTACATTCAGGAAATACAAGAAACAGCAGATGTGGGAAACTTCAACAAAACAGAAAGTGCTGGAAGAACTCAGCGGGTCAGCCAGCATCTGTGGAAGAAAATGGGCAGACAATATCACAGGCTTGGGACCCTTCTTCAGACTTCTTCTTAAAAAGGGTCCCAACTTGAAACTCTGCCCCGTCCATTGCCCTCCACAGTTGCTGCCTGACCCGTCGAGTTCTTCCAGCACTTTATGCTTTGCTGAAGGTCCCAGCATCTGCTGCTTCTTGTATCTCCTCAATGCAAATTGTGTTTGCCATAATTTGCATTATGCAGATATTTTTCCCTTGCGAAGCAAAGAAAAATAAAGAGGGAGACCTCGAAGGTCAAAGATGCAGAAAGTTCAGATCGGGAGGTTACAAAGTGAGAGTGAGCTGGGTACTGCATATAATAATGTCATTGAAAGCAACCACCCAAACATCAGGGAAATAATTGTTTTGCATTAACTTGGATTTTAACAGTTAATAGCTTACTGTATTGGATGAAGTGTAGATGGAATGAGGTGGGAAATAATCTATGTTTCCACAGAAACATTATAGTGATTGCAGAGAATTGTGCAGTGCCGTGGCATAATGTATCTTTGTTGGAGTCTTGTTCCAGCTTCTCTCTGTGGCCTTTGTGAAGTAAGCTTCTCACAGACTAGTTCAGGTTAGAGATACAACGTGGAAACAGGCCCACTGAGTCCATACCGAGCATCGATCACCAGTTCACACTTGTTCTAAGCTACCCCACTTTCACATCCACTCCCTACACATTAGGGGCAATTTATAGAGGCCAGTTAACCTGCAAACCCGCACATCTTTGGGATGTGGGAGGAGACCAGAGCACCCGGAGGAAACCCACGCAGTCACTGGGACAACATGCAAATCCCACACAGACAGCACCCGAGTTTCTTCCCTGCTGTTATCAGGCAACTGAACCATCCTCCCAACAACTAGAGAGCAGTCCCGGGCTACTATCTACCTCATTGGAGACCCTCGGACTATCTTTGATCTGACTTCACTGGACTTTATCTTGCACAAAACATTATTCACGCTATTCCCTTCATTGTAATCATATATTGTCTTTCCGCTGACTGGTCACAGAACACGCAACAAAAGTTTTTCAATGTACCTCGGTACACGTGACAATAAACTCAACTAAACCAGAGTTCAGGATCGAACCCAGGTCTCTGGCGTTGTGAGGCAGCAGCTCTATTGGCTACACCTCTGCACTGGGGAGAGATCTCTCCGGCCCTGGCGGTACATTTAATCATTTGCTAACTTGCTAACCCTCGATGAGCCACACGCCGAAAATGCAACTCTGAATCTTACTGTGTAGCAGGGAGGGTGGGACAGAGGATCGCAAATCCTCTACAAATTCATGAAACAAAATCACTCGCTAATTCAGCTAAACTATGGCCATGAACTATTTTGAGTTTATTATCAGGTACCGAGGTACAGTGAAAAGCCTTTAGAAACATAGAAACATAGAAATTAGGTGCAGGAGTAGGTCATTCGGCCCTTCGAGCCTGCACCGCCATTCAATAAGATCATGGCTGATCATCCAACTCAGTATCCCGTACCTGCCTTCTCTCCATACACCCTGATCCCATTAGCCACAAGGGCCACATCTAACTCCCTCTTAAATACAGCCAATGAACAGACCTAAACTACCTTCTGTGGCAGAGAATTCCAGAGACTCACCACTCTCTGTGTGAAAAATGTTTTCCTCATCTCAGTCCTAAAGGAATTCCCCCTTATCCTTAGACTGTGACCCCTTGTTCTGGACTCCCCCAACATCGGGAACAATCTTCCTGCATCTAGCCTGTCCAACCCCTTAAGAATTTTGTAAGTTTCTATAAGATCCCACCTCAGTCTTCTAAATTCTAGCGAGTACAAGCTGAACAAGCTTTGTTGTGTGCTAACCAGTCAGCGGAAAGACAAGACATGATTACAATTGAGCCATTCACAGTGCACAGATACACGAGAAAGGGAATAGTGTGAATAACGTTTAGTGCAAGATAAAGTCCAGCAAAGTCCGATCAAAGATGGTCTGAGGGTCTCTGATAAGATGGGTCAGGACTGCTCGCCAGTTGTTGGTAAGATGGTTCAATTGCCTGATAACAATGCAGCAGCCAATAACTATTTATTATAATCATCTCTGAAGTCAGTGTTCTTCCAAAGTAGGCCATCAGTTCATTACACTGCCCTTAAAAAACATCACTAATCCATCAACAAAAAGCATAGAGTTTATTGCTTTACAATACAGGCTAATCTTTGATCCATTTCTGCAGAGCTTTTTACGGAGCTAGGCTGTCTAATGTAAAACAGGGCAGTGTCTACAGTTTAGACTCATTCACAATGCCCTCCTTACCACCCTACACAAGCTCTCCCTCAATAAAGAAGGAAGATTCCCATTTCATTCTTATTTCTCTTCTCCCGTTTCCTTTCCTGAAACCTTTGATTCCAAGGAACTGCAGATGCCGGTTTACAAAAAAAAAAAGACATAGTGATGGAGGAATTCAGCAACCCTTCCAAAGACAGATTGTGCGAATCATTTTAACTCCCCTTCCCATTCTCACACTGACCTTTATGCCCTGGGCTTCCTCCATTGCCAGAGTGAGGCCACACGCAAACAAGAGGAACGGCACCTCATATTCCATTTGGCTAGCTTACAACTCAATGGGGTGAACATTTAATTCTCGAAATTTAGGTAACTAACCAAACCGCCTCACCCCCAATCTCTTCCATTGGGCCACATCTACCACACACCCAATTCTCTCCTCCCCTTTCCCTTCCATCTGTCTTCCTTCCTCCAGCTTCACAATTCACAACTCTTCAATCCATCTCATACCTTCTGCCTTTTCATCTCTGGCCTTTGTCCAACCATCTTCTTATCAACCACCCCCCTGTCCTTTATCCATATCCGTTGCCACTTCCTCTTCTTTCACCATCAGCCCAGGGGCACCTCAAGGCTGTGTGTTCAGCCCCCTGCTCTACTCACTCTATACCTATGACTGCATAGCCGGACATAGTTCCAACTTCATAATTAAGTTTGCCAACGTCAACACCGCTGGTTGATGAATTGTTGCATCAGAGTGCAGAAGGGAGATCGGTGACTGAGCGAATGGTGCCAGAACGCAACCTTGCTTTCAACGTCAGTAAGACCAAGGATCTGATTGTTGACGTCAGAAGAGGGAAGCAGAGGGTGCATGAACCTGTCTCCATCGAAGGGGTCAGTGGTGGAGAGAGAAGTTCCTGGGTGTGGATATCTCCAAAGTTCTGGAGTATTCTGGATCCAGCACACTGATGCAATCATAAAGAAAGGCCATCTGCTTCCTGAGAAGATTGAGGGGATTTGGTAATTCGATAAATACTCTCTTGCACTTCTATAGGTGTACAGTAGAGCATAGGGACTGGTTTTATCATGACCTGGTTCAGCAATTTCAGTAGACAGGAACGAAGGAGATGACAAAACGTGGTGGACACTGCCAGGTCCATCATGGGTACTGACATCCCCCACCATCGAAAAGATCTGCAGGAGACACAGCCTTAACATGTGACACAGTGGCGCAGCGATAGAGTTGCCCTTACAGCACTAGAGATCCGGGTTCGATCCTGACTGCGGCTGCTGCCTGTGTGGAGTTAGTACTTTCTCCCTGTGACCTGCGTGGGATTTCTCCCACACTCCAAAGATAAACAGGTTTGTGGGTTCACTGACATGGCATCATTGTAAATTGTCCCTAGTGTGTGTAGGATTAGTGTAAGTGTGCGGGGATTGCTGGTTGGCACCGAGTCGGTGGGCCGAAGGGCCTGTTTCAGTGCTGCATCCCCAAACTAAACTAAAATTACAATGAATGGGCATCAGAAACACTTTGGTGCGGGGACAGAGGGAAGAAATGAGATGGTGGGTATGTCAAAGGGCACATGCAACGATCCACCTTTGTCTAACAGCCAGTTTATTACCTGTTGGTTTCCTTCAGCCCAACAAACGCTTGGGTGATTTCTCCCTGATCCTTCATTTTCCGTACATCCTCCAGAAAGAGTATTGGCTCCGTCATCGTCTCCTGTAACAAGAACTCATTGAGGATTCCTGCAACACTCAGCACTTTTCAAGAGTTTGCTGCTGAACAAAGCACTCTCTCCAAAGTCAAAATAAAACCAGGCAGGTGATCCAGTGTGGAAACAGGCCCTTCGGCCCAACTTGCCCATGCCAGCCAACAATGTCCCAGCTACACTAGTCCCACTTGCCTTCGCTTGGTCCATATCCCTCCAAACCTGTCCTATCCATGTACCTGTCTAACTGTTTCTTAAACAATGGGATTGCCCCAGCCTCAACTACCTCCCCTGGCAGCTTGCTCCATACACCCACCACTCTTTGTGTGAAAAAGTTACCCCTCGGATTCCTATTAAACCTTTTCCCCTTCACCTTGAACCTTTGTCCTCTGGTTTTCAATTCCCCTACTCTGGGCAAGAGACTCTGTGTATCTGCCCGATCTATTCCTCTCATGAAGCTGCCCGACCCGCAGAGTGTTTGCAAAATATTCTGTTTTATCTCAGATTTGCAGCATCTGCAGTTTATTTGCTTTCCGATTGTCAGGCCACATCACCAAGAGGTACAGTAGCAATGTGTCCACAACATCGTGCAAAATATTTGTTTTACAAGTTATCTCTGTTTAGTAGACCTAAAAAAACGTAATTTCCAAACTACAATGCATAATGAATTAAAAAAAAAAAAATGATATT
Organism: Raja brachyura; assembly: GCA_963514005.1. The sequence goes on along the minus strand of OY740814.1, from coordinate 6,957,101 downwards.
CATGACAATTCATATTTTTAAACGCATGGAGTCCTGGAAAGTAATCTCTGAATAAAACAGAACTCCATTTCGTGCTTGCCTCTTAAAGGAATGTTTATAACTTAAATTGGAAAGGGAGAAGAAGAGATTCACGAGGATGTTACCTGGGTTTGTGAGCTTGAGTCATTGGGTGAGATTGGACAGGCTGGGACTTTTTCCTTTGGAGAATGGGAGGCTGAGGGTGACCTTAATGAAGTGTACAAGGTCACTTTTTCACACAAAGGGTGGTGGGTGCATGGAACAAGCTGCCAGAGGAGGTAGGTGATGCAGGGACTATCCCAATGTTTAAGAAACAGTTGGACAGGTGCATGGATAGGACAGGTTTGGAGGGAGGCCAAACAAAGGCAGGTGGGACTAGTGTAGCTCTGACATGTTGGCCAGTGTGGGCAAGTTGGACCTGTTTCCACACACTATGACTCCATAAGTGATCGGAGCAGAATTAGGCTACTCGGCCCATCAAGTCTACTCCACCATTCAATCATGGCTGATCTATCTCTCCTAACCCATTCTCCTGCCTTCTCCCCATAACCCCCGACAAACATACTGATCAAGAATCTATCTATCTCTGCCTTAAATATATCCATCGACGGCCTCCACAGCCTTCTGTGGCAAAGAATTCCACAAATTCACCACCCTCTGACTAAAGACATTTTGTAAAAAAAAGTCACGAAAAGAGATCATGAGGGGCAAGGATCAAGTGAACACTCAGTCTTTTTCCAAGGATGGAACATTCTAAAACTAGAGAGAATGGGCTTTAGATGAGAGGGGAGAGATTTAAGAAGGACCTCGGGGGTACTTTCTTCACTCATATCTGGAATGAACTGCAAAAGAAACTATGAAAGCGGATATAATTATGACTTTTGCACAAGAATATGGATACAAACTGTTCAAAGGGATCTGGGCCAAATGCAGGCAAACGGGAATAGCCCTACATGCCGACGTGGCTGGCATGGACAAAGTGGGCCAAAAGTGCGCTGCATGGCTCTGACTGTAAGTTCCTCTCTTCCCAGGTTTGCTGGAATCAATGGTGGCCATAAAATGGATCATAATCCAGGAATGTTCTTGGGCTGCCTCATCCACTAACGTACCTAGTGCAGGAGATGTGCCATCTCCCTGAGGAAGCTCTAACCTCTCTTGTTAAACTCAAGTTCCCCCCCTCCCCCACTTTGCACGACAAAACCTTCATGAACCATTTTGATAGCACCTCATGTTTCGCTTGGGCAGCTTACAACCCAGCGGCATGAACGGTGATTTCTCAAATTTTCGGTATCCCTTGTCTTTCCTTTCTTCCCCCCCTCCAGGCATCCTACCAGTTCCACTGTTCGCATCATTCTATCCCTTTGTTATCCCCTCTTCCCCAGCCAACAATGGGCCATTATGGTCTCCACCCCGCCCTGGCCGTCTGTTACCTGCCCAGCTTAGTTTTATTTGGTTTAGTTTAGACATACAGCGCAGAAAGAAACAGGCCACCGAGTCCGCACCAACCAGCGATCCCCGCACATTAATACCACCCTGCACACACCAGGGACAATTTACATTTATACCAAGCCAATTAACCTACAAACCTGTACGTCTTTGGAGTGTGGGAGGAAACCAAAGATCTCGGAGAAAACCCACGTGGTCACGGGGAGAACGTACAAACTCCGTACAGCCAGCACCTGTAGACGGGATCGAACCAGGGACTGTGGTGCTACAAGCGCTGTAAGGCAGCAACTCTACCACTGCGCCACACATTGTACTAGCCTTTTCTTACCCCCAGTTCCCTCTCCCCATATAACCATATAACCATATAACAATTACAGCACGGAAACAGGCCACCTCGGCCCTTCAAGTCCGTGCCGTGCTGTCCGTCCGTCCCCCTCTACTTTCAGTCTGAAGAAGTGTCCCTGACCCGCTGAGTTACTCCAGCACTTTGCGTCTATCTTCAACTATTCCTACCTCCCCCAACCTGGCCCACTCCCCTGACCCCTGCCTGCCTGCCTGCCTCCAAGATAGAGTGGGAAAATGGCAGAGGATATAAAATTGCCCTTCAGTACCAAGGCACAAAAACAGAATCAGATAAAGGTGAACATTTACCTTGTTCTCCTAGAGGTGAGTGATAGGGGCAGAAGGAAAACACAAGATAAGAATTAAAACATTAGAATTAGAAAACACTAAAGTATAATTACAACATTACAATGAAATGGAATGCAGAAACAGTAACCTAAATATAGATAGTACAGGCCTATTAAAGCTCCAGTTCTATTATAAACAAACCAAGCAAAAAATAGGCTAAGCCTCAGTGTCTCCGTTCAACCCAAGGTTCAAGCACCAGTCAAGGGAGCAAAAAGGCTATATAGAGGGCATAGGTTTAAAGGCCAGAGGGGAAAGGTTTCAAAGGGACCCATGAGGGAAGAGTTTCACGCAGAGGTTGTTGGACAGATGGAACAAGTTGCAAAGATGGGTTTGATTGTGACATTTAATCAACAGCTACATGGTGGGGAAGGTGTGGGGGGGTGTGGGACAGGTGCAGCGATGTGAGACTGGCGCGTTAGGCAATGCGGATGGCACGGATGCACGGGGTCAAAGAGGTTTATGAGGGGAGAAGACAGGAGAATGGGGTTAAGAGGGAGAGATAGATCAGCCATGACTGAATGACGCAGTAGACTTGATGGACCAAATGGCTTAATATTACTCCTATTACTCATGAACATAAGATTAGTACGGGTGTCAGGGGTGATGGGGGGGGGATGGGAGGAGAATGGGATTGAGAGGGAAAGATAGATCAGCCATGATTGAATGGCGGAGTAGACTAGATGGGCCGAATGGGCTAATTCTGCTCCTGTCACTGATGACCTTATGATGGGGCCTAGGTCCACTCTACCTTGCACACCACGGCTTCCTTCTGGCTGACCAGCTGGGATCGCAGGATGAGAACCTCCTCCTTACGGACCTCCAATTCTTCAGTGGCTGCATTCATGTGGTCGAGGAGAACCTTGTACGCAGGAGAACCAGGGGCCGTGGTCTGTGGGGCCGACTTGTCCGTCAGAGCTCTGTGCAGCTCGTTCAGTTCATTCTTCAGTTTCTTATTCTCAGACTCGAGTTCTTGCCTCTGTGAATTGAAGCACAAGGTTACGCCCGTGAAAATCTTCTCCACTGACTCGGCCTTTGAAAGTCCATCTAAATTATTTCCTGCGTTTGAGGAGTCCACATCCTTGTACAATCTGTGGAATTTATTGCCACGGACGGCTGTGGCGGCCAAGTCAGTGGGTATTTTTAATGCGGAGACTGACAAGGTCTTGATTAGTACGGGTGTCAAAGGTTATGGGGAGAAGGCAGGAGAATGGGGTTGAGAGAGAAAGATAGATCAGCCATGATTGAATGGCAGAGTAGACTCGATGGGCCGAATGGCCTAATTCAGCTCCTATCACTTATGAATCCAGAGAAAAATAAGAGACACTAATTCTCCATCTTTATTCCCTCTCCGATAAAAATGGACAAAAAGATTTCTCCAGGCAGTTGGGGAACTAAATAATTGTTGAAGTTTGAACAGAGGCCTACAGACGATGTTGAATAAACCACGTCCATTTTGAAGATGCTTCCATTTCACACAGATGTAAAAATTGTGTTTTGAGTTTAGATTTAGATTTATTATTGTCACGTGTACTGAAGTATAGCGAAAAACTTTGGTGTGCTATCCAAACAAATCAGATACACCATCTATAGATCTATCAGTTTAAACTCAACTGCAACAGATCAAAGGGAAGAATTAGTGCAGATTTGTTACACATTGTAGCGCATCAGTTCCAAAGACAAAGTCCAATGTCCGCAATGGGGTAGAGGTGAATCGGACAGTACCATAGCTTATGGAAGGACCATTCAGAGGATAACAGAGGAGGAGAAGCTGTTCCTGAGTCTGGTGGTGCGCGCATTCCGCTCGATAGAAGCAAGTGGGAGGGACAGGTTTTTGATTACGTTGGCTGCTTTTCCAAGGCAGCATGAAGTGCTGCTGCAAGCAAGAATTTTCATTCCGCCCGCACCTCGCCATAGCCGTGTATCTGACACTAAACGTGAACTTGAGCTGGTGTCTGCTCTTTGTCCACCAGCAGAAAGCTGCTTCACTGCCACCAGGTGGAGCAGTTGGTCATCTTACTCACGACCTTGAGCAAACGCCTTTGTACCTGCAGCTGTGGAGATGCCGCCTTCAAGCTGGCAAAGTGCCAGACGCCCCCCCACCCTGGCATGCACACACTGGCGGCAAAGGGTGGGTGAGGCAGCGTCAACCCGGGGGGACTAGGAACAGCACCTTCCCCTCTGTTGTTGGTCTACTGAACAGTCTTTCTGCAAGCTGATTCACCGCGACCCCAATGCAGACATTGGACTTTGTCTGTGAACTGATGGCTGCAATGTTGAGAAATATATTCTGCATCTTTCCCTTTGCTCTATATATCGTACTTGAGGTGTGTGTGTGTGTGTGTGTGTGTGTGTGTGTGTGTGTGTGTGTGTGTGTGTGTGTGTGTGTGTGTGTGTGTGTGTGTGTGTGTGTGTGTGTGTTACCCACGCATGCACAATTATACACACACACGTGCACACATACACGCAGGGACACACGCATATATATACACACATGCGTACACATATACACATACAACACGCGCGTGTAAAAATTATATATGACATTTCCATGCACATCTGTACAGTATTATCTGTTTGGGTAAAATGCAAAACAAAGCGTTTCTCTGTGAATTTGACTGAATCGTCTTCCAAAAGTCGTGCAGGGTCGTAGGTTCATTGGCTCCTGTAAATTGGCCCTCGTGCAGGGGTGGGGAACTTGCCGCCTTCTAGGCCATTACGTTGGGCCTTGTGAATGAATCCAAATTTTGTAGAACAAATCCTTTTATTTTTATTAATATGTTTTTGTTAGTCTTTTATTTTTTATATTTTAATCTTAAAATGAATGTATTTAAAATACCAGAGTACAAGAAGATTCAACAAAATAATCCTATATCTAATTGAAGTTTCTTGCATGCGGCCTTATTAGATTACAGCTAATTCCAGCCTTCCAAAATGAAAAATGAGGGTAGACTATTATCTGAATGGTGGCAGATTAGGAAAGGGGGAGATGCAACGAGACCTGGGTGTCATGGTACACCAGTCATTGAAAGTAGGCATGCAGGTGCAGCAGGCAGTGAAGAAAGCAAATGGTATGTTAGCATTCATAGCGAAAGGATTTGAGTATAGGAGCAGGGAGGTTCTACTGCAGTTGTACAGGGTTTTGGTGAGGCCACACCTGGAGTATTGCGTACAGTTTTGGTCTCCAAATCTGAGGAAAGACATCCTTGCCATAGAGGGGGTACAGAGAAGATTCACCAGACTGATTCCTGGGATGTCAGGACTTTCATATGAGGAAAGATTGGATAGACTCGGCTTGTACTCGCTGGAATTTAGAAGATTGAGGGGGGATCTTATAGAAACTTACTAAATTCTTAAGGGGTTGGACAAGCTAGACGCTGGAAGATTGTTCCCGATGTTGGGGGAGTCCAGAACAAGGGGTCACAGTCTAAGGATAAGGGGGAATTCCTTTAGGACCAAAATGAGGAAAACATTCTTTACACAGAGAGTGGTGAGTCTCTGGAATTCTCTGCCACAGAAGGTAGTTGAGGCCAGTTCATTGGCTATATTTAAGAGGGCGTTAGATGTGGCACTTGTGGCTAAAGGGATCAGGGGGTATGGAGAGAAGGCAGGTACGGGATACTGAGTTGGATGATCAGCCATGATCACATTGAATGGCGGTGCAGGCTCGAAGGGCCGAATGGCCTACTCCTGCACCTATTTTTCTATGTTTCTATAAAAGGTTCCCCATCCCTGCCCTAGTGTTTCGGATACAAAAGTGGGGTAGCATGGATCTAGTGTGCGGGTGATCAATGGTCACCGTGGACTTAGTGGGCCAAAGGACCTGTTCCTATGTTCCTACGTCCTACGTGTACCCTGATACACGTGACAATAATCAACCAAAACTTAAACTGCTTCCCACGGCTTTGGCAGCTGTTCAATCCCAATCATTTCATATTTCTAAAAATCTGGAACTGAGTGAAGATGAAAATATTTCATCGTGAATGGATTGGGCAGATCAGAAGCATTTGGAATGAGGTTAATATTCTATCTATTAGGACTGCGAGGAAGCTTGCATTCATCACTGTCCATGACTAGAGAAGTCCACAAAGTACTCCACAGCTGATGAATCATTGATGAAAGGTAGTATAGAAAACATAGCAACTAACAGGTGCACCAAACAAGATCAGAACCAGATTATCAATTTTTAATTTAAGATTTGTCAGGTAACTATTGGCCAGTAGGCCAGGCCTTTTTCCCATGATGCATCTCTAAAGTAAATAAAACCTGAGATCTTTGGTCCACATACTTGGACTTTCACGTGGAACGATTCAAGTTGAGGTGTGTTTACTGAAGCCTCTCGTAGCTTGGGCAACAACTACCTGATGGAGCGGAGTCTGGGAAAGCTCCCGTTACTCCCCAATCCCGACACACGAGGGAATTCCTCCTCCCACCCGCCACGTCCCTGCCCCAACATCAGAGATAGATAGATTCTTGATTAGTTCGGGGGTTCAGGGGTTATGGGGAGAAGGCAGGAGAATGTGGCTAGGGGGAAGAGATAGATCAGCCACGATTGAATGGCAGAGTAGACTTGATGGGCCGAATGGCCTAATTCTACTCCCATACCTTGTGACCTTAAACAAGGCGCCCAAGGTCAAGAAGCAAGCTGTCCCTGCTAAGACTGAAGCCAAATGCAAAGCCTTGAAGGCTGGGAAAATCCGATTGGAAAAGATGTTCACAGTCACGGGCAGAAGAAAGTTGGGACAACACGTCCCTGCAGGAGACCAAAGACACTGAGACTGAGAAGGCAGCCCATGTACCCCAGAACAAGTGCTCCCAGGAGGACCAAGTTATGGACCATGATGCGATCATTTTACTTACATCCTACTTTCAGGTCAGGTTGGGGTGAGTTCCCCCCACCACAAGTACCATGTAATCCCGTGCTACCTGCTCCATGGTCGGATAGTCGGCGACTAAACCGTCTCCCCCACCTGGTTTGCCAGGTGAGGAGGGGGCTGTGGACCCCCAGCAGGGCCAAAAACAAGACCTGTCAAAGGGCGGATGAGCTCCAACGGCCATCCACACTTCAGTAGAAGTTCCGATCACTGTCGTACACAGCGTAGTAAGGAGTGAAGAAAAACATAAAACGTAATTCTTCCCTCTCCTTGCTTCCCACAAGAGAAGTTGTTAATTAAATAAATTACTCTCTGGGGGGACGGACAGCTGCAGGGAGGGATCGCTCGCCGCCGCCACCTACCTTGAGGGATTCGTATTCCAGTTCCGTGCTCCTGGCTTGAAGTTGCTGATCTTCTGCCTCCTGGTGAGAAGCACAAACAAAATTGTCCGGTCAACTGGGTGGCAACGGTGGTATCGGAGACATGGGTTCGATCCCGACTACAAGTGCTGTCTGTACGGAGTTTGCACGTTCTCCCCGTGACCTGCGTGGGTTTCTCCCGGCAGTTCCAGTTTCCTCACACACTTCAAAGACATACAGGTTTGTAGGCTAATTAGCTTGGGAAAAATGTAAATTGTCCCTAGTGTGTGTTGGATAGTATTAATGTGCGGGGATCGCTGCTCGGCCGGGCCTCGGTGGGCCGAAGGGCCTGTTTCCACACTGTAGGTTAATTGGCTTCTGTAAATTGTCCCGGGATGGAACTGGTCGATCACTGGTCGACATGGACATGGTGAGCCGTAGGGCCTGTTTCCACACTGTATCTCTAAACCCCAGTGTATCTGCAACTCTCATCTTCCAGGGTCTCCACATCCATCCTGGAGGGTAGAACTCTCCTCCTGATGGGATTACAATCAACCTCCAGAACCTGAACGCTGCCGCCTCCTGCTGGCTGCAGTTTGCAACACTCTTCCACTCGGACAAGTACAGGCTACGGCTGTATTTGTGTCTGATCAAAGCTTACTGCTCTGGGGAAAAGGACACATCGCCCCAGGCAACCAAGTAAGTCATTGCCTGTCCATTCCCTCCACGGATGCAGCCTGACCCACTGGGTTCCTCCAGCACTGTGTGTTTTGGGCACAGGTTTAAGGCGAGAGTAGAAAGATTTAATATGAACCCGAGAGGCGACTTCTGCAAGGTGGGTATAAGGACAGGTGCGTGGATAGGAAAAGCTTCGAGGGATATGGGACAAATACCGACAAATGGGACGAGCTTAGATGGGTCAGCATGGATGAGTTGGGCCGAAGGGCCTGTTTCCTTCTTGTATCTCTAAATTCAAGTGTATCTACAACTACGTTGTATGATTCCATAACTCTAAAGTGGAAGCGAGCAGTAAGCATGCAAGGCTTAAGTGTTCACTCAGGATGCTGGCATGAACACACCATTGGGTCTGAATCCCCCACTGACTGAATACTGAAATGGGTCGAGCTTTGAAGGATGCAGGAAGGGCAATAGTTTCTGCACCAGGGTTGATGGAGGGAAGGTTTTGTCGCTCATGGAACTGCAGGAGTGGGTTTACAAAAAAAAAGACTCAAAGCGCTGGAATAACTGAGCAGGTCGGCCAGCATCTCTGGAGAACATGGACAGGACAAGAGCCTCCTTCACACTGATGCGTGATATGGCTGAGAACTATATTCTCCACCCTTTCTCGTTCCGTTTTACTCGCGTTTAAGTTGATTGTATTAATGGATGGTATTATTTGAGGGGTTTGTCCCATCCCTCAACTCTCTTCCGGCAGCGCCCCCCCAGTCTACGAAGGGTCCCGATCCGAAACGTCACCTATCCATGTTCACCAGAGATGTTCCCCGACCTGCTGATTCCTCCAGCACCTTGTGTCTTTTTTTGCAAACCAAAATCTGCCGTTGCCTGTGTCTGTGTATCACCTGATACAGAAGGCTGTGGAGGCCAAGTCAATTGATATTTTTAAGGTGGAAACTGGTATGATTCTTGATTAATATGTGGGTTAGGGGAGAAAGCAGGAGAATGGGGTTGTGAGGGAAAGATAGATCAGCCCTGATTGAATGGCGGAGTAGACTTGATGGGCCGAATGGCCTAATTCCATTCCTATAACGTATGACCTTATGAACTGATTGTACAACATGCTAACCGAAGGTTTTGCTCGGTTTCTCGGCACATGCGACAATTATAAACGTGAACCTTCACCTTTTTGCTTCTTAGTGCCTGCTCCTCTTTTCCGTCAAGCTCGTCCTGCAAGGCTTGTTTCTCCATCTCCAGCTTGGCTACACTTTTCTGAAGCTTCAGGAACAGGGACATGTCCAAAGCTCCCTTCTGCTCTGGATACTCCTGCAACAAGCAGAACAGTCAGCGATACATACGGGGGCGGAAAAAAAACAGATTGTGCACCCTTCTCCACACAATGCGCTGGAGGAACTCAGCGGGTCAGGCAGCATCTGTGGAGGGAATGGACTATCGAGGTTCCAGGTCTGGATCCTTCTTCAGACTGATGGAGTCGGGGAAGCGATAATCTCACAGAAAGTCATTTTCCCACCATCCCAGACTGACGAAGGGTTCCCAACCCAAACCATCAATTGGCCATTCCCTCCACAGATGCTGCCTGGCCTGCCGAGTTCCCCCAGCACTTTGTGCTCAGCTCATCTTTCCAGCAGTTGCTGTGTCTACCCTTGTAGAAACAAAGAACTGCTTTCATCACCAAAGAAAGACACAAAGTGCTGGAGTAACTCATCAGGTTAGGCAGCATTTCTGGAGAGAACTGAAGAAGGGTCCCAACTCGAAACGTCACCCATCCCTTTCCTCCAGAGATGCTGCCTGACCCGTTGAGTTACTCCAGCACTTTGTGCCTTTCTTTGTGTCCCTGAGATTGGCCTGAATTCCTTCTGGGTTACCAACTGTGGACAAAGATGAGCACACACATGCTTCTCATCCTTCGTGTCTTCATGCCCCTTTCCCCTTCAAATAAGGTCCCGCCAGGGAGAATCCATTTCAATCCCAGCAACAGATTATCTGAAACTACCGTTCCATACTTCAAAGATAGACACAAAAAGCTGGAGTAACTCAGCGGGACATGCAGCATCTGCCGCTGAGTTACTCCAGCATTTTGTGTCTATCTTTGGTTTAAACCAGCATCTGCAGTTCTGTCCTACACGTCCCAAACTACAGCTAGAACTACTAAAGAGAACATTAGTGTCTCACCCACAGACCAATGGACTTGGTTAGTTCCTGAACTGCAGTACGATCTCAAAGTCACCAACTCCCTTATTAGCGCCACAGAAACAGGCCCTTCAGCCCATTGAGACTGTGCTGAGCATCAACCACCCATTGACATTCATCCTACACTGATCCCATTTTTTATTCTTCTGACATTCTCTTCAACTCCCTCCCTGATTGAATCCCTCACTCGGGATAATTTATAGGTGCCAATTAACCTACCAACACACACCAAGGTTCTCCAGTATTACTGGTTATTAATTCACTGTGTGGTTGGATTATTGTCCGTTCCTCTGTGGGCTATTGTGTTCACGGGCCTGTTAGGTTACAGCAAAAAAGCAACATTCCATTGCTGGGATATCTGACAATTAAACACTCTTGATCAACTTCACCCTTTCTATGTTGCGACCAAAATGGGTAATTTCACATTTACGCATTTTACTTCCTGCCTGTCACATTCTTGACCACAACGCACCTTTGCAGTTGTACAGTGTCCTACCTGGAGCTCCCATTCCCCCACCTGGCCTAATGTAATCAGTAATCCTGAACATTGTAGCCTCTGTCTTTTGGTCTGAGACTCTGGTGAAGATTTCAATGGCTGCAGTCCAGTACGTTCAGGACCAGCGCTCCTAACCTTGCCTTTCAGCAGATCGGCCCTGGATCTACTTCAAGGGAACAAGTGGTATGGTGGCACAGCGGTAGAGTTGCTGCCTTACAGCACCAGAGACCCGGATTCAATCCTGACTATGGGTGCTGTCTGTGTGGAGTTTGTACACTTTCCCTGGTGGGTCTTCTCCGGGTGCTCCGGTTTCCTCCCACATCGCAAAGACGAACAGGTTTCCAGGTTAATTGGCTTCGGCAAATTGTCCCTAGTGCAGGATAGTGTTAGCGCTGGTTGGCGCAGACCCGGTGGGCCGAAGGGCCCGTTTCCACGCTGTGCCTCTAACTTGGCCGACAAAGAATGGAACCAACCTCCGTTCTTCTCGTCACGTCCTCCGATTCTCCAGGCTCTGAGGACAAGAGGGAGTTGTAGGTGTATTCCGACTCGTTGCTGCTGTGGGTGGAGTCCGTCCTTCTGTGTCCGGGCTTGGTAATGCTCTGCAAAAGGAGTTGAGCAATCCTCAATGAGTAACGTACCTGAATCTGGGGAATACCGCAGATCACACACAGGTTTGGTGCAGAATTGGCCGCACGGTGGCGCAGTGGTAAAGTTGCTGCCTCACAGCGCCAGAGACCCGGGTTCGATCCTGACTGTGGGTGCTGTCTGTACGGAGTTTATACGTTCTCCCCCCGTGACCTGCGTGGGTTTTCTCAGGAATCTCCGGCTTCCTCCCACATCCCAAAGATGTACAGGACTGCAGTGTAATTGGCTTGGTGTAAATGTAAAATTGTCCCTAGTGTGTAGGATAGTGTCAATGTGCAAGGATTGCTGGTGGGCGCGGACTCAGTGGGTCGAAGGGCCTGTTTCTGCGCTGTAGCTCCAAGCTAAACTACGATGCCCAAAAGCCAGATCCTAAAGTCTTTCAGGATATCACCAGGATTCGAGGGCCTGAGTTATGGTGTGGGGTGGGGGGGCAGGTTATAACCCTTCAATGGAGTGCGGGAAAGTGAGGGATGATCTTATAGAGGTGTATAAAATCAAGAGGGGTATAGATAGGGAGAATGCACTGTATTTCTTTCCCAACTAAAAAGCTGCAGCAAGGAAGCATTTAGCTGCCTCATTATTGGGGAATGAGAATAAAACACACTTGACATGTGACCCTCAAGAACTGGAGGCCATATCTTCAAGGTGAGAGGGGAAAGATGTGGTAGGAATCTGAGGGGCAGCTTTTCCACAGAGGGTGGTGGGTATTGGAATGAGCTGCCAGAGGAGATGGTTAAGGCAGGTACGAAAACATTTAAAAGACACTTGTACAGGTTGACGGACGGAAAGGTTTATATATGGGCCAAATGCAGGAAAATGGGCCTCGCTGGGATGGGGCATCTTTGTGGGTACGTTTCCCTGCTCGATGACTGCGGAAGGTTCAGGGCGGGGGGGGGGAGTTGAGGATAAAGAAAATAAGGGTCTTCGGACCAATGTTGTCCAAAGAAACCGTAGAGGGTGCCATCTCTGGATGCTTTCAAGAGAGAGCTAGACAGAGCTCTTAAAGATAACAAAGTCAGGGGGATATGGGGAGAAGGCAGGCACGGGGTACTGATTGTGGATGATCAGCCATGATCACATTGAATGGCGGTGCTGGCTCGCGGGGCCCGAATGGCCTACTCCTGCACCCATTTTCTATTATCTATTGCCTATTGATTGCATTGGAGAGGGTCTATAAACTGCCTGGATTCAGATTAAATTAGACGGTATTTTTTGGAAAGAGTTAGTAGCAGGCCAAGTGACAAGGTCTTGAGGAACAGGTCCAACAGTGGGGCAGAGGTTGAGAAGGGAAGTTGGTATTGGAGCAGTGGAGAACATTGCAAGTGGTGGGTGCTGGAAGGTGCAGAGATGGGTCTGGGGCAAGGCCTCAGCAAGGTGGAGAGAGCAGTGGGTTCAATGGGAAACTGTGGATCTATGGCAGTGACACTGTGCCATTGAGGAGTGGTGGTGGAAGCAGATATAACAGTGGTATTAAAGAGGCTTCGAGATGGGCTCATGCATATGCAGGCAATGGAGGGATATGGATCACAGGTGCAGGCAGAGGGGATCAGTAACCTGGCATCCTTGGACAATGTGGGCTGACGGGCCTGTTCCTGTGCTGTTTTGTCGGGTGCTCCAAACATCAGTGTGTGGAAGGTACTTACAGCCAAAGACATTTCCTCTTTCAGGTTGTCATAGCGTTCCTCCAGTTTGCAGAACTCGTTGAGCAGAGACTGATACCTGGACCTTTCATCATTAAGGTCAACCTGAAGCTGTTTGGTTTCTTCTTCATTCTGTTTTTCCATTGATTCTGGAGGAGAAGCAGAGCACTGAGAGAGGTTGAACCTATTGGACCGCTGCAACATCAAGACTCTAGACTTCAAAGATGCAAACATGCCCTTTGGCCTGCCCAGTCCGATCCAGCGATCACCCCATTACACTGGCATTATCCCTGCACCCGACGGACAATTTACAATTTTACCGAAGCCAATTAACCTACAAACCTTTGTCTTTGGCGCGTGGGTGGAACCTGGAAAACCTATGTCCTCACATAGGGAGATGGTACAAACTCTGTACAGACAGCACCCGTAGTCAGGATCTAAACCCGGGTCTCTAGCGCTACAAGGCGGCAACTCTACCGCTGCGCCACTCTGCGCCCATTGGTAAAGCCATTGTGACTGGAACACATGGATACATCACTTGTCAGTGCAAGTTTGCTGACAGCGCACCCATGCTAAAGGTTGTTCTAAATATGATGACGTAGTAAGTGCGATGTTTTATGGTACGGGACATTGATGCCAGACGCCAAAGGCGTTCAACAGACAGTGCACAGTGCGATTCACACATTAAACTGCATCATTACATGAGAGGGGGAAAGAAGAAAGATCACGGCTCCTGGGCTGACCCTTGTACCCAAGTCTCTGGCGCTGTAGGGCAGCAACTCTACGGCTGCTCCACTGAGCCGCGCCACGGATTCACACCATTTTAGAGCTACTTGTTACCCAGAGATATCGTTTTTAATTTAGGTTAGAGATACAGCACAGAAACAGGGCCTTGGCCCACAGAGTCTGCAGCGACTAGCGACCCCCGCACATTAAGACCACCCTACATGCACTAGGGTCAATTTATCATTTTACCAAGCCAACTAACCTACAAACCCTGTATGTCTTTGGAGTGTGGGAGGAAGCCGGAGATCTCAGGGAAAGCCCACGCGGGTCACGGGGAGAACGTGCAGACTCCGTACGGACAGCACCCGTAGTCAGGCTCGAACCTGGGTCTCTGGTGGTGTCAGGCAGCAACTCTACCGCTGTGCCGTCACTGTGCCGCACAAAGTCCAGATGCCTGTCTAAAACCGGCTGGTGATCATTAACAATCTGTCTGGACCTGACCTACGCCAGAAGTCTAACACGAACTGAAAAAAAACATGGAGTTTTAATTATGTAATTTTTCATCTGTAAGGGACGGTGTTCTCAAAGTGTTGATTTTCTTACAATACTCGTGTCCTGTGGGGCAAAGTCTACTGCTGTGATCTCACAGTCAGATTTCATTGCTCCAGTCCAGCCCATTCTCTACTACACTTCCCCTGCATGGGCAATGGAGGACTCACTCACCTGTTATCTCTTTGGCCTGCACCTGGATTCGGAGATTCAGATCATCTTTCTCGCTCTTCAGCAAAGCATTCTGCTCTTTCAGCTGGGACACCACCTGGGGAGAAGGACAAGGGCAGTTTTAGTCACGTCACCTTTGACGATCCACAGAGCTGGAGATGTTGCAGAGAAGGTTTGCCAGGATGTTGCCGGGATTTGAAGTTCCTGAGCTACAGGGAGAGGATGTGCCGACTAGGACCATACTCCTTGGAGCACAGGAGGCTGAGGGTGAATCTAACAGAGGTGTATAAAATAAGGGGAATAGACAGGGTGAATGCACAGAGTGTTTTTCCCAGGGTTAGGAGAATCAAGACCTAGAGGGCACAGGTTTAAGGTGAGAGGGGAAACAGTTAATAGGAACCTAATGGGCCTGTCCCACTTACGCAACTTTTTCGGCGACTGCTGGCACCCGTCATAGGTCATTGCAGGTCACCGAAAATTTTGAACATGTTGAAAATCCAGCGGCGACCAGAAAGACGCTACGACTCTTTGGGCGACTGAGGAGACGACTCACGACCATACAGGCGACACCCTGGCGACATGTCGCGGGGTGAAGCCTGTATGGTCGTGAGTGGTCGCCCAAAGAGTCGTACCTTGTTCTGGTCGCCGCTGAATTTTCAACATGTTGAACATTTGCGGCGACCTGCAATGACCTATGACGGGTGCCGGCAGTCGTCGAAAAAGTTGCGTAAGTGGGACAGGCCCTTAACCTTCTCCACACAGAGGGCGGTGGGTGTATGGAGTGAGCTGCCAGAAGGAGGTCAGGTTAATGGATAGGAAAGGTTCCGTGGAATATGTGTCAAACACGGGCAAATGGGACAAGCTTACATGGGGCACTTTGGTCGGCATGGACGGGATGGGCCGAAGGGCCTGTTGCCAACCTGTACGACTCTTTGATTGCCAATTCTACACCACATGGCAATAGTCTGTGCACACTGATGTGTTTGAATCTCACCCAAGGAAGAATTGAGATCTCCTAAGCAACGGAAAATAACATCATCTTGAAGGAAAATAGGGCAGTCAGTGCCCCTGGTGATACGTGTGAAGATACATTGCATGATACTAACTTAATTTTAACGAAAGTGTGATACGATATCCAATGTATGATAAATATAAGATGTTGGTGTGGCCGCATTTAGAGTATTGCGTCCAGTTCTGGGCACCGTTACAGGATAGATGTTGTCAAGCTTGAAAGGGTGCAGAGTAGATGACTTTGATGTACTACTCTTATACCAATGTAAAGCACTTTGGCCAACGAGAGTTGTTTTTTAAATGTGCTATATAAATAAAAGTGACTTGACTTGATTAGATTCATGTTGGCAGGAACCGAGGTTCTGAGCTACAGGGAGAAGTTGAGCCAGCTAGGACTCTATTCCACGGAGTGCAGGAGAACGAGGGGTGATCTTATAGAGGTGTATAAAATCAGGAGAGGAATAGATTGTGCAGGTGCACAGTGCCATTTTCCCAGAGTACTAGGAATCGAGGACCAGAGGACATATGGAGGGAAAGATTTAATAGGAAACTGAGGGGAAACTTTCTCATACAAAGGGTGGAGTGAGCTGCCAGAGGAGATAGTTGAGGCAGGTACTATCGTAACATATAAGAAACATTTAGACAGGTACAAGGATAGAATAGGTTTAGAGGGATATGGGCCAAGCACAGGCAGGTGAGACTGGGGTAGATGGGACATGTTGGCCGGTGTGGGCAAGTTGGGCCGAAGGGCCTGTTTCCAAACCTGTATGACTCTGACTAAGGAGTTTTATGAAGGCTCCCACACATCATACAGTGCTCAAAATCCAGGACATACTCACCACATCAGTGGGTACACAAAAGGCTGGAGACATTCAGCGGGTGCAGCAGCATCTAAGGAGCGAAGGAGATAGGCGACGTTTCGGGTTGAGACCCTTCGACCAGAAACGTCGCCTATCTCCTTCGCTCCTTAGATGCTGCTGCACCCGCTGAGTTTCTCCAGCCTTTTGTGTACCCTCGATTCTCCAGCATCTGCAGTTCCTTCTTTAACACTCACCACATCAGTCTCCGCTTTGTATTTATCTGCGCTCTCTTCAAGACGCTTCTTCTGACCCTGAGTTTCCACAAGCTCCTTGCGCAGTATGGCGATCTCCTCCATCAGGCTCGTAATCTTGTTGTTGCACAATTTGGCGCTGCCCTCGTTTACGCGCAGCCGGTCGACCTCCGTCCGCAACTTGTCCGTTTCGTTGGTGTACGTGGACTCCAAGTTCACCAACTTCTCCAGCAGAGATTTCATCTCCTTGGTCTACATGGAAAGACAAAGATGCCGGGGCAACACAGTGAGAATCTTTCATTCATCTGCTGTGTCCCTCCACAACGGGCTGAGACACATCTCTGCACAAACCTCATGGATGGTTCAACCCCGGGTCCCATTGGAGACCAAAGGGGCCGGGGGGAGTAGTTCAATCACGTCCAGAGGACCATGTGCAGGCAATTGGGGCTCGCTGAATGTCAACTGGGTCAGCATGGACAGGTTGGGCTGAACGGCCTCTACAGCTCTATGATTCTTTTTTTTTGTTAAGTTTTTTCATTAATTAGAAGCAATTACATAATTTAAAAAAAGATACGTGTTCATTGTTGACAGAATAAAAATCATTTTGTTCTTTGTAGCTATACATAATCAGTATTATTTATGTTAATCCTTGCTTAATAATTGTGCTTCTATATTTTTTTTTCCATTTTTTATAAAGATAGAAAATAGTGGAAAAAGATTTAAAAAAAAATATATATATAAATATACATATATATATAAAAAGTTAGGAAAATGGAATATTCTACAGATTTTGCATTGTTGGAGATATATCCGCGTTTTATGAAATGTACTACTTCATCTATTCGATTCTGGTTTCAGTCGGGTTCTCGTGCCGAACCAGTTTGCCCCTTCAAATATTCAATAAATGGGGACCATATTTTTTTAAATAGTTCTTGTTTGTCCATTAAGACAAATCTTATTCTTTCCAAAAGCTCTATGATTCTCACAGATAAATGCAGCAGGATAACTCGTCTTTTGGGATGTCGAATGCAAGGGCAAAGTATCCAGTTAATGGCAAGACCCTTAACATCATTGATGTAGAGTGGGGACTTGGACCCTGCTGCAGGGGTGGTGGTGGAGGAGGATGTGTTAGTAGTGATTCAGAGGCTTTTAGATGGGCACATGGATGTACAGGGAATGGAGGGTATAGATCATGTGCAGGCAGAGGGGATTAGTTTAATTTGGCATTATGCTTGCACGGATATTATGGGCCGAAGGGCCTGTTCCTGTGCTACATGTTATCCAGTGGTTGACTGGGTGCACATTGGTCGTACCTGGTGATTGACTTTACACTGCAGCTGTAGGATCTTGTTCTCCATGCCGATGTTGAGGGTCTTGTAGTGTTCCACCGAGCGAGCTTCGATCTTCAGCTTCTTCAGCTCTCGCTTTGCCATCATGCGACGGTAGCAGCACTGCAGGTAGATGATGGCGTGGTGCGTCCTGCGGTACTTGCTCCTGGCCATCCAACCCCGCATGTGCTTCTGAAGAATGGTGGCTTTCTGTTCCCGGAGGATCTGTTTGGGAAAAAGAAGAGTTTTAAACGGGTAAACGTGGGGTTCTAACCCAAGCTTTAAATTAGCCGCACCTCAGGTAGTAGTGGCGGCGTTAAAGGATAGTCAGTATCAAGTGTAGATGGAGTCAATGGTTGGAAATCTGGTCTGTGTGATGGACTGGGCTGCATCTACAACTCTTTGCAATGTTCCCAAACCAAGCAGCGATGCAAGTCGGCAGAATGCTTTCTGTGGTACATCTCTATAAATTGGAAGAGTGATTGGACACATGCCAATTGCACAGATGTTTGTTGGAACTAATCTCTGCACGAAAGGAAATATATCAATGCTGCTTCCAGACGCGTGGCACAGTGGCGCAGCGGTAGAGTTAGCGCCTTACAGCTCCAGAGACCCCGGTTCGATCCTGACTACAGGTGCTGTCGGTATGGAGTCTGTACGTTCTCCCTGTGACTGTGTGGAATTTCTCCGGGTGCTCTGGTTTCTCCCCACACTCCAAAGACATTGTCTAGGTTAATTGGCTTCTGCAAATTGTCCCTAATGTGTAGGATAGTGCTGGTGACAACGGGGTGATTGCTGGTCGGCATGGACCCGATGGGCCGAATGAATGGCCTGTTTCCACATTGTATCTCTAAAGTCTATAGGATCTATTGTGCTCTTGTATAGTATAATTTGACAGCATTCAGGACAAGCCTTGCATTGTACCGTGAGTGGCAATAAAGAGACCATTGATTTGTCCTTGTGCATCTCACAGTGAACTATTGAAGTGTTTACAGTAACAGTACTTACAGCTTTGTACAGTCTCCTTCCCCGGAAGCCTCGTATAAAAGACTGGATGACAATAGTCGCTGAACGGAAGCGCAGAAACTTCTGCCGGGCTGCGTACATGCGCTGGTACTTCTGGATGAGAATGGCTGCACGGGTCCTACGGAGGAACTGGGCGTAGCTGCAATGCAACAAAGAGGACGCAGTTATTGCAAGCTTGAGAGGGGCAGAGCACGAGCGACAGACAACAAGGCAGAGTTAGGTTAGTGGCTGCATGGCATCGAGGGACACCTCGTGCCCAGGATCCCAGGAGATGCTAAACTCCTGTTCAACTAAATAAGCTCTTCCTTGACAATAGGAGACCTTTTAACTTCAATCTGAGATCTAGCTCCCCCTGTAGGAAGGATGCTGAAGAAGGGTCTCAACCCTAGTCCTTTTCTCCTGTAGGTGCTGCCTGTCCCACTGAGTTCCTCTTAATAAGAAAGTATCCTTTCCTCAATCCCCATATATTCAAAATTAATTTTGTCACAAAAAGCTGGAGTAACTCAGCAGGACAGGCAGCATCCCTTCAGACTGAAGAAGGGTGTCCATCCGAAACGTCACCCATTCCTTCTCTCCAGAGATGCTGCCTGTGCCGTTGAGTTACTCCAGTATTTTGTGTCCAGCTTTGGTTTAAACCAGCATCTGCAGTTCCTTCCTGCTAATTTCATTGTCATTGCATGTTTACCCCGCGCATTGCTGGGATCATTCTCGGAGAGCCTCTTACCATCTGGCCTGGTAGCCGCGTACGTATCGCTGGATGGTGATCGCTGCAGACCGCATACGCAGGTACTTCTTCCGCTGCAGCCAGCTCCGGATGGTTTTCTGGATCCTGATGCAGGCCACGCGCAGTTTGTCAGCACGCAGTTTCTCCAGGTAGGCCACTTGCCCAGCCCGGAAAAAGATCTTCGTTTTACCAAACTGATACTTGTCCTGGTCCTGAAGGAAGGGCACAAAATTGGAACAGTGCGTGAGAGACGGAAACGGCTTCAACCACATGGTGCGACAATCTCCCATCCGACCAACGACACGCTCACATCAATGCCCTTAATTAATCCGCTTAATTAATCCAGCAAGTCTAAACTCCAGCTTGATGCTTAGACTGGTCTCGAAATAAAACCAAGAAATCCTTTGAAAAGGTTTTTGGATTTAAACACTTACGCTTACTGGCTCAATAAATTAAGTGCTAATCCTGTCTTCAGTCAAAATACTGAGGCTGCATCAGGAACAAATGTACGGTGTCTCCGCTTTAAGTCCATCAATCATCTGCCAGGCACTTCCCAAGAAATATTAATTCAAGAGGGATTTATAAAGACAGATAAAATACCGAGAGACTGTGCATGCACATTTTAACAGATGAACTATATTTATCATTATAAGTGGTGCAGCGGTAGAGTAGCTGTCTTACAGTGCTAGAGAGCCAGATTTGATCCGGACTATGAGTGCTGTCTGTACAGAGCTTGTACGTTCTCCCTGTGACCACTGGGTTTTCTCCAGGTGCTCTGCTTTCTTCCCACAATCCAGGTTTGTTGGCTAATTTGGCTCCTGTAAATTTTCCCTTGTGTGTAGGATAATGCTAGTATGCGGGGTGATCGCTGGTCAGCGTGGGCTCGGTGGGCTGAAGACCCTGTTTCCATGCGATATTTCTACAGTCTAAAGTGGCGGATGTGCGGGAGTGAGGGGCCATTTGTGTTCGGCAGCCTGCCTGCAGTCCGTCTTTTCACCCTTTTTAGTGTCTAAAGCTTTTATTTTGGAGGTCTAATCTATTTATGTGGGGGGGGGGGGGAGGGGGAAACTGTATTAATCCCAGTCCTACCTGGTCGGAGATGCGGTTTTCCTCCAAATCGCATCTTTGTCCTCTCCGTGCGGCCTAACATCTAACTGGAGCGGCGTTTCCAGCCGGGACTACAGCTTCGGAGGCGGCACAGCGCTGGGACACCAACACGGAGCGGGCGATGCCTTACTCGGGTCACCGTGCGGTCAGCTCCAGAGTGCTGTGACCACCGACTCCAACATGGAGGAGCTGTGGCTGCGGAGCGTCCAGCCAGCGGCGCTGGATTTAAAACACCGCGGAGTTTGGGATCCAAGATCGCCAGAGTCGGAGCTCCAACCAGCGCGGCCCGAGGACTGCATGCGCCGCAGTCGCCGGGGAGGAAGCAGCCGCTCCAGACATTTCCAAGCTGCAGACGAGTGTTTCATCCGACACTGGAGTTCCAGCTTCCCGGCAAAGAGGGCCTGAAAACATCGGACTGCCTGAGGAGGTCACAAATAGGCCCCGACCTCGGGTGGACTATCAGCAGGAGGAGGGCTGGACTTTTTGGTGCCTTCCCTCACAGTGGATTCTGCTGTGGGGGGACGATTCATGTTGAATCCTATAGCGTATTGTGTCTTTTTTACTTTTTTCTTTTATTTGGATGTATGGACATCTAATTTATTCTCTGTAAAGCACTTTGGCCTCAACGTGATTTGATTTAAAAAGTGCTATATAAATAAAAATGACTTACTTACTAAAGTGCTTTTCCCTCGCATCAGCCCTGCACTTAGCCCGTGAATTTATTTATGTGGAAACAGTCATTTTAATGATCTGTGCTGTATGGAAGGTTGAACATGTTTCACATTGGCGACAGTCACAGATGCATAGAGCCAAACAGCATGGAAACAGGCCCTTCGGCCCACCTTGTCCATGCTAATCAAGTGGCCCAAACCATGGCCCTCTAAACCCATCCTACCCATATATATCGGTCCAAATGTCCTTTGAAAGTCATTATTGTATCTCCTTCTAGAACTTCCACGGGCAGCTTTGTTCCAGAAATGGACAACCTTCTGTGTGAACATGTTGCTCATAGTCCCTCTTAAATCTTTCTCCTCTCTCCTTCAGCCTGTGCCCTCTAGTATTAGAATCCTCTACCGTGGGGGAAAAGACTGGCCGCTCTCTTTCTCCATTCCCCTCATGATCATCACTCCTCAGCCTCCTGCGCTCCAAAGAAAAAAAATCCCAAAGTCCCCAGCAAGGTATATGGCATGCTTGCCTTCATTGCTATGGGCATTGGGTATAAAAGTCAGGAAGCCATGACCCAGCTCTATAGGGCTTTGGTTAGGCCACATTTGGAGTATTGCGTGCATTACAAGACGAATGTAGAGGTTGTAGAGAGAGTGCAGTGGAGATTTTCCTGAATGGCGCTTGGATAAGAGGGTTTCAGCTACAGGGAGATGTTGGATAAACTAGGAATGTTTTCTTTGGAACAAGGAAGGTTGAGAGGAGTATATACAATGATGAGAGGCATAGATAGGGTAGACAGTCAGTACCTTTTTCCCCAGGGTGAAAATGTCCAACATTAGACAGCATAGCTATACGGTGAGGAGAAACGTTTAACAGAGATGTGTGGGACGTATGTTTTTACATAGAGTGGTGTGGGCCTGGAACACATTGCCAGGGATGGTGGTGGAGGCAGATACAATAGTGGTGTTTAAGAGGCTTTTAGGAAGATGGAAGAGCAGGGAATAGCAGGAAATGGATCATGAACAGGCAGATGAGATCAGTTCAACTTGGCATCATGTTCAGCACAAACATTATGGGCCGAAGGGCCTGTGCTGTGCTGCCCTGGTGAATCCCTTCTGCACTATTTCCAACTTAAAGACATGTTTCCTAGAGCTGGGCGATCAGAACTGCACCCAATACTCCAAGTGTGGTCTCACCAATGACTTGTACAACTGCACCGTGATGTCCCAACGTTTGTACTCAATGTCCTTCCAAATGAAGGCAAGTGTGCCAAGCGCCTTCTACACATTGTCCACCCGAGTGGTCAATTTTACAGCAACACTGTTACTGACACTACCTCCCATGTCAAGCACCAACACCACACAATCTCTACGGCTGTAAGAAACTAATCCATTTAAATAAAAATCAATATATTTTATCAATGGCAACCTTTATGAGCGACATTCACATGAGTGATATTAAAAATGATGAGATTGCCAAATTAAGTCTACATTTGAAAATGTTAAGGTTAGACAACATGGTCTCATGAGGCAGTCTAAATGGTTTGCAGAAGTAACAATGACACAGAAAATGTTTATCGTACCAGAAAGCTTACAATAGCTCAAAGAGAGAACTTGCCCATAAATAGCTTACTGCGTCGTATCATATCCTCCTGAGAACAGCAATTAGGGATCTTAAAGGGACTGACGGGATCACATATAGCGGCTCATTTTATGCAGTAATCCCAGCCCATCCGAACAGTCACAATTTAGTTTTAGTTTAGAGATGCAGCAACGAAACAGGCCCAGCGAGTCCGCACCGACCAGCGATCCCCGCACAAACGGATGCTTTCCTACGCACACTAGGGACATTTTACACTTATACCAAGCCAATTGACCTACAATCCTATATGATTTTGGAGTGCGGAAGGAAACCGGAGCACCCAGAGAAAAGTCACGTGGTCACAGGGAGAACGTACAAACTCCGCACAGACAGCACCCATAGTTAGAATTGAACCCAACTCTACCGCTACGCCACTGTGCTGCCCAGTTGACCGGTGGATTTTGTTTGTGCTTCTCACCAGGTGGCAGAAGATCAGCAACTTAAAGCCAGGGGCACGGAACTGGAATTGGCCTTGGTCTTGTTAAAAATAAACTGTCCCGAGTGTGTAGGATATGCTAGTGTACGGGTTGTTCGCTGGTCAGTGCGGTCTCGGTGTGGCCAAAGGGCCTGTTTCCAGTCTATCAAAGAGTCTCAAGTCTATCAAAGAGTCACCTGGAGATGGTTCCAGAGAGATGCAGCAGCAGCTGATACATTTGAGCAGAGGTGAGGAGAGCGAATACCTAACTATCCTTCAGTGGAAACTGAAAGCTCATGCCCCAGTTTGGCTACTCCAAAGCCTAGGAATGAAATAAACTACAGAGAGTGGTAAATGTTGCCCGATCTATCATGGGTACTGACCTCCCCACCATTCGAAGGGATTTGCAGAAGGCTCTTTAAACCATGGATAGGACAGGTTTAGAGGGATATGGGCCAAACATTAGGCAGGGGGGACTAGTGTAGATGGAAGACGATGGTGGGTGTTGGCAAGTCAATTTCATCGGAGACCCACACCACCCTGGCCACGCTCTCTTCTCACTATTACCATTAGGAAGAAGGTACAGGAGCCTGAAAACCGTGACCTCCAGCTTGAAGAACAAACAGCATCTTCCCAGCAACCATCCCCCTTGGGGAAAAGGTTCTGACTATCTACCCTGTCTGCCCCTCAACCTCCGGCGTTCCAGAGAATAACATTGCTGGAGTTTGCACCACACGGGCATCACCTTGATTAATTTCTCCAGGACGTTTTTGCAGGTCAGCTTTTTGTCATTGAGAACGTCTTTTTGCTTCATCAGCACCCGATATCGGTTGAAGAATTCTTGGTAGGTCCATCTGAAAAGGCAAAAACCCAGTAACCTCAGGTCCAGAGCCAAATTGCATTGTGTTGTAACTGTGAACAAACTCCTGAATTAAAAACGAATGAAGCTATTTGAAGCACAGCACGGCTCCGGACGGCCCAAGTGAGAGTCTCGGACTTCCCCCGGACGCCGGAGCTGCAGGGAGAGGTTGAGCAGGCTGGGACTCCATTCCTTGGAGCGCAGGAGGATGACGGGTGATCTTATAGAGGTGTACAAAATCATGAGAGGAATAGATTGGGTAGACGCAGTCTCTTGCCCAGAGTAGGGGACATTGGTTTAAGGTGAGGGGCAGGAACCCGAGGTGTAACTTTAACACACAAAGGGCGGTGGGTGTATGGAACGAGCTGCTGCAAGAGGGAGTTGACGCAGGGACTATCACAACATTTAAGACACATTTAGACAATACATGGGTAAGATGGGTTTAGAGGACTATGGGCCAAACATAGGCAGGTGGGATTAATGTAGATGGGGCTTGTTGGCTAGTGTGGTGGGACTGGTGTAGATGGGGCATGTTGGCTAGTGTGGTGGGACTGCTGTAGATGGGGCATGTTGGCTAGTGTGGTAGGATTGGTGTAGATGGGGCATGTTGGCGAGTGTGGTGGGACTGGTGTAGATGGGGCATGTTGGCTAGTGTGGTGGGACTGGTGTAGATGGGGCATGTTGGCTAGTATGGGCAGGTTGGGCTGAAGGGCTTGATTCACACTACCTGGACGGGAAGCCGGCGGCACTGATTCTGATAGTCTCCAACACTCCGCAGGCTCGAAGCTGTTGCACTGCACGTTTAGGGTCAAACCTGTAGAGAAATAATCAAAAACAAGTTAATATTGGATGCCCATCCTCCACTCTAGCAGATACCAGACAAACCAGGCTCTACACTAGAGGGGGCACGGTGGTGCAGCGGTCGAGTTGCTGCTTTACAGCACCAGAGACCCAGGTTCGATCCTGACTACGGGTGCTGTCCATATAGATTTTGTACCTTCTCCACGTGACCTGCGCGGGTTTTCTCCGGGTGCTCCGGTTTCCTCCCACACTCCAAAGACGTGCAGGTTTGTAGGCTAATTGGCTTCCCCAGTGTGTAGGATAGTACCACATAGAATATATACACGTGTACACCACAGGAACAGGCCCTTCGGCCCACAATGCCCATACCGAACGTGATGTCAAGTTAAGCTAATGTCTGTCTGCAACTTTAGTTACAAACAGTCTGACCTGGTCACAAAACGTCGCATCACTAGTTAAGAGAGCGCAGCAGCGTTTGCACTTTCTGCGCCGGATGAGAAGAGCTCACCTCCTCGAACCCCGTCCTCACCACTTTCTACAGGGGTACCATAGACAGCATTTTGACCAGCTGCCTCCGACTGGAAATCCGTGCGGAGAGTTGTGAGGACGGCTGAAAAAAATCACCGGGAATTCTCTTCCTTCAATCTGGGACATTGCGCCCAAACGTTGCTTGTCGAGGGCCAACAGCGTTATAAAAGACCCCACACATCTCCATCATGGACTGTTCACTCTGCAGCCCTCGGGCAAAAGGTATCGCAGTATAAGGAGCAGAACGGCCAGGTTCTGCAACAGCTTCTTCCCCCGAGCCATCAGACTCCTGAATTCTATATAATGTGCCGCCACTATTATCTATTTTATCTTTTTATCCTATTGTTATTTTATCTTGCACGGTGAGCCAGATGCAACAAAATTTAGTTCAGATTTGCATTTGTTGATGTATTTTTGAATGACAATAAAGTCTTTGATTGATTGATTGAAACTAATGTCTGTCTGCAACTTTAGTTGGTCAGAATCTTTTACCCAGGATGGAAAAAAACAAAATACCAGAGGACATGGGCTTAAGGTGAGAGGGGCAAAGTTTAAAGGAGGGCAAGTTTTTATTTTCACAGAGGGTGGTGGGGGCCTGGCACGTGCTGCTGGAGGTGGTGGTTGAAGCAGACACGTTAGCGACATTTCAAATACTTTTATGGACATGCAGGGAAGGTAGGGATATTGGTTACGAGCAGGTGGAAAAGTGATTGGCATCATGTTCGGCACGGACATTGTGGGCTGAAGGGTCAGTTTTATGTTCTATGTTCTAAATTCCTGATGAACTAACTAAGGCTTTGTTAAACTGGGCAACTTTATCCAACAAGTCAGAATTAAACAAATAGAAAGTGCGACAAAAAGCTGGAGTAAGTCAGCGGGCAGGCCGAGTCTGAAGAAGGGTTTCGACCCGAAACGTCACCCATTCCTTCTCTCCAGAGATGCTGCCTGGCCCGCTGAGTTACTCCAGCTTTTTGTGTCTATCTTCTGTTTAAACCATCATCTGCAGTTCCTTCCTACACAGATAGAAAGTGCTTATCGTCTGGTCATTTGTATCGGTTTATTATGGTCACGTTTTTGAGATTTCGTGAACGGCTTCTGTAAGAGTGAATGCTTTGTTATCACCAGATGGATCCCATCAGTGAAAGTGCCTGGCCCTCCATCTCAGAAAGACCTAGTTCCACTAGTTGCCAGGGAACCAAAGGGAACCATGCGGTGAGTACAACGTGTGGAAAAAAGACACAATGTGCTGGAGGAACTGAAAGGTTCCTGACCCGAGACATCGAGTCTCCATTTTCTTCAGAGATGGTGCTTGCCCCGCTGAGTTACTCCGGCATCTTGTGTCTTTTTGTGTGGTAAACCAGCATCTGCAGTTCCCTCAGCGTCTACAATACAACGCGTTGCAATGCTCAAGCCTCCAAGGCCAGATTTCGACCCTCTGTTCACTTCTATAACCTTCGAAAAACAATTCAGCCAATTTTTTGAATACTA
This sequence comes from Raja brachyura, assembly GCA_963514005.1. Next base: position 6,929,959 of record OY740814.1, on the reverse strand, counting down.
TAAAAATGAATGAATAGTCCAACATTTTGAATGAAGTCATGACCAACTGAGCAAATTAGAAATTGATTGCCTAAATACTGAATTAACAAACCATTTGAATTAAATTAACTTGAATTACGTGTTCTGTTCCAACAGTACTGACTTTTTAATATGCTACACAGACCCCAAGGGTCAGGAATCCTATGGTGTTCATTAAATAATTTTATCTCAGGCTGTGAAGACTTACGGGAACAACAACTTGCAGTTTCAGTGACTTGGCAGCGCACCAGACTTGAACAGCCCTTGTTCCACACTCACACATTTGACTGAGGGTGACATTATGGTGTTAGTTATTATTTCCAGTTGGAGCATCTTCCTCTCCCAACAGCAGGGAGTTCGACCAGCGCCACACTGCATCCACCACTGAGGGTCACTCATCGACGAACTATTGACCTTGTCTTGCTGCGTTGATTACTTAAAACCCGGATCCGTAACAGCGGCAGAGGCTGGGGTTCGATCCCGACTACGGGTGCTGTCTGCGCGGAGTTTGCACGTTTTCCCCGTGATCTGCGTGGGTTTTCTCCAGGATCCCTGGTTTCCCCCCACACTCCACAGGTGTACAGGTTTGTCGGTTAATTGGCTTGGCGTCATTGTAAATTGTCCCTAGTGTGTGTAGGATAATGATAGTGTGTGGGGATCGCTGGTCGGCATGGATTCTGTGGGCCGAAGGGCCTGTTTCCGTGCTGTATCTAAGACTCTGCCCGGTGAAAGATCTATTGACCCGTTCAGACAGCAGATGCTTAGACTGCTTTCGGGACCAGTTTTACAGCTGCTTAAAATGCAAAAGGTTTGTTCAACACAACAAAGGCTTAACTCCATTATCATCTGATATAAATAACTCCTCCTAAATAAGACACAAAGTGTTTGGAGAGCATCTCTGGAGGACGTGGATAGGTAGTGTTTCAACACATTATCTCCTCTGGCAGATACAACATTTAAGAATTACATACTTGTAGACCATAAGCAGTGGAGCAGAATTAGGCCAGTCAGCCCATCGAGTCCACTCCGCCAACCGATCATAGAAACATAGAAACGTAGAAAATAGGTGCAGTAGTGGGCCATTCGGCCCTTCGAGCCTGCACCGCCATTCAATATGATCATGGCTGATCATCCAACTCAGTATCCCGTACCTGCCTTCTCTCCATACCCCCTGATCCCTTTAGCCACAAGGGCCATATCTAACTCCCTCTTAAATATAGCCAATGAACTGACCTCAACTACCTTCTGTGGCAGAGGATTCCAGAGACTCCCACTCTCTGTGTGAAAAATGTTTTCCTCATATCGGTCCTAAAGGAATTCCCCCTTATCCCTAGACTGTGACCCCTTGTTCTGGACTTCCCCAACATCGGGATCTATCTTCCTGCACCTAGCCTATCCAACCCCTTAAGAATTTTGTACGTTTCTATAAGATCCCCCCTCAATCTTCTAAATTCTAGCGAGTAGAAGCCAAGTCTATCCAGTCTTTCTTCATATGAAAGTCCTGACATCCCAGGAATCAGTCTGGTGAACCTTCTCTGTACACCCTCTATGGCAAGAATGTCTTTTCTCAGATCTGGAGACCAAAACTGTACGCAATACTCCAGGTGTGGTCTCACCAAAACCCTGTACAACTGCAGTAGAACCTCCCTGCTCCTATACTCAAATCCTTTCGCTATGAATGCTAACATACCATTTGCTTTCGTCACTGCCTGTTGCACCTGCATGCCTACTTTGAATGATTGGTGTACCATAACACCCAGGTCTCGTTGCATCTCCCCCTTTCCTAATTTGCCACCATTCAGATAATAGTCTACCCTCCTGTTTTTGCCACCAAAGTGGATAACTTCACATTTATCCACATCTGAATGGTGGCATTTGTCATGCATTTGCCCACTCACCCAGCCTATCCAAGTCACCTTGCAGCCTCCTCGCATCCTCCTCACACCTAACTATACCCCCCAGCTTAGTGTCATCCGCAAACTCATGGCTGATCTTTCTTTCCCTCTCAACCCCACTCTCCTGCCTTCTCTCCATACCCTTTGACACCTTTCCTAATCACAAACCTAACAATCACGGGTTAAAAAATACCCAGTGTGTCGTTTAAATGTTCCAGATACATACCATGCTCGTTGAAAATCTATCCTTCAACTCTCCTTTAGATTTCTCCCCTCTCACTTTATCCTCCACCCAATGCCACATAACTTCCCGCCCGGCCTTAGGTTAAACTTTACATCCCAACCCCCCCCTCACTCGGTTATAGGAGACAATCGGCAAAAACGGACACCATCACGACCCAGTCCCTCCCTAAGGTCCATTAATACGAGGGTTTATTGTATACTGTTCAAACATTCTACAGACCCAGAGTTAGGCCATTCAGCCCATCAAGTCTACTCCGCCATTCAATCATGGCTGTTCTATCTTTCCCCCCTAACCCCATTCTCCTGCCTTCTCCCCATAACCCCTGACACCCTGAGTTTAATGAGAATGGAAGCAGAGTGCAGCTTACGTGAAGGCAAATTTGTCGTCGTTGGGTTTGATGCAGCGCACGTAATGAGGTGTCGTGGCGTTGAGAGTCTCCATCAGGAGGTGGAGGGAGTTGCGGAACTGCAAGAGATCGACGAAGAACAAAGTGTAATTCATCACATTAGAGGAATAACTTTAATCTCATAGAGTGACAGAGCACGGGAACAGGCCTTTCAGCCCACCTCGCCCATGCTGCTGAAGATGCCCCATCTAAGCAAGTCCCATTTACCTGCAGTTGACCCATATCCATCGAAACCTTGTATAATAAAAGTGAACTGCAGACACAGGTTGATACTAAAGATGGACAGAAAGTGCTGGAGTAACTCAGCAGGTCAGGCAGCATCTCTGGAGAAAATGGATAGGTGACATTTCAGGTCAGAACCCTTCTTCAGTTTGAGTGTTGGTGTCTGAAGAAGGGTCCCGACTCAAAATGTCACCTAACCATCTCCTCCTGAGAAGCTGCCTCACCTGCTGCCTTACTCCAGCACTTTTTATCTATCCTTCTAAACCTTTCATATCGGTGTACCTGTCAGTGTTTTTTAAAGGTTGTTATTGCACCAGCCTCAATACTTCCTTATGGGCACCATTCTGAGTGAAATATTTGTCCCTCGAATTTTTATTAAATCTTTTTCCTCTCACCTTAAACCTATGACCTCTAGCTATTAACTCCCTATTATTGGGAAAAGACCCTATCTATTCCCCTTATGGATTTATACACTTCTATAAGATCACCCCTTAGCCTCCTGCGGTCCAAGGAAGAGTTGTTGCTTGCCCAATCTCTGCCTGTTGCTCAGGCCCTCAAGTCCTGGCAACATCCTCATAAATCTTCTCTGTGTTCTTTACTGTAATATATGGGTAGTACAGAGATTGGTTATTTGTTGGCATTTTCTGTCTTTTACCAAATGAGTTTGGAAAAGACTTTGAGAGTGAGACTTTCTGTCCTGGGCCTCCTCCATGGCCAGAGTGAGTCCCACCGCAAATTGGAGGAGCAGCACCTCATATTTCGCTTGGGTAGTTTGCACCCCAGTGGTATGAACATTGACTTCTCCAATTTCAGGTAGTCCTTGCTTTCTCCATCCTTCCCCTCCCCTTCCCAGCTCTCCCACAGCCCACTGTCTCCGCCTCTTCCTTTCTTTTTCCCGCCCCAAACAACCCCCCCACATCAGTCTGAAGAAGGGTCTTGACACGAAACGTCGCTTATTCCTTCGCTCCGTAGATGCTGCCTCACCCGCTGAGTTTCTCCAGCATTTTTGTCTACCTTTGAGACTGAAGAAGAGGGTTTCAAACCATGTTCGGTGCAAATAGGGAGCATCTGGGCAGGGAATGGGAACTGTTTTACTCATGCCCTTACCTGATCTGGTCATACATAACAAACGAGATCATAAAAACATTGGCGAGGCCACATTTGGTGCAGTGTGTCCAGTTTTGGGAAAGATGTTGCTAAGCTGGAAATGGTGCAAAGAAGATTCATGAGGATGTGACCAGGATTCAAGGGCCTGAGCTGTTGGGAGAGGTTGAGCAGGCTAGGACTTTATTGCTTGGAGTACAGGAGGATGAGGGGTGATCTTTGTAGAGATTTAGAAGATTGCGAGAAGATTAGATAGGGTAAACACACTGAGTCTCTTGCCCAGCGTAGAGGAATCAAGAGCCAGAGGACATGGATTTGAGTTGAGGAGGGAAAGATTTAAATGGTGGTAGGTACATGGAATGAGCTACCCGGGGACCTGACGATTCTTTCAAACTTCCAAGCTCCTAATACATTCAGGAAGTGTTTTCATTAATTTCCTTCCCATTCCCACAATATGGAACGGGCTGCCGGAGGAGGTAGTTGAGGCAGGTACCATCACAACATTGAAACAACATTTGGATGGATAGAGTAGGTTTAGAGGGATATGGGCCAAACGCAGGCAGGTGAGACTGGTGAAGATGGGGCCTGTTGGCCGGCGTGGGTTGGTTGGGCTGAAGGCTCCATTTCCAGGCAGTGTGACCCCACTCCCCCCCCCCCCCCCCCCCCCCCCACACTCCTCAGTGTAACGCTTGACGGAGCTTCACGTTCCATAATTGTCAGCGTGGGACTAAAGTCATAAACTGGCCCAAGAACGAAAGGATCGCAGGTCCCGAAAAAGGAGAAGGGGCCTTGTGTGTGTGTTTTGTGTTTCTTTAACAAACCAGCACGTTTATGGTCACATTTACAGAGGGGAGCTCGTTTTATTTTTGTTGAAGCGGGGCCGGGACCGACACAGTGGATGGCCGGGCGGGGCAGTGACCGACACAGTGGATGGCCGGGCGGGGCCAGGACACAGTGGATGGCCGGGCGGGGCAGTGACCGACACAGTGGATGGCCGGGCAGGGGCCGGGACCGACACATTGAATGGCCGGGTGGGGCTGGGACCCACGCAGTGGATGGCTGGGCGGGGCTGGGACACAGTGGATGGCCGGGCGGGGCTGGGACCGACACAGTGGATGGCCGGGCTCACGCTCCACTTCCCTCTTCACTCACCTGATGCCCCACTGATTTCTTGTGCTCCTTGCTTGGCTGCAGGGCCCGCGGCTTGGCCGACTTCACCGTCGCCCTGGCAAAGGGGGGTCGGCCATCGGTGGGGCTGCTCACCTGCTTCTCTTCCTGGAACAGCTCAGCCAGCAGCGGCAACTGGTTATGATAGGAAAATAAAAGAACAATCAATAACCTTAAGGACAGGCAAGGTTCCGGATCACCATCCACACCCTGGGAATGCTTACATGAAATCCACTTGGATATTTGCAATTGCCTCCGACTCCTCTATCACCCAAAGTCTTATGAGTTTATGAATAAGTTTATTGGCCAAGTATATCCACATACAAGGAATTTGCCTTGATGCTCCGCTCGCAAGTAACAACATGACATACAGTAAACTAATAAGAATAAAACATTACAGTTTAAACTTCAATATGGAATAAAATACCAGAGCAAAAGGAGGCTACAAACTTTTGGCTGTTGAGTAGAGCCACTACTCGTGGAAAAAAGCTGTTTTCATGTCTGGCTGTGGCAGCTTTGACAATCCGGAGTCGCCTTCCAGAGGGAAGTGATTCAAAGAGTTTGTGGCCAGGGTGAGAGGGGTCAGAGATGATCTTACCCGCTCGCTTCCTGGCCCTTGCAGTGTACAGTTCGTCAATGGAGGGAAGGTTGCAGCCAACAACCTTCTCAGCTGATCGAACGATTCGCTGCAGCCTCCGGGTGTCGTGCTTGGTGGCTGAGCCAAACCAGACCATGATGGAGAAGGTGAGTCCATGGCAAAGAGAGTACAGTACGGAAACAGGCCCTATCGGCACACTTTCCCCGTGCTTGGTAAAATTGTAAATTGTCCCTGGTGTGCGCAGGATAGCGTGAGTGTGCGGGGATCACTGGCCGGCGTGGACCCGGTGGGTGAAGGGCCTGTTTCCACGCTATATCTCTAAACTAAACTAAAACTAGACAAATTGTTGCATTTACAAGAACATGAGAAACATGATCGGGGATAGACTAGAAACATAGAAAATAGGTGCAGGAGGAGGCCATTCGGCCCTTCGAGCCAGCACCGCCATTCATTTTGATCATGGCTGATCGTCCGCTATCAATAACCCGTGCCTGCCTTCTCCCCATATCCCTTGACTCCACTAGCCCCTAGAGCTCTATCCAACTCTCTCTTAAATCCATCCAGTGACTTGGCCTCCACTGCCCTCTGTGGCAGGGAATTCCATAAATTCACAACTCTCTGGATAAAAACGTTTTTCCCCAGCTCAGTCTTAAATGACCTCCCCTTTATTCTAAGACTGTGGCCCCTGGTTCTGGACTCGCCCAACATTGGGAACATTTTTCCTGCATCTAGCTTGCCCAGTCCTTCTATAATTTTATATGTTTCTATAAGATTCCCCCTCATCCTTCTAAACTCCAGTGAATACAAGCCTAGTCTTTTCAATCTTTCCTCATATTACAGTCCTGCCATCCCAGGGATCAATCTCGTGAACCTACGCTGCACTGCCTCAATCACAAGGATGTCCTTCCTCAAATTACGAGACCTAAACTGTACACAATACTCCAGATGTGGTCTCACCAGAGCCCTGTACAACTGCAGAAGAACCTCTTTACTCCTGTACTGAAATCCTCTTGTTATGAAGGCCAACATTCCATTAGCTTTCTTCACTGCCTGCTGTACCTGCACGCCAACTTTCAGTGACTGGTGTACAAGGACACCCAGGTCTCACTGTACCTACCCCTTACCTAACCTAACCCCATTGAGATAATAATCTGCCCCCTTGTTTTTGCCGCCAAAGTGGATAACCTCCCATTTATCTATATTATACTGCATCTGCCACGCATCTGCCCACTCACTCAACCTGTCCAGGTCCCCCTGCAACCTCCTAACATCCTCTTCACAGTTCACACTGCCACTGGTCAGCCTTTCCATCGGTAACGCAGGGGGAATGAGTTAAACCCTCCTTTGCACAGTGGAGATTGCAAAGTGTCATTGCTGATGAATCTGGGAATATTGTGGAATAGGGAATATTAAAGGTTTTACCTTCTGTAGAGTGAACATCCGTGTGCATCGAACAGAAGGAAACAAAATAATCAAAACCATTTTTTAACAGTCAAAATAGACACCCATTACCCACTTTTCCCTGTGATTTCTGCTGTGACTGAAATACGACAGCCTCATAACCCTAGATACGGATTCCAAGCACAGACCCTCAAAGGGTCACAAATTGGTTCCAGTTTCACAGACACCCACAAGCTGACAGCGCGCAAGTCAAAAAAAAATATCAATTGATATAATGACCATATTTCTACAGCATTGGAATGAATGGCAGCAAAAGCACCCAAAACTGTTAGGAGAAAACAATTGCTAAAAGTAGAGAGAGAATGGAAAGTAGTCCATTTTATATCTCTCTTCGGTTTAAGCCAGAGCCTGCAGTTCCTTCCCACACTGGTTCCGCTCTTCATGGGGACAAATATTTGTACACGGCGGACATTGAATTTAATATTCTAATGGCAGCTGGATTGTATTCCAGGATTGTATGATTGATGCTTTATTAATCTCACTTAAACCTGTTCACTGCCAAAGATAGACACAAAAAGCTGGAGTAACTCAGCGGGTCAGGCAGCATCTCTGGAGAGAATGAACGGGTGACGTTTCGGGTCGAGACCCTTCTTCTGACCCTCGTTCTTGGTTTTTCAAACGTGGTCTGAAGAAGGGTCTCGACCTGAAATGTCACCCATTCCTTCTCTCCAGTGATGCTCCCTGACCCGCTGAGTAACTCCAGCTTTTTGTGTCTACCTTCAGTTTAAACCGGCATCTGCAGTCCCTTCTTACACTGTTCACTGCCCAGTTGTTTTCCCCGCTATTGGCCATGATCAGCGTATACTCGGGGGTGGCATTGAACGGGCTCACTTTAACTTAAACGCCCATAAAGCAGGCATTTGTAACCCAGGGACAGGTTGCACTCAACATTAGATACTCAGGAAAGGACTGACATGATGCTGTTTAATGATAGGAGATGCTGTGTTACATAACGCACAATGAGCCAACTTTCTTAATGGTACAGACCGGTTGAACCAAGACCTCAGTCTTCAGACAGACCTGAAACATAACACTGGCCACACTCACCTTACTGGCCTTCAGCACCGTGATCTGCTCCTCATACACTGTGTCCTTGTTCTTCTCCAAGAAGCCCTCACACTGGTACTCCACCTGTTAAAGACCAACGTTGAAGCGTGCAGCAGTGGGGAGGAACACAGCGGGCGCTCCAGTGAACAATCTAGAGGAGCCCCCTCCCCAGTCAAACTCAATACAGGACATCAAGGGTCAAGAACGTTCAAACGCAGAGACAAGAAGGTCATTCAACTGGAAAGGGTGCAGAGAAGAACATGGGACCAATGTTCCCCATGTTGAGGGAGTCCAGTACCAGGGGTCACAGCTTAAGAATAAGGGGTTGTTTAGGCCATTTGGGACTGAGATGAAAAATCTTTTTCACCCAGAGTTGTGAATCTGTGGAATTCTCTGCCACAGAAGGCAGTGGAGGCCAATTCACTGGATATTTTCATGACAGTTAGATTTAGCAGATATGATAGTGGCATTTAAAGGCCTTTTAGATAGGCAGATGGATGAACAGGGAATGGAGGGATATGGATCATGTGCAGGCAGAGGAGAATAATTTAATGTGGCGTCGTGTTCGGCACAGACCTCAGTGGGCTAGAGGACCCGATCCTGCACTGTATTATTCCACGGGCAAAATCACGAGAGGAATAGATCGGGTAAATGCACAGTCTCTTGCCCAGAGTAGGGGAATCAAGAACCAGAGGAATTAGGTTTCATGTGAGGAGAGGGGAAGTTTGAATAGGAACCCGTGGCGTTACTATTTCACACAAAGGGTGGTGGGTGTATGGAAGTCGTTGAGGCAGGTACAATCGCAACGCTTAAGAAACATTCAGACAGGTACATGGATAGGACAGGTTTAGAGGGATAAGAGCAAAGCGGAGTGGCACTAATCATGCGAAACTGGCCCTTCAACCCTCCTCGTCCATTTGCCTAAATTTAGTCCATATCCCTCTAAACCCTCTAGTATAGATGGAACATGTTGCCCAGTGTGGGCACGTTGGGCTGAAGGGCCCGTTTCCACACCGTGGAACAGTTTGACTCTAAGTAGCATGTACATATGTTCCACATACACAGGCTTCCATGCTTATGCCAACCTCTCAACAATTGTCGCAGGGCCACCTCCAAAATGGGGGGGGTCCAATTGCCCACATCTGTTCACCAGGGCTGTTGTTTGGAGGTAGTTACCTGGTCAGCGAAGTGCTGGATGATGAAGGCCCGGTTGGACATGCGAGGCTTGCGGAAGAGCGCGCACTTGTTCAGGTGAGTGTTGTACAGCTTCTGAGCCCACGTGTCATCAGACCCCTTGGGCATCTGAACGCAAAAGGATGAGAAAAAAACACACAATCAAATCACAAATAAGAATCAAATTAACACTTCTGCGAAATGAAATTTAACAGATCCAGGTGGGGCACAAGAGTAATTTGATATTTGCTCCCATCTGAGGGAAGAGACAGGAGTGTGAAAACCGTGACCACTAGGTTCAAGAACAGCTTCTTCCCAGCTTCCATCAGCCACGTGAACACTGCACAACCAGCCCCAACTCTGAACTATGGACTGTCTTTGACTGCATGGAGGACTTTGGTATTTTTTTACATTAGGATTGTGATTATTAATCTATTGATTTTTCATTATATATTTTCTATGAGGATTGTGTTTACGGGCCCTTTAAGCTTCAGCAAATAATAATTTAATTGTTCCGTTGTTGGCACATACAACAGTTAAACGCCCTCGACTCTCTCTTCATTCTTGATATTGACTTCGCTGTTCTCAACGACAGACTGCTAGACCTGGGGTGTTCCATGGTTTTGATTTCATGGTCTAACAGACTTCCTGGTTACTTTCCTGGAGTCAGTTTCCCAAAGACTTGATTTAATTTGAGTTCCTGAGACTTCCCCTGGCCTGATCTCAATTTACAAGCTGCAGAATACAACTCAACGCCATTAAGCTGGAAAGGGTGCAGAGAAGATCTCCAAGGATATTGCCAGGACTCGAGACCCTGAACTACAGCGAGAGGTTGTGCTGACTTGGGCGTTATTCCATGGAGCGCAGGAGGCTGAGTGCTGATCTTGTAGAGGTGTATAAAATCATGAGGACATTAGACACCATCTAACAGCATTAGTCTCTCTTTCCCAGGGTAGGGAAATCAAAAACTAGAGAGCCCAGAGGGCCTGTCCCACTTGGCGATTTTTTTAGGCAACTGCCGGCGACTGTCGTGGTCGTAGCAGGTCGCCGAAAAACCGGTCATCCAGGCGCCAACCTACAACAGCACCTATATCAGGAGAAGTCAAACAATGCTCATTGGCGTCGAACCCACCGTCGCCGAAAAATTTTCAACATGTTGAAAGTTTAGCGGCGACCAGAAAGATGCTACGACTTTTTGCGCGACTGAGGTGACGACTCCCGGCGACCATGTGGCGACAAACTAGTCGCCCAAAATATCGCCCAAGTGGGACAGGCCCATAAGTTTAAGGTGAATAGGGAACAATCTGATAAGGATCTTTTAACATTTGAGGGTCTATCGTTTGAGGGGTAATTTTTTCACATAGAGTGGGGTGGGTATATGGAACGAGCTGCCGCAGGCAAGTGTAATACCAATATTTAAAAATTGTTTGGTCAAGTACATGGACAGGAAAGATTTAGAGGGATATGGACCAAACGCAACTAGATGAGATGGTGCATCTTGGTCAGCATGGAAGAGTTGGGCTGAAGGGCCTGTTTTTGTGCGTTATGACTCTATAACCACTTGGCCACAATCCTCAGATATATAGCAGCCCTTACGTCAAGCTAGAAGACTCTTGATAGCTGACCCAACCTGCCAAAACCCCAGGGTATGGTCAGACTTCTGCGGCCTGAAATAGAGTGAGCCCAAATTCTTTCCGTTTAGGTTTATTATTGTCACGAGGTACGGTGGACAGCATTGTTTTGCATGCGATGCAATCAGTTCCGATACCATACATAAATACAATCAAGTCAACCTCAAGTATAATAGATGGAGCAAAAGGGAAGAAACAGAGTATCCGCAGAATATAGGTTTCAGCATTGTAACTCAGGTGGAGTAGACTTGATGGATCTAATGGCCCAATTCTGCTCCTAGAAATTATGCAACACACCAGTTTCATCGACAAACATCCACGATGGGCTAGAGGTGAATCGGCCAGTACCCTTGCTGACTGTGCAAGTAAAATAACATGAGCTCGATCTTCAAACATGTTCTAGTTGTCATTACCTTGCACTCTTCATCCAATAAATCCAGAATGCCAAGTTTAGCTTCAATTAGGTTAATGCAAGGCTGATTGTCGTAGAAATCTATTAACGTCCATGGAATCTGCTCCTTCATGTACTCTTCCTGCTCCAGCTTGAACACGTGCTGGGGACAAACAACATTTTCCATAAATGAATTCTGGTTTGACATTCTGCTGACTGCGTGCTCGAGGCAAAATAAATTAACCTCTTGTTTACATCTTGATGAAAGGAAGGAGAATGGTGGGGAAAGAGTGATGTTCCACTGTGCTGTACATGCTGACAGTCCTCATGAGAAGGTTGCCATGGTAAAATACACTGATTGTCAAGCCTGTTGCCTTAGAAGCTTTGCCCCGGAGGATCAGTCTACGACTAATTAGCACAAGACTCCAACAGTTCCTATTACTTATTCAACATAGCTTTATAAAATCCAATCGAATTTGCAGAAAGCAGAACTCTGCTCTCTCACCCTCAAGTAACTATCACTTATGGGGCTGTCCCACTGTATGAGCTAGTTCAAGAGTTCTCCCGAGTTTCCCCTGATTCAAACTCGGAGATTTACGGTAATAGCCGCTCGTAGGTACTCGGGGCTCTCGTGGACATTTTTCAACGAACATGTCGAAAAATCTTCACGAGTCTTCCCGAGTACCTGCCGTTAGCGTTACGAGCCGCTAAGAGACGTCCTGAGCTCCGACGTACCCGCAACGTACATTCAACGTGCTTACCACGAGTTTGATTTTTTTTTAAACTTGGGAGAGCTCTTGAATTAGTTCGTACAGTGGGACAGCCCCTTTATACCATATCCATTGCTACATTTTTGTTTAAAATAGACACAAAATACTGGAGTAACACAGCGTGGACAGGCAGCATCTCTGGAGAGAAGGAACGGGTGACGTTTCCGATCAAGACCCTTCTTCCTTCAGACGGAGAGTCCTAGACATCTAATTTTTCCACCTTCCCAGACACCAAGTTTTTTTAAAACTCCTTTTGATAATACGTTGGAGAACTTAGGGGGTTACACAAAAAGCTGGAGAAACTCAGCGGGTGCAGCAGCATCTAAGGAGCGAAGGAGATAGGCGACGTTTCGGGTCGAGACCCTTCTTCAGACGTTGGAGAACTTATCTCCTTCCAGTCACAACAAATGAACATTCCCACTAGCAACAAGTGACAGCAGCACTTTAGTTTAGAGATACAGCATGGAAACAGGCCCTTCGGCCCACCGTGTCCATGTTGACCATCCATCACCCGTTCGTACTAGTTCTATCTTTTAAATGTTGTTATGGTACTTGTCTCAACGACTCCCTCTGGCAGCTCGTTCCTTATACCAACCCCTGCTGCGTGGAACAAACAATCACCCCTCAGGTTCCTATTAAATCTTTCCCCTCTCACCTTATTCCAGACCAAGAGAAATCAGTTTAACTTAATTTAGAGACACAGCATGGAAACAGGCCCTTCGGCCCATCGAGTCCACGGCCGTCCCTCAATCTCACGTTCATGCTAGTTCCACGGTACCCCACTTTCTCATCTACTCCCTTCATACTCGGGCGAATTTACACAGGGCCAATTAACCTGCAAACCCGCACGTCTTTGGGATGTGGGAGGAAACCGGAACACCCAGAGGAAACCCACGTGGTCACAGGGAGAACGTGCAAACTCCACACTGACACATATTTCATGTCAGCGTCTGCTTTGTTGTGTCCATCTGGGAATCTTGCTAGAATTTGGTAATGCCTCTCTTGCATCTATTTACAATTTACTGTGCAATAAGTAACTCTCCTGCACTAACATAGGCAACATTGCACTAAGGTCAATATGACTTCAGATGACTCTCGCCTTCATTTTCTTTCAGCCACTGAAACCCTCAACCATGCCTTTGTTGCCTCTTAACCTGAACGTCAGAACAGAAGTAGGAGCAAGAAACAGTCACTGGCAAAAATAACACACAAAGTGCTGGAGTAACTCAGCAGTTCAGGCAGCTTCTCTGGAGAATGTTTCTGGTCGGGGAAACTGACCCCACTGAGTTACTCCAGCACTTAGTGTCTTCTTATTGTAAACTAGCATCAGCGGTTCCTTGTTTCTCCATTCTACCACTGGCACCGAGTCCTCCATTTAACAAGATGGGGCTGATATTTGACCTCAGAACCACTGCAGCCTTACACTGCCCAATATCCAAAGCCTTTCCGTCTCCGTCTTTAATACTCTCCGCACCCAAGTCTTCACTGATGTCTAGAGTGAAGAACTCCAAGGATGCACCATCTTCAGTGAGGAGAAATGTCTTCCATCTTCTGTCCTTGAGTGGGTGACTTGAACTTACTGCAAGCCACAGACCCCTGGTTCTAGACCCAAGAAAAATATCGAAGCCACATCTAACTTGTCAAGCTCAAGAATTTTAGCGTCTTGGCTCAAAACATTCCTTGCTCCAGTCTTATTTCTGTACTAGTTTCGGGTTCAAACTTACTGTTTTGGCATTAATAATAAAACTAATAACTGAACTAAAAGGTCATTGAGGCAAGTGTACAGTGACAACACTTTAAAAGCCATTTGGACAGGTTATATGGTTAGGAAAGGTTTAGAGGAATATGGGCCAAATGCAGGCAAATGGGATTAGGTTAGATGGATCCTTGGTCAGCATGGATGAGTTGGGCTGAAGGGCCTGCTTCTGTGCTGTACCACTATGACACTTGCAATCACCCGAAGCTGATCCACATGTCGAAGGTCATCAGCACCCGTTTTAACAGTGACAACAATTGAAAGAATTACTCACCATATTAAACTGCTGCTGCAGCTTCTCATTTGCATAATTGATGCAAAATTGTTCAAAGCTGTTTATTTCAAAAGTCTCAAACCTGGAGAAAAAGGTAAGGAGCAATTAGGAAACAAACTTATCTTAAAGAAAATTAAATGAGGAAACGAATTTCAAGAAAATTTGTGGAGTGGTTGAGTTGCTCAGGGTCAGAGACCCGGGTTTGATCCTAACTACAGGTGTTACTCATTCTCCCTGTAACTGCGTGGGTTTTCTCCAGGTGCTCGGGTTTCCTCCCACCTTTCAAAGTCATGCAGGATTGAAGGTTAATTGGCCTATGTAATTGTAAATTGTCCCTAGAGTGTAGGATAGAACTCGTGCGGGGATAGGTCGGGGCGGACCCGGTGGGCCAAAGGGCCTGAGTTTAATCTGTATCTCCAACGTATACTGTGTAACCCAGGGTTACGAGCCTTCTCTTGCTGGGTGGCTGAATCCGTAGATCAACATAGCTTTTTCAAATTGATGAGCAGAATCAACTCGTCACCTGTACGTGTGAGCAATGGGAAAGTTAAACAGGTTGAACCCTGAGAACGCAAACTCCGACCGTTGAAGTGGGAAGCCGGAATTCTAACACCCACTCAGCTCACAAATTTGTCCGAGTCCTACTGAGCACACGGGTGCCAAGCAGAAGGGCCCTGTATCCAAAGGGACTGGGACACCAGCCTGCAGTTCATTACATCCGGCATGGTGGCGCAGTTGGTAGAACCTCTGACTCACAACGCCGGCGCTCCAGGTTCGATCCTGACCTCGGGTGCTGTCTGCGTGCAGACTGATTCACCCCCCTCTGTCTAGAGATATTACATCTCTCTCTCCTTTCTAAAGGTACGTCCTTTTATTCTGGGGCTGTGGCCTCGGGTCCCAGACTCTCCCATTAATGACAACATCCTTTCCACATTCACTCTATCCAGGCCTTTCGCTATATTCAGTAAGTTTCAATGAGGTCCCCTCTTAGCCTTCTTGTGCTTTTCCATAGTATGATCTTACTGGATTGTCGGGTGGGAGAGTCTCGGACCAGAGGTCATGGTCTCAGAATTAAAGGGCGCTCTTTTAGAAAGGTGGTGGGGAGGAACTTCTTCAGTCAGAGGGTGGTGAATCTGTGGAACTCATTGCCACAGAGGGCTGTGGAGGCCAAGTCAGTGGACATTTTTAAGGCAGGGATAGACAAATTCTTGATTAGAACAGATGTCAAGGGTTATGGGGAGAAGGCAGGAAAATGGGATTAGGAGGCAAATATCAGCCATGATTGAAAGGTGGAGTAGACTCGATGGGCCGAATGGCCTCATTCTACTCCAATAACTTGTGATAATAAAGTATCCTGATCAATGAAAGGGGGAGGGTGGGACTCACCCGTAGATATCCAGCACCCCGATGAACGAGTGCTGCTTGACGGTAGCACGCAGAGCCCTGTTGACGTGGTGGACAATCCAGTTGAA
Organism: Raja brachyura; assembly: GCA_963514005.1. Next base: position 6,914,330 of record OY740814.1, on the reverse strand, counting down.
GACGCTGGCGTAGATGTGCTTTGCCAGGGCGTCACGAGCGTTGATCGCCTGAATCTTGGGCATGGGCTTGATGTACGTCTCCGAGCCCGTGATGATCTTCCGGTGGCACAGCCAGTGAGCCATCTGCTCATAGTCTATGCCCAGCAGTTCGCAGAAGATGATCAGATGTTCCGTCTTGGGCTGAGAGGAGCAGAACAACGCATCGGTATCACATTGCGTCCACTCGTACTACATACGCAGCTCGTTAATGTTACTACAAAAGGCCATAAGGTGCTGGACTTACTCAGCGGGTCAGGCAGCATCTGCAGAGAACATTTTGGGTTGGGAAGGGTCTGTAGAAGGGTTTCCATCTATCCATGTTGCCTGACCTGTTGTGTTACTCCAACACTGTGTCCTTATGTGTATTAACCAACATCTGCAGTTCTTTGTTTCTTTATTGATTTTTTAAAATTAGTGGCGCAACTGGTAGGGCTGCTGCCTCGCAGCGCCAGAGACCAGGGTTCAATCCTGACCACAGACGCGGTCTATGTGGAGTTTGCACGTTATCCCCGTGACCGCGTGGGTTTCCTCCGGGTTTTTACCCACATCCCAAATATGAGCGGGTTTTTAGGATCGTTGGCCACCGTAAATTGCCCTGAGTGTGTAGGGAGTGGATGAGAAAGTGGGATAACGTACAACTAGTGCGTGAGCGAGTGGTCGATGAGGACACGGTTGGCTGAAGCGCCCGTTTCCATGCTGTATCTCTAAACTAAATTAAAATCAGTTCGGCAAGGCCTAAAGCAGCACTGTTGGAAACGTTGTGGTCAACCCGTTTTTCAGTTACCCTGTGCAACACGCGAGGAGTGCCTCTGCAACTGTTGCCTTGGTTCGTGTAGGGAATCGCTTATTATCAAGAGCTTTGGAGCGCAGCGGTAGAGTCGCTGCCTTAAGGCCCTGTCCCACTTTCCCGAGTTAGTCACGAATTCCCCCGCATTTTCCCCTTGATTCAAACACGGAGAATCACGGTAAAAGCCAGCCGTAGGTAATCGGGGGTATATTTTTTACACGTGGACATGTTTCGGCTTGCTGAAAAAACGTCCTGACTTACCTGATGCCTCGAGTACCTATGGCTGGCATTACGAGTCGCTACGAAATACCTACGGCCTCCTAGGGACTCACTACGGACTCGCTACGGACATTCTCTGAGTTTGAATCAAGGGGAAAACTCATGAGAATTCGTGAGTAACTCGGGGAAAGTGGGACGGGGGCAGAGACCTGGGTTCAATCCTGACTATGGGCGCTGTCTGTATGGAGTTTGTACGTTCTCCCCGTGACCACCTGGGTTTTCTCCGAGTGCTCCAGTTTCTTCCCACACTCCAAAGATGCACAGGTTTGTAGTTTAATTGGGTTGGTAAAACAATCGTAACTTGTCCCTAGTGTGTGTAGGATGGTGTTAATGTGCGGGGATCGCTGGTCGGCGCGGACTCAGTGGGCCGAAGGGCTTGTTTCCCCGCTATATCTCTAAAATTAAAAATACTAAACCAACGGTCTGAAACATAAATGTTATAGTGGGAAACAGAATCATTCTTTCTTTGCAGCATGCATAGCAAACCTCCAATGTACTGTCAACAGTCACACGGGTTATCAGATACTGAGTCAACCTTGTCTATGGCAACACAAGTTGCTCGGTAGAATGGTATATGGTCAGCTTGCCTTTATCGGTTGGGGCATTAAGTGTAACCATCATGAAGAGGGGTCTTGAACTGAAACGTCACCCACTCATTCTCTCCAGAGATGCTGCCTGTCCCGCTGAGTTACTCCAGCTTTTTGTGTCTATCTTCGGTTTAAATCAGCATCTGTAGTTCCTTCCTACACATAACCATCAGGACATCATAGGGCTTGGGCTAGGCTGCATTAGGAGTCTTGTGTGCAGTTCTGGTCGCTCCATTACAGGAAGGATGTGGAGGCTTTGGAGAAGGTGCAGAGGAGGTTTTCCAGGTAGCTGCCTGGTCTCGAGAACATTAACCACAAGGAGAGGTTGGAGAGACAAGATTGTTTACTCTGGAACAACGGAGGTTGAGGGGAGACCTTACGGAAGTATATAAATTTATGAGAGACGTGGACAGGGTAGACAGTCAGAACCTTCTTAGCAGGGTGGAAATGTCAAGCACTGGAGAACAAGACACAAAATGCTGGAGCAACTGAGGGGGTCAGGCAGCATCTCTGGAGAGAAGGAATGGGTGATGTTTGGGGTCGAGACCCTTCTTCACACTGATGTCAGGGAAGTGGGCTATTCTCTGCTTTATTTTCCAACTCTCTCCTAATCAAATGACCATAATATTCAACGATTCTTTCTCTGCCTGGATAAGTGGATTTCTATTACCCCCTATAACTGCAGAAGAGAAATCTGACCGCTGAAGTGAAAAAAGAGGGCACAGTTCAAAAACTGTGTGAATAATATGAGCAAGGTCAATGAATCTCAGTCTAAGTTAGAACCGAGTGTATAATTATCAATCCCTCTTTTGCATTTCATTTTACATTTCTCTGTATTACCATTCCGTTCCAGTGGAGTTGAAAGGACACTAATTTGAGGCTCACTTAACACACAACCTACGTGGGAGATGAGATCAACGCTGTTTAAATTTGCACTTTTAAATTCTCAAGGGCATCAGGTTAAAATTGATTGGTCCAGTGTTACGTTATTTATAACAAAAGCATTACTGATGCAAACAATAGGAAAAGCATTAACAACAGGGGGGGAGGGGGGAGCATTAGGGTCATTTGATCAGTGTGGACTGATTTTGCAAATTAGAACAAAAATGTTTTAATTCAACACAAACTGTCTTTTAGTAACTTAAAGGACCTGTTCCACTGTACGAGCTAATTCTAGAGTTCTCCCGAGTTTCCGCTGATTCGAACTCGGAGAATTACGATAACAGCCGCTCGTAGGCACTCGGGGCTCTCGTGGACAATGAAAAATCTAAACGAGTCTTCACGAGCTTACCGCGTTTCCCGAGTACCTGCCGTTGGCGTTACGAGCCGCTAAGAGACGTCCCCGAGCTCCGACGTACCTGCTACGTACGTTCTACGTGCTTACCACGAGTTTGATTTTTTTTTAAACTCGGGAGAGCTCTTGAATTACCTCGTACAGTGGGACAGGGTCTTAACTTCATCAAGGGCACCAGGTTTACCATTCAATTTATTAACAAAATTAAAACATGCCATGCATCTAAACTGCTTGTCGTTTCCTTTGCCTCACGGATGGCGAAGGATTTTCTTTTAAGTAAATGAGAGCAACAATGGCGGCTGGCCAGCTGATAACAGAGAACACAACAACGGAGGAGAAATGTGTCGGAAGGAACTGCAGACGCTGGTTTAAACCGAAGATAAACTCTAAGTGCTGGAGTAACTCAGAGGGACAGGCAGCATCTCTGGAGAGAAGGATTGGGTGACGTTTTTGGGTCGAGACCCTTCTTCCGACTCCGTACTATTATGCGGCATGGTGGCGCAGCGGTAGAGCTGCTGCCTCACAGTGCTGGAAAGCCAGGTTGGACGTGATCTGTGGGATGTTTGTACGTTCTCCCTGTGACCGCCTGGGTTTTCTTCAGGTACATCGGTTTCCTCCCACATTCCAAAGATGTGCGGGGTAATTGGCTTCTGTAAATTGCCCCAAGCGTGTCGGATAGAACTAGTGTACGGGTGATCAACGGTCGGTGTGGACTCGATGGGCCGAAAGACCTGTTTGCATGCTGTATCGCTAAACTAAATTAGAAAATATTTTAAAGACATTTGGACAGGTACATGGACAGGAAAGGTTTAGATGAATATGGTATAAAACCAGGCAAAGGGGGCTAGCTGGATTGCCCTGGACAAGTTGGGCCGAAGGGCCTGTTTGTGCACTGTATTACCAGATGATTCTACATACTTTAGAACATAAAACCAAGGATAAATTGTCCCCCAGTAACATAAGACTGGAAAGGATATGCATTTCCAAAATAAAAGCATCTGGGCTGCAGTCAAAGGTGATGATTTAATTTCATCAACCGAGTCTTCCCTTTGATTATTCCCTGGGCAGAACACACACGCTGTGCTTCTTGCAAATTAAAACAGAACAGCTCTAACATAACACGAGTCTGGAGAAAGGTCTCGACCCGAGACGTCACTTATCCCGTGTTCTCCAGCGATGCTGCCTAACCCGCTGAGTGACTCCAGCACTTTCTTTCGTTCTAATATAACATTGTGTAACACGCAGAGGACAAAACGATACCGTTTCACATGTTGGAGCACGGTGGGCGTGGCGACAGGATTCCTGCTGAACTCAGTAAGAAATCAGACAAGGAGGAGTGAAGGGTAAGCACAAGGGCAAGCAGGGAGGAGAACGTCACACCCATAATGGGGCGCGGCAGACACAAGCCAAGGAAAGCCACGGGTCAACCTACACAGCAGCGACTTATGTGGACAATCTGTAGAACCCGTTGCCACAGACGGCTGTGGTGGCCAAGTCAATTAATATTTTTAAGGCTTTTAAATTGATTACTTAAAAGGGTAGATCGGTTCGGCAAGGAACCCTAACTGAAACTTGGACTAAGGATTAGATGAAAGGTTATATTTTATATTTCTTGATTTTATCTCCAATGACGTATTAATGGTAAATTATTCCAATCTTTATGATTTCTTGTTTTTTTTATTTATATTTTATTTTTTCTCTGTTTCTCTCTCTTTAAAAAAAAAATTAGAGACAAAATGATTCATTTGATAATATTAATAATGTACGATGGTTGCACACAAAATATTACTATCATAATACGTGTTTGCTAATGTACTGCTTACCTACTCGAATAAAAAATATATATATATTAAAAATATATATTTATTTTTAAGGCAGACATAGATATATTCTTGATTAATGTGGGTGTCAGGGGTTATGGGGAGAAGGCAAGAGAATGGGGTTAGGAGGGAGAGATAGACCAGCCATGATTGAATGGTGGAGTAGAATTGATGGGCCGAATGGCCCAGTTCTGCCTCTATCATCTAGCCCCTAGCCTCAGACGTGAATATACCCACACAGGTCATCTTGTAGATGCTATGTAACTTAGTCGTGGAAAGGAGCAGCATGAAAACAGGTGCGTTAGCACAGCGAGTGCTTACCGACCATCTTGCATGCATCTTTACGCGGGTCCTACCCTAAGATAGTTCTTTCATCAGCTGCAATAAAATTTTGCGAAAATCACAAATCAGACAACGTTTGATGGCGGGACTCTTCCTCAGACTCAACGGGCTAGGGAGGAGACCGATGTTTCCGGTCGGGAACGTTTTCCAGCTTGCCCGGCACGGTGGCGCAGCGGTAGAGTTGCTGCCTTACAGCGCCAGAGACCCGGGTTCAATGTTGTGAACGGGCCCTGTCTGTACAGAGACAAATCAAACACTAGAGGGCAGAGGTTCAAGGTGAGAGGGGAAAGATTGAACAGGAACTTGAGGGGCAACTATTTCACTGAGGGGGGTGGGTCGATGGAACGAGCTGCCAGATGAAATGGGGGTAGCACGATGGTGCAGCGGTAGAGTGGCTGCCTGACAGCGCCGTGGACCAGGGTTTGATCCTGACTGTGTGCTGTCTGTGTGGAGTTTGTATGTTTCCCCCTGTGACTGTGTGGGTTTTCTCCAGGTTCTCCTGGGCTTCCACCCACACTCCAAAGAGGTGCAAGTTTGAACAGTCCTGAGCTTGGTGACCGTCGGACTCTCAATGATCGGACTTTACTGGCTTTATCTTTCACGTTTGCTGTACACTGCAAAAGGCTCGATTGTAATCATGTATTGTCTTTCCTCCGACTGGTTAGCACGCAAACCTTCTGAATTTTGTAGTCGGCAGGGCAGTGCTCAGCATATATCGCCAACTTGGACAATTTAACATTTTTATCAAGCCAATTAACCCACAAACCTGTCCGTCTTTGGAGTGTGGGAGGAAACCGAAGATCTCGGAGAAAACCCACGCAGATCACGGGGAGAACGTACAAACTCCGTACAGACAGCACCCGTAGCCGGGATCGAACCCGGGTCTCCGGCGCTGCATTTTTGCTGTAAAGGCGGCAACTCTACCGCTGTGCCACCAACAAAACACAGCTTTCTCACAGGTACCAGCTGTAACAAATCGTGGCAGATTGTTGCTGTGTAGACCTCACGCCCGCCACGTACCAAAGGAGCCTCCGCCATCTTTTCACCGATCAGGAATACTCACAGGGATGAAGCAGTTTTCTGCATCCCGATCATTGGCCTTGATTGTCACATTTCCCAAGTGGAGAACGGCGGCAAGAACACGGAAGATTCCCATCTGATGGGATTCATTGATGCCTGGAAAAAAAACATCAAGATATTTATCAAACTGGCTCCTAAAATGAATTTGCGTTCAATGATATTAACAAGTAAAATGATTGTGTCTGTACAAACACGTTTATTTTAATACGGGTTGGTTTCCCCAAAAATAATCTTTATTCAGATTAATAATAAACAGGAACAGTGCGGAAACTCTTCTGACATTCCCAGTGTTTGCAACTATCCTTGCACCCGGCAACCTTGCCACTCTTGTGGCCCCCTGGGGTGATGTCCCTTCCCTTGTTTGAAGGGTGTCAGACCCTTCTTTACCAGGAGACGCCTTCAGGAGAAGCCGCTGAGAAGCGAGGCCGGAGCCTCGCAGGTCGACTAATCCCCGGGTCGGCGCCACGGAGGCGTCCGGAGAGGACCCGGCAGCGATAGTGGAGAGGTCACTGTGGCGGTCGATGATGGCGCCGACCGACGGACGAGGACGGGCCGCGTGGAACGAGGGCGCCGCTGCCGAAGGAAGGAACAAAGGACGTGGCCTGGGAGGGACAAGCATGATGAGGGGGGGGGGAGCACAATGGGTTGTAGGAAAGAACTGCAGATGCTGGTTTAAATCGAAGGTAGACACAAAATGCTGGAGTAACACAGTGGGACATCTCTGGAGAGAAGGAATGGGTGACATTTCCGGTCGAGGCCCTTGTTCAAAAGTCACCCATTCTTTCTCCCCTGAGATGCTACCTGGCCCGCTGAGTTACTCCAGCTTTTTGTGTCTACCTAACAACATAGAAACATAGAACATAGAAAATAGGTGCAGGAGTAGGCCATTCGGCCCTTCGAGCCTGCACCGCCATTCAATGTGATCATGGCTGATCATCCAACTCAGTATCCCGTACCTGCCTTCTCTCCATACCCCCTGATCCCTTTAGCCACAAGTGCCACATCTAACGCCCTCTTAAATATAGCCAATGAACTGGCCTCAACTACCTTCTGTGGCAGAGAATTCCAGAGACTCACGACTCTCTGTGTAAAGAATGTTTTCCTCATTTCGGTCCTAAAGGAATTCCCCCTTATCCTTAGACTGTGACCCCTTGTTCTGGACTCCCCCAACATCGGGAACAATCTTCCAGCATCTAGCTTGTCCAACCCCTTAAGAATTTTGTAAGTTTCTATAAGATCCCCCCTCAATCTTCTAAATTCCAGCGAGTACAAGCCGAGTCTATCCAATCTTTCCTCATATGAAAGTCCTGACATCCCAGGAATCAGTCTGGTGAATCTTCTCTGTACCCCCTCTATGGCAAGGATGTCTTTCCTCAGATTTGGAGACCAAAACTGTACGCAATACTCCAGGTGTGGCCTCACCAAAACCCTGTACAACTGCAGTAGAACCTCCCTGCTCCTATACTCAAATCCTTTCGCTATGAATGCTAACATACCATTTGCTTTCTTCACTGCCTGCTGCACCTGCATGCCTACTTTCAATGACTGGTGTACCATGACACCCAGGTCTCGTTGCATCTCCCCTTTCCTAATCTGCCACCATTCAGATAATAGTCTACCCTCATGTTTTTGCCACCAAAGTGGATAACCTCACATTTATCCACATTATACTGCATCTGCCATGCATCTGCCCATTCACTCAGCCTATCCAAATCACCCTGCAGCCTCCAAGCATCCTCCTCACACCTAACTATACCCCCCAGCTTGGTATCATCTGCAAATTTGGAGATGTTGCATTGAATTCCCTCGTCCAAATCATTAATATATATTGTAAATAGCTGGGGTCCCAGCACTGAGCCTTGCGGCACCACACTAGTCACTGCCTGCCATTCTGAAAAGGACCCGTTTACTCCTACCCTTTGCCTCCTGTCTGCCAGCCAGTTCTCTATCCACATCAATACTGAACCCCCAATACCGTGTGCTTGTGTTTAAGGGGGCCTGACATGGGGGGGGGAGGGGGAGGGAAATTTGCAACTTTTCCAGCGCCCTTCACAGGCAACTATTTGCATACCTTGGGTGTGCAAGCATAGACTTTCACTGTGACAATAAAGTATTAAATTCAATTGAAACGCATCTCAAAACATCACCTATAACTTTTTTCCAGAGATGCTGCCTGACCCGCTGAGTTGCTCCAGCACAGTCTATATTTGGTAACCCCAGCATCTGCAGTTCCTTGTTTCCACTTCTAAGGAATCATGCATGAGGGAGCGGATTCAAGAGTTGTTGCAACCCACTCCTGGTTTAATGCATGTTGACTTTCAAGTGCGTTGGAAGAAGATTATTGTCCGTTACTTCAGCAGACGCTGTTTCAGGTTATTGAGAAAATCAATACCCTTCAGACTGCTGCAAATGCTTAGCAGTCTATATTGGGATTGCAAATATCTTCCAAAAGCTGTCTGTATTGATCTTGGCTCAAACACACTTGGAAAAGCAGCACAATTTACTTGAGCGATCGAGCTGGTGTGAGTCACCAACCGCACAGTGAGCGCAGTAACAGGAGTTCGCAAACATAAGTGTGACTGGTGACAATTAGGCCTTTGACAAATATGTTAAAGGAATGTTTTGTTCAACTGTTTCTAATCAAAAAGAGCTGAAGAACGGTAAAATGCTAAATGTTACTTTGCTGTTAACATAACTTTCCAAATTTTAAGTTTTCCACATCTTAACGAATGAATCAACTGCTTGAGATTATTTAATGGAGGTGTGGGGTGCAAGTTCTGTTTTTGCATATAGAGTGGGGGGGGGGGGGGAGGTCCTAGAATGCTTTACCATAGGGGGTGAGGGGGTGGGGTGGGGGGGTGAAGGCAGTTATGATAGTGGCATTTAAGAGGTTTTTAGATAGGCACAAGGATATGCAAGGGATGGAGGGATCTGGATCAAGTGAGGCGAGTTTAACGTTGTATCATGTTCGGCATGGACATTGTGGGCTGAAGGGCCTGTTCCTGTACTGTACTGTTCTAAAATAAATGTTCTATGACAAGGAGGTTAAAACTACAGTGAGAAAAACCTAGTCACTTGCACTCCTATGTAAAGGATTTAGAAACGTACCCAATAAGGTGCACGCGTGCCTTGTGTTTGTCATTTCCTTTGCATCGTCTATTCCCTCGATGACCGGACTGCCTCCGAAATTTGTGTAGTTGAAGTTCTGGGCGTGAGCTAGAAGCAGAGACACCCATAGAACAATTAATTGACGTTATTGGTATCAGCTATTCAATAACATTACATGCCAGCAAATCCAGGTGATTCACAACATTAATACAGCCCACTCACTCACGTTAGAAGGGCCGTGTACATTGTTTAGTTTGGAGATACTGCGTGGAAACAGGACCTTCTGCCCACAAAGTCCGTGTCGACCAGCAAGCACCCGTTCACACTAGTCCTATCCCACACACCCGAGGGACAATCATTACAGAAGCCAATTAACCTGTAAACCTATCTGTCTTTGGAATGTGGGAGGAAACCAGAGCACCCGGAGAAAACCAACGTGGTTACAGGGAGAGCGTACAAACTCTGTACAGACAGCACCCATAGTCAGGATTGAACCCGGGTCTCTGGCGCTGTCTACCACCATGCAACTGTGCTGCCCACTAAATTGCTTTTAAGTTGTTTTTTAACCCAAACAGCTGGTAAAACTGAAGTGGTGCATTATCATGAAGGCAGGCCAATATCAACCAGAAACCCACAATGACCCTAATGAGAAACAAAAGGCTGGAATATATAGCATCTTTGAAACATTTTGATAAGCTCTTCCATTCAGATCAGAGTCATAGTCATACAGGATGGAAACAGGCCCTTCAGCCCAACTTGCCCCTGCTGGCCAACATGGCCCATCTACAGTCCAACCTGCCTGCGTTTGACTCGGATCCCTCCTAACCTATCCTATCCATGTATCTGTCAAGATGTTTTTTAAATGCAAAACGATACTCAATCTATGGGAATGTTAACATTGGAGACAATTGAGACCCTCTTTTAAGAAGCCACCCTCGCTTTTCCAGCTTTCTCCCCTCTACTGCGCTCAGTCTGAAGAAGGGTCCCGACCCAAAACATTGTCTGCCCATTCCCTCCACAGATGCAGCCTGACCCGCTCAGTTCCTTCAGCACTTTGTGTTTTGCTGAAGGAGACAGGAGCCATTTGTTTGCTGCAAGTTCCTGTCGGACTCTGGGGTTTGACTGGATGGGAACCATTCAGGCAAATCGAGCAGCAAACTCATCAACTGGAGATCGTGGTGGAAGATTTTATTGGGCTAAAATGCTTTGGAGGACTTTACTGGACTTTATCTTGCACTAAACGTCATTCCCTTTATCGTGTATCTGTAGACTGGGGACAGGTCGATTGTAATCATGTATAGTGGTCTTACCGCTGACTAGTTAGCAAGCAACAAAAATCTTGTCACTGTACCTCGGTACATGTGGCAATAACCTGAACTAAACTAAAGGACCTTTACGTGACACCATCTTTAATGAGGGAATCTAACTGGTGCAGGTGTGATCCAGGTAACCGCAGGAGAAAGGAGGGGCGTTGCACAGGTCAATGATGTTCCTCATCCCTTGAGAAATTAGCCCAAGGTTTCAACATGGAATTCCACGCATTTACTCGAAATCAGCAAAGCCTTGGTGAACGTACCCAGTCTGAGCTCCTTGAACTCAGGCAGATGCTTAGAAGCGCACAGCTGGTAGAGAATATGGTAATTCCGTTCATCCTCTGCCTGAAAGAGAAGAAGGGCACGAGTTTAAAGCCAACTTTGGTGCAAAGCTCCACAACAGAGCAGAAGAGTCTCCCTATCTCCTCGTCCTCACTCAACCCAATACCAACAATGTCAATCTTCAACTCCTGCCATCCCACCAGATCTATCTTTCCCTCTCAACCCCATTCTCTTGCCTTCTCCCCATAATCTTTGACACCCGGACTACTCAAGACCCTGTCAATCTCCACTTTAAAAAAAAACCTAAAGACTTGGCCTCCACGACCGTCTGTGACAAAGAATTTCACAGATTCACCGGCCTCTGACAAAAGAGATTCCTCCTCATCTCCATTGTAAAGGTGCATCCTTTTATTCTGAGGCTGTGACCTCTACTAGACTCTGCCACTAGTGGAAACATCCTCTCCACACCCATTCTTTGCAGGCCAGTGTCTATACTCAACATAATCAAAGGAACTGCAGGTGCTGGTTTACACCGATGATAGACACACACAATACTGGAGTAACTCAACAGGTCAGGCAGCAACTCTGAAGAAAGGGAATAGGTGACGTTTCAGGTTGAGACCCTTATTCAAACTGGACTCTCAGTCTGAAGAAGGGTCTCGACACGAAACGTCACCTATTCCTTTTCTCCAGAGAAGCTGCCTGACCAGCTGAGCACCTCCTGCATTTTGAGGCTTCAAAGTTTCAAGGAAGCTTTAAGTAGGATAGCACTCACCTGGAAAACGACTCTGGATTTCTCCAACAGGTAGGTCCTCATGTTGGCCCCTATAATGCGATACTTCTTGTCAAACCCGATTTCGATGTATTTCCCGAATCGACTGCTGTTATCATTTCTGGTCGTCTTTGCATTTCCAATCGACTGCAAAGCAAAGAGAGGCACATAAATCTGGTTTGCTCCATAAAACAATCCCTCAAGGGAACATCAGTTTTACCACCAATTTAGTTTAAAGATGCAACGTGGAAACAGGCCTTTCTGCCCACTGAGTCCGCACTGACCATCGATTACCTGTTCACACTAGTTCAAGGTATCCCCCTCTCGCATCCACTCCCTACCCGCCAGGGGCAATGACAGAGAGCCAATTAACTTACAAACACCCACATTGTGGGATGTAGGAGGAAACTGGAGCACCTGGGGCAAACTCATACAGTCACCTGGACTCTGTGCAAACTCCACATCAACTACAGACGGGGTCAGGGTTGAACCCGGGTCTCTTCGATGTGAGGCAGCAACTCCACCGCTGCGCCACTGTGTCACTCAAATAGGTGGGAGGGGATGCAGGAATGGGAAAGGTGGTGGGATAGTGAGAGACATGGGTGTGCATTCAGGTGGGGTGCAGGGAAGGGGGCGCGGGGTGGGTGTAGGTGGTTAGTTAGTTACCTAATATTGGAAAATTCAATGCTCGTACCGTTGGGTAGCAGCTACCCACGTGGAACACGAGATGCTGATCCTCCATTTTCCATGCTTTTGTGGTTCGGCACGGTGGCGCAACGGTAGAGTTGCTGCCACACAGCGCCATTGACCCGGGTTCGATCCTGACTACGGGTGCTGTCCGTCTGGAGTTTGTACGTTCTCCCCGTAACCTGCATGGATTTTCTCTGGGTGCTCCAGTTTCCTCCCACACTCCAAAGAGCCTTTGGTTTGTAGGTTAATGGATAGTGTTTAAATGTGTTGGTCGGCACGGACCCGGTGGGCCGAAGGGCCTGTTTCCGCGCTGTATCTCTAAATT